>CM039135.1:17445034-18045034 GCA_022036555.1 Microstegium vimineum | reverse complement strand
TAGGTCAAAGGGTGTTTTTAAATTTTTCTTTTTAATTGAACAAGAACATGGAAGGATATCACATTAATTTGCGCGGTGATCGAGGAATTACAACTGTTGGCGCTACAGTTACGGGAGTTGTTGGTAATTTGCAATGATGGCACACGATAATCGGAATGACGGCATGGATGTTTTGGAGGGAAAAAATTACAGTAGAGGAAATTTCGGCGCATAAGTTTTTATACTCCGAAATTGGGGGGCATGTGTTGACGCCGTTTTTGGTATGTGTCAATATGAATCGAGTGCGCTGATCAATGAAGGGATGGTTGCTGTTCCTTATCGGCATCAAGAAGCTACTGATTAGATTGCCGATAGAAGCAAGTGATTGAAGGAACGTCAAGATAGAAATAAGGTATTTGCCGATGGAAAGATATTGCCGATGAAAGCAAAAGGATATTGCCGATTGGTAGTGTTGCCGATAGATGCAGGTGATGTGGCTGACGTTAGCAGAAAGATTGTCGATGGCAATAAAAGAAGGTTGCGGATTGAAGGAATCTGCCGATGAAAGGTGTCATCGTAAGGAAGACGGATAAGGAAACTGGTGATTTTTATGCCAATATTATTATTGTAGTTTGGGTCCGACTCTTCTACGAGTTGTTTATTTCCTTTAAAATAGAAGTTTTGTTTAGGTATGAGTCGTGTCTGTTTACAACTCTTTTTACCGGAGTATAAATATGTACCTAGGGCTTGCATGAAAAATACAATCAATTAAACACATCTATTATTTTCGTCTACTTTTACTGGATTAGTTCTAGCTTATCTATGAGTTCTTACGAAGTTTCGACGGGCTGCATCAATACAATCTCCGTCAACCTCGCGAGTTCCGCGTTTTGAGCAATCTGAGCCTTGACGTCTGGGCGCATCGTCATCGTCTCGTTCATCGTTGTTCTAGTTATCGTCCTTGTCGATTAACTGGTCAAATCGACTGGCACACCATGGATATCGAATTTCAGATATAAGCCCGAGGTGTTCGCAGATCCGACGCTTTTTGTATCAACAGGATTGTCTTTAGCCAGGGGGCAGGTGTCCTCCTTATATAGCCCCCTCAAATGAACGTCAGCCGTCGGAACAAACCGACCTTAATGGAGGGATTAGATGCAACCTCAAAGGCGGTGGAAACCCTAATCCACGAGGCTGACTGTGATTGGTCCTCTGGCTAGGGCGGGCACCCTAGGGGGTAGGGCGGGCGCCCTACCTGTGGTCCCGCTCGCCTTCTCGTTTCTTCCCACGTCTTCTGGAACCCTCTAGAGTATAGAAAATTCTGCGGATGATAATTATCTTTATGTAAACATGACATGTGGGCCTTTCCTTTGTATTTCCTAATATCCCCCCGCAGAAACAGACATTCACCAAAACTCATGGAGTTTTGTCAGTATAAACCCTATGTCTAGGTGATGTGTTGCAAATATATCATTTTTTCTGCTTAGTTGACACTTAGAATTGATACTTAAGAGGTGTCAACAGTGGTTCTTCTCATGCTCTTGTTGCCAAGTTTGTAGATCTTATGAGCAGGGAATTTGAGATGAGCATGATGGGAGAGTTGACCTTCTTTCTCGGGTTGCAAATCAAACAAACCCGGGAAGGGACGTTTGTGCACCAAGGCAAGTACACGAAGAATATCTTGAAGAAGTTTGACATGGGTGAGGAAAAGCCTCTTTCGACGCCTATGTCGACTACGACTGCCTTGGATGCGGACGAGGAAGGAGAGGCGGTGGACCAGACGGAGTACCGAAGCATGATCGGGTCGCTCCTATACCTAACGACGACCCGGTCGGACATTCAGTTCGCCGTCTGCTTGTGTGCTCACTTTCAGGCATCACCACGCACTTCGCACAAGCAGGCAGTAAAATGCATCAGGAGGTACTTACGCTTCACTCCCGAATTTGGTCTTTGGTTTTCCTCCTCCTCTCTTGTGCTTTGCGGTTATTCTGATGCCGACTTTGCCGGTTGCCGTCTTGATCGGAAGTCCACTTCTGGGACTTGCCAGTTTCTCGGGTCTTCTCTTGTGTCTTGGTCTTCTCGCAAACAGTCTAGCGTGGCACAGTCGATGTGCGAAGCTGAGTACATTGCCACGGCTAGCTGTTGCTCGCAGTTGATTTGGATGATTGCAACTTTGAAGGATTTCGATCTTGTGCTTACTAAGGTGCCTCTGCTTTGCGATAGCCAAGTGCAATTAGTGTGGCCAAAAATCCCGTGCTTCACTCTAGGACCAAGCACATTGATGTTCTCTTTCATTTCTTGCGAGATCACTATGAGAAGGGCGAAATTGAACTCCGGCATGTCGAGACCCACAACCAGCTTGCGGATATTCTCACAAAGCCTTTGGATCAAGCTGCGTTTTCTCTCCTTCGGGGCGAGTTGGGTGTGTGTTTCCCTTTTTAGTTGAGGGAAACCTTTTGTGTATCATAGTTCTTTTTATTCTTATTTGTCTTTTCTTTCTTCTCTTTGGTGTATTTTTAGTGTTAATTCGTGTCATTGCATCCTGCATCTCATTTGCACTTGTGACATAGTCCATTTTAAGCTTCATACCTATAGCCGATATAATGAATCTATGCTCTGTTTGAGGTGCTTTATGTGTGTATGGTGTTGCCTAACTTAGACTCTCTTTGATCTCATGATATGCAATAGAGCTAAGTTAGAAAAGCTTTAAAACTGAATTTACTTCCCCATGTCACCTCTGAAATGGCACTAGCATGTATGGCTTTTGAAGATCCTTCTTGGCTACCTTGTATATAGCTTGTAACTATGGCTCTTCATTGCTTCATTCACTACCTTTGAGCACCATATGATTAAAAGTAATAAAATGAAATTGCTCTCTATTTTGTGAATTGGAAAGATCGAGTTGGGTCTGCATTGTGAGCACTTCACCGTGTGTTTGAGACTGCTTCCCATATGGGTTGAAACTTGAGGGGTGTCGTGTATGACCGAAACCGGTGTGGTCAAGTCCTTTGACTTCGCCCGGTTGGTAAGTGGCATCACCTTGCTTATAACCACTCGCATACAACTTGAAATGTGCCTAAAACTGAAATTGGCTGCAAAACTCTGAAATTTGGAAAATTTATTCAGTTGGGTCATTGGCTTGTTGTATGAACTTTGCAAGGGTTAGTTCTACTTGCTATACATGAGATTGCTTTGAGATAGATCCTATCTTGTTTGTCATGTCTAGTTGTCTCTAGGAGGTGATACCCTTTCTCTGCTCTCACATGTAATGCTCTCTAAAATAGCTTCTAAAGTGATCTTAAGCTCAACTTGAGTCTTTGTTGGGCACGTAGAGCTTTTCCTATTCTCACAGGATCACATCACTTAGGGCACCTATTCATTGTTTTAGCTCTAAGTATGACGCTTTTGCACTCATTTTGCATTTCATGGCATTTGTAGCCGGATCTTGAGTTGTTGGAGTGTTTGATGAGCTGCATGTATCAACAAGGGGGGAGAAAGGTGTGCATTTCATTCCTCATTTCCACCCAAGGGGGAGAGATGTGCATTCATTCCATTTTCAGCCATCTACTTCCAAACGGGGAGAAAGAGTGCATCTCATTGGTTTCATGAGGTTAGAGCTTCTTTGGTCAAGGCGGAGTTTTTGTGCTTCTTTTGCCCTAAGCCGCTCAATTGGTATCTTGAGTGTGCTTTTGCCCAGGGGGAGCTTGTGCTAGATGTGTTGAGCCTTTGCCTCTTCTGGAGGGTCTAGCTTGGTTCATTTGCTCCGACAGGTTTCATTTGGTATCTTGAGCTTCATGTGCTTTATTTGGTATCTTTGTGTCTTGAGCTTCATGTTCTTTATTTGGTATCTTTGTGCCTCCCTTGGGGTTTAAATTGGTTATTTAAGCTTTGGTAGGCTTCAATTGGTTTCTTGCTTTGCTAGCGGTGTTGAGCCACTTTTTTGCCTCTTCTTGAGGGCTAGCTTTGATTTTCTTGGTTGCGTCCATCCATTGCCCATGTCTTTGGGAACCAAGTTTTGGACTCATTTTGCTTCTCTCAAGTGACCCGTTTTGGCTTTCTTAGCTTTTTGTGTTAGGAATATGCCCTAGAGCTAATCATGTAGATGATTATATTCCGATTGTATCCATGATTAATAAAGTGTTCTTTGAATATCCATTATAGACAAATAGTATTGATTGACGATTATGTGAATTGTTTGTGGAACTCACTTACCTGAATGGTTATTCTAAAAGTTGTCCCTGGTCGGCATTCTTGTAAGAGCACACTTGAATATTAGACCAGCACATGTATTAGTTGATGGCTATGTTTCACAAGTCATAGACATGGAGATGTCAAACTAATAATGTGGGCACATGTGAGACATGTAGGCTGGACTGACCCAACAAGAGAAAGTCTCTATTCATGTCATGTACGTTATGTCCTTAGACCTGAGATTGTGGTATGTACTCAAGATGTGAAACGATCTACTTAGGGACTATCAAACGCTACTCCGTTATTGGGTAGTTATAAAGGTGGTCGTTGGGTGGTCGGGAAACATGCATGAGACATAGACAATCAAGATGGAATTTGCCCCTCTCTTCATGAGAGAGATATCACTGGATCACTCATGTGATTGGATCAACAAATGCATGGCTATGCTTGGGTTAAGTGTTAACCCACGAGTTGAACCATATATCGAGTGGCAAAGGGAATAACTTGTACATGGTCATAGTGGTTCGTCTGATATGATCATAGCGTATGCATAGGAGTTGACACGCCTTGCTAGAGGCCGCTATCAACTATTGGTCGAGTAAGAGTACTTGGGCCATGTCTATGTATGCGTGAGCCCATAGGGTCGCACGCTTAAAGGGCTGGAAGCCTAATTCGGGTTGGACCCGAATTAGACTAGGTTTAGGGTTACTAATGGGCCTCCAACGTGGGAGCTCGTCAGGACGCCTATATAAGCAAGGGGTGGGCGCGGAGCGAGATTGATCCACGCCTTTTGGCAGCCGCCGTCGCCTCCCCACGCTCGCGCCTTTTGCTCCTCGCGGACCTAGCAGTCCGGAGGCGCAACGCTTCCTCCCTGTACGTGCGGGATTCCTCGGAGGTGCTGCATCTGGAGCACAAGGACGAACCGTGCGAAAGGGACGTTGAGATGGACGACCACGCAACTGCACTGCCTGCTGCGACGCACACGACTACATCAAGTCGTCTTCCGCTGCACCTGCGCGTCTAGTGGTAATCCCGTAACCTATAACTAGCAGTAGATCCTGTTTTATGAGGTCGAAAAGTTTTGTTTTCCGGCTAGCGTAGCAACCTCGTATTCCATCATTTTGGTCATTTGGAGAGATTTACCTTGTGGCTCAAATCTGAAATGCACTTGTGTTGACCATGCACTCGTCAAGGGGGAGATTGCAAACACATGGTGGATAAGTACCCATGTATGTTCAGCTTTGATGATGAGCTATTGACCAACACTTCAGTGTTTCAGTTTGAGTGGCTTACCCTAACCTCTTTGCAAAAGCAAATGTGTGCTTGTTTATAGGCTTGTGGTGTGCAGGTACTATGCCTAGTGACAGTGGTCAATGGCGTGGATAAGGTCGAGTAGGGGCTTGCCATTCCGATGGACTGAGAGCGGTGAAGGGCGGAAGCGGGGCTCGGACCGAGGGACCATGGGCACCAGCGGACTAGCTATGGTGGCTAGTGCTTGGCACCGGCGAGTGCGAGAAGACATGGAGGTAGACCGAGTCGACCGAGTCAAGACGGCGGACGAGCGGGTCGAGCGGAGGCTCATGGGAATCGGAGTCCAACCGGGCGAGGACAAGGTGGCTCGAGTCGAGTGGTTTGGTGGTTTGGGCCCCAAAACCATCCGAGGACGGTTTCCGAGTTTGGGCCTCAAAACTCAGGGTTTGGTAGTTGAGCCCAAAGCTACCGGTGGAGGGTTTCCTAGGTTTGAGCCTCAAAATCTAGGTGGAGCTTCCGAGGAAGCGGGGATGGCACGTGGCGGAATCCTGGAGGTTGTGTCAAGGCGACGGCAACTCCCAGCAGGAAGCGGGGCCGTCCATTCAAATCGAGGAAGATATTTTCCGGAGCTTGGAGTGCAATGCTTAGGCTAGGTAGTTCACTCATGTATCTAGGGGGGTCTTTGGGAAATAGCCAAAGCCCTGTTAAATAGGGGATGAAGGGGTATCCTCATCCTCTCTCTTTAACCCTAATCATTTGCCTCAACTCTCTCTCTCTCCGTAACCTCTCTCTAGTTCATGAGATCCCTAGGTTGATTTCACCAACCTCTGTAAGAATTTGCGAATATTTTGGTAGGAATCGGAGGCCCGACTCTCCGAGTGCCATGTCACGGTTAGTTTCTTGATTCATGTCTCGATTGCTTGTGTTCTTCGCGTTTTAGTTTTGCCTCTCTCTCTCTCTTTTGTTTGATCTCGAGTTGAGATTTTTTGATTGAGAAAGGCTTTGAGAAATCCGTTTGAACCAAGTTGTTTGTGCTTGCAAGGAGCATCTTTGCACTGAAGGATTTATCCTAAAACCTTGTGAGCACATAGATCGGGTTGTTTCTTTGTTTTGTTCTTCATTCTTGAGCTTTTCCCCAAAATTCTTCTCCTCACTTTGCACTAAGCCAAATTGAGCGATTATTTCTTCAAGATAGCTCCCCAACTGCATTAGGATCATGCCTACAAAGTTTGGTTGCAGTTGGTGATCATTTGGTTGGGTTTTGGGAAGATTTGGAGGAGTGAAAACTGTTTTCGCGGGTTTCAGAGTTTTTGCTCGAGAGCGTCGGACCAGGCGTCGGTCGACTTTCCCCTAGCTCCGGACCATCGCAAGTGGTCCGGTGGTCTTGACCAGTAAACATGTCAAGCAGCGAAGGGCGTCGGACCACCCTCCGGACCTCTCCGTTTTGAGCTCCGGACCATTGGTCCGATGGTTCTGTCGTGGGTGCTGCTCTGCGCGTCGGACCACGTGTTTTAGTTCGACGGTGAGCGTCGGACTAGGTGTCCGAAGCAGGGGTGCTTACTGTGTAGTTTTGCCCAGAGGCTGGAGTGAGCACCGGACCACTTCCCTTGGTCCTGAGGTTAGCGTCAGACCACCGTCCGGAGCTTGGGTACTCCTTGCGTGGTTTCCGTGGGAGTGAGTGTTAGCGACGGACCAGTCCGACGGTCTGCTGTAGAAGTGTCGGACCAAGGCTCCGGTCCTTGTGCTATGGTCCGGAGGTCCTGACAAACTGGTCCAAAGCTTTCTCTTGTATGTTGTCTTCTCCATTCAAGTTGCGGTTTGTTTCTCTGGCTCTGTGACTAGCTCCGCTGTGTTCCTAGGACATCTCCTAGAACATCCACCCACTTGTGGGTCGTGAGTCTAGTTCGTTCTTTGGGTCGTGCTTGGGACAAGGGTCAAATTCTTACGAAATGAATTTTTATTTGGCTCCCATTCACCCCCCCTCTGGTCGTCGTTTCCGGTCCTTTAGATGGGTCGGTCGACCTGGCCAAGGACCCCTCACATCACCATGTGCCTCCCACTTTGCTTGCATAAGTATCCAAGGTGCATTGCTCTAAAATTTCTGAAGTTTTAGTGCATGATCATGTAAGGGACGCCACTTTGATCCCTTTGGTCATATCACTTGCTTTCTTTCATGATAGACCTCAGGTCCTTCCATGCCTCCTTTTTCTTTCTGCTCATCACTCATGACACGAACAACTAGCCAAAGCATGAATGGGTGATTTTCTAGTGCTCCTTTGGTCTTTTCTTGCACTCGAACTCGCATTCTTTGTTTTCACTAAACACTAGGAGCCAGAATCTTAGCTTTGGGAAAGAGATAGGGGACATGTAGGGGTCGGCCGACCCCTATGTGTGGCCTATAACCTCCCTCCTTTTCCTGTTCTGCTTTACTTATGAATCCAATGCAAATGCCACTGAGTGTTCTTAGTGGAGGGTGCAACAACAGGTCGCCCGACCTGGTTTTATCACCTTCGGTCACGTCTTTCATTACCCTTCACTCATTTTGGAAATTTAGAGCAATCTTTGGAATTTCCTCTTGTTCTTGAGCCATTGTGTCTCGAGTTCCAAGTGCTTGTTTCTCTCAGCATGACAACTCAATGACAAGATGTCTTCCATGACATAAGCTCATTTTGAATAATCTTTTCTTGTCACTAGAATTTCATAACCCTTGTGTTTGTAAATGATGCCTTGGTAGTCTTCATACCTACACCTAGAATATTCAAACACCTTATCGACACATGCTTAAAAAATGAATCGAACTAGTCTTTGTCTATGCTTCACCATGGTTATACATTCAAAATCCCTCTCCAATGCGAGAGGTATTGGTTGTATAAATCTTGGAGACTAACAGTTGACTTAGAGAATGTGGAAAGGTGTAGAGGTATCTTAGGTGCAAATAGGGTGACAAGATGTAAGACCCTTGCTCAACACCAACACCATGGTGATACAAGGGCATTCAGAAGAACCAACTTGGGGGAGGTTCTCTCCCCCACCAAGGAGACAAGCTTGGGGGAGGAGCCCTCCCCCTACTAATGATTGCAGCACAAGTGTGATGAAAAGAGCAAGCTTGGAGGAGGTCCTCTCTCCCACTAAGGTAAGTATTCTTATCCCACTAAGGTAAGTATTCTTATCCCACACTTTTATTTCATTGCATCTATAATAAACGTTGAATAATAAGACCTCATGTGCATATGCTTCATGAATAGTTGCTCTGTTAATATTTCCTAAGTACTAGTCTACATCTTTATATTTCTGTGAGTATGAATCACTTGGTTCATATGAACTCATCATGAACTTAAACTTTGTGGGTTCCAAGTGCCATAACAAGCCTAAGTAGTTGTAAGATATGATATAGTGAGACAAGAGCTGCTATAATATTGTTCTAAACATGAATGATTATCGGAGTCTTTATTTTAAAAGTAATGAAAATCCTTTTTGTTCCTCGGTGGTGATAAATTCCTACCAATGCCATATATGATCTTTCATGATATAAGCTTTCTACATAGGCTATTTTTTTGTATTGAGTGTTGCCAAGTCTTGTTGACCCTTGTTGAGAGTATTGTCATACTCCCAAGATTAAAATCATGTATGCACCATATATATTATATATATATATATGTTGCTTCTATATTGGAAGTACGCAACAACATGCCTTCCATTTTCCACAAAATAAATGTTTCATGTTTTAAAAGTTTGATCTCTCTCTCTAGTATCATGTTAGTAGAAGAGACATGTGCTATGCAGAAATATGAAAAAGAAAAGAAAACTAAAAAAACATAAGGACACATGAAGGTCCCAAGTATTGGGAAAAAAATGTGTGAGCACATGAAGGCTCATGACAAAAAAAATAAATGATAGCCATGTCTCAATAGAATAAATTAGAAAGAGAGATCATTTTCAATAAAGAAGCATTATTTTTCCAGTACCATGTTCCACACACATGCACATTTTAATCTAAGAGTATGACACCTCTCTCCTTGGATCCTTGATTTGGCTTTACAATATATGCAAAGTAAGTATGCTACATCTTTGTAAGGACCTAATTAGCCTAGAGGGGGTGAATAGGCATGTTTAAAACAACTTCACACTTTCTGTCAGTTAGGCCCGGCACTGCCGGCCTTTAGGTCTGGCACTGCCGCGGGTGCCCGGCACTTCTACTCTCTAGGGCGACGATGATGGTCACCTGGACAGAACCTTGCACAATTCAAAATATATAATGAGAATGGAAATTGTGCTTGAATCAAAACCTTCCTAGAGGCGTAAGGAACCTCTAGCACCACTTGAAAGTGGTAGCAACACACCCATCGAGTAGATCGGGTCAAAACCCTAGAAATCACCTTGAGAGCAATGTATATCAATGTAAAGCAACAAACACAAGGTGACACAAGATTTGACTCGTGGTTCAGCTCGCCACCAAGGCTTGCCTACGTCCACGTTGTTGAGGTGCGCCACACAAGGCTCAAGCTCACCACAAAGGCTAGCTCTTTCCTCGGTCTCAAGTCAAGAGAATGAACTCTTGAGATGAGGGGATATGTATTAGCAAATGGGTGTTACAAACCTCCCTAGGCTGCCACACGAAGGAGGCAAGCTCAAGGGCGACGCCTAGTCGGCTAGGAGCAAAGCTCCAAGAGTAACAAACTAAAACCGCCGGCCACCACGCAAACCAAATGCTTGTAGGAGTTGAAGATCCGAGGGATAAGCTTCTTCTCAAGCTTGAAGGCTCAATCTCTCAAAGGTTGATTGGAAATCAATGGAGGAGAGAGTTGGAGCGCCAAGGGAGAAGGGAGAGCAAGAAGAGAGCTTCTCTTTTATGTTTCTCAAAGAGATTCTGAATGAATTGCAGAGATAGCCATTGGGGGTAGTGAGGGGATAAGAAATACCCCTTCACTGTCTAACGAGCAGATCAAGTCGCGGAAGTGTCGTCCATAGGCGCGGCAGTGCCGGACTGCTGGCCTGACAAAGACAGCAAGGTGTGAAACTTGGAATAGCTGGTTGTTTTGCCTTCTATGTATGTGGAGGTGTATGTTGTATGGATAGATATAGCATTTGGTTCACTTGTTGGCATGCGTGTTGAATCTCTCTTAATAGTACGGCATACCTGACTCAAATTCGAAATATAAAATGAATTAAAGTCCTTTGAGCTTGTTGCCATGCACTTTTGTAATTAGAGGGGTCCGCCAACCTGTTCATCAACCTCCTTTCATTTAACCTGCTTGTCATACTTGAAGAGTCTCATTAGTCTTCTAAATATGTTGTCATGTCACCAAAACCCACTTAGGGCTTGATTGCACTTTCAATCTCTCCCTTTTTGGTGATTGATGACAACACACTTAGAACTTACAAAAGTGAATAATAATCTGAGACAATGCAAGTCATGGGTGTAGGAGCTCCCCCTAAATGTGTGAATGGGAATTTGAATTTCTAATTTGGCATGAAAAGCCAAAATTCACACATTGGAGTGAAATAGGGCTCCCCCTACATCCATGGCTGATGTGGGGTGCTGAAACAAGGTGTCACAAATATATACGTGATGATACAAACCTGTCTCTCAAAGATCAGAGTGCTTGCTGTCAGAGCAGCCCGACACTGCCGGCCTGACTGCAGACAACATGTCTGCGGAAGCACAAGCACGACCACACAACACAAAATGAATATAAACTAAAGACACGCAGAGACAAGCATGATATATATGAGAGAGTACAAGACCACAAATAACACAAATCAAGTACTAAAGTGGCAATATTATAGTAAAATAGTTTTTCATGTTGCTCTCTCATCTCACAAACTAACAACTAAGATAACTCAAGAACTAACAGATGCTGCTCTTCCATGACCTCGAAGATTGTTGTACCTCCTTCACTTAGTAATTCTCCCCCTTTGGCAACAAGTCACCAAAAAAGGAAAAGAAGAACATAGCAAAAGGAGTGCAAACTAGTCTCTATCCTCATCCATGTGGTCATCATCATCATCATCTTCATCAGCATCATCATCAACATCATCATCTGGAGTTCTCCTCATCATCTGAGGCATATATGGACTCCTCACTGAGCTCTGGTGGAGGAGTAGGTGGAGATAACTGTCTGAGGTCCTGCTCCTGTTTGAGTTTTCTAATCTCCAATCTGGTCTGATAAGGATGATCATTTGCATAGAAAATGCCAGAGAAGAACTTCTTAAGAAGTCTGCCAAGCTTCCCTTTCATCTTTCCTCTGCTAGCTGTTGTTGTAGAGGACTCAGGGTGATCTGAAACTACTGCCCTGGTCCTGGGAGGAGTCACAATCTCCTGAACTATGGAGTGAATAGCCTTCTCAGCTCTGTAAGTCTCATGGACAGTGTCCTTGTTGTAGATCCGGCCAGTCACTCTCTCAATGATGAACACCAGGTAGGGGGCACAAGGAATTCCCTTCCTAGCATCATCAGCTCCAATAAAGATCTCATCCCAAAGAAAGCGTGCCACTGAAAAAGGTGGTGCTCCACCTCTCATCCTCCTTAGCACATTCTTGGATGTAGCATAGAGGTTGGAGGCTGATCCCACCTTGGGATATAGAGTGGTCTTGAAGAGGTTGTTAAGAATGTAGTACTTGCTCTTTAACCCCTTCACAAGACCATCTGCCTCCTCAGGCTTGATGTAGAGCTGAGAAATTTCTTCATTTGATAGACCTCTCTCATTATGAACATTTAAGCACTCTCTATCATCTTCTCCAAATCCAAGGAGACAGGCAAAAGTCACATAGTCAAGCTTGTAATGCATGCCCTCTATCATCCAATGCATCACATGGTTCTCCCTGTCAAGATAGTAGGTGGCAAAGAACCGGTAGATAATCTCAGTGTTCCAGTCATTCCAGAAACCCATCCAGTCATACATGCCAAGATGCTTGCACTGATCAATAACTCTATTAAAGACAAGATCCATCTTGTTCTCTAGATGCTCCTAGTCGACATATTTCATCTTGATGATCTTGGGTTTCCTTGCATGGAAGAGAACAGTGTAATAGAAATCAGAATGAAAAACAATCCAGAACCTGTAATCCACTCCCATGTCCTTTGGAACATCATAAGGATAGATGGCCCTTTGCTCTTGGACAGACCGCCACTGATTCTAATAGTTAACTCTTTCTCTAGCATGGCTGTCCTAAGGCTCTCTGACAAGTACCTCCTTAGCATGATCAATGAGATAGGAACCATCAAATAATCCCAGATCTGGAGGTGTCCTAGGGCAAGCACCCTCCATGATGCTTCTTCCAGCCATCTATAGCTCACTTTCCTGCCTTATCCTCTGCCTAGGATTCAAGCCATCATCAATTCCACCTCTGCCTCCTCGGTAAGCACGGGCCTTTGTCCTTGGCCCCTTTCCTCTTGAATCACTCGGTCCTCCGACATCCATCTATGCATTAAAAGGAGTGAGGGTTAATTTGCTGCATTTATAATAGTGAATGAAAAATCTAGCACAAAGATTGAACCAAAAACTGGAGTCAATGGTTGATTGTAGGAGCTTTGGCAGCAGTGTTGTAACCAGGGGCCCGACACTGCCGACCTCTAGCCCGGCACTGCTGGCCTAGTGCAGACAGCACCATACAAAGCTTCACCAATCCACCATTGAATCTAGGTTTTGATTGAATCTAACCACTAGAGATACATCACCATACATCATGCAACCACTAACAACCTAAATCCCATCTCAAAATTCGTACATTGCATAGATCGATCCAACTTAGGGTTTCATGTTATTACCTTTGAAAGAGAGCGATGAGGATGAAGAAGGTCGGGCTTGAATGGATCTTGACGTAGGGAGAAAGATCCTCCACACCTCCTCCAATGGTAGCACCTCTGAAGGGCGGCACCACCGGGAAGAAGAGAGGGACCTCCGGGCTCCCTAGGTCTCCTTGGGGAAGAGATAGGAGAGGGAAAGAGTTCTGTTGGGGAGAAAATGACTTGGGATGGAGTCCCCTCGAGCCTAGGTGAGGAATAAAAGAGAGGTCCGAGAGATAGGACTTGGACCCGACTACTCTGGGCAGTTTAAGTTGCGGCACTAACGGGCTAGGCCTGGCACTGCCAGGCACCCCGACACTATTGTGCCAAGGGCCGACACTACTGGCTTGCCAAGGCAGTGAGGAGCTATGCCACTTTATACTATATAATTATGCACTTGTAGACATATGCTCCTTGTCATATGTTGGTCAGTAAGGAAATCATCAATACACACTATGACCAACACATTCAAGTTTCTTTCAAAATTGGTTTTGAAGCACATAATTGAAATTTTAAAGTTTTGCCAATGTCGCTAGGTGGACAAACAAATATGTGCTATAGTTCAAACCACATTACGAGAATCAAGTTGCGAACACATGGTGGATAAGTACCCATGTATGTTCAGTTTTATGATGAGTGATCGTCCAACACTTGAGTGTTTCAGTTTGAGTGGCTTACCCTAACCTCTTTGTGAAAGCAAATGTGTGCAAATGGTGGCTTTGGTTTCGTGATTGTGTCTCTTTTTCTTGTGTTCTTTGCTAATCGTGTTTTGCTTCTCTCTAATCCTCTAAGTTCATGAGATGAGTTCTTCCGATTGAGATCAAGTTTTGCGATTCGGTTTGAACCAAGTTGTGCGGGATCACGAATAGAACTTTTGCACAGAAGGGTTTTGCCCCAAACATCATGAGCACTTAGATCGGGAAAATTCTATTTCGTGTTCTTCATTTTTGGAGATTTTCCCAAAATCCTTTTGTTCCCGTTTACTCACACCAAATTGAGCGATGATTTCTTCGGGATAGCTCCTCCATAGCACTAGGATCATGCCTACAAAGTTTGGTTGCTATTGGTGAACATTTGGTAGTGATTTGGGAAGATTTGGGGGAGAGACAATTCAAAATCGTCCCCAAATCGCATCTGTCCAGCCAACCGCGGACAGTCCAGGGTTAATTCCCGGACAGTCCGGGAGTCGGGGCAGAAACGGTGCTTCTCGGGGTGTTTTTCTGAGTTTTACCGGCGGACTGTTCGGGAGTTTTCGCGTACTGTCCGCAGTTCAAATCCGTCGAACAACACTATTTCTGGACTTCCTGTTGGGCGTTTTTCGGCATAAAGGCGGACTGTCCGGGACCAATTTGCGGACTGTTCGCAGTTCATTTTTCAGCAAGGGCGGACAGTCCGCGGTTCTCTCCCAGACAGTCCGCGAAAACTGCAGAACTGTTTTGCTTGTATCTCTCTCATCCTGACTCTGAATCAAGTTCCGTTTGTTGCGTTGGATTCGTATTCACGTAGAGAACATGATGATACACTTTTGAGATCAGTTCTCACAAGTGGTTTTTGGGTGTGCTCTTGCCTCTTCTCTCTAGAGGTTGAGAGCACCTCTTTCGGGTCGTGTTTCGAGTTCGTGGTTTCGATCTTTCACCGACCTTCTCTGACCGCTCCACTGCACCTCTAGGGTCTTCCTAAGGTGTCCATCTACTTGTCAGGTCGTGTGCGTGTTGTTTCATCCGAGCTCGAGTTTTAGGTGTGTTTGGGACAAGGGCCAAGCATTTGAGTTGGATTTTTATTTGGCTCCCATTCCGCCCCCCCTCTGGTCGTCGTTCTCGGTCCTTCAATTGGCATCAGAGCCGGTTAAGGATCAATCCACCTTACACGGTTCTTGATCCGCGAAGGCGACATGGAGTGAGGTGCTGGTAAACCTCCGTTTTTCAATGGATCGAATTTCGCCTATTGGAAGGTGCGCATGTCCGCTTACCTTCAAGGGCTTGATTCGAAGATCTGGGAGATCTATGAGCATGCAGACTATGTGGTTCTTGGTGCTCGGATCAATGAGCTTCAAATCACGCAATATGCATCAAACGCAAGAGCCCGTAGCATCCTCTTCTCAAGTTTGTCTCTTCCTGAGTTTGAGCAAGTTTCGAGTCTCAGTACGGCACGGGAGATCTGGCAAACACTTGTGCGATATCATGAGGGCAATCCTCAGATCAAGTCCAGACTCTTCGACACGTGCCGTAGGGATTACGAGAACTTTGTTCAATTGGCCGACGAATCTGTTGATGGGATGTTCACTCGCTTCCAATCTATCATCCACAAGATGCGTGCTAATCAAGACAACTTGCCTTATGATGATCATGAGATGGCTATCAAGCTTTTATATGCTCTTGATCGGAAGGTATGGGAGATGAAGGTGGCTGACATTCAGGAGTCACCGGGCTATGATGCCTGACCGTGGATGAGCTGTTCAACAAGCTCAAGTCCTCGGAGATTGACTACAAGACCCGGGCCAAGCTTGAAAACCCGTCGAAACCATCTATGGAGTTGGTTTCTGGCCCCGACGGTACGTCTTCTTCCTCCTCTGACCCTTCAAACTCTTTTTTTGAGAAAACCAGAAGGGGAATACCCCTACTGAACTCATTTTATAGATATAAGTCTGTACAAAACTAGAAGAAAAAAATTACAAAAGACTAGAAACTAAAAACAAAGAAGCCAGTCCCTAAGAAGAGATTTCTTAGCCGACTTACAACGAAGTAAATAGAGAGATAGCTCCTCACGAAGACTAAGCTTCCAACGCCCAAGAGAGGGTGACTTGCCATAAAAAATAATATTGTTTCTCATTGTGCAAATGCACCAGGCAGCTACAATGACAAGTTCAAGAAAAATCGAAGATCCAAAATTTACTTTAGCTATCGCTACACGGTCCAAAATGGATACATCTAGAGGCCACTGAATATTCATGAGGCGCCAACACCATTCGCTAAATGGACATTCAAAGAATAAATGATCCATTGTCTCTTCCACATTGCCTTGGCAAAGAACATAGTTGTAGGATGGCAAAGTGAAATTCTTTCTTTTCAACAGGTTTCTAGTATTGAGCCTATCCAAGAGAAGAAGCCAAAAGAAGAATTTATGTTTGCCCCTACAGTTGCTTTTCCAAAGCCAGGTAAATTGCACTTGCTTTGGTATAACACCTTGGATAGCTGAGTACGCTTGCTTGCACGTGAAGGTGGCACCCCACAAATAGGTCCAGTGATCTGTCCCATGTTCATTTCCCTGTACATTCAAAATCCTTGCAACTAACTCAGTTAACTGAATAGAAGCTTCAATTGACAAAGGCAGCAGAAAGTTGTTTTCGATGTCCCTTGATAGAAAATTGGCCACTGAAATTTTTGGACACTTGGCAAAAGAAAATAGTTGTGGAAACTCTAGTTTGAGCAGCCCTAGATCCCAAATGTCATCCCAAAAGGACACTGATGTACCATCTCCAAAACTGCATGAGGCAATTCCTCTAAAATCCATAGATAAGCTCATGACATCTCTCCACCAAAAAGAGCCAATTGGCCTTTTAAGATGTGGTATTACAGCAGAATTATAGAAGACTGCCCAAGTTAAGTTCACCCAGGGAGTATTTACCTTATTATAAAACTTATCTGCAGCTTTCAAAAGAAGAGCTTTATTTTGTGATCTCAAATTTAAAATACCAAGCCCTCCTTCTTCTTTGGTTCTGTAGGCTTTTGTCCAAGCTACCAAGCATCTACCTTGCATGTGTAGATCTTTACCTTCCCAAAGGCAATTCTTTCTGAAGACATCTATTTGCTTGATCACTGCTTTAGGGAACTTGAAGGTGCTAAGCCAGTACATGGGCAATGAGGAGAGAAGGGAGTTAACCAAAATAAGTCTCCCATGATAAGAGAGCATATTAGCAATACCAGCTAGTCTTCTTTCAATTCTACACACCAGTGGAAGAAATTCAGTTACTGTAGGCCTAGAAGTGCCAAGTGGAAGCCCTAAATAAGTGAAAGGCAGCTGTCCCACAATGCAGCCAAAAGTGTTAGCAAGATGTGTAGCCTTCTCAATATTGATGTTTATTGGAATTAGAGAAGACTTGTTGAAATTTATTTGCAGCCCTGTAGAATATCCAAAAGACCTGAGAAGCCCTTTCAACAAAAACAGTTGTCTAGCATCTGCTTTCAAGAAAAGCAAAGTATCATCCGCATACTGAACAAATGGAAAATCTCCACCAAAGTTACTATCCAAAGGGTGAGTCAGCACACCACTAGTAGCAGCTGCGTTAATAATGCTTTGTAGCAAATCTGCAGCTAGAACCAACAAAAGTGGAGAGAGTGGGTCTCCCTGCCTAACCCCTCTTTTGCATTTGAAGAAATTCCCTGGTACACCGTTCAATAGAACTGAAGAAGTGCCTGAAGAAAGAATTTGACTCACCCAATTAATCCAAGTGTGTGAGAATCCTTTATATTGTAGCATCTGAAGGATGACTTGGTGCTCGACTTTATCGAATGCTTTTTCAAAGTCCAACTTAAGAATAATCAGCTCTCGCTTAGAATGATGACAAACATGTAAGAATTGGAAGGCCCATGCTAAACAATCTTGGATGGACCTGCTCTTGATGAAACCAAATTGGTTGGTGTGCACCACCTTTGTGATAACTGATTGAAGCCTATTAGCCATAATTTTTGTCAATAATTTTATTGAACAATTCAACAAAGAGATGGGCCTGTAATCATTTACAGTCTCTGGATCTTGCTTTTTTGGAATAAGAACTATGAAAGACCTATTTATAGACTGCAAGTTAGCTGAACCTTTATGAAAAAAATCACACAATCTTCTGAATTCGGGCTTTATTAAATCCCAATTTGATTTGTAGAACAGCCCATTAAAACCATGAGGTCCAGGAGCATGATCAGATGGTAGGTCTTTCAAAGCTGATTGAATTTCTTCCTCTGAAAATGGGCTATCCAGGACTGGCAAATCTACTGGTTGTATAAGCATATTCAGATCATAGGCAATGCTATTGAACTCTGTACAACCCAACCTCTCCTTAAAAGAGGAGAAAAGGATCCCTGCTTTAAGATCATGACTGCTAACTGTCAAATCGTCATCAACCTTAAGATATGAAATATAGTTCCTTCTGTGACTTCTGGTTGCAAAAATATGAAAGAACTTAGTGTTTTCATCTCCTAAGCATACCCATCGAGCAGTGCTTCTTTGCTTCCAGTAAACACGTTTGGCTTCAAGCAACCAAAGGAGATGTTGACAAATGAGTTGTCTGAAATTAGCCTCAATAATACTTAACGGTCGCTGATTTTCCAAACCCTCAAGAAGAGCAAGGGTCCAACTACAGTTCTCAATTAGCTGACCAATATTAGAAAACCGTCTACTCCACTTTCTTAAACCTTTTCTCACATGTTTAAGCTTAGCTGTCAGATTTTTAACCGGGTTTTGAAAGAAAGGAGCCCACTGCCAAAGCCTTTGAACTGTAGGGAGAAAGGAAGAAAACTGCAGCCAAAAATTTTCAAAGCGAAAAATCTGAGCTTTAGGAATACCACTGTTGAAATGTAGCACATAAGGAATGTGATCTGACACTGACCGAGAGAGAGGCTGTACCACACTATTGGGGTAAGATAGAAGCCATTCTGTGGAGCAAAAAACCCAGTCAAGTTTCACCAAAAGTGGAGGGGTCTGCATATTACTCCAAGAAAAAGAATGACCATGAAAAGGTAGGTCTATCCATCTATGGTGGCTTATCAAATCATTAAACATAAGCATCTCTATATGACAACCCCCTTCACACTCTTTGTTTGCTTTGTCTTTGATCTCTATGACAGAGGAGCAAGTGGAGGCCCTTGGAGATGACGAGCTGGCTTTGGTCATCACTAGGTTCTCACAGTTTCACAACAACCATTTGAACCGACGACGTGGTGGCTCGGCCAAGGGGTGCTACCGTTGCGGTGATGAGGATCACTTCATCGCAAACTATCCCAAGAAAGTTGCGGGTGACTTCATCAAGCGTAAGGACAAGCGCGAGCACCCCTTCGAGGACAAGCACAAGGCCAATGGCGGCTACAACCGAAGGTCTTTGAAGAAGGTGATCGACAAGGTGAAGGCCAAGCACCGAGCCTTCCTCGCCTCACTCGCCTCCCTCAGCGACATCGATGCCTCCTCCGATGGAGGTTCTTCCTCGAGCGACGATGAGTCGAAGGGAAAGGTTGAGGATAAGTTCAACGGCCTATGCTTCTGTTGATGGTAATTAAGAGCTATTTTGTCACCATCAAAATACCGTCAACATCCTCATTTCCAAAGGAAATCAAGCATAACCTGAATATATGGTCCCAAATAATCGGTTCCACATGTCCCTTGACTATTTGATGCAGGTAATGACAAATGGGGCCTTTTGGGAGCCAGTGGGCCCACATAAGAAGATTAACGTGACAACTAAACTCAGAACCAACATCCAAGACATCTGACAGGTGGGACCAGTACCCAGGAGGCAGAGGTGGGCAAGAGCCCACTATAGGCATTCGGCCGAACCAAAGGTGGGGCCAACCAGGCCCCAATTAGCGCCTTGAGTACTGGTTCACCTACTAGAAGACCAGGGAGGGCCCACATGCCAGTGGGGGGTTCGGCCGAATGCCCTCCCCAACCAACTTACCTACTCCCCACATGATGGAAATCAACACCCTGGATGCTTAGGTGGATCTGAGGTCGGTTCAATCCAACGGTGCTTGATGAAGGTGACGCGGATCACTGATGTGGCACCGGAGTAGCCCCTACTCCACCTCTAGCTATAAATAGACCCCTAGAGCTCCCTATTCATTTCATGCCTCATTGGAGAAACTACTCTCTAGCCTCTTAGCGGAGCTCCTCAGTAGTGTTATGCTAGTTGGAGGAGAGTGAGGAGCCTTCTCGAGAAAGCCCCGGGTCTGTCGGGAATCTTCTCTGGACTTCTTCCTCAGCGGATGCGAGTCTCTTGTCAGTTTAGCACCTGTAAGTGACTTCTTCTGAGTTCTTTATAGTATTCAGTGTTCTAAATCTGGTTTAGCTGTTATACAACTTTTCACGCTTGATCATCGCTTTGCTCTGAGTAAAGTGCTTTAATCTTAGGCCAAGGTTAAAGTAGTAAGATTAGTGTAGACGTGGTGTCTAAGCTTAATCTTGCCTTTGTAAACCGCTTATCGCACGGATTGTTTGTGGATGCTAGTAGAAGGTGACAGCTCTATCTAGTCTTTGTATTTCACCACATGTGTAAGATAAGTTCTTAAAAGGTAGGGCCTCAATACAACATGATGGCGCAGTCCGGTTAGAGTTTTGCCCTCTTTCTGATCTATCCCATCGCCTCCTGCAAGAGAAGGGCCGATAAGGCCGGTATAACCAGCTATCCCTTGTTAGACATCTGTGCTATCTTGAACCTCTCAACCCAGTTATCATAGTCTCCCTTGACCATCATATGACATATCTTTAATCCTAGTTAGATCACTATCGTTCCTTGAGGAAAATACGATACCTGGAATACTCCCGATGAAGTGCTACATCGGTATAATCTGTGCGCTTGCGGATCTATCCAATAGTCATAAGAAATACCAACAAGCATTTGTCGCGCCGTTGCCGGGGAATGGTAGCTTTTAACTAGTACCCTTTGGTCCTATTTTATATTTTGTTTGATTTCATCTTTTCACTCCACATACACATATGGATCAAACCCCGCTTATCGAATATGGTGCTCCAACGGGCGCTAGCTTGGAGCCACCTAAATCATCTCAGGCCGTTCTGGCCGTTCGTTATGAGCTTCGCCCAAGTCTCATAGCGATGGTTCAAGAAAAACCGTTTTCTAGGGACGAAGACGAAAATCCCTATACTCATATACGTGTCCACATCCAAGGGATGAGGCCAGGTACCCTTAAGTGGAAGCTATTTCCATTATCCTTAATGGGAATAGCCAAACGATGGTACTTTCGCCACGTAGATGATGCAAAAGGAGATTGAGAAAAATTGATGCCTAAGTTCTGCTTGGAATTCTTCCCTATCCCTTGTGTCATCCGTCTTCGAAAAGAGATCATCAATTTCTCGCAAAAAGAGAAAGAATCTCTAGGTGATGCATGGGCCCGTCTGATAGATCTAGCATCTTCAGGCCCTGATCTCACTATAACCGAGCCTACAATGTTACAACATTTTTATGGCGGTCTTAGCAGAGATTCTGCGCAACTCCTTGACATATCTTCCGGGGGAGCCTTCTTGTGTTTACCCATTAGTGCAGGGAAGAATCTTCTTACAAAGATTCTTGATAACACCCCTATACTAACGTATATTATGAAGGACCCACGGAAGAACAAAAACCAACCCCAAAGAAGAAACAACATCGATAGCCGAAACTCTTCCCTCTACACCTCGAAATCTTGCTATCGAACCTGAACCACCAAGGGAAGAAGAAATTCACCCCTTAGAATCCCCCCTTGATATCGAGGCTGGTCTATTTACCGATTTTGGGAATGCCTCGAATCAATCTGTGCAAAAGAAGTCTTATGCTCGAAAAGCTCCGAACCGCCACATTCCTAATCTCATAGAAGAAGCATACCTTCAGGAGACGGTTCAAGAACTAGCTTCTATCATGAGCCAGGAGTACTTAGAAGAGGCTGAATCTTCATCCGAACCAATTAGAATTATGTCCTCCTCTACCATCATTCCTTGTCAGATCGATAGAGCCAAGTTAGACTCTCTTTATGATCCTGCCGTAGGAGTTAGCATTGTGTCTAAGTCATTAGCTAATGCTCTCCTAGGCAATATAAAACTAACTCCAACCAACAAGTTCTTGAAGCTTTCCTCAGGACAATTGATTGAGAGTTGTGGGATCACACAAACCATTCCTACGCTAATTAACAAAATCAATATCCTCTTAAATTACTTCATATTTGATATGGAGGAATTCGACTTGTTAATTGGACATCCACTCATGAGATTCCTTGATGGATCTCTTGATGGAAGTCTCAAGGGTCATCTTGGGAGTAACATCAAGCTCTTGATTCCGCTCACCAATTCTATGAACACCATGACGGAATCACTCCCAGAATCTGACCCCATAGAGGAAGTGATGGTTGCATCTCTTCTAGAATCATCTCATCCTGATCTAGAAGAAGCCGAAGATTTCATCCAGGAAGAGGATGATCTAAACGAACCCATAGATCTGGAGAAATTCCAACCCCCATCTAAGCCTCTATAGAACTTAAACCCCTTCCAGCTGCTTTAAAATATGCCTTTCTAAATGATGATCGTGAGGCCCCTGTAATCATCAGTGACAAACTCTCTCCGGAAGAGACGTTCAAACTCCTCACTATCTTAGAAAAGCATCAATCGGTCTTAGGCTACTCTCTTCAAGATCTTAAGGGAATTAGTCCCGCTCTTTGCACACATCGCATCCCCATAGAACCTGAGGCTCTTCCTTCTAGAGAACCTCAGCGTAGACTGAATAATGCGATGAGGGAAGTAGTGAAGAAGGAAGTCTTGAAACTCTTGCATGCAGGAATCATCTACCCGTCCCTCATAGTGAATGGGTTAGCCCTGTGCAAGTTGTGCCTAAGAAGGGAGGTATGACAGTCGTTAAAAATGATAAGAACGAGTTGATTCCTCAACGAACAGTCACAGGTTGGAGAATGTGTATAGACTACCGAAGACTTAACAAGGCTACAAAGAAAGATCATTTCCTGCTACCCTTCATCGATGAGATGTTGGAGCGGCTTGCAAAACACTCTTTCTTTTGTTTCCTTGATGGTTACTCGGGATATCATCAAATACCAATCCACCTCGACGATCAAAGTAAGACCACTTTCACACGCCCCTATGGAACATATGCATATAGGCGAATGTATTTTGGCCTATGCAATGCTCCTGCTTCTTTCCAAAGATGCATGATGTCCATTTTCTCCGATATGATCGAAGAAATCATGGAAGTTTTCATGGATGACTTCTCCGTCTATGGAAAAACTTTCGATGATTGCCTTGAGAATGTGGATAGAGTCTTACAGAGATGTGAAGAAAAGCACTTAGTCCTGAACTGGGAGAAATGCCACTTCATGGTTCGTGAAGGCATAGTGCTAGGACATAGAGTGTACGAACATGGGATAGAAGTGGATAGAGCTAAGATCGAAGTCATAGAGCAGCTTCCACCTCGCATGAATATCAAGGGAATTCGTAGCTTCCTTGGCCATGCTGGCTTTTATAGACGGTTCATACAAGACTTCTCTCAAATTGCCCGTCCGTTAACAAGCCTGCTAGCAAAAGATGCACCCTTTGACTTCAATGATGAATGCTTAGATTCTTTCTATATCCTCAAGAAATCGCTCATCTCAGCTCCAATCATTCAACCCCCTGATTGGAAGCTCCCCTTCAAAATAATGTGTGATGCTAGTGATTATGTTGTCGGTGCGGTATTAGGCCAAACCAAAGATAAGAAGCATCATGCTATTTCATATGCTAGCAAAACCTTGACACGGCCACAGCTAAACTATGCAACAACTGAAAAAGAGTTGTTGGTCGTGATGTTTGCTATAGACAAGTTTAGATCTTACTTAGTAGGAGCAAAAGTCATTGTTTATACAGATCATGCTGCTCTTAAGTACTTCCTCACTAAGAAAGATGCTAAACCACGTTTAATAAGATGGATCTTGCTACTCCAAGAATTTGATCTTGAAACAAAAGATAAAAAGGGAGTAGAAAATTTTGTTGTCGATCATTTGTCTAGAATGCAATTCAAAGAAGCACAGGATTTGCCCATCGACGACTTCCTCAGAGACGACACACTCCTCAAGGTGACAAACTCCAACCCTTGGTATGCAAATATAGTCAACTTTATGGTGGCATGCCATGTACCACCAGGGGTAGATATGAAGAAACTAGTTCAAGAGAGTCGAGTGCATCTCTAGGATGAGCCATACCTCTATAGAGTATGCAATGATGGATTGCTAAGAAGATGTGTACCTATAGAGGAGGAAATCAAGATCATGGAAAGATGCCACGGAGCAGAGTACGAAGGTCACTATGGAGCATTCAGAACTCATGCCAAGATTTGGCAGAGTGGGTTCTTCTGGCCAACCATGTACAGGAATACTCAAGAGTATGTCCGGAAATGTGCAAGGTGCCAGAAGCACGGGAACATTAATGCCCGAGATGTTATGCCACTCACGAACAATCTACAAGTTGAGCTCTTTGATGTATGGGCATCGATTACATGGGACCCTTTCCTCCGTCAAAAGGGTGTGACTACATCCTAGTCGCGGTGGATTACGTGTCCAAGTGGGTAGAAGCATTACACTGCCGTAAAGCAGATGCAACCAATTCAAAGAGAATGTTCCATGAAGTGATATTCCCCAGATTTGGAACCCCAAAGTTAGTCATAAGTGACGGGGGATCTCACTTCATTGACAAAGGCTTTCGCCAGTTCCTCACTAATCAAGGAATCCGGCACAATGTTGCAACTCCTTACCATCCTCAAATAAGTGGTCAAGCAGAAACATCCAACAAACAAATCAAGAACATTCTGCAGAAGACCGTGGATGAGATGTGTTCGGCTTAGAAGCACAAGCTACCAGAGGCTCTTTGAGCATATCAGACCACATACAAGACTCCCATTGGTATGACACCATATCAACATGTATATGGGAAGACATGCCATTTGCCTGTGGAATTGGAGTTCAAAGCACATTGGGCAATCAAGAAATGGAACATGGATCTGCCAGTTGCTGGAAAATTCAGGAAGATGCAAATCTCTGAATTGGAAGAATGGAGAGAGAAAGCATACCATAATGCCAGGATATATAAGGAGAGAACCAAGAAATGGCATGACAAAAGAATCAAGGTCAAGGAATTCAACCCAGGAGACAAAGTCTTGCTATTCAACTCAAGATTCAAGCTCTTCGGTCACGGGAAACTGAAAAGCAAATGGGAAGGGCCATACCTCGTCGTCAATGCCACAACTCATGGAGCAATCACACTCCAGGATGACGACGGAAAAATCTTCAAGGTAAATGGCCAACATATTAAAGTTTTCTATGAGCATGAAATTCCTGAACAAGAAATTGATATGATAGATTTTGTTCTTAATCCAAATTAGAACTAAAATATACATGTTTTAACTTTTTTGTTCAAATTTCAAAAAGGACCTTAGAAATAGCCTAGACTTAGCCTTGACTCCCCCCTCGTGAAAGATCGGCCCATTTGGCCACTTTAGTGGTTCGGCCAAATGTAAGTTTAGGCCAAACAGCCCGAAACTTCACGAGCTGACTCACCTGACCCGATCAAGTTCGAAACCGGGCGCCTTCTTTCAAAAACTTTCAAAAGGCATTCGGCCGAATGTAGTTCAAACTTGTTAAAACACCCAAACGTGTAGGAGCGTCGGGCCAACGCTCCCCTTCTGTTTTCATCGCGATCCGAGCGAAAACAAAGGCCCCGAGCGTTGTTTCTTTTCTTCTTAACCCCCTCTCCTTCTCCTTCCTCCTTCCACCTTGTTTTCTTTCAAAACTAGCAGCACCACTAGCACCATTTGCAATCTTTCACACCTCTTTGACCACCACAAAGGCTCCACCACGCAACAACGGCAAGGCACCGCTCGTTCCATTCTTCGGAAGCCCATCCAAGACCAATGAAGACATCAACATCGATGCCATGGCCGTCGAGGTGCTCGACGTCACTCCTCTTGCCATGGCACCACTGCCGGTGCAGCTGAACTCCCCTAGCGGAGGTCGGCCGACCGGGTAGTGGAGCTCGGAGAGGATGCGGATCATCGCTCGGTCAATGTCTCCGTGCCGCAACCTCAACAAGCCTGCTGCGCGACCAGTGACGCCCAAAAGGCCGACCACCGGCCAATTGGGTGTGAAGAAGCCGCTCATCCCCTCCACCGACGGTGAGACGAGCACGGGTTATACCCACTCGTACTCTCCATCAACACCGCCAGGGATGCGGGTTCAAAAGGCCCAAGGTGGACCGGGGAGAGGCAAGGTCCTCGTCCCTCCTCTCACCTCCGAGGAGAGGAAGGGGGTGCGCAGATCCCTCGAGACGGAGGAGTCTCGCAAATCTGTTCGGCGGACCAGCAAGACTCCATCCATCTCCGGCCCTCCAGGACAATTCGAGGATGAAGATGACGAGATTGATTTAGAGAAGTTGTTTCGCGTAGTGGCTAGGCTTAGGGAGAATAATACTAAATTAGCAGAACGTGCAGCAGAGGAGAGGATGGCACGTCTCGATCTTGAGGATAGTTTCAAGGCCCTTCGCATTAGTACTAATGCGAAGATCAAGCATCTTGCCCAAGCCATCGAGAGAGAGGATCTCTATGACCCTCCATCTCCATAGATCACTAGTCTACAAATAAAATAGGCACTTAGGTTGTTTTTCCAAATTTATTTTGTTCCTCTTCCCTTTCATCAATGTAATGTGTGCCTATAAGAATTTGAATTGAATGAAAAATGTTTGGTTCTGCTGGTATTTTTCCGAACAGAACCTCTGCATTTGATGTCTGCTCTGTCACTGAATTCAGCATGCTCCGAAACAAGTATGGGGGAGTTCGGTCGACACTCCAACTTGTCAAAACATCAAAAGGATCGCTGAATCATGCTGAACCTGGCACGTACCACAAAACAATTTGGACCAAAACGGCAACCTTTTTGGTTCGGCCGAATCACATTTGAGGCAAAAATTTAGAAAGTTCAGAGTACATCAACATTCAAAGGCAAGAAATTCAAATGCAGAGATCGAAGTGGCCAAATGGCTCCGAAGATGTTCGGTCGAACGTACTTCTAGGGCCTAGACCCACCAGCCAGCACCCTTTCAAATTCAAACTTCAAATCTAACTAGTTTGCCACGTCTCTCCCCTTTTCTCTATACTTTTTCATTTGTTTATTCACTTTCCCTTCAAGAATAAAAATAATTTCTTCATGAAACTTATCACTTAGTTTAAATTCCCTTTTAATATTGAATAAAACAAGAGGATCACATTCGGAAATTATAATTTTAAAAAGTGACATGATCTATGACTTTTTAAAGGGCAAAAGAGTCATAAAGACAAATTATTGCTTTTTGATTTTACTAGTGGGAAGAACACTTTGATAGGAAGATCATATGGACTAAGTTGTTGATTAATGTGATATAGTCTAGGCTCATGATTCATACCCTTTCTATTTAAAGTTCTTGGAGATTAATTTTTTAAAATGTCATAAAACCATAATGTCACTACTCTATAGTGAGAAAAATCCTACCAAAGCCATAAATACTTATGCATGTTCAAAACCTTCCTCAAATGCTTCTTGTATTTACTTTGAGTTTTGTCAAACCTTGTGACCCTTGTTGAGAATTATATCATAGTTCAAAGATCAAGATCACATGCATGCCACATATTTTCTACTACTTCTACACTTGAAATGAATGTTATGATCTCTCCCTATATTCCTTCAAAAAGAGATATGACTATCATAAATGAAAAAAAAATGATGATGAGCAAAGCTCTTCAATTCCAAAAAAAATCTTATCATGATAGCCATGTCTCAAGTAATCTTAAAGTTAGAGAGATATCATATACATAGCTAAGGAGTACATGTTATACCAATACTTTTGTCCACACACATGCACATCTTAATCTAGGATTATGACATTCTTCTCCTTGGATCCTCGTTTTGACTTTACAACATAAGTGATGCAAGTTTGCTACAATGATCATCCCTACCTAAGCTCCACATAAGCCTTTAGAAGTAGGAAGATACAAAGAAGGCAAAATCTTTATGCCTTGGTGAGGAATCATACACCTTGAGTGACTTAGAGTACTATAAGAGGGGTAAGTTGACTTATGAGCTTTCTTTTGAAAAATTTATCAAAAACACCAAGTACTAAAATATGATTTGGGGAGATGACTATGCCTCAAAGATCTATTCCATTTCTCAACTTCTTAAGGATATATGTTAGCCAATACCATATATCCCATTGGTCGACAAAATGTCTTGAATGAATTTTTATGCTTGCTTTGTACTTTGAATAGCATAGACTTGTTATCTTTTAACCTTTACTCGAGGACGAGCAAAGAGGTAAGTATGGAGGATCTTGTTGACGGTAACTAAGAGCTATTTTGTCACCATCAAAATACCGTCAACATCCTCATTTCCAAAGGAAAACAAGCATAACCTGAATATATGGTGCCAAATAATTAGTTCCACATGTCCCTTGACTATTTGATGCAGGTAATGACAAATGGGGCCTTTTGGGAGCCAGTGGGCCCACATCAAGAAGATTAATGGGACAACTCAACTCAGAACCAACATCCAAGACATCTGACAGGTGGGACTAGTACCCAGGAGGCACAGGTGGGCCAGAGCCAAAGGTGGGGCCAACCAGGCCCCACTTAGCCTCCTGAGTATTGGTTCACCTTCTAGAAGACCAGGGAGGGCCCACATACCAGTGGGGGGTTCGGCCTAATCCCACCTATGGCGATTCACTCCCCAACCGACTTACCTACTCCCCACATGATGGAAATCAACACCCTTGATGCTTAGGCAATTCTGAGGTCAGTTGGATCCAACGGTGCTTGATGAAGGTGACGCGGATCGCTGAAGTGGCACCAGAGTAGCCCCTACTCCACCTCTAGCTATAAATAGACCCCTAGAGCTCCCTGTTCATTTCATGCCTCATTGGAGAAACTACTCTCTAGCGTCTTAGCGGAGCTCCTCAGTAGTGTTATGCTAGTTGGAGGAGAGTGAGGAGCCTTCTCGAGAAAGCCCCGGGTCTGTCGGGAATCTTCTCCGGACTTCTTCCTCAGCGGATGCGAGTCTCTTGTAAGTTGAGCACCTGTAAGTGACTTCTTCTGAGTTCTTTATAGTATTCAGTGTTCTAAATCTGGTTTAGCTGTTCCTGAAGTTAGTTTTCTCTCTGAGCCCGACAAGGCACTAATTTGGTAAGATGTCCTTCAACATTTCTCGCTCGATACAGAAGATGAAGCTTTGAAGGGGAGAGATAGGGACTAGGCTATGAATAAGATGGCAACACAATTCCAGGTCTGGAAGAAGAAATTGTACACCGAATTTATCAAGAAGAACCTTACTCCAGATTTCAACAATAAGGCCTACGTCAAGTTGAGACCGTTTTGGGATGACTTTGTATCTTTCAATACATCCGAAGAGAGTGAAGCACGAGCGATACAGAACCAACAAAATGCCCGAGAAAAGCAATACCACCATCATTTGGGATCAGGTGGCTACATTACTGCCATTCCTAAGTGGGAAAAACAAAAGAGGATCTTGAAGCTAGGGCAATCCAACCAGAATCAGGTACCTGGTCTGAGCACGATAAGTGGTGGTTTTTTTGTCACAGGGGAGGCCTTGACCCTCAGACCGGGAGGTTAACGTATACCGAAGGACTCATAGAAGCAGCACGGAGACTGGTTTACGCTCAATCTATGAGGGAACAAGGAGTATGGTCACCAGATAGAGATAGGGATGAGCTGACATATGCCTTGGGGACTGCCGAACATGGTGGGCGAACAAGAAGTTATGGCGCGGTGTCGTGGAAGCATGCCTTCCCTCAAGACAAAGATACATATAAAAGTCGCCAGAGAAAGAAGAGGGAGGAGGAAGCTATGAAATATAGCATGGAGCAAATGCTTAGCGAAGTATTGCATCAGTACCGGAAGTCAACATCAGCCCCTCTGCTCAGTTGAAAAGTGGTTGTGCTTCCACGGAAGTGCCTCAGACTAGTGATGACGCAAAGTGTCAGTGTCTAAAATGGCAGGGTCTAGACAGCCAATGAGTAAATTTCTAAGCGTGTCGGAGTTCGGATGGTTACGCTCGGAGAACACAGAGGTTTATACTGGTTCGGGCACGAACGCCCTACGTCCAGTGTGTTGCGGGGTTGTATTACCGAGCGCGGAGAGCTCGTAGGAGGGAGCTACAAGCTTTTGGTGAGAGACGGGAGGATGTCCCCAGGTCTCGTGCGTATGAGGTTCTTGGTTCTGGTGAGTGCTCGTGTGTGTGCGAGTTTTAGTGTGTGTGAATGAATGTTTGGATGTCGAGTCCTTGATATTGGGGGTCCATTCCCTCCCTTTATACGTAAGGAGAGATGGAGGAGTACAGTAGAGAGAGAGAGGGAGTGATGTGGGCCCGGCTTGGGCTGCTGCCGAAGGAAGCCTTTGTCTTCATCCTGTCTTCCTTCCTGAAGAAGATTGCGCCAGTGGGCGCATGTCCGAGTCATGTTCGCCCTTGACGAGTTGTAGCCATGCGCCCTGTGACCGGGAACCCTGTTGTTCCCCCTTTCCGTCGTTCAGTGCTTGATGATGACCTAATCCCTGTTGGAGTGTCCTTCGGAGCCATGGCATGGATATCATGCGCGGAAGTCGTCGGTTAGGCAGCATAGGACCCTGTACCGCAGGGTGAACAGGGGTCGGCATGGTGGCTCATGCTCTGAACCCCATCCCTAAGGATGGAGGGTACTGTGGACCTTTTGACTATGTGGGCTAGAGCACCTTGGGCTGCGGCGTGGTGGTGAAGTCTCCGAGGGCGAGGGTCGTCACGAATGACGTTTGTCAGGGTCGGACGGGGCAGAAGGGCCCCCGAGGGTAGATTAGGTCACGGGCGACGTCACATTGGCTCGAACGAGGCGGAAGAGCCCCCGAGGGTCGATGATGTCACGGGCGACGCCATCTTGGCTCGGGCAAGGCGGAAGAGCCCCCGAGGGTTGATGGCGTCTCGGACGATGCCACCTTGGCTCGGGCGAGGCGGAAGAGCCCCCGAGGGTTGATGACGTCACAAGCGACGCCATCTTGGCTCGGGCGAGGCGGAAGAGCCCCCGAGGGTTGATGACGTCTCGGGCGACGCCACCTTGGCTCGGGCAAGGCGGAAGAGCCCCCGAGGGTCGATGACGTCACGTGCGACGCCATCTTGGCTCGAGCGAGGCGGAAGAGCCCCCAAGGGTTGATGACGTCACGGGCGACGCCATCTTGGCTCGGGCAAGGCGGTAGAGCCCCCGAGGGTTGATGACGTCTCGGGCGACGCCACCTTGGCTCGGGCGAGGTGGAAGAGCTCCAGTGGGTCGATGACGTCATGGGTGACGCCATCTTGGCTCGGGCGAGGCGGAAGAGCCCATGATGGTGATTTTTGTTTTTGTAGAGTCTGGTAAATTGGGTACGCTATTTCTAGGTATCCGACAGTAGCCCCCGAGCCTTCGATGTAGTGAAGGACTACACTGGAGGCTTCTGAGAGCGTTTATGGTGGTTTGTTTTTGATTCTGTGTATTTCGGTGGGTGCGCGCGAGCGCACCCGCTGGGTGTAGCCCCTGAGGCCTTAGGAGGGATATTTCCTCCTAAGGGCTTATTCAGAAGACTTCTACAGTGCTTGACCCTTTGCTTCCCCCACGAGATAGAGGGAGTGTGGGAAGTTTCGTACGTCAGAGGCAAACCTCTGGTCGCACGCTAATCCTGGCACAGGTTGTACTGTTGGCCTTGGGTAGACGCGTCTTGAAATGACGAGTCGGCTCTGCGCCGTACTGTCTTTCGGCCTGTACGGCCGATTGACTGGTCGAAGATCTGTTTGTCGGATTTTGGAGTCTGACTGCGCCCCCTCCCGATGTAGCCCAAAAGTGGACGTGTCATGTCTTTCCTGTTCGAGGAGTGGTGCCAGAGCACTGCTCGTTCTGCGGTTCAGACTCTGAACGGCGTGCCCTAAGTCCACAGTCTGCTTGGCCACTTATAGCTTCGCTGCACGGCTGCACCCCCTTGAAGTGGGTGTCGTCGCATAGTGCAATGTGGTTGGGGGCGGAGCTATAGCTTCACGGGCCGGCCGTCACGTGAGTGCCCTGGCGGGCTATAAATAGGGGCGGCCTCCTGTGGGAAAGCACACATCCTTACAGCATGGCTTGCCATTTGCAATACCTCATCCTTCTGAGCTCTTTAGCCGATGGAACTACTTGATTAGGCGCCAACTTAATTCGCCCTTCTTGAAGCAGGAGATCAAATATCCTATCAGCTTTAGTGGTGTCAAAAGTAAACCTCTCAGCCTCCTTCTAACCGAACGGACAAGATATCGGCTTCTTGTCTTTTACCCACTCAGCGATGCTGATATCGGTTCCTTCATCTGACTCAGAATCTTCTTGAGACGCATATCTGTCTTTGATGTGTGGCAGTAATCCTTGGAAAGCCAAATCTGCCAACTGCCGATCATCAAGCACCAGGCTATAGCACTTGTTCTTCACGTCCCGAAGCCTTTGCATGAAGCTCTCTACCGATTCGTCATCTCGTTTCTTTAGCTTGACTAAATCGGTAATTCTCTTCTCATGCACGCCAAAAAAGAAGTATCTGTGAAACTGCTTCTCTGGATCGGCCCAAGTAATTACAGAGTTTGGAGGAAACGAGATGAACCACGTAAATGGCAATCTAGACAAGGATGACGAAAATAGTCTCACCCTTAATTCATCTCTGGTAGCTGCTTCTCCACATTGGATAATGAAGCGGTTGATATGCTCCATTGTTGACGTATCATCTTGGCTAGAAAATTTTGTGAAATATGGCCCCTTGTACCGATTCGAAAGAGGAATCAAGTCGTACTCCGGAGGATATGGCGTCCGATAAGAATACGTATTAACCTTAGGCTTGATGCCGAACTGTTCTTTCATCACTTTGGCGATCTTATCGGCCCAGTATGCATCTTGATCCTGCCGATGGGTAGGCTGGACATTCATCGGCTGGATTGGTTGATACATCGCCTCTTGCCTCTATAGTGGGTAAGCTGGCCCAATTGGCGTAGGCGTAACACCACCTTGCTGAATATTATGCATCAGCTGACTTGCCGATGTATATCCTTGGACACCAACTAGGGTGTATTGGGACACCGCTGGCCGATACACCAATGTTTCATTCTGAACGATCGCCGGGTAAGGGTGTTGCTGCGCCCCCGTTACCTGGTGCCCAGATTGAACCACCTGTTGTTGAATTAGACCGGCCCACACAGGGTTGTGGGTCATCGGCATGTGACCTGCCGATAATTGATAATTGCCCGGCGCCTGCTGTTCCTGCATCCTGGAATAGTCAACGAATGGGCTCCCTTGAGGCACTGATACCCCCATCGGAGGATTCGCCATCATCATAGGATAGTTTATAACCGTCTCATCTAGTTGCATCGGCGACGTATTTTTCGATGGTTGTCCGCAAGACATCTTGCGTACGACCATCTGAAGACTCCCCGGCGGCAACTGCATGTTCGGAGCAGACACAGCATGATGCATCACCGGGCTCATCGATCGTGCCGATGTCGCCAATTCCACAGGAGCCTTCCCCGCTGCATTGTCTTGGATCAACTTGGCGTCGGTAGACGAATCCGGAGGCATACCGTACCCCCACCAGTTAGCGGGATCCGGCCGGTTCAGGACCATCTGTCCTGATGCTGCTGACGCTGCTGGATCGGTACTTAGCCGAATGACACTTGCAAGGCTTGATCTTGTCGGTGTAACTTCATCGGCAGAAGGATTTACAGGCTGGAACGCTAGAGCCGCCGATGAGGTTGTAGCAGATGCCGACCCAGGTTGATGATACGTTGGACCGACATATTTAGGTGGATGCCCTTCTTTGAAAAATTGCATGACAACATTGTATACAGTATTGGACAGCACCGTAGAGTGGTTAATCAACGCCTAATTTAATGTGGTATTAACCATATCTTGTAGCTTAGCAGGATTGGAATCGAAAGTGACCTGCCGCGGTAACGGCGGATCTTGCTTCTGTACTGCATCACCGCTCCTGGTTAGGCTAAAGGATTTCAGATATAACTGCTTATAGTTCTCCATAGCCTGCTCCATAGCTTGCCTCTGATCATCTTTCAGATCTGCTTCGAAGACTTCGATGACGTTCCTTGGATTGACATCAGTAGAATCACCCATAATCGTAATCAAGAGATGTATCTAAGGTCCCACCGGGTGTGCCAAAAGAGGTGTTGACACAAAAAATGTCGGATCTGTGAACACCTTGGGTTTATACCCGAACTCGGTATCCAAAGGTGTGCCAGTTGATTTAACCAGTTAATCAACAAGCACGATAACTAGAACAACGATGAACGAGACGACAGCGATGCGCCCGGACGTCAAGGCTCAGATTGCTCAAAAAGCGGAACTCACGAGGTAGACGGAGATCTTGTAGATGCAGCCCGTCGAGATCGTAAGAACTCGTAGATAAACTATAACTAATGCGAAAAAAGTAGATGCTGAAAAGTAAGACGAAAATAATAGATTTGTTTGATTGTATTGGATATCTTCAACACGAGCCCTAGATACATATTTATACTCCGGTAGGAGGAGTTGTACACATACACGACTCGTACCTAAACAAACTCCTATGTTTAAGGAAATAAATGACTCACGCAAGAGTCGGACTCAAACTGACATAATAATACCGGTATAAAATCACCAGTTTCCTTATCTATTCTCTTCACGATGACACTTTCCATCGGCAGATTTCTTTCCATCCGCAACCTTCTTTCATTACCATCGGCATCTGACGTCATCTATATCCTGCATCCATCGGCAACATTCCCGATCGGCAACGTTCTCCTGTCTCCATCGGCAACACTTTTCGATCGGCAAATACCCTTCTTTTATCTTTGACGTTTCTTCAATCTCCTGTTTCTATCGGCAATCTGATTGGCGATATTCTGATGTCGATAAGGAGAAGCAGCCATCATTCTACCAATCATTGCATCTGGTTCATATTGACACATACAAAAAACAGTGTCAACATTGTGTTTGGTCAGGTCTGGCCTTTGCGGCGCCTGAAATGTATGTAACCTTCGCAAGGATTAGCGTATATGAATGTGACGTTTGTTTATCGTTTTTTACCTGAGTGGGCCTCTGACGCATGAGGTTCGGTGCGCCTTTCTTCCCCTCCCTTATCCAGTTGTTTGAACCGGTAAGAGGGGCGCGGCGGCAGCCCCCGAGTCTCTACTTGGCGTAAAGAGATCGTCTCGGGTCTGTGCCGTCTTTTAGTGCGTTCCCCGCGCATCTCTCCGCGAGAAGGGGAATGTGAGCCGGTTCATTCTATCCTCGAGTCGGACGAACCATGGATGCTCATCGAGGTAATAATGGGATAATCTGAGTGGGTGCTCGGTTCCCGTTCGCTAGGGTTCCGGCTGGCGGCCCATGTCGTGGCTCACCCCAAATCGGTTTCATATAGTAGCTGGGTCCGTTCGATGGATCCCGGGGGCCTGTTGCCTTCCTTCAGTAGGAATACCATAAACCAATCATCCGTGAAGACGGACTCAAATACGAAATCTGGGAATGGCCTTGGCATCCGGTTGCTAAGCTAATGACCGCTAGCGTGTCCATTCCCTATTCGCCCCTCGCTCTGTTGCCCTGAGACGGCCGTTTTGAACCCCACTAGATCGGCCTTTGCATCTCTGGACCGTAACGGGCCTTCAGGGCATCTATAGCCCTATCCCTTGGTCTTACCTAGACTCGGAGGTCTTCCCCGTTGGTGTCGGTACGTTCGCGTTCGTTCGATCCCTGGATGCGTCGGGTGAACCGTGTCGGGGGTCGGGCCGAGCCCTGCTTACGCCTGGGAGTAAGCGCGGCGTTGAGCCTAATGTCCCTGCGAATGTCAGAAAAGATGTTCCCGCACGCGAGCGGGGATAGAATTCAAGCAAAAAACGATCGAGCGCGGGGAGGAAAACGGGGTGAGGTAAGATTTTATTGAAAAAACCGAGGAGGAGATGGCCCCTTTGTCCAGCCCCCGAGTAAGTCGTGCGACCACGGGCTGGGCGCACGTCTTACTTTGCTTTCGAGCCACGCGTCGCCTCCGTGGTGCATATTGAATATTCTCCTAAAGTAAAAAAAAAAAGGTATATACGGGCGTATATGATTTGGGGGGAGGCATTTAGGGATAAAAACGACGTACCTTTTCGATGTTCCAGGCGTTGGAGAAGACTTGGCTGTCGGGACCCATAGTGGCGATCTTGTAGCTTCCGGGGCGGAGGACCTCCACCACGACGTACGGTCCTTCCCACGGCGACGTGAGTTTGTGCCTGTCTTTGTTGCTTTACTTGAGCCGAAGCACTAGGTCGCCGATGTTGAATTCGCGCTTGCGGACGCGGCGACCGTGATACCTCCGGAGGGCCAACTGGTACTTCGCGGAATGTAGGAGGGCGATGTCCCTTGCTTCATCTAGCTGGTCCATGGCGTCCTCCATGTTGGTTTGGTTTCCCTCCTCGTCATAAGCCTTGACCCGCGGGGAACCGTATTACAAGTCGGTGGGGAGCACGGCCTCCGCCCCGTAGAGCATGAAGACAGGGGAGCAGCCAGTGTGGCTCTGCTCTGGGTCATTCTGAGGCTCCAGAGGACGGCTGGCAGTTCTGCGACCCAACGACCTCCGAACTTTTAAGCCGGCTGAAGATCCTCGGTTTTAGCCCGTGCAGGATCATCCCGTTGGCGCGCTCGACCTGCCCATTCGTTTGGGGGTGCGCGACGGCGGCCCAGTCCACCCCGATTTGGTTCCCGTCGCAGAAGTCCAGGAATTTCTTGCCGGTGAATTGGGTGCCATTGTCGGTGATGATCGTGTTGGGCACTCCGAATCGATATATTATGTCTGTGAAGAATATGACTGCCTGCTCAGACTTGATCCGGGCGAGGGGGCGTGCCTCGATCCACTTTGAGAATTTGTCGATGGCGACGAGTAGGTGGTCAAAGCCCCCGGGGGCCTTGGACAGTGGTCCCACCAGGTCCAGACCCTAGACCACGAAGGGCCATGTAAGGGGGATAGTCTGCAGTGCTTGCGCGGGTAGGTGAGACTTGTTGGCGTAAAACTGGCACCCTTCGCAGGCGCGTACTATCTCTGTGGTGTTTGCTACGGCCGTAGGCCAATAGAAATCTTGGAGAAATGCTTTTCTGACGATCGTGCGGGGGGCTGCGTGGTGTCCGCAGTCTCCCGCGTGTATGTCCTCCAGCAGACCCACGCCCTGCTCCGTAGGGATGCAACGCTGCAAAATTCCCGTGGGGCTGCGTCTGTAGAGTTCTTGGTTGATAATGACGAAGGACTTGGCACGTCGTGCGATGCGGCGTGCTTTGTTCCTATCGTCGGGGAGGTGCTCCCGAATCAACCAATCCAGGATGGGTACCCTCCATTCGGGGGGAGGGTCATCGTTACCGGTCGGTGCCTCGTCACCGGAGTCATGTACCTCCTCGATGTCCATGACTTCTGCCGCGGTAATCTCCGGGGCCTCGGCCTCGGGCTCCACATGCCAGGTGACGGACGGCTTGTGGAGGTCGCTGGCGAAGACTCCGGGCGGGACCGCGCCTCGACTGGCAGCCAACTTTGCGAGATCGTCTGCCGCCTCGTTGCATCTTCTGGCGACGTGGTTGAGCTCCAAGCCGTCAAATTTTTCCTCCAGGCGGCGGACCCCTTGGCGGTATACTGTCATCTTTGGATGGTGGCAGTTTGACTCCTTCATAACCTGTTCAACTACGAGCTGGGAGTCGCCTCGCACATTGAGCCTTTTGATGCCCAACTCTGTTGCTATGTGTAGCCCGTTTACCAGGGCCTCGTATTCTGCGACGTTGTTAGATGCCGGGAAGAACATATGGATCATGTACTTGAGCTGGACTCCGAGCGGGGAGACGAAAACCAGGCCGGTGCCGGCTCCGGTCTTCATCAGCGATCCGTCAAAATACATGATCCAGAACTCCTGGTTCTCCGTCGTCGGTGGCAGCTGGACCTCGGTCCACTCGGCGACGAAATCTGCGAGGACCTGGGATTTGATGGCCGTCCATGGTGCATAAGAGATAAACTCCCCCATGAGCTCTAATCCCCAGTTCGCCACCCTTCCTGTAGCCTCGCGGCTCTGTACCACCTCCCCGAGGGGGTAGGACGACACGACGGTGACGTTGTGGCCGTCGAAATAGTGGGCCAGCTTTCTTCGCGTGATGAAAACTGCATAAAGGAGCTTCTAGATTTGGGGGTACCTGGTCTTGGTCTCAGATAGTACCTCGCTGATGAAATACACCGGTCGCTGGACCTTCGGTGCGTGCCCCTCCTCATCCCTTTCGACGACGATGACGGAGCTCACCACCTGGGTGGTGGCGGCTATGTAAAGGAGAAGGTCCTCGCGTGGCGTCGGCGGAACGAGGATGGGTGCGCTTGTGAGGATCGCCTTGAGCTTGTCGAGGGCCTCCTGCGCTTCGGAGGTCCAGGTGAAGTGTTCGGTCTTCTTGAGAAGTCGGTAAAGGGGGAGGCCTCGTTCGCCAAGGCGCGAGATGAAACGGCTCAGAGATGCAAGTCATCCCATGACCCGTTGCACCCCCTTCACATTGCGGATTGCTCCCATACTGGCGATGGCGGAGGCTTTATCGGGATTGACCTCGATGCCACACTCGGAGACGATGAAGCCGAGAAGCATGCCACGCGGAACCCCGAATACGCACTTCTCGGGGTTGAGCTTGACGCGTTTGAGCCTCATGGCCCCGAACGTTGTCTCGAGGTCTGCGACCATGGTTTCCGTCCGCTTGGACTTCACCAAGATGTCGTCCACATATGCCTCAACCGTCGTGCCGATGAGTTTCCCAAAAACTGAGTGCATGCACTGCTGGTATGTGGCCCCCGCGTTCCTGAGTCCAAATGGCATGGTGACGTAGCAGAAAGAGCCGAACGGCGTGTAGGAATACGAGGTTGCTACGCTAGCCGGAAAACAAAATTTTTCGACCTCATAAACCAGGATCTACTGCTAGTTACAGGTTACGGGATTACCACTAGACGCACAGGTGCAGCGGAAGACGACTTGATGTAGTCGTGCGCGTCGCAGCAGGCAGTGCAGTTGCGTGGTCGTCCGTCTCAACGTCCCCTTCGCGCGGTTCGTCCTTGTGCTCCAGATGCAGCACCTCCGAGGAATCCCACACGTGCAGGGAGGAAGCGTTGCGCCTCCGGACTGCTAGGTCCGCGAGGAGCAAAAGGCGCAAGCGTGGGGAGGCGATGGCGGCTGCCTAAAGGCGTGGATCGATTCGCCCCGCGCCCACCCCTTGCTTATATAGGCGTCCTAACGAGCTCCCATGGTGGAGGCCCATTAGAAACCCTAAACCTAGTCTAATTCGGGTCCAACCCGAATTAGGCTTCCAGCCCCTTAAGCGTGTGACCCTATGGGCTCACGCATACATAGACATGGCCCAAGTACTCTTACTCGACCAATAGTTGATAGCGGCCTCTAGCAAGGCGTGTCAACTCCTATGCATACGCTATGATCATATCAGACGAACCACTATGACCATGTACAAGTTATTCCCTTCGCCACTTGATATATGGTTCAACTCGTGGGTTAACACTTAACCCAAGCACGGCCATGCATTTGTTGATCCAATCACATGAGTGATCCAGTGATATCTCTCTCATGAAGAGAGGGGCAAATTCCATCTTGATTGTCTATGTCTCACAGTATGTTTCCCGACCACCCAAGGGCCACCTTTATAACTACCCAATCACGGAGTAGCGTTTGATAGTCTCTAAGTAGATCGTTTGACATCTTGAGTGCATACCACAATCTCAGGTCTAAGGACATAACGTACATGACATGAATAGAGACTTTCTCTTGTTGGGTCAGTCCAGCCTACATGTCTCACATGTGCCCACATTATTAGTTTGACATCTCCATGTCTATGACTTGTGAAACATAGCCATCAACTAATACATGTGCTGGTCTAATATTCAAGTGTGCTCTTACAAGAATGCCGACCAGGGACAACTTTTAGAATAACCATTCAGGTAATTGAGTTCCACAAACAATTCACATAATTGTCAATCAATACTAGTTGCTATAATGGATATTCAAAGAACACTTTATTAATCATGGATACAATCGGAATATAATCATCCACATGATTAGCTCTAGGGCATATTCCTAACACGGCGTGATGAAGGATGTCACGAGCTGGTCAGACTCCTTCATCTGGATTTGATGGTAGCCGGAGTATGCGTCAAGGAACGAAAGTGTTTCGCACCTCGAGGTGGAATCGACGATTTGATCGATACGCGGCAGAGGGTACGGGTCCTTGTCGCACGCCTTGTTCAGGCTGGTGTAATCTACGCACATTCTCCATTTTTCAATCTTCTTCTTAACTAGCAGTGGATTAGATAACCATTTGGGATGGAATACCTATTTGATGAATCCAGCCGTCAGAAGTTTATGGAGCTCCTCCCCGATGGTCCGCCGCCTTTCCTCGTCGAAACGGCACAGGCGTTGCTTCACCGGTTGGGCCTTGGATTGAATCATCAAAGCGTGCTCGGCCACGTCTCTCGGTATGCCCGGGACATCTGCAGGGCTCCAAGCGAACATATCGCCATTCGCACGGAGAAAGTCCACCAGCGCCGAATCTTGTTCCGGATATAGGGAGGCGCTGATGCGCAGCACTCGGTCGTTCGTTTTGGATGGGTCGAGCTGGATCTCTTTTACCCCCTCTAGGGGAGTAAAGTTTCCCATGCCCTTAGAGTCGACCCTCTCACTGCTTGCGGCCTCGGCTGCTACAACCAGCTCCGAACATCGCACAGTGGCCATTGCTCTTTCGCAACTGTCCATATCACATTGGTACGCCTCCGCGAGCTCGGAGGCGACCGTGATGACTCCCTGAGGGCCTGGCATTTTGAGCTTGAGGTAGGTGTAGTTCAGGATAGCCATGAACTTCGCGTAGCACGGCCTTCCCAACACCGCATGGCAGGGCGCATCGTAGTGTGCGACCTCGAAGGTGAGGAGCTCGGTCCAGAAGTTGTCTGGTTCCCCGAACGTAACGGGCAAGTCGATCTGCCCGAGGGGTATGGAAGGTTTGCCGGGTACAATTCCATAGAAGGCAACCCCCTCCAGGCGAAGTTTTCTCCAAGGTACCTTTAGGGCCTTGAAGGCGTTGTAAAACATGATGTTGAGGTCACTACCCCAATCCATCAATACCTTGGTGAAGCGTATGCCCCCTATGATCAGGTCCACGATGAGTGGGTAGTGTCCCAGCTGGGGGATGCGTTTCGGGCGGTCGCCTTGCCCGAAAGTGATGTCGGTGTCCGACCAGTCGAGGAAGTCAGGAGCCGTCAGGACGGCCGTGAGGACCTCGCGTCGCTACTGTTCCTGCTGGACCTTGTGGTATCCGGTCCCCGAACCGCCGAAGATCATGAGGCATTTGTCCTCAGGGGGAGGAAGGTTGTTGTGACCCCCGCCCCGTTTCTTGTAATCGAGAGATGCCTGGCCATCTTTTCACACTCCTGAAGGGTATGTCTAACAGGCACGTTGTGGTGCAGACAAGGCTTGGTGAGGGCGTCGTCGTAGTCGCCTCTATCCCTACCGTCGTGGGGAGGAAAAAGAGGCCCGCGGACCGCTGACGCGACCGCATCGGCGTACCTGCGTCGCGGCCTGCCTTTTGCCTTCCCGGAACAGGAGGTGACGTCGACCGCCCTTCCGCCCGACGTGCGGGTCGCGTTGACGTCAGGGAGGTGTCTGCAGACTGGTCGTCGCTGTCCTCTCTTGGGTCTCCGTCCTGAGCCATCGGGCTTCCCGAGGCTGGGCTAAAGAGGGTCTGGGAAACGCAGGTCGCCTCGCGACATGGGCATCGGGGCTCCTGTTTCGCGTACAGGTGTGCTGTACCCGAAAGAGGGCGGCTGCCCTCCCGCGAGATGTGCCGCCGTGCTGGCGAACGCGGAGCAAAAGTTGCGTAGGGACTCCCGAGCCGGCCGGGGTCCCATGAGCGTGTCGAGTTGGCGCTCGAACTGAGGATAATCGGCTCGCGGGACGACCGCCCAGCGAGCGGTTTGTTCCCTGGAGGGAGACAGATGAAGGTGGGCCATGGAAGCGGTGATGGCGTCCATGGCTACCTCGGGAGATGCCATCGGGTGACGGAGAGCTAGGTCGGCGTCCTGCCCGTGGCACTAGAAATCTAGGCTACCTAAACGAATGATGGTGCCCGGAGCAAAACGAATGTAACGATCAGCCATCTGAAACTCGAAAATACGGGTGACACGCAAAGTCCCCCTACCTGGCGCGCCAACTGTCGGTGTCTAAAATGGCAGGGTCTAGATGGCCAACGAGTAAATTGCTAAGCGTGTCAGAGTTCAGATGGTTGCGCTCGGAGAACACGGAGGTTTATACTAGTTCGGGCACAAACGCCCTACGTCTAGTGTGTTGCGAGGTTGTATTACTAAGCACGGAGAGCTCGTAGGAGGGAGCTACAAGCTTTTGGTGAGAGAAGGGAGGCTGTCCCCAGGTCTCGTGCGTATGAGGTTCTTGGTTCTGGTGAGTGCTCGCGTGTGTGTGAGTTTTAGTGTGTGTAAACGAATGTTTGAATGTCGAGTCCTCGAGATTGGGGCTCCATTCCCTCCCTTTATACATAGGGAGAGATGGAGGAGTACAGTAGAGAGAGAGGGAGTGATGTGGGCCCGGCTTGGGCTGCTGCCGAAGGAAGCCTTTGTTTTCATCCTGTCTTCCTTCCTGAAGAAGATTGCGCCAGTGGGCGCATGTCCAAGTCCTATTCGCCCTTGACGAGCTGTAGCCATGCGCCCTACGACCGGGAACCCTGTTGTTCCCCCTTTCCGGGTGTGGGCGGAGGTTGGTCGCACAGGACCAGGCACCCCCGCGTTCCGTCGTTCAGTGCTTGATGATGCCCTAATCCCTGTTTGGGTGTGCTTCGGAGCCATGGCGTGGATATCACGCGCGGAAGTCGTCGGTTAGGCAGCACCGAACCCTGTACCGTAGGGTGAACAGGGGTCGGCATGGTGGCTCATGCTATGAACCCCTTCCCTGAGGACGGAGGGTAATGTGGACCTTTTGACTATGTGGGCTAGAGCGCCTTTGGCCGTGGCATGGAGGTGAAGTCTCCGAGGGCGAGGGTCGTCACGAATGACGTTTGTCGGGCTCGGACGGGGCGGAAGGGCCCCCGAGGGTAGATGACGTCACGGGCGACATCACATAGGCTCGAACGAGGCGGAAGAGCCCCCGAGGGTCGCTGACGTCACGGGCAACGCCACCTTGGCTCGGGTGAGGCGGAAGAGCCCTCGAGGGTCGATGACGTCACGGGCGACGCCATCTTGGCTCGGGCGAGGCGGAAGAGCCCCCGCAGGTTGATGACGTCTCGGGCATGCCACCTTGGCTCGGGAGAGGCGGAAGAGCCCCCGAGGGTTGATGACATCACGGGCGACGCCATCTTGGCTCGGGCGAGGCAGAAGAGCCCCCGAGGGTGGATGACGTCTCGGGCAACGCCACCTTGGCTCGGGCGAGGCGGAAGAGCACCCGAGGGTCGATGACGACATGGGCGACGGCATCTTGGCTCGGGCGAGGCGGAAGAGCCCCCAGGGTTGATGATGTCACAGGCGACGCCATCTTGGCTCGGGCGAGGCGGAAGAGCCCCTGAGGGTTGATGACGTCTCGGGCGATGCGACCTTGGCTCGGGCGAGGCGGAAGAGCCCCCGAGGGTTGATGACATCTCGGGCGATGCCACCTTGGCTCGGGCGAGGCGGAAGAGCCCCGAGGGTCGATGACGTCACGGGCGATACCATCTTGGCTCGGGCGAGGCGGAAGAGCCCCTGATGGTGATTTTTGTTTTTGTAGAGTCAGATAATTTGGGTACCCTATTTCTAGGTATCCGACACAAAGCTACACTTCCCCGTGGATGACATCACAGAACCCAATACACCATGTGAGTTGCACATTCCAGAGGGGGCTACCACAATCATGGTGGCTACCGGTGTTGTATCTCCTATCGACAAGACGAAGACACCAAAATGCCATGGGACAATAATACCACCTGGATATGCTCGCATCTCGGTGGATAGAGTTCAAAAAGGTCATAGCGATCTTTAGCTTGACATTGAAAGAGGTGATGGGAGAAGACTTTAGAGAAGCGGAGAAGCCATTTATTTGTTGGCGCAAGCGCTATATCATTATTCCTGGGGCATCACCTCCTATCCTCCTCCTCTTCATCCTAGGTGTGAATCATACCTAACTCTTTTTCACTAACTTTGTATTCGCTTAGATAGCGATACTTTATTCACTCATTATTTTCACTGCAGGACCTCACCCAAAGACCTAAGTCACGATTCATCACATGCTGAGAGGGACGATGATGGTGGAATGCACGACACGGCTTCCTCTCCAGAACCTCCAAGGCGATCTCAATCTCCGAAACCGTCTCCTTCGCCTCCACGACGTTCTCCAACACCGACACCAGCCCCATCGCCTCCACGACGGTCCCCAACACCTGCACTGGCCGCCCCATCGCCAAAGAAGAGGCCCGCCACACAAGCAAAGGTGTCGGCCCCACCGCAAACAAAGAGGCAAGCTACAAGAAAAGTTAAGATTATTCTTCAAAAACTTTCATATGAGAAGACTAATGAAGAACTAGATGCTTCAGTAAAGTCCGATATGGAAGCATAGTTCAAGAAAATGGAAGACGACAAAAAAGCAAAGAAAGAATCTAAAAAGCCGTTCTTCTTGCATCAATCAGCTCTAAGGCAAGCGGTGGAAAAACAGAAGAGAAAGCTACGTGATGCTCACAAGAGTTCTCCACTATCGGACTATGACCGCACTCTCCAAAAGGCAATTAACGAGAAGAAAAGAGCACGGAAGGGTGTCCCACAGCTAGGGGAACAATCGAACCAATGAGTGCCCCCGCTAGTTTTTGGGAATCAATATGGTCCAAACATGAGTGCTAGAAGACTATAGTGGCAGGGTCAATTATGATGGTATGGAAGAGTTCTTGTTAGGAGCTGGTATAACCGCGAATCAATTTCTAGAAAATGCACTCATCGAAAATGCCACTGTAGTCGATGAATGGAAGAGAACTTTTGTGCGTGGCTGAAGTCTGTACAACCCATCGGCCCTTAGGGAACTTGGTACGCAAATGCGCTCGTTAAACTCATGGTAGATGGAGGCATGTACCAAAAACTCAGATGACTGGATTTGCGTCATAATTAGAGATGAACATTACTTCCGGGGCGATGACATTATATTTGTTCCATATAGTGAGCTCCACCAACTATGCCATATGGACACTCTAGACAAATCTCTCATCAGCTGCTACTGTCTGTAAGTGATCATTTCTTTTAGTAATCTGACTATAGCATGTGTATATGTATAGTAACTAACTATCCTCAAACATATATATGCAGATTCTTCATGTTATTGCTCAAACGTAAGGGAGACACGGATATTGGTTTCATTTCCATCAATCATATTCTCGGATCTAAACACTCCCCGCGATCAATGGATACCTCAAATGGAGAGGAATCTTCGGAGGTTCTTGGTGAACCAAAAGACCAGAAAATATATACTCTTCCCCTACAACTTTGGGTGAGTGTTATTATCATTTGCACAATTAATCTTACTTCAATTCAACATAAAGATATATATGTTGACTCTATAAACAAATGCAGTTTTCACTGGATACTCATAGTCTTCGATATGACTAGAAGTCAATTGGTAATCTATGACTCATTGAGAAAACCACTGGGACATTACCAAGACATGATAGACATTATCAAGGGGTAACTTTGATCTTTAAATATGGATGAATGCTCTTTAACTACACTACAATAGTTAATTAATTAATGATCCAATTATTGAACAGGGTTTGGGCTTGGTTTGTTCAGAAACACCGTCCGGATCTGGAAGTGCCACTAAAGGGTCCTATCCTGCTAAATGTAAGTTCTACTAGCTCTCATAATCGGTTATCTTAGCATGCTTTAACATATGCATATGATGACGATAGTAATATTTTCATATCTTACAGTGGGTTCTAAGGCAGCAACCAGGCAACAATCTATGTGGATACTATGTCTGTGTCGGATACCTAGAAATAGGGTACCCAAATTACCAGACTCCACAAAAACAAAAATCACCATCAGGGCTCTTCCGCCTCGCCCGAGCCAAGGTGGCGTCGCCCGCGACGTCATCGACCCTCAGGGGCTCTTCCGCCTCGCCCGAGCCAAGGTGGCGTCGCCCGCGACGTCATCGACCCTCGGGGGCTCTTCCGCCTTGCCCGAGCCAAGGTGGCGTCGCCCGCGATGTCATCTCCCCTCGGGGGCTCTTCCGCCTCACCTGAGCCAAGGTGGCGTCGCCCGAGACGACATCCACCCTCGGGAGCTCATCCGCCTCACCCGAGCCAAGATGGCGTCGCCCGTGATGTCATCGACCCTCGGGGGCACTTTCACCTCGCCCGAGCCCAGGTGACGTCGCCCGTGACGTCATCTACCCTCAGGGACCCTGCCGCCCCGTCCGAGCCCGGCAAACGTCATTCGTGACGACCCACGCCCTCGGAGACTTCACCGCCACGCCGCGGCCCAAGGCGCTCTAGCCCACATAGTCAAAAGATCCACAGTACCCTCCGTCCTCAGGGATGGGGTTCAGAGCATGAGCCACCATGCCGACCCCTGTTCACCCTACGGTACAGGGTCCTGTGCTGCCTAACCGACGACTTCCGCGCATGATATCCACGCCATGGCTCCGAAGGACACTCCAACAGGGATTCAGGCATCATCAAGCACTGTACGACGGAACGTGGGGGTGCCTAGTCCTGTGCAACGAACCTCCGCCCATACCTGGAAAGGGGAACAGCAGGGTTCCCGGTCACACGGCGCATGGCAACAGCTCGTCAGGGGCAAATAGGACTCAGACATGCGTCCACTGGCGTAATCTCTTCAGGAAGGAAGATAGGATGAAGACAAAGGCTTCCTTCGGCAGCAGCCCAAGCTAGGACCACATCACTCTCTCTCTCTCTCTACTGTACTCCTCCATCTCTCCCTACGTATAAAGGGAGGGAATGGACCCCCAATCTCGGGGACTCAACATTCCAACTCTCATTCACACACATCCAAACTCGCACACATGCGAGCACTCACCAGAACCAAGAACCTCATACGCACGAGACCTGGGGACAGCCACCCCTCTCACCAAAAGGTTGTAGCTCCCTCCTACGAGCTCTCCGCGCTCGGTAATACAACCTCGCAACACACTGGACGTAGGGCGTTCGTGCCCGAACTAGTATAAACCTCTGTGTTCTCCGAGCGCAACCATCCGAACTCCGACACGCTTAGAAATTTACTTGTTGGCCGTCTAGACCCCTCCATTTTAGACACCGACAGTTGGCGCGCCAGGTAGGGGCACTTTGCGTGTCACCCGTATTTTCTAGTTTTGGTTGGCTGATCGCCGTATTCATTTCGCTCCGGGCACCATCATTCGTTTTGGTATCCTGGACTTCCAGTGCCACGGGCAGGACGCCGACCTGGCTCTCCGTCGCCCCACGGCAGCTCCGGAGGTAGCCATGGACGCCATCATCCCTTCCATGGCCCACCTCCATCTCTCTCCCTCAGGGGAACAAGCCGCACGCGGGGTGGTCGTCCCGCGGGCCGACTACCCACATATCGAGTGCCAGCTCGACATGCTCATGGGACCCCGGCCGACCCGGGAGTCCCTACACAACCTCTACTTCGCGTTCGCCAACGTGATGGCGCAGCTCGCGCGAGGGCAGCCGCTCTCTCCCGGACGCATCGAAGTGCCTGCCTCCGAAGCGCAGCCTTTCGGCATGAAGAATGTCGCCACGTCATACGCGGAGGAGGTGGGCGTGTGGTTTCATGAAGACCCAGCGGAAGGGAAACGTTTGGGACTCGCGTCCCACCAAACTCTTTCCACCTCCGATCTTCCCTCCAGCCCCGAGGCCGCGTCTTACGCCAACTCGAGCCTTGGGAGCGACGACCTCCTGGACTTCGATGGCCTTGAGGATCAGGAGGCGTTACGCGGCTTCCTCCAGGCCAGCGATTATCTGCTCGACACCGACTCGAGCAGACCCAGCGAAGATCACGGCCGCGAGTGCTTCATGTGCGATGCACCGCCACCAGCGGTCGCGGTCGACCCCATCCACGTCAATGAGGAGGACGAAGACGGTGACGGCAACCACACGCCCGTGGACCGGACACGTGTTCCGGCACCTAACCGGCGGCCCGATCCGCAGTCCTCGGAGGCCTGGCAGCAGCAGCTTCGCGACCTCCGCGACGTAGAGAAACAGCTCACGGAGCGCCAGCGAAAGGTAACATTTGAGCGTGAGAAGCTTGAACGTGAAGCCGCCAGGGACGCCGCAGAGCCCCGTGCTCGCAGGGAGGCCCGGGCGGTATACCACCGCATCATTAACGATGAACATGGCACGCCGCAGTTCACGCGAGCAAGCCAGAACATCGCGGCAGAGAGGATGTTGCTCCGCAACCTCCCCATCCCGGATGCTCCTGATGGCAAGCTCGCTCACGATGAACTAAAGACCCTCCTGGAGCGGGTCGTGGAGCAACAGGTCGAGAGCTCCGCTTTGCGGAGACGCGGGCTCAGCGCCGGCCCCCAGACCATTGCGGCTCCTAACGACCACGAGGGGTCGGTCCACCCGGATCGCGACCCGGTCGGACACCAGCTCCCGATGGTGCACGCCCGTGTAGGAGAGAAGCGCGACGTGCGCGACACGCTCAACGCGCGCAAGCACGCGAAACAGGACGGCGCAAGCCGAGGCTACCACGTCTGACGTGGCGGTCGATACGACAGCGACGAGGACCAACCTCCCACGCCGGAGCCACCAGGTCCCCTGGCATTCATCTGCCACATTCGGCGCGCGTCATTCCCGCACCCTTTCCGACAGCCAACCAATAACGTCCGGTACTCCGGGGAAACGAACCCCGGGCTCTAGCTCGATGACTACCGACTTGCGTGTCAGGCTGGTGGCGCGGACGATGACGATTTCATCATTCGCAACTTGCCTCTCCACCTCTCGGACTCGACCCGCACGTGGCTCGAGCACTTGCCTCCCAACACCATTGATGTGTGGGAATCCCTGCGACAGGCTTTTGTCGGGAATTTCCAAGGCACATATACGCGCCCTGGGAACCCCTGGGATCTCCGCAGCTGTAGGCAGAAGTCGGACGAATCCCTCCGGGAATACATCCGCCGTTTCTCCCAGCAGTGCACAAGGCTCCCGACCGTGGGCGACGCCGACATGGTCGGGGCTTTCCTCGTGGGTACCACCTGCAAAAAGCTGGTCCACGAGCTAGGCCGCAGCAACCCACGTACCACCGAGCGACTCCTCGACATCGCCACTAGCTATGCGTCAGGAGAGGAGGCGGTCGGTGCCATTTTCCACCCAGACAAGGGAAAGGGCAAGGAAGTCGAGACCGTCGGCGTGGCGGCGGCGACAACGTAGTCGCAGCGGTGGACATCCGCAAGCCTCCCCGCCCCCAGGGCAGGAAGAAGATGGGCTAGTTTGATGACATGCGCACAAAGCCGTGCCTGTATCACAATGGACCGGTCAAACACACACTCCAGCAGTGTGAAATGATGGCCAGGTACTTCAAAACCGTCCCTGACAAGGACGAGCCAAAGGAGTCAGAAGGCCAGGACGGGGACGGGGGTCGCGAGGACTCTTACCCCCACGTCAAAAAGTGTCTCCTGATCTTCGGAGGCCCAGAGGCCTGCAGCTGCAAGCGCCGGCAGAAGAAGGAGGGGCGCAAGGTTTCGTTGTTGCCCCGGCAACGCCGACGTACCTCGACTGGTCGGAACTCGACATCACGTTCGGTCGAGATGACCATCCGAGCCACGTTCCTCACCCGGGCCGTTATCCACTCGTCGTGGATCCGATCATAGGGAGTGTGCGCTTCACCAAAACATTGATGGACGGGGCCAGCAGCCTCAAGATCCTATACTACAACGCCTTCGAGGCCCTGGGCCTACGCAAGGAAAAGCTTCGATCCTCGGGGGCTCCCTTTCAGGGGATCATTCCTGGGAGACAAACGGTACCCCTGGGGCAGATCGACCTGCCCGTCACGTTCAGGGAGCCGTACAATTTCCGGACCGAGTACCTCACCTTCGAGGTTGTGGCGTACTGTGGGACCTACCACACCGTTTTGGGAAGGCCGTGCTACGCGAAATTCATGGCCGTCCCAAACTACACTTACCTGAAACTCAAGATGTGGGGGTCGTGCGGCATCATCACAGTCTACTCCAACGTCAAGTTGGCGTACCAGTGCGAGGTGGACTGCTGCGAAAACGCCATGGCGGAGGTGCGCAGCGAGGAGCTAGTGGCGGCGATCCGAGCCGCTGACAAGATGGACGTCGACCCCTAGAGAGCGAAGAGCTCGGACGCCCACAACACCAACAGCTATGTCGCCTTCCTCATTATTATCTTGTATATCTATCATCATGTACATACGCATGTAACCTCTCTTAAGAACGAAAAGTTCGAGGAACAAAAACGCGAGAACCCTCGGACCGACCGCTTAGCAAGGTGCACTATCGGCGCGCGCCAGAACACACCTCACTCGGGGGCTGGGAAGGGGGTCACCCCCTATCTTTCACTCCAAGAAACTTTTTCGTTCAGAAAACTATTTTTGCCGATCCGCTAAGCGAAAGCCAGATTTCCCCCACCGAGAGAAGAGATCTCGACGGACCGTGCCAAAGGGCCATGAAATACTCTGGCTCCCCGGAGCCAAGTATCTCCACCCGACCTCACACCCGAACAGATCAAAGCTCCTCCCAGGGAAAATCGGCCAAGTAGCCCAAGCAAAAAAGAAAATGCAAAAACCAACAAACAAACAAACAAACGTACAGCAAGCTCACTAAGGAGCCGCTAAAAGTTGTCCAAAGCCCCCTCGGGGGCACGTCACAGAACAGCTTAAGTTTGTTTATTACAAGGGCCCTCGGTCCTGATCTTTGACCACGCAGGGTCACTCCTCCGGCGGCGGGAACACCTCGTCATCAAGCTTGGCGGCCAAAACCGCCGCTGGCTCCTCCATGTCTGCTTCGATCCGGTCAAGCAAGTCCTCCGGGGCTTCTGGGGGGATCCCTCGCTGACGAGTGCGGGAATCACCGCGTCGTAGAGGCAGGCGGCGATCGACATTGTGCGGTGGACACCGATGCGCTGGGCCTCCCGGATCCGCGCTTGACCCCGCTCCCACAGCAGGCCGACGCGAATTCTGGCCGCCGCCGGACCACCGTCGACAGCTTGCACGCCAAAGAGGCCACACACCTCGTGCACTGCCTCACGCAGCGCCCGCGCCTCTTGTGCTCCAGCCTGTAACCCTGAGATGACATGAAAGAGGACTTCAACCTCTAAAAAACAACTTCCGCACAACGCCAGGGCGAACGAGCAGACAAAGGAAACGTACCTGCGTTCTCCTCCTCCAGGTCGTTGACCGCTGCACGGAGCTGCGATATGACCGTCGTCAATTCGCCCACCTGGGCGGAGAACTCCAGGATCCTCCGGTCGGCGTCGGCACTGCGCTCGCGCGCCCTAGCGGAAAAGTTCTCAAGGCGGGCCACGGCGGCGTCACGCTCTCGGCCGTTGACCTCGCGTTGACGCCGCAGGGTGTTACGCTCCTCCTCCATCGAATCCAACGCCGAGGCAGCTTGACGTCGTCCCTCGGCCTCAGCGTCATGCTCAGCCGTCAGGGGTTCCATCTCAGCCTGGCGCGCTGAGCGTTCATCCACCAACATCTGACGGGCCGCCTCCGCGTCAGCATGGGACGCGTTCCGCTCTTGCTCAGCCCGCGCGGCGTCGCTAGCGGTACGTTGCGCCAACGCCTGGGCATCCGCCGCGCTCTACTCCGAAGCGGCCAATTGCTCCTCCAGCTCCGTCATGCGACGGCAAGCCGCAACGAGGTCCTCCACCATGGCGTTTGCCCCGACGGGCGCCCACGTCCTAGGAGCCCACCGGCTGGCCTCCCGATGGAGGAACTCCGACTTCTCGACGTTGGTCGCCATCAGGATCTGCACAGAGAGAGGCACCAGGAACCCGACGAGAAAGAACAAAACAACGTCTACGGACAAAATGATTTCTTACATTGCCATGATGCGAGAAGTCCTCGGAGAACGATGCGACGGTCCTATGGATCTGCTCCGTGTACCGCGCGACCTGGATGCCAAGCTCCTGACGGGCACCCACCACCTGGTTCCAATGATGGAGCTCGCGCCGATCATCCAGGGTGAACACAGGGGCCCCCATGTTTCCCTGATCGGCCCAGATGAGCTGGTCGTCGTCTCCGAATGCGCAACGGTCCGGACGGAGGCGACACAAAGCCCCGGGGGCGTCTTCCCTCACAGCTTCGGCCGTTTCACCCGGCAAAGTCGCGCTAGACTGGGAGAAGACAGCCTTCGATGCTCGGGCAACCGCCACCTCCCCATCGGTGAAGGGTGGGGGACCCACGGTGTCCCGGGTCGGCATGTTGGGAGGAAGGGGACTTCTCAGGGGCTCCTCCTCACTCGGACCAGCCACCCTTCCCTCAGGTGCGGCGGTGATGACGTCGGCAACAAAGTCCTCCAGTTCGGCGCCGCCCTCGCCGACCATCCCCGCCAAGACAGCCGTCTCCGCGTCTTCCAACGCCTCAAACGACGGGGTCTCCCTGGCATCCACGGTCGTAGAGTCAAAAAGGCCGCCCTCCTCCCTGGGGTCGTCGATGACCACCACGACTGGGGGAGTAGGCAGCGTACTAGCCTCAGGGCCGACGTTTGTAGGGGCTGGCGACGTTCCTCCGGGGACAACGAAGTGGGATGAGGTCAGCACGGTCCTGACCTCAGCGGTGTTCGCCAAATCCGCAATCGGGGAGGCGTCGAACCGGCCCCCCTCGACCGACAGCGCTCTCCGACGCAGATTTTTCCATCCCGCGTACGCAGAGCCGTCGACGGTCCTGAAACATTCGACACAATTATCGCAAATCACAGGCAGCCTTTTCCCCATTGACAGGGTAGAGTAAGAGGTCGAGGCTAGCGAACTCACCCAATGGAGAAGATGTGCTTCCGCTTCGCCTCTGCCCCGCTGCGGCCGCCGGCGCCCGAACACCCGCTCTGTCCAACCCCATCGGACGAGGCGGAACGGGGGGTCACCGGAACATCTGTGGCGACACCGCTCCCGGAACCCCCTGGGGCTAGGTGCGCGCTGAGTGTCTTGACCAGGGGCACCTCCGATGTCGGCGCAACCCCCGCGGGGTAGCGTAGCGTCCTGATCGCCAGGGAAGCCGACGCTACCACCGGTTGAGGATTCCTGCCCTCGTCATCGTCATCATCATCTCCGCCGTCCGCACTGGGACCACTGCTGCCTTCGTCCGACTCGGTGGGGGACTCCTCTTCTATTTCCCTAGCGTGGCACTGTCTCGCCCGCCGTTGTTCCAGTGTCGTGCGCCTCAACGCTCTTTCGTCCTTCCTCTTCTTCCTCTCGGCGGCATCTGCCTGCTATCGCGCGTTCTGCTCCCTGTTCGTCGACCGCTATGCCGGCGGAACGGGAAGGGGAGCGGCCACGTGACACGCTGATGAGCGGGGGCCCTGCAGGGAGAAGACCGAGGAGTCATGGGATGTTACTATCAAGAGAAAGCAACGCGAAGGAGAAAACAAACAACAAGGCCTCAACACTCACCAGATCGACGGACGCAGGATCTGGGCGCATCGGAGGGCAGCGCCTGATGTCATCAGGGGTAAACTTGTTCCCCAACAGTCTCCCCATGATCGAGACTGTGCGGCCGAAGCTCAGCTCTTCGGCCGCCATGGTGGTCCCCCCGCGCGGTGCTCCGGGCACCATGTCGTTCAGCGGGAGCGCCCACACCATGAGCGGGAGGACCCGACGCCGGAGGAACTGCGTGACGACCCCCGCAAGGTTCAGCCCCCAGTCCCGGAGCTCAACCAGGCTTTGGAGGTAGGGTTGTATCCTGATTAGCTCGCGCGGGGTCGGGCCGTGATGCCAACGCGGAGGCTCCTCCCCGAAGCGCCGACCCGTGAAAACCGGGAGCAGCGCCTTGGGGTGGTTCCGGATGTAGAACCACTGCGAGTGCCACCCCCGGTTGGATGAGGTCATCCGCGCCGGCATATAGGACGCCAAGTTGGCGGAGCGGAGGCTGAGCGCACACCCCCTGCAGGATGCCACCGACCTTATGCCGCCAGTGTTGAGGAGATACACCGTCGCCTTGAAGAAGTGCTTCCACAGCACAAAATCCGGCTCCACTCCCAGCATTCCCTCTGACATGGCCGCGAAGGCCACGAGGTGGAGGACGGAGTTGGGATTGAGGTTTTGAAGCTCAATCCCGTAATGGTTAAGCACCCCCCGAAGAAAGCGAGACGGCGGGGTCCCAAACCACCGTTCATGGAACGGGAGGAAGGAGACCACGTACCCCTCAGGAGGCGCCGGGACGTCGGCGCCGGTGGGGACGATCCACTCGACGACATCGCTGGCGGAGCGCTCAGGGCGCAGCAGCCCCTCTTGCACTAGCTCAAGCGCTCGCTCCCGAACGAGCAAGCACCGATCCCAACTTCTCAGAGGATGCTCTCCAGCCATGGGGGAGTGCTCGGAGAAGGACTTGCGTCGCGGCGGAAGGCGCGTTTAAGGCAGAAGTGCGGCGACGCAAACCCTAGGCGCAAGCGGAACGGCTCGGGAAGGGGCAGAAGACGAAGACGGCAAGCAGCGCGAACGCGGCGGAGGGGGTAATGATGTGGCGCCAGGATATTTGTAGGAACCCGAAAGATGAACCACCACTCCGTCAATCCTCCACGCCACATCTTGGTCCCACCACTCGAGCCGCGTTAAATGCGGTCACTCGGCCATGTCGCTTCCACCATTCACCGGAATATCGGGAACCGTACGCGCTGCGGCAGGTAACTGACAGCACTCGCTTTTTACCTCATTCCGATTCGTATCCCGCATTCATCATTGCAGGATCCACCTCGGACCCATCGCGCCACGCGCACAGACTTCACCCATGCGTCCCCGACCAGGGCATGAGCCTTCTGAGCGTGAGAGCGTCTCGGGAGAGCCCCCGACCCGTCCGAGCTCGACCGACTCACGCGGAGGTCGGAGAGGCACGCATGTGTCACAACAAGTGGCGACGGGCCCATGGGCCCAGGTAAGCCAAAGGGATAAGGGCTATAGACGCCCCGACGTCCCACTACGGTCCAGAGATACGAAGGCCGACCCAGCGAGGTTCGAAACAGCCGTCTCAGGACAACAAAGCGAGGGGCGAATAGGGAATGGACACACTAGCGGTCATTAGTCTGGCAATCGGATGCCAAGGTCATTCCCAGATTTCGTATTTGAGTCCGTCTTACGGATGATTGGTTCATGGTATTCCTACCGAAGGAAGGCAGCAGGTCCCCGGGACCCATCGAACGGACCCGGCTACTATATGAAACCGATTTGGGGTGAGCCACGACATGGGCCACCAGCCGGGACCCTAGCGAACGGGAACCGAGCACCCCACTCAGATTCGCCCGATAGTAACTCAACGAGTAGCCATGGTTCGTCCGCTTCGAGGATAGCATGGTTCGGCTCATATTCCCCCTTCTCGCGGAGAGATGCGTGGGGAACGAACCCAAAAAGACGACACAGAACCGAGACGATTTTCTTTACACCAAGTAAAGACTCGAGGGCTGGCGTCGCACCATGGGGCAAGCCTCACGCGTCGGAGGCCCGTACAGGTAAACACAAGCAACCTCTCTTTTCTGATAAATTTAGGAAACTGACCCTTGCAGGGATTACATGCTCTCTAAGAGCCATAAGGGACGAACCCAATCATCAGGGCGAAAGGATAAAGGGAAGCAACGCGTATCTCGCGGAGCTTCCTCTAAATCCTACCACGGGGCGAAAGGAAATGAACCCACCCCCAACGCAGAACTTCCTCTGAATCCGATTTTGCTCTCAAAAGGTCGTCCACCAGGGCGGCTCGGAGGGCTCTCCGACGGGACCTCGGAGGAAGAACTTAGGGCAAGCCATACTGTCAGCATGTGTGCTTCCCCATAGCCAGCCACCCTATTTATAGCCCGCCAGGGCACTCACGTGACAGTTGGTCCGTGAAGCTACCGCTCCGCCTCCCAACCACATTGCACTATGCGACGACACCCACTTTAAGGGGGCACAGCCATGCAGCGAGGCTATAAATGGCCAAGCAGATTGCGGACTCAGGACACGCCGTTCAGAGTCTGGACCGCAGAGCAAGCAGTGCTCTGGCACCACTCCTCGAACAGGAAAGACACGGCACGTCCACTTTTGGGCTACATCGGGAGGGGACGTAGTCAGACCCCGTAATCCAACAAACATATCTCCGATCGGTCAATCGACCGTACAGGTTGAAAGACAGCACGGCATAGAGCCGAGTCATCACCTCAAGGGGCGTCAGCCCGAGGCCAACAGCACAGCCCGTGCCAGGGCTGGCGTGCGACCGGACGTCTGACCCTGACGTGCGGAGCAGCCCACTCTCTCTCCCTCCCCGCCTCATGGGGGAAGCGAAGGGTCAAGCACTGTAGAAGTCTTCCGAATAAGCCCTTAGGAGGAAAAATCTCCCTCCTAAGGCCTCGGGGGCTACACCCGGCGGGTGCGCTCGCGCGCACCGCCGAAATACACAGAATCAGACCAAACCACCATAAACGCTCTCGAAAGCCTCCGATGTAGTCCTTCACTACATCGAAGGCTCGGGGGCTACTGTCGGATACCTAGAAATAGGGTACCCAAATTACCAGACCCCAAATCACCATCAGGGGCTCTTCCGCCTCGCCCGAGCCAAGGTGGCGTCGCCCGCGATGTCATCGACCCTCGGGGGCTCTTCCGCCTCACCCGAGCCAAGGTGGCGTCGCCCGCGACGTCATCGACCCTCGGGGCCTCTTCCGCCTCGCCCAAGCCAAGGTGGCGTCGCCTGCGACGTCATCGACCCTCGGGGGCTCTTCCGCCTCGCCCGAGCCAAGGTGGCGTCACCCGAGACGTCATCGACCCTCGGGGGCTCTTCCGCCTCGCCCGAGCCCAGGTGACATCGCATGTGACATCATCTACCCTCAGGGGCCCTTCCACCCTGTCCGAGCCCGGCAAACGTCATTTGTGACGACCCACGCCCTCGGAGACTTCACCGCCCTGCCGCGGCCCAAGGCACTCTAGCCCACATAGTCAAAAGGTCCACAGTACCCTCCGTCCTCAGGGATGTGGTTAGAAGCATGAGCCACCATGCCGACCCCTATTCACCCTGCAGTACAGGGTCCTGTGCTGCCTAACCAACGACTTCCGCGCGTGATATCCACGCCATGGCTCCGAAGGACACTCCAACAGGGATTGGGGTGTCATCAAGCACTGTACGATGGAACGCGGAGGTGCCTGGTCCTGTGCGACCAACCTCCGCCCATACCTGGAAAGGAGGAACAGCAGGGTTCCCGGTCACAGGACGCATGGCTACAGCTCATCACGGGCGAACAGGACTCGGACATGCGTCCACTGACATAATCTTCTTCAGGAAGGAAGACAGGATGAAGACAAAGGCTTCCTTCGACAGCAGCCCAAGCCGGGCCCACATCACTCTCTCTATCTCTCTCTACTGTACTCCTCCATCTCTCCCTACGTATAAAGGGAGCGAATGGACCCCCAATCTCGGGGACTCAACATTCCAACTCTCATTCACACACATCCAAACTCGCACACACGCGAGCACTCACCAGAACCAAGAACCTCATACGCACGAGACCTGGGGACAGCCTCCCCTCTCTCAGCAAAAGCTTGTAGCTCCCTCCTACGAGCTCTCCGCGCTCGGTAATACAACCCCGCAACGCACTGGACGTAGGGCGTTCGTACCCGAACCAGTATAAACCTCCGTGTTCTCCGAGCGCAACCATCTGAACTCTGACACGCTTAGAAATTTACTTGTTGGCCGTCTAGACCCCGCCATTTTAGACACCGACAGTTTGCGAGTTTCTCACGGTGTATGCAAGACAAACTATTAATGAGACACTAAAATTATGTCATATGTATATATAATACATCCATTTTATTTAGTTGTTGTTATTAACTAAATCTTATGTATATTAACACTTGTTTGTTTATAATGCAAATTGAAGTCTCTATGGTTGAAGAACCAAGTGTTGCAAGATGTCCGCCTCAAGGGAATTCAAGAGACCATTGCTGGATTGTTTCTTGAAAAAGTGGTCAAACCTAAAGGCGAGTACTATTTCGACCTGGCCGAATAACTGAAGCCAAATCAAGACAAACATTTGTATGATATTGAAGTGGCGAGAGTGGTTGTGTACTATCAAGACGAACAACTTATGTATATATAGCTCCATAATATATTTATATATAGAGTTTCATAGTTTATTTGTGTTTAATGTTTGAAACTAACTTATAAGTACGTGAATACATGTATTAGAAGCGAAGAATACACACATTTGAATACCTAATCTATTTGGAAAACCAAAATAAGAAATACCAAAATCAGGAAAAAAAATGAACCCCACATGGCCCGCTTACGCCACCTGACGCACCCTTTAGTCCGGGTTGGTATTACCAACCGGGACTAAAGGTCGGCTTGCGAACCGGGACTAAAGGGGAGACATTTAGTCCCGAATCTTTAGTCCCGGTTCAGGCATCGGGACTAAAGGTCCTTACGTACTTAGTGAATTTAGCTTTCTGTTAAACCCAACTCAATCTAACCCACTAAGTCAATCTATTTCCACTCATTTAAAGTGTATCCATTCGAAAACTCAACCCACTAAATCCATTTTAACCTAATCTATTAGCAGGGTGATCCTGAGTGTGGGAGAGATGTCATGTTCGGTCCGAGGCCAAAGATGAGCCGCGGCTGAGAATAGCATAAGGACTTGGCCAAAGGCAGCTACGCTCGCGCGGCTGCACGATCTACCGTCAGCCGCGCACGACAACATGTGAATGGTGCGCGGTCACCAGGAGCTCCGTTCATCTTAGCACGGATCGAGATTAGTTCAACTCTTGTATGTTTAGTCTGCATTCTTCCATCATCTTTGCATGCACGGATGAAGATTAGTTCAACTCTTCTAAGTTTAGTCTACGTTCTTCTAAGTTTAGCTATATAATATATATATATATATATATATATATATATATATATATATATATATAATATGTCATGCACGTTTGGTAATAGAAACTCAGCTGGAGATTGAATTCAATCTATCCCGCTCACTTGTGCTCTCGCTCTCCTCCACGCACACGCTCAAAGACACCGGCCAACAGGTGTTGGCCGTCGTTGCAGCCTCAACGTCGCCAGGAACCCAAAGCCCCCCATAGTATAACCGATCCTAAGTTCCCAACAGCAGCCCTCTTCCTAGTATCAGATTAATTTCTTGTATACGATCTATAGTCCAACAGCTGTAGTGATCTTGCTCATAAGCGATCTGATCCAATTACTGTTACGCATTCTTGCTCAAACGCTTTTGTTCCTTCGGTTGATAAGCAACTCTTAAAACTTTGCCACATTTCTTCAGTGTTGTATTCTCAGTTGCTATGAACAAAAAATTAGTCAGGAATGAGGGAAGATTCAGACTGCTATCATTTGGAGATTTGGGATTGAATGGTAAAAGTAACAAACACAATAATATGATTACAAATATGCATATACATGCACGATCACAAAGGCACTTCGCTCGTATCGAGCCAAAGAAGCAGCCTCCGCGGTCTCCCCAGAAACCTAGCCTTCCATGCAGGTTCTTCGCCTTCATACACAAATCCACTCTTCTCGTACAGTTTTGTCACACCCAATTTTAAGAATAAAATTAAATACGAATAACTCATGTGTGTCCAGAGATCAATCACACAGATAAGCCGACAGATCTTTAAATAGTACCATCACTGAGTGCTTATTACATAACAAATAATATTCTTAAACATAACAGCAGAAAATAAAGATAACTCTCGCGACGAAGCTCCACTTCACAGGGAACGCCGACTGGTTGACCACTAGCCTAGTACTCTTCACGGTAGTCTTCAAAGCCATCTGAAGGGTTGAGAAAGCAAAAGTGAGCACTTAAAGTACCCAGCAAGAGTAACATAAGGTTATGAAGCTTAAAGGCTGACACTGTCTGTACTGCGGTTGCTTTTAACTTGGTCAAGTTTTACAACACTTAGCTTTAATTATACAAACCCAATTAATAACCACATGATAGATTAGTAAACAACATTAATAATTAAACAACATGATCATCTACACTGTGAGTTTTCCAGGCCGCTCGTGACCGTGAACACGGCTATCATGATAGGTTTACACTCTGCAGAGGTTATATACTTTACCCATAAGCCGTGTAGCCCATATGCCCGGGTTTATAACTCCCATAACACTGCCAAGGTGAGCGGGTAGGGTACACTATGAAGTCTTTCAAAAGTCTTCCCAACATGTCGATAGACCCTACGGACCCAAGGGCAAGGGGTATGTAAAGCCCCTACTCGATGGTACCTTTCGAAGCGGTATCCACCCTAGGTCATGCCCTACAACCAGCTCGGCAATGGTGCCTTTCACGAACTGTCAACATGCCAGTACGAATCTCCATACTTGACTAAAGCCAGAGCCATATAGCATTCATGGTTGCATTATTATCTCAGCTTTTGCCCTATAGTGGGATCCTATTCCATGTTGCTACAAAAGCCAATTTTATCTCATTGTTGCATATATCATTAATCAATATTCGATTCAATATTCATCATGTAAAGCATAGCAAAGCTACCCATATGCATAGAAAACCCATGATGACTAGATGAATTAGGGTGAATAGGTAACAAGGATGATCCCATGTTAAACTTGCCTTGATCACAAAGCTCCTGGTGATCCTGATCTGCTGCAAAGAACTCTTGCTCACCGAAGATCTCACCGGCTGTACTCGATCAACATCACCACGCAATCATCCGAACAAGCATACACGAAGCAACATAGATATAATCAGAACATTACATCATAAACAATAAAGAGGTTTTAGAAAAGTTATAAAACAGATCTATAAACTACGATCACAAATACTCGAGAATCACGCTAAACGGATCTAAAACGAATAAACTATAGATTAACAAGATTTTGAAAAGGACAAGATTAAAGCATTAAAAGAATTAATTTACTTTTATTTTCAAAAGTAATTAACATAGATGAAATCTATACTACTGGATAGAGCATAAAATTACGGATCTAACGCAACTTGAACGGATCGATTTGGATTTAAAACGAGCAAATTATAAGCATACGGAGTTCAGTGGCAAAACTGTAAATAGGAATTTTCTTTTATTTTCGAAATAAAACAGATCCGAAAAGGAGTACGCTTTCCAGAGGGGAAAACGTAAAGCTGAATGCCGCCTTAGGACTGCGGGTTGAGTAGCCAAAAAGGGCAGGGGCTCTTTAGCAAAACCGCCACCCGAAGGGGTATGGATGGCTCTGGTTCGTTGGATCTGAGATGGATGGATCGGATTAGATGGAGGAGAGAGGAGGAGGTGGTTCTCCCACCGGAGCAGAGCGGCGCACGGCGGGACGCCATGGCCGACGGCCGGCGCACGGCGGCGCGAGGGGATTAGGGGCTCGGGTGCTCAATCCGACCGAGAAAAAGGTCGGGGAGCAAAAGAACGGAACCGCGAGCTCGCCTAGGGCAGCCGGGCTCGGAGTTAGCCGTGGATGGCCGGCGACGGAGCCCATGCGCACGGCGACAGGGTCAACCGAGCGCAAAAAGGGAGGGAGAAGAGAGAGATAGGGCGTTCGGAGGCATCGTGAAGAGGATGCGAAGCTCGGCGAGACTTACCGCGGTCGGAGGTGCGCAGAACGGCGGCTCGACGGCAAGAGCAGAGCGGCGGCAATGGCGGCTGGCGGCGCTGCTGCTGCAGCTTGCAAGGCGAGGCGCTGCGATGGGGGAAGGCGGCCGCGCCGAGCTATTTAAAGGGGGCCGAGGACAGAGTCCTATGCGGACACGAGCGCGGGCGCGGAGTCCGCACGCGGCGCGACGCGACGCGGCGCGGCGGTTGCGGCTCGACGTCGAGCAGAGTCCTGCTCGGACTCGGCGCGAGGGAGGGGACGGCGGCCTGACAGGCGGGGCCGCGGCGTCAGTGCGAGAGGAGGAAGAGAGGTCGCGGGCCTGCGGCGAGCTGGGCCGCGGATGAGGGAGCCGGCCCATGCGGGAAAGGTGAGGGAGAGGGAAGCAGGCCGGTTTGGGCCAGCAGGCCGAAAGAGGAGGGGGAAGGAGAAAAGGATTTCCTTTTTATTTTTCTTTTCCTTTTTGATTTTCAAAATTGATTTCTAAAATTGTTTTGAAAACATTTGAGCTTTGGAAGAACCAAACAATGCCAAGAAAATGCAACAGCATGAGATGCACAACCAAGTTGAACCTAACATGAGATATTTATTTTAATTTTATTTTATTAACTTCTATGATCACCAAAATGCTTGAATTAAATCAAATTTAAATTAAATTCAAACCTAATTTCTATTTCAAATTTTAGGGTGTTACAAATGCCCTGCTATATTGTCAATGGCGACATGGACATACAGGTCTGTTATGCCTGCCCAAGTTGGTTCGAGAACACCAATTTGACATGAGCATAATGGTATCAGCAAAGAAATAATAAGGACTAAAGACTTTATGCGGCTGATAAGGGTCTGTTTGGTACAGCTTATTACAGCTTCATGAAGCTGTTGTGAGCTGTTTTTTTGCCAAACACCTCTTTTCAAAACAGCTTATCACAACTCTCTCTCCCCTTTCTCTCTCACATGCATGCATAAAGTTGTTGGTGAAGCTGTTTTGTCAAACACTTTTTCTAAAATAGCTCAGTTTCACCTAGAGAGTTGCTTATAAAGCTATTTTCTAAAAAAAAACAGTTTCACTAGTAAGTCAGCTAAAGTTGTTTTGTTGTGAGAGAAAAATACTATACCATAGCTAATAAGTCGGGCTGATAAGTTCAAGTGAATAGGGCATAAATAATTGCAAATCAAGAGCATCGGTATGGACAAAAAACACTAAATGGATCATCTACACTTACCCCATTCACGAGCTAATTTCTTGGACTTGTCAACCAATGTATACCCTAAGCCCTTTTTCTGAAGCTCCTTGGCAACACAGACATTGCTTAGATACCCTCTTGTCTGGATGTCTTCATTTACCTATTGGCAATCAAGGGAACAACATTTTCATTCTGTGAAGTAGTACAACAAATTTGAGCATTTTGCACAATATCTATGCTTAGGAAAAAAAATTTATCTTGGCACCCAACAAGGCTTTCCAAATGATCAAATAAAATTGGGAGTGGCACTGAAAAGTTATTATGTCAAGAAAAAGTTAGGTGTAGTGAGTTTATCTTTATTGCCAAAAAAACAACCAAGAGATGACTAAAGCAAGTCCAACAATACCAATCACAACTATCAAAAATATGTTCTGAACATCAGTATTCTGCAATGGCATAGAAAAAGGAAGCAACAGTCGTACCCCAGACCTCTTTCCAGTCAATTCATCTGGTAGCCAAAGACACTGATTAAGATCTAAACTACCAACTACTACTCTCTCTTCTCCATCCTCCACAAACTGCATGTACAGGCAACTAAAATGACATCAATTTTAGAGTCAAATCCTTGTATAAAGGAACATCCATGTTTACTTTATTGGAAATAACATACATGTTAACTGAAAAGAGGGCAGAATGTATGGAAAAAGATACAAGATGCCAGAAAATTGCATTATGAAGGGTATATTTTATCTAAATGAACAAATAGCAAACACGGTACCATTGCAGCAAAAGTTGGCATATTATTTTTACTTGTTCTTTTACTCCAAAAATAAGTGATCATAAAAATGAATTACCCTCTCCATTCATAAAAGCATGTCGTTTAAGAATTACTAAAACCTTAAATACTACAAACATCAGTAAGAAAATTAGTAGCTATATTATTTAGTTTAAAAACATGTAAGATTATGTCTAGATTTGTATCAGAAACAATTTTGCAATTCCTAATAAAATAGAAGGATTTTTACAATATATATATATTCTATAAATAGTGGTCAAAGATTTATACATCAAACAGATGCAAGCTCAAGTGTGAAAGTATTTTTGAACGGGGGAGTACATAGGAAATCTATAGGCCAACAAAACTATTCACATGTTTCTTCTTATTATCAAGGCTTCAATGAATGTAGAACATATATAAATAAATTATAAATATTTTGTCTACCAATTTCAACAAATCCAGTTCAGTGAAACGGAAAAAGAACAGTGCCAAAGAAACGGACAATGAGAGGAAATACAATATGTACCTTGCATGTGGAATAAAGTTCCTCGGCTGACATTAATGACGGGGACAATGGAACAGTCCCGTTTATGCAAGAAACTCTTTGAAAATTTAGCATCTTCCCAGAAATTCTATCGTGTAATGCTTCAAACTCCCTATCTGCAAGAGCCTTTCTGTGATCCTAACAGAACTTAACAACATTGAGTAAAATTTAAGTCATTACTGGACCGATGCAGTAGTGCAATCAGACAAAAAAGAAACAGAAAATTGCATTGAAAGTGAATAAGGAACTCATAAGAACTAAACAAGAATTTACATCCTGTACAATATAATATTTTTTAATAAAGGAAGGATTTTTAATATAGTATTCTATTGTGAACATGTGATGTACCATTGCATCACAAGAGACCAGTGTCTTTTCATTTCTTTACTCCTTTGGTTGAAGTCCAGGTGCGACGAAAACGTCATAACTGTGTGTGTTTCAAGCACCAGTCTGTCCTGCCGGCATGCATATTATCTCCATCAGCATTACATTGGAAATGGTTTCAAGCACCAGTCCATCCTATTGCAACTTGACGCCACCAATCTCAATGACATCTTAGAGATCATCTGGAGCTTCACCTTCATCAAAAAGGACCACTCATTTCAGGTTTCCTTTGTGACCATTGGGTACTTTGCTAAGCCTCTGATCTCCTTCACCACATGGTATATTACTAGCCCGCGGTTCATCAAGCTCCCATTGTGGCCGCTAGATCTCAGTGGAAGGGAGCTTGAGGTGGCACATCAGACCTCAGGGCATGAGCACTATGTCTAGCGCCTACCAGAATTTGTCGAGAGCTTGAGAACACACGATTTAAGTAACAAACATGGTGGTGTTGGACTATCAGAGCAGCTTTTCTAATTGTATTTGTTTGCCGTCTAAACCAATCGTTTCATTAATATAATCCGCACCTCTCCTACTTGGTCTGTTTCATTTAAAGAAAAAACAATGCCAACTGCAGCAGCTAATCTCGTGTCACTACACACTACCTCACAGTTCACTTAACGTTTTCTTTAGAATTTTTATGCAACAACAGAGTAATCCAAGAGCAACCATCACTTGATCTTTTTGGCCCTTAGATACAAAATGGTGGGCCCAGATTGAATCTATATCTCTCCACCTTGTCTTCTTCCCTCCTTCCACCGCCCGCTCTCGTGCCCGCACACAACCCCGACCCTAATGCGCCACTCACCCCCACCGCCGCCACCTCCCTGCCCGGTTACGGTGGATACTCTGCCGCCGTATCCACCACCAACCAGCATGGCCTGGCGGCCCTAAATCCATCGGATGTGCCTCATCATCTTCTTCATCTCGGTCCGAGCTCCCCTGCTGGCACCGCCTCCTGCCAAGCTTCATCGCCCACCGCCGCCATGAACCCGGTGGAGGTTGCCAGGATGTCTCGTTGCGCCCCTGACCTTGCCCCGCTGAACTGCCTTTCCCGTTCCCACACTGCCTGGCCAGTGGCGCCACTGCCTCACCACATGTCACAACCACACCGACACCCGCGACCACCACCAGGACAGCCTCATTTGGGACTCAAAAGATTGTGTTACGGCTAAGGGGAGAATACGTAACATGAAGAGGGCGTCTCCAGCATAGGAAGGCATCATTTAGTTATCTACTATGATGTAATAGCATATGACGGGGTCCCTTGGACCAGCAGCTATGTACCTTATATTCCCGTACTATGGCTTGTAAGACAATTAAGAAATATCTGCTATCAGAAATATAGCGAGAGACAGAGGCGACCTCTGCTCCGTCCCTGTTCCTGCGAAACCCTTGTCTCTCACGTCTTCGGCGGGCCACGGATGTTACAAGCGGTATCAAAGGCAGTCTCGATTGAGAGGAAGCCTCGAATCGTGAAGTTTAGCTTTACTCTTTCTTTAACGAAACTTCCATTAAGATTAGGATGTCCTCTGTATGCCTGTTCATATCATAACTTGAGGCCAGAAACTAGCGCAGTTGTGGTACTGTGGCAATGTGATTGCGGCGTGACAGAACAAAAGCGGTAGTCGGAAACAGGTACAACGCTTTTGATGACGTGACAAGAGTATCGCAACATAACTTGCGAAACTGAAACTTACGAATCACACACACACACACACACACCAATTTACATCACCCGTGAGAATTCTTCCAAACTAGGACTCAAATCACGCAATTGGATTCATTCAACCTATGGACGCTTAAATGGCTCATCAATCAAGTTGTCCAGTTCCTCGACCCTTCCCAACTAAGACTTGTCTCAGTGGTAGTTTCATTAGAGTTTCATTCACATTAAATGTGTTGCCACATATACATTTTTTAATGACATGCCATTGTATTTAATAAGAGAGGAGAGAAACGGGTTTCATCTAGATGAAACTTTCTTGGCATGAATACACTCAGTAGTGAAATTAAATGCCTAAAACTATAGAATGAAGCTCTCGGGTGTTTTATTTGAGTTTCATTTCATTTTACATGACATGCCCATGTTACAAACAACATCAAGAAACTCCTTTAACACTGGCCTAACAAATCTTAGAACCAAGAACAACCTCGCTGTCCAATCAGACAGCACGCCCGAAAACCCATGAGAAGGGATCAATCACCTCGGTTCCGACGGAGTCGACGGCGTACTCGTAGAAGGTGCGGACGCGGAGGCGCACGGCGGCTCGGAGCTCGTCAAGCGTGACGAACTCCCGCACGGCCACCGCCGTGGGACCACCACGCTCCAGCAGCACGGCGCCATCAGTCGCCGAGGCGGAGGCGGCGGCGGCGGCAGCGGCGGCGCGGCACCGGAGGCAAGGCACGGCGAGGCGGCCCCGCGGGCCACGTAGCTGGGCAGCCGGAGGAGGCGCGGGCGGGAGCAGCCGCAACGCCGACGGCATCGGTGGTTCCGTGGTTGTTGGTTTAATCCGGGCGGCTGGGAGGCGGAGGCGTCTCCGCCAGAGCTGCCGTGTTGGCTTGGCTTATGCGAACTGTAACTGTGTTATGCACGTCTGGTCTGTTGCAGTGTGTGTGTGTTTTGTTTTTTTTTTAAAGTGGTCTGTTGCAGTGTTGCTGCAGTAGTTTTGCACGTCAAAATTACTCCCAGCAGCTTTTTTTAGGCGTGAGAGAAGCTGCAGCGGTGAGAACTGAGAACTTCACTAACGCATGTTTGCTTACACCAATTTTGACTACAAAAATATATAATTTATATAACCATCACAATAATTTCGGCCCAAAACGGGAGAAAACCAACGAGGCCTAAAGGGCCGTCACAAAATTTGTGAACTCTAGTAGATAAGGACTATAATATCTTTGTACAATTTATCAAATACCGGCTCAAGCTCTATTAGCTTTGCTCCGGTATCGTATATTCTCTACTATAAAACTAGTATATTGTCCGTACTAACGCTACTGTGATCCTAAAAAAAATTATTAAACTAAAATAAATTATAAAAGTAAAAAAGAACTAAACCTATCCTATTAACAAAAAAGTTCTATATGAAAATTATAGTACTTTTATTTACTTTTCCTTTTTTTCTTTTTTTCTTTTTTCTTTTTTTTCCTAATCTTATCTCTTCGATCAAAGTACAACGCATGCAACATCTATATTACCCTTTTTTCTTTTTTTTCCGTTTCTCTACTTTCCCTTTCTTTCTATCTTATCTGTTCATGCAAATCACGCAGGACGCACGCGCTTCACCATGCGTCTTCAACCTCTGTCCGCTCGGCGTCCCCAAGACATCTCCGCCCCCATGCCTAACGGCGTCTCCCAAGTCCTCCAGCTGCTCGCACCTCGGCCATGTGGCCTCCACAGCCGCACCATCGCCCTGCCCCCTATCTCCCCGCCCACGCCGCCGCCTCCGGCTCCCCGCGCCGCCGCGCCTCCCAGCTATCCTTCTCAGCGGATGCAAGGCCGGCCCTCGGTCAAGCAGGGCGGTCGCTCCAGGCCCTCTGGACGCAAGGGCGCGCGGACAAGAGGAGCGGTCCGTCGGTGGTGAAGCAATCGTCATGCCATTCGCCCAAATCCTAAGCGCGAGCACTCCTGTGCATAGAGCCGCCGCCGCCGCCGCCATCTCCCGACCCTGCCTCGCTTCCCGTCCAGCCGTGCCGCGCATCGACCCGATCGTCGGGAGTCGACCGGAGGTGAAGCAGCCGTCACCACAAGCCTTGAACACGTGAATTGAAGGGAGAGGAGAGGACTTTTTGTTTGTTGATTTTTTTTCCCGAAAAAATACGGTGAAAAGGAGGAAGAGGTAGCGATCGACCGTGTCCGAGCAGCGCGGGTGTGGGTGCTAGCCGCGGGCATGAGAGATGGGAGGGCTGATACATGTGATGCCGGCCGTTGGATTTGACTGAGTAATAAGATAGAATAATTACAAATATTCTAGATGGTTAATTTTGATGGAGTTATTTTTTTGGTACATTTTTGGGGTACGTGGAGAAAGACCATCTCAGCGAGCGAGGAAGATTTTTTTTGGTAGACCTAAGAAAAAAAAAGATGGTGTATTAGTAGGGTAGACTAGAAACATTCCGCCTATGCCTTGGCGGAATTATGGATGATTTTGCTAAAATGAAGATCCAATAGACTATATTTATATGAAGAAATAATCTATTATAAACTAATGTTAGTAGATTGTCTAGGTGAGGCAGACATCACAATTACATGTGCTAGTAGATACATTAGATAGTGTGATGCTAAGATGAATAGGTTACCTGGTTGTTATTGTTCTCACCCCGTTGATGGCCTGCCAAGCGCTAATGACCCCGCCTCGTACATTAAACGCATTGCCCCGCGCCGTTCCATGTTGATATATTTAAGACACACACCGGTAAATCCGTAAAGCACATATATCGTTATATCTTTCACCCAAAGGGTTTTAAATATCGTATCCACAGGGAAATGTGTGAGATCAACTACATTCTAACTTAACCAGAAGGGGTAGATAGAAACTAGGATAAAAATAAGATAAGGTAAAGACTAAACTAAAGATAAACATATTTGGTAGCAGCAATCAAGAATAAGGTCGATAATAGAAGTATAGAGAGGATGACTCAGGTTCTCTAGCTCTGACTTGGGGAAGACATATGTTTTTTATGATTCAATTGAAGACATTTACTTTAGAAGGTCGTAACAGACTATGATACTCCTAAGTAATCAGCGCTTGCTAGTCCTATAAACGAAAGGTGAACTACAAAGGACTCAACGCACCTGTCATGTACGCGATCTACCACCGATCCGGAACACGGGGAACATTCATGTTTATCTAAGTGTAAGTACCTGAAAGGATCAAGATTCCCAAGAGGGTGTGAATTGGGCTTATTTAAATTTCTAAACAAGAATTAAAACCTAAGCAATTACCAATTAACCCCTAGTGACTGCGTGTGTGATTCTAGCTAATCAAGTAACTAGATGATCAAGTAAAGCAAGACACCTATGCAATTCTAGTCAAGCATGATATAAAGCAAGTAATGGCAATGTAAATAATGCTTGAAAGTAATTGCAAGTAGAGAGAAGGAGAAGGGTGAGAGAAAGGTTGACATGACGACGTTTTGCCGAGGTATCGAGGAGTCGACACTCCTCCTAGTCCTTGTTGGAGCACCCGCGCAAGGGTATCACTCCCCCTTAGTCCACACAAGGACTAAGTGCTCTCTACGGGCTCATTCTTCGCTGCTCCGGCTTTGGTAAATCGTCCACAACCGATCACAATCGAACTCTGGATGTTCACCAAGCTTCACACTCTAAGCCGTCTAGGTGATGTCAATCACCAATAGTAACAAGCACTATCACTCACTTGAATAAGGCTAGCCTAATGAGATTGGTTTGGCTAGTGCACTATGCATCCTTCTGGAGTTATTGACATTATCATCCCTTCTTGAGCGTCTTTTAGAGTTATGCTCCTTGTCATCACTTTTCGAAGAAAATTTCCGTATGTAGATGCGGAGTTATGTAGTCCGTATAGGCCCAAGTACTTGATTTGTTTCCGAGTTGTTTCTGCTTTCGATCGAGGTTTGGTTGCGTATTCCGACTTGATTTGTGTTCAATTTTTTTGTGTTCGACTTGGGGTCGGCATGTGGTGACGTCTCCTTTTCCGAGTCGGTTTCATATCCGTCTTCTTCTGCTGGCCTTGTTGGTTTCGAAATCATGAGATTTTTGGTCCTTTGACTCAGTTCTTGAAGATCTTGCTCAATCATTTCGTTGACTCCTTCTTTTTCTCGGAGTCAACTTCGAAGCTTTCCGTCGTCGTCGATCTCGCAGATCCATGATCCGAAGAAAAATGTTGATTTCGTCGATTTTGTCATCTTGAGGTCGTGGTCCACCAAGCTTTCGAGAAAAAATTCACCGAAAGCCCCTACCTAACGCGCCAGCTTTCGATGATTTACCACCGATAGCCTGCCACGGGGTTACCCGAGACAGTTGTTCGTGTCTCGGCGAATAGTGAAACCTTGGTGGTTGGACACGCAGGAACACACGGTTTATACTGGTTCAGGCCCTCGACATAGTCGAGTAATAACCCTACGTCAAGTTGGGTCGCTTGTTATTGCTTTGATCTCGTAATACAAGGTGTTGTGTGTCGCTCTATGTATCGGGTGTTGCGTAGTATGTTTAGATGTTTTTTTTGGGTGGTACCCTCACCAGTCCTTTATAGTACAGGACCTGGCTGAGGGTTGCTCTAATCCTACTCGGTTATAAACTTGGAGTCCTAAGCTGCTCTTCGGTCCTGTCGTCCTAACCGAGTAGAATTCGGTTTTGTCCGCCTCCCTCCCTCCGTGGGCCAAGTGAAGGAGGCCCGAGGTTCTGGTAGGCCGGTCTATGGGTACCCTATAGGATATCCCATCGACAGATTGATTGCTTGATTGGTTATCTATTGGCTCATCTCTTCGCGGCGGTATAACCCTCCTAACTCTAGCTTTGCATTACATTCTTTACTTTCTTGCAAAGTAGAGTAGCTTAGCTCTTTTAGCTTGTGTAGCCTTGCTTAGAGATTTCTAGGTTGCTAGCTAGTTTGTGTGCTCTAGTTGATATCTTGCTAGTGACTAGAATTAGTAGGTGGCTTGTCTAACCATAGTGCTAGTGCAAACTTGTTTTACGCCGTGTTTTATTCTAACAAGTTTGCTTAGTGTTGTTGTAGAAATTTTAAATAGGCTATTCGCCCCCCCCCCTCTAGCCATTCCTAGACCTTTCAGGGAGGCTACCCAAAAACTCTACGAAAACACCAACCCGACACATGGTGGACTACAAAGTCCTAACAAAGCTATCACCTTTTGGGCTACCACAACTATCCATGGGATTGGGCGCAAACTCAGGTAAACCCTAGTCTAGACACCACGTTTACACTAACGCTTGCTACTCTAATTCCAATTGAAAACTAGAGCACTCAATATAAGTAGAGATCCAGTAAATATAATAAAGCAAGAACTAAAATTAAATAAAATACTTAGAAGTAATAAATGAAAAACCTAGAGATTGCTCAAGATGAACCAAATGCTGCAAAAATACAATGTTGAAGAAGATCTGACAGATCCATCTCCTCCTTAGCTTTCTCCTCTCTCACCTCGAATTTACTACTAGATGAACTAGACAACTAGACAACTAGATGAATTAGAAGACATCTAGAGAAACCTCTACTTTTACTTGGATGGAGAGTTGAAACCCTAACTTTTGATCTGTAGGTAGATAATGGTGCCTATAGGTATATAGTCCGAGGTGGAGGAGGGGCCAAGGAATCACCATGTCATCAATCTGTATTACGTTTATAACTCTCTGTTGGATCCATACGCCAAGTTTTGTGCACCATTGGATCAAACCGACTTTGAAACCTGGTCAAGAGGCATCCTAGGAGGCGGTGGAGGAAGCTTACAGAAGCTGGAGGCGAGGTGGCTCGGGGGCAGGCCGGCCAGCCCCCCTTTGGGGCCAACCAAGCCCGTGTTCATTCTAGACTCCTCTCGTGTCCTCTAGAACCTTCTAGTGCCACTTTCCGATCCGTTGTCGTGGTGTGATTCTCCCCTCTTCAGATCCTGTTTTAGTCCCTAGAAAATATAGATTCACCAAAGCTATGGAATTATGTCAGTTTAACCTTTAAAAATATATTGAGTGATGGTTCCAGTATGTTCTAGAGTCTTCCCAAGTTGAATTCCGTAACGGTTTTGATATCTTTTCATTGGTACTCCAAATATAGCAAGTGGTAGGTCAATTTCGATCGGCTCGATGAGCTCTTCGCAATGGTGTACTCTAATTCCTCATTTGAGATACTTTTATATAGTGAAAACTTAAATATCTTGCAAAACAAGTGAGGACACCACAACTCGTGGAACTCGTAGGAATCAAACCCTAGAACTATGCTTTGCAATTCATCCTTATCAATTCATGCAATAGTTGATGGTTATATTTGAAGTTTAGTGGCCATCAACAATATGCCGACATAGTATTTCGAAGGAGCTCATACGGGTAGGGTTTGTGTATGTGTGTTCATAGAATTGAGTGTGCGTGCGCGTTAAGCGTCTGCGTCTGTACTTGTGTAATTCGCAAAAAAAAATTGTTTAGTTGGTCAACTGTAATAGGTAAGCCTGTGCCAAACCCTCGATGAGGCCCCTCTCAATTCAAGTTCACATACCCACCTCTTCTTTTTATTTTTCTTTTTTGACAAGCCCTCTCTGAACATCTATGATATAGTTGTACGAAAGTACTGCCCTACTGAAATTAGTAGGCTATATATTTCCTTTTATAGGTGTTAGGACAGACAATTGATCGATAAGTTTTGAATCGACACACGTTTTTTCTATTACAAAACTGTTAAATTGTAAATGAAAAGATTATTACAGAAGAAGAAATTGATAGAGTAATTGTTGGTAAAAATCATTTCCTAATAACAAAGCAAAATACTCCATTTGTATTCTAATTAGATGATGTTTTGGACAGCGGCACGGTCTCCCAACACAACGGCCTTTTTTTTAAAAAAAAATATATAATATTGATATATGTATACTCTCATGAAAGTATTTTTTAAGACAAATCCATTTATATAATTTTTATATTTAGAATCTCAACAACTTAAAAATTATTGATGATTTATATTCTCAATGTTTAACCTAAAGTTTATCCAAAGCATCATCTAATTAGGATAGGAAGTATGTCTACTAATTCAAAACAGAGGAGGTACAGTACGGTGGTCCAAATATTGAACAAGTTGAGTGCACCCCACTATGCGGTGACATAGAAGACTCCTTCATGAAATTAAGGGTACACATATCCTTTGCTTTTTCACTTCCCATTCCCCTGCTCTTCAATTCATTATATATCAAAGAAGTGCAGGGTTTGAGATGTCCATTATATCAAGGATAAGCACGGATTGAACTTTATTACCTTGCCCTTGAGATGCTGTTGTACGTTGTACTACCTCCTTACCCGTACACTGATCAAGACAAATGAACATCAGTATGGCCAGGCTGCCGCCACACCTAAACTTGATAAAAAAAGAAACAAGTATATGTTATATGTATATATGTAAATACAAGTTGTTTTGTTTGGTCTTATAGGTTCGATGATGATAGACATATATATCAAACTCAATGTTAATCCATCTAGCAGTCCACATGTTCATTTTAAAACGGAGAGTGTATATGTTCATATGATTTCTTAGCGACCTATTATATCCATCTAGCACGGGCTCTACAAGAAACCGCGAGGGCAGGGCAGGCGCGGCAGCAGTCCGTCACTCCGTCCCATGTGTTTGTGCTCGTCCTCCAGCTCCCGTCTCCTCGTGCTCTCCACTGCTGCATGCGCCTCTTGTCCTGTCCCCCTGCCCCCTCCCCACCTTGTTCTTCCCATCCCGCGCCGTCTCTGCACGAGGCAGCGCCGGTCCACTGACAAGGACAGCTACGACTACGACGCGCAGAGCCATCGCCCACCTCGGGCTGTCCTCTGTTACTCCTCCCCTCCGCCGCTGTCCTGTCTTGTCCACAGCTGTCGTTAATTTCTTCTTGATGAGTTGGCGTCGGGGCCAGCAGCAGCAGGGCGGAGGAGGAGAAGGAGGCGGGGATTCAGATTCCCTGGCGCCGGCCGCCGCCTGAAGATCCCTACTTCTTCTCCTCCTGTCGGCGGGCGGGCGGCCGAGGTGAGGCGGGTTCTTCGGTTTCTTGATTTTGGTTGCTTGCGCAGAGGCAGAGCCATTCCTTCCTCTTGTCCATTTCTTCGCTGGCCGAGAGATCTCATCTTTATTTGGTACTACCTATGTAACGCTAGACGTTCCCTTTTCTAGCTTCGAGTTAAAATGCTAGCATGATCCGGGTTCGATTTTAATTGTGGAATGCGCCTTTCTTCCCCATCATCAAAATAAATTACCAAAAGGGAATGTTTGTACTGATTCGATGAGCTTCTTCTTCTTCCCATTTGCCGTTCCTGCTTTTTTTTTGGCTTGTCCAAGGTCAATCTGCGAGCTCAATGCCGGCGCTGGTAGTTGTGCCATTCCTCCTTGGGCCGATGGGGCCGACGGCCGTTGGCCTCCTGCCTGAGAGGGACAGGGGGAGGCAGCGACGCGTCTCTGCTGCTGTTTCTTCCACCCCCATTACTTCCGTCTGACCATATCGCCTTGTAGTCTGCAGAATAGTAGGAACCTAATAATTGCAGTTAAAAAAAAGAGGGGGTTGCTCAGCTCATTAGATTTGGATCAGTTGGGGAAGATGACGTCTTCATTACGATTCCTGTTCTTCCCAGTCAATTTGGGGAAGTTTATTTACCAATGAAAGGTACCATCTTCTGCTCTTTGATCTATGTGGATCCAGTGCCAAATTGGATCGATTCAGGTTAGTTCCATTGTTCGAATTCTCTGTTCATCGTATCAATTCAGTTAGTTGCTTCTTGCTTTGCACAAAGTGCCCAACTGTGCTGCCATTCATTTCCATTGAATCCTTGGCTACCCACTCCCAGAAACTCCAAGTCTCCTGCTTATGTAGGATTCTTGTGTTTATTGCCATGTGGACATGTGGCGCATACCTGGTTTTTCACAAATTAGTTTCTCTGTGCTCTGGAGTCTGGAGTGCCCAAGTGGTTCTTCCCTTCCCCATATCGATATAAGGCTAACACCGTTCTCTATTCTGATTCCTGCCTCAATACATCTTGGCTCCAAAAATTCTGTGGTTCTGTTCAGTTCCATAGGGTGCTCAACAAGTGATATCCAGTAGTTAGAGTCTCTGCAAGAAGTGTGCTCATATATTTGTGTTATGATAGGTACAAGCACCATGGGGCTATTAGGTATGATGGGCGACTCATTTGGTTGCTCGGCGACTGGGGAGCGACTCGTCTCCGCTGCAAGAGATGGAGACATCCAGGAGGCTAGAGCTCTCTTGGAACTCAATCCCCGCCTTGCACGGTACTCAACGTTCGGGATTCGGAACTCGCCTCTCCATTACTCAGCAGCAAAGGGCCACCACGAGGTGAACCATTGATTTTATCTATAATGTCGTTTTCCCATCTATATGCAAGAATTGTAGATTCATATGCCTTTGCTAACCCATTTAATCACTTGTCAGTATGTGGACTTGTTATTGTTTTGCAAAATAATCCTCTCATTCCTCTGTGATAGATTGTCTCCCTCCTAATCGAATCCGGCGTTAATATTAACCTTAGAAATTGCAGAGGACAGGTAAATTCTTCTCTTTCTCATCTTAGATCTTCAACCATATTGATCACTGTGCTTTGTCTGCCTTTAGACTATTTCATCAGCTGTAAATTTCCATTCAGGATTATATTAGGAAATGCATTATGTAACAGTATGGTTGAAAACTACTTGCAGGCTTTACAGTCCTGTGCATTTATATGTAACAGAGGTTACCTTTTCTTTAAGAGTGGGAATTAGTAACTTGATGGAGAATAACTATACCCTTGCTTTTTTCTGTGGTTGAGTTATACTGTATGGTAATTCAACAATCTAGTAAGCTGGCTGTTATGTGTTTAGTACACAAAAATCGTTAGAGATAGATGCTACAGCTTATTCTTCAATGCATCTCACCTGATTGTTTATGTTTCTTCTCAGTAATGTTTTAAGGTCTGTTGTTGTTTTCTTTGTGCTAATTCGGGACACTAAACTGTGCAGACTGCTCTGATGCAAGCTTGTCTATATGGTCACTGGAAAGTTGTACAGATTCTAGTTCTTTTTAAAGCTAATGTAAGTGAAAATTTGCTAATGTGTTATTGTGTCAAATTAGTTTTCTTTTACAAAAAGGTCTGAATTATCTATTTATGCAAGTGATCTGTATCTTGGATTTATAGATTCACAGGAGAGATTGTTTTAGTGGCGCGACCGCTATTCATTTTGCCGCCCTAAAAGGTCATACTCGGTGCATTCGGCTTCTTGTGGCTGATTACGTGCCTAGCTTGTCAGACTTTTGGACCATTATGCGTGGAAAGTCGACAAATGAAATGAAAAAGGATGCCTTTGAAGCCGTGTATGTAAAATCCTGACGTTCATCTATATTGGCATCTTTCCCATCACTTATAAATTTGCATTGTTCTTCCTTGTACACTATGGGCATTCATTTATGTGGTCATCTTCTCATCACTTATAAATTTTCGTCATTTCTTCTGGTGCTCTCCAGGGCTCTCCAAAAACTAGTTAATGGAAAGTCGGATGGTGGCATCACCCCTCTTCACTTGGCAGCCCTTCATGGTCATGCTGAGATTGTGCAGTTGCTGTTAGACCTTGGAGCCTCAGTCTCTGAGGTGACTGTCAATGATGGTTCAACAATTGACCTCATTGGTAAGTATTTATTGAACTGAAAAGGAAATTGTTTAACCTGATTCAATTCAATTTATTATAGCCATGTTTCTGCAAAAATAAAGTTGTGGATAAGTGGACCCTTTCTTATTTTTTTAATATGATCCTAGATTAACTCGACCATCGTGCAGGTTCAGGGAGCACACCCCTCCATTACGCGGCATGTGGTGGAAGTTCTGTTTGCTGCCAAGTATGCTGGTTAACTTTCATATTTCATGAGAATCTAAATAATTTGCCAACTCCCATCTACTGATATCTGCTAAACAGCTTCTCATTGCAGCAGGAGCAAACATGGGAGCTCAAAATGCTAACGGGTATGCACTTGTTGGTCCATCATAAATATTTGCTTCTACATCAAATCAATTGTACTTGTCTCATTGAAAACATATTTCTTTTTCACTCACAACTTCGTGTGTTCTTTGTTTATCAGAATTGATGGTGTTGATATCTCAGTTAATCACCTGTATAAATTTTGCACTGCTAGTTTACTATAAAATATGCTTATTAGTGTTGAGTCTTGACTTTCTTATTCAGCCATCTTCCCTATGTGGTTTACTCAAGTCCTGAAGCCTGTTGCTGAAATTTTGTGTTTACAAATTTCCTGAATATGCTGGCCTTAATTTATACCATGCATCAAACTTGTATTTTTACTTTTCCAATTAAAGAAGGGAATAAGAGCGCTTGCTTGGGGCAAGCTAATATCAGAAAAGGATTTCCATGTTACTAGTTTTGATTGCTTACACTTTTACCATGCTTTTGCTTGAAAGGTTGACTCCTTTATTGGTGGCTCGTTCGTGGCACAAAACTAGTGTTGAAGGTATTCTAAGCAAGCAACCAGAAAATCGAATGCGTATTCTTCCTTCACCATACCTTTGTCTACCACTGATGAGCATTGTCAAAATTGCCCGGTGAGTTCAAATACCGGCCTAAATATGTTGGAATTCATAACATTAAATGAGACTTTCTGTAAGAACATGATACCTAATTAAATTCACCAAGCATTGTTGTTCAAGTAGTATCTACATTCCTTTACTTGTTCCAGTGAAAGAGGTGACGACTACCAATGTTTTAGAGCAGCATTTTGACTATGAGACTTTAAACATCAGAGTGTTACTTCACCTTGGGAGAAACTGCATTTCACTGGGTGTAGAATATTGATAGGATGCTCATTTTAAATTTTAAACTTCACAAAGAACGAAATAGAACTGTCAGGTTTTCTCTTATTTTTCCTAATGTGCGATCAGCTAATCATAAATGCAACCCTGGCCCGTCGTTGATCTTTTGCAGGGAATGTGGATGGAGGAAAACTTCTGCCTCATCCACTTGTCAGGATCCATGTGTCATATGTTTGGAGGTGGAATGCACTGTAGCTGCAGAAGGTACTGAAAATTTTGACTCTCATGATGGATTTTTGAACCCTGCAAACACATCTGATAAATGCCTGTTATAATAGGTTGCGGCCATGAGTTTTGCACCAAATGTGCACTCTACTTGTGCTCCACCACTAGCAGTTCAACATCCATCCGCGGAGTTCCTGGCTCTATATCGTGCCCTTTATGTCGGCATGCCATTGTCTCCTTCATGAGGCTCACTAGCACTACCCCAATAAAGGAGCTTCCATGGACAAGCACATCACTAGCTCTATGTGCATCAGGCGCAAGCACTGGTCTGGATCATGGCAGGTCCTTGCATCGACGGCCTGACATGCGTCGATTGCGCTCCTCCTCAGTTCAGCTGGGATGCACTTCTTTTAGATCCATTGGCTCTGGGAAGCTGTCATCCATAAAGCTGAACTGCACAGGAGCTGAAGAGGCAGTGCCTTGCCTCGTCAGCTGCCTCAGGCCCGATGTGCAGCGTTCATCGTCATACAGGGAAAGAATTCGGAGATATTCAGAGTTTTGAAAGGATGTCTTTGTTGATTTTGTGGCGTCCATCCTGTGAGTTTTAGGGTTTGGGAATTTAAACTTGTGCAGTGTATGTTGAAGTTTCTCTTCGTTTGTTTCCTTGTTATGTAATATGATGCAGTCCTCGTCGTGAAGATCTGATTGTGTACATGGCCCGTGTTCATTTTTTTAGGGTAAACACGAGCATGGCCCGTGTTCATTACCTCTGTGAAGTATATACCATCTCTGTTTTAATACTCGCTTCCTTGGTTCTAAATTGTAAATCATTTTTGTTTTGTCCTAAGTCAAGCTTATGTAAGTTTAAACCAGATTTTTGTATATATTTGTTTAATTTTGATTTTTTACTGTTGAACTGTTTATTTTTTTGCAATATTTTTTAAAAGGACGGCAAAAGCTTTGCCACTATTTTTATTAGAGGATGAAAGAGAAATAAAATTGCAGCCCCGTTTTTGATTGAAACTGGACCCACCACTAATTGGAAAGACAAAAAGACAATATCCCTCGTCACTTGTTTTTTTTCCAATCATGCCAAAAAAAGAACAAGAATTGGAAAGGCATATAGGATACTCTTACCAGATTATCCGGTGTTTCACAACAATATGCATGACTCACTATTAATTATGCAGGAGAGCGTCGTATCCGTCTTTGAAGCACATAATCTGTCATTGTGGCCTGTTTGTGATCACCGGGATGAGGGGTTCAGCATGCAAGGAAGAAGATGCAGCCTGGCCTTGGGGTGGCCCATGGAAGTTGTCCGGTGCAGTACAAAGAGACTAAAGCGATCGAACAACAAGTGTTGGGGTGTGGAGGATGAGACCACCGAATCTGACGGCGAGCGTGAAGCGTCAGGTCGAGAGTCGAGACTAGCTTAGGTTAGATTTGTACCTCTGTGGACTATTCTAGAATAACCTTCCAGAGCTCTCATATTATGCTGTGATTTCGAATTGTGAGTTTGAAATGGTTGGTATACTTATGATTTGTAAGTATATAAGGTGCAAGAACATCTGAATAACTTGTAATATAACGTAAGTACACATGAATTTGCAACGAATAAAATAAAATTGCCATGGATAGTGCTACTGTGTTTTGGCTTCAAATACTAGCATAAGAACTATCCTTGCGCTGCCTGCACTGGTAATAGTACTAGCACAGGGGGGCGTTCCGTTGCGCCGGTTCTTGCTAAGCATTTGTTACAAACGGTAAAGAGAGTTAGTTTTTTTATATACTTAAACAATATATGTACAATAGAATAAGTACTCAAAATTGTTGTTATGATCTAATAACAACTCAATATAAAGATATATGTGCCTGGTAGAAATATTATAAACTCTTTATTATCATGATTGATATGAATCACCATACTACACTACTTTATAGCGTGTGATCGTTGCTTGTATAAAATCAAAGATAAAAAAATAAATGAGAAAAGAAGAGAATAAAAAAGCTTAAATAAATTCAAAACTAAAAAATAATAAAAGTTTTTGGGAAGTAGAAACTAAAAAAGTTTTAAAAAATATCTCTAACAGTTAAACTATAGGCATGATAGAAAGACTACATGTTTTTTATTACTATAATTGATATAGACTACCACACTACATGCACTCTGATTCGTAGGATCGTATATGTATAAAACAAAAAAGTAAAAATAGATATACTACATGCTTTTTATCGCTTGCTTCGATTATATATGCACTCCGCTGAATAGAGCCATGTATAAATTAAAAAATAAAAAATAATTAAGTTAAAATAAAGTAAAAATAAATAAAATTGAAACTAAGAATAAAAGAAAATTAAAAAAAATGTAAATACGGAAAATTATAATAAAAACTAAAAAATAAAAAATAAAAAATAATTTTTTTTATCAAATTGATGAACAGTGCCAGAGGCCCTGACTGGCCTCCAATTTATTTACAGTTGAGAGATATCTTATATGGTGGTTGCACACGCGAACCACAGCTGCAAAGCTGCACACAAGCTGATGTACACGAACCCTGAAAAAATAGCATACGCCACGGTATAGTAATAATGTTGTACACGTGGACGACCCTGATGGGTATCATCTCCATAACGGCGGTCACCTGTCACCGGAATCAATATAAGTTGATTGTAGTGTATTAAGAACGAGGTCCTCGGTCGCCAGACGCCGCCGCCGTCGCCACAGCCACCGGCTGGGTTTCGGTTCTCAGATATCCAAAGCCATTCTCTCTCGCGTGTTCTTCCCCTTTTACAAGGCACAACTGCCTCGCCCGTTACATGGGCCTCACGACAACTAAACCCATTCTGGGCCGACTACTCTGGAGTTGGGCTTAGTAGAGCGTTTGGTCCGCTTCGACTCTCTGGCCTTGGCATCACTAGCTTCCCGTTCGACAGGGCAGCTGCAGGTTCAAAGTCCTCAGTCCCTCTAGAGGCTTGGTCGGTGACATCCTCCCCTCCTTGAAACATGGCTTGACCCCAAGCCGGCGCCTGTGGAAAGCTTTGGCGAAGAGCATCCTCATCCTCCCAAGTAGACAGTTCAGCAGGAAGATGAGATCATTGGACCGACACTTGTGGCATCATATGTGTAGGGTACGGATGGAGTCTTCTATCTAGAATCTGAATAGGAACCTGGATTTGGGAGCTCGGAGTGTACATGATGATTTGACGAGATGGCTTGCTTGAGATGGGATACATGAAAGATCAGGTGAATCGCACTGGAAGGCAGGGCCCATTTGTAGGCCACTTAACCAATTTTGTTAGTGATGGAATATGGCCCGAAGTATCTGAATGACAACTTGTTGGATGATCTATTGGACAATGATGTCTGCACATAAGGCTGGAGCTTCACATAGACAATATCACCAAGAGAGAATTCTCGGAATGAGCTCTTGTTGCCAGCATGGCGCTTCATCTTGTTATGAGCACGAAGTAAATGCTAATGCACAAGTTGCTGCATTAGTTCCCTTTCCTTAAACCACTGCTGGAGATCCACATTTTTGCAAGAGTCAGTAATGTCAATACCCATCTGAGTTGGGTCATGCCCATATAATACCTTAAAAGGGGTTTGGCCCAAAGAGGAATGGTAGGCTGTGTTGTACCAGAACTCAACTAATGGTAACCAGGATAACCATTTAGTAGGGCATGTGTTGTACAAAACAGTAGCTACTTGACCACATATGAGATTATTAGCTTGGCCTAGGAGAGGTTATGGATGTAGGTGTGGTGCACACTTGTCAAACCTAGTCCTAGAGTATCTACAAACAACCCTTGAGATGAGTAGAGCAAACCCCTTTCACATAGCGAAGTGATCCGAAGTGATTGGGGACCGCAGAGAGGCTCCAGAGTGCTTGCTCTTAGGGCTCCAGACCATTGGTGAAGGTATGGACCCTAGGGTATGCATAGTGTGTGAGAAAGGAAGCTCTGAACCCTATCCTGTAGGGCTCCGGACCAATACCGCGCAGTCCAGTGCTAGTCAGCAGAGAACTGTACCGAGGGTTAGGCTCTGGACTAGTCCGGAGCTCGCGACCGAAGCTGAGTCCGGAGTGAAACAAAGAGGCTCAGAATGAGGAATAACATTCCAGACCTGGTCCAATGCCCATCTCCAGACCATTGGAGAGCGTCTAGAGGTTCCCAGAACAGTGAAGGTACAGTGCAGTCTGTGACAATCTAGACCATGAGCAATAGTTTAGAACCCCCGTGACCGGTCTGGTCCGGAGGTTTGTAGACAATAGATTTCGTGTGTAACATCTAGTTGGCCGGTTTGGGGCTATTTTAGTTGCCCAACTCATCCATTCTACCTCTCTTGGACATTTGATCAGCTAAAGAAACACCTTGGGAGTGTGAGAGTGTCCAAGAGCCTAGTGAGGAGTTGAGTTGTGAGATTCCAACCCTTTGATCCTCATTACAGTGATTATGAGTGACAAGTGTGGATCCATCCACCTTCATAGCCTTGAGTTGGTCAAGTGAAGGTCTTGTGCTTGTTACTCTTGGTGATCGACAACACCTAGACGGCTTGGTGGCGATCGGAGACTTGGTGACCACCACTTGGAGATTATGGGTGGCCCTCCTCCAACTCTTGTGACCGGTTGTGGGCGATTCACCGAGCCGGAGAGGTGAAGAATCGGCCCAGAGAGAGCACTCGGTCCTTGCACGAATCTAGGGGGAGGGATACCCTTGTGTAGGTGCTCCAACGAGGGCTAGGGGGAGTGTCGACTCCTCAACACCTTGGCAAAATGTCGTTGTGTCAACATCCTTGAGAGTCCCCATGTGTTTTGGTTTTGAGTTATTGATGAAACCACCTAAGTACTAACCTTGATCTCGAAGTGTGAAGCATGAGATATGTTGGTACATGCCATGTGATGGAGCAAGGTGGATCATGTGTGGATGGCACAAGGTCTAGCATGGTGGTGGGAAGGAAAATGGTGTGAAGGCAAAGGTGATTGCTAGGAACCATTTTCGGTTTGGTGATCAAGACATCATAAAGGATGTGATCACATTTAGGATAGATAGCCGTACTATCAAGGATGGAGCTCTTAAGTATGATTGCGGTTATCATGTGCCACTAGGTTCATATGCATTGCATTAAAATCAATTGAACCAAGTGAAACAACCAACTAATCCAAGATAGTTGTGAACTAAAAGCTAACACACGTGCACAAGTGTTGGATCACTTAGTGTTGGCTCTTGGAAGCTTGGAGAAGTTGGTGGAAGTGTTTGGGCAGCTCAAAGAGCTTCGGACAGAGGTCCGGACGCTAGGGTTTGGTGCCGTCCGGACCATCGGCGATGGGTCCAGAGGCACACCCTAGGTGGCTCTGCTGTGGACAGAGGTCCAGACGCAGTTTTTGGTCCGGACGCTGCGTCCAGAGTTTCGAGCTCTCTGTAAACGCTCTGGTGCAAGGATCCTGACACAAGTGATGGTCCGGACCAAGGAACTGGACGCACGTCCGGAGGAAAGTGCTCTCTGGAACACTCTATGCGTGGTGTCCGGACGCTACTGTTGTAGGGTCCCGACCCGCACTGTTGCGAGCGACCGGAGGCACGTGGCGCGCTGTGGCAAAGGCGCGAAGCAGGCGATTCAAACCGAGGCTCGACCGGACACATGTGCGTTGGTCCGGATGGCACCTCAGGTGCGTCTGGACCCTGCGACCGGAGAGCTGAGCAGAGCCGTTGGCTCACTACTGTGGATGGGTCCGGACGCGGTATATGGTCCGGACCCCCTGTGTAAAGCGCATCCGGAGGTCGCGCAGACGCTCTGTTTGAGGGGCAAAACGGCTAGTTGTGAGTGTGGGCTATATAAGGTGATATGGCCGGCCCTTTGGGCCATCTCTTGCACATTCTACTCACTCACACATTTGTGCTTGCTTGTGAAGCTTCCACCACTCATCCTCTAAACATATTTGACATATTCTAGAGAGATAGAGTGAATCCAAGTGCATTGCTGTGTTGATTGCATACTAGTGGCACTTGGTGATCATCGTCATCACGGAGCTCTTGTTATTCTTGGAGATTGCCATCTCCTAGACGGCTTGGTGCGACGAGGATCGTTGAGCGGAGGAAGGTGATTGTCTCCGGCTCCGATCGGTGGATTGTGAGGGGTTCTTGAACCTACCCCGCGACAGATTCACGAAAGGTATCTCTAGTGGATTCCGCATAGCTTTGGGATCCCCATCTTGTGTTGGTTGTGCGGCACCCTTGAATGGGTTTGGCTTTGATTGTCAATTAGCGTGTGAACCTCCAAGTGGGTGTATCGCTACAACGAGGACTAGCTTGTTGGCAAACAAGTGAACCTTGGTAAAAAATATTGTGTCTCATTGTCTCTCTACCGAGGATTGATCTCGTGATTGATTGGTTATCTATTGGTTCATCTCTTCACGTTGCTATAACTATTCTATCTCTAGCTTTGCATTACATTCTTTTCATTCTTGCAAAGTAGAGCCTCTAGCTTAGCTTGTGTAGCTTAGCATAGTTTCTTTAGTTATCTAGCTCTTATGTGTGACATAGAATATATCTTGCTAGTAACTAGAATTGGTAGGTGGCTTGCCTAACCTTAGAGCTAGAGCAAACTTGCTTAAAGTCGTGTTTTATTATAACAAGTTTGCTTAAGTGTTGTTGTAGAAAATTTAATTATGCTATTCACCCCCCTCTAGCCATACCTAGACCTTTCAATCCTTCTTCTCCCTACCTCCTTACTACTTGCTTTAATTTTAAGCTTTACTTACATCATTCATATTGATCATGATCATGCTTGCTAGTATTGCATAGGGTGTTACTTACTTGTTCTCTTGCTTAGTTTCATATCCATAGCTTGTTTTCACACATGTAGGCACTAGGGGGTAATTGGCAATTGCTTAGGATTTAATTTTCTCTTTGGAAATTTAAATAAGCCCAATTCACCCCCTCTCTTTGGCATCTTGATCCTTTCAACTTCCCATTGTCTAGAAGAACATGGTGAAATTATTTTTTGATGCCTAACTTTACCATGTCTAGTCATGAATTGAGTCATATCTTGCTCTTTATGTCTACAAATATGCCAATTATTATTTCAAACATATTCTTCTGAACATGCATACCATCGATAGTGTGTCATACATCCAACTCTTTCTAGTATAGCAAATACTTGAAGAAAGCTGACATCTTCTTGAATGTAGACCCTGGAGTTGGTTTGGTATCCTTTCTTGCTTTTCCATTTTTTCTTCTTCCCAAATACAAACTTGATGTTGCTAACTATTTGGAAAACTCTTTGACCTTTACTATTACGTGATGGACCAGTAGATTGTAATTCATCTATATTGTCGAAGTACTTATCCATTTGAACACATGTTTCCCATTGTATTTTAATTTCCTCCGTTAAGGGCTCCAAAAACATCCATGTGAACTCCAGGTCCTAGAAAAAAGAATGATTAGCAAAAGGTGTTTTTGCTTCTAGAACAACTATAGGTGAGGGTCACCAACCATGTGTTATGCTTGCTACTCCTCTTAGCAAATGGGTTCATTCCATTAGTACACAGTGTAAACCTAACATTTCTTGATTCCTTAGCAAATTTTGGGCGTTTGTAATTCAAAATTTTCCATTGCTTGTCATCGGCTAGATGTCAAATTTTTCCATCATTTTTGCGCTTATCAGAAGCATGCCAACAAATATTTTTGGCATCTTTAGTTTTTGCGAACAAACACCTGAAACAATACAATACTGGAAGGTACCACATCACCAAAGCAGGAACCCTTCTCTACGCGTAATAGTCTACTTCTTTTTCTTTGCTCTTGGGTTTAGAACGGCTTTTATCCCGAAATTGAGGGGGCATGTGTTAACACAGGATTTTTGCACAATGACAAGTGGGCCAGTACACAGTGAGTCGGCGGAGATGGATGCTCAGAGCATTCAGCAAAGTCCATGTGGTTGGTTAATTCCCGGATTCGGCAATCGGTCGCGCAATCGGTTAATCAGAAAGAAGGGCGGTTTCCATCGGAGCAACGAAGGCGGCAAGTGAGAGCCGAATTGATAACGACAATTGCGATAATTAAGACAATGGAGACTCCGAAGGGAACTAAAGTAAAGATATTATGTTTCTTCCTTTAATATTTTGTGGTCGTGTCCTCTTAGGACTCATGTCATAGCCAGGGTATAAATATAAACCCTTAGCTATTGTAAAAAGGTGTTCACAACCAAATCAATACAACCGGCCCCGTGCCAACTTCGAGTCTTTTGTCGTGTCATCGAGTTCTTCGAGAGGAATCATCGATCCGTCGACCTCCGTAAGTCTTGGCAACCTTGTTATCATGTCTAGTATCATGCGGTGGATTTAGATGTTGATGCAAGTAGTCTTGTTTATTATCAATGATCGTGCGGCGGATCCTTGATTGATGATCAAGAAGTCTTTACTTATGTTTTGTTTACATGTAAATACCGTGCGGCGGGTGTTTGCTCGATATGCTTAGCATAAGCAAGATAGTTATCGGCTCTCGTAGATTTGGGAAGATCTATTGGATTCATTAAGTTATCGTGTTGCATGTTTTAGACAATCTTTACATATTTGCAAACACTCCTTTGCCCAATCTAGATTAATACGGTTCGGCTCTTGTTAACTTATATAGATCTATCCATGTTATAATGAGTTGTTATTTTTGCTTTGTTCCTATAAGTAGATCTTACATCTATAATAGCCGAATTAGTTTGAATCTAGATTGTTACATGTTGCGGGTTCATGCATGCTATCCATATTTAAGCTTTGATAACGCTAGGTATCGTGCGGCAGATGCAGGCTTTAGATTAGTTTAATCATGTTTGCTTACATGTTTCCTTCATCATGGACCCCAACTCTACCGATCGCCGAGCTTGGTTATGCTTTGAGCCATATTCAACCATGATTCGTTTGTACGTCCTTTCCCCATGCATGCGCATTCGGCAATAATTGGTTTACGTGCTTTCTGTCTGTTTTAGCCGAATGTTCCATAAAACCTGTTGGCAGATAGCTTTCATAGCTGTATGTCATTGTAAGTGGCTTCAGGGCCGTACATATGGAACTATCTGGTATTATCCGACATGTTCCAGTTTATATCTAATGACTTTCATCCCTTGTTAGTTTCAGGTCAAACTGACTGGCACGTTTTCGGTTCTCGAAGCACTCGGGCACCCGATTGAAGTCACGCTTTCCGGCTTGCTGTGTGTGAGACGCAGTACGTCACTTTTTGTGTCAACACACTTTTTGGCACGCTCGGTGGGACAAGATGGTTGAGATCGACAACAGCCTGGTTCTGGACGTAACTATGGATGAGTTGCCGGCAGACATGAGGAGTACTGTCCAGCAGGCATGCGACGAGTTTCAGAACAAATGCTTGATGTCTTTTTCGAAGAACAAAAGCAATAAAGTTATCCAGAAACAAGCGCTTCCAAGAACCCTCCTCCCGAATCAATCTGATTGCATGGATGAGGAAGACTACTAGAGTCGGCGCGGTGATCTACAAAGCTATGAGTGAAACTATGAAAAATCACCATACAACTTTCCTGAATACTTTTCGCCAGATCATGGTCAGCACGTTCGGACTAGCCACCGACAAACTCTTTGAGGAGACTCACGGTCCGATACACGGGGCGACGCTGTTCCATGTGCCCAAGTACCAGGAGAAGACCGCTGAGGGAGGAGGAGTGCCGGACATGGCCCAAGCTGCTGGGGTGGATCCTCACCAGAAGAAGCTGCGAACACATGGCGGATAAGTACCCATGTATGTTCAGTTTTGATGATGAGTGATTGACCAACACGTGAGTGTTTCAGTTTGAGTGGTTTACCCTAACCTCTGCGAAAGCAGAAATGTGTGCTTGTCTATCGGCTTGTGGTGTGCAGGTGCTATGCCTAGTGACAGTGGTCAATGGCATGGAGAAGGTCGAGTAGAGGCTTGTCGTGCCGATGGACTGAGAGTGGTGAAGGGCGGAAGCGGGGCTCGGACTGAGGGACCATGGGCGCCGGCGGACTAGCTATGGTGGCTAGTACTTGGCACCGGCGAGTGCGAGAAGACATGGAGGTAGACCGAGTCGGCCGAGTCAAGACGGTGGACGCGCGAGTCGAGGGGAGGCTCAGGGGACTCGGAGTCCGACCGGGCGAAGACAAGGTGGCTCGAGTCGAGTGGTTTGATGGTTTGGGCCTCAAAACCATCAGAGGACGGTTTCCGAGTTTGGGCCTCAAAACTTGGGGTTCGGTAGTTGAGCCCAAAGCTACCGGTGGCGGGTTTCTTGGGTTTGGGCCTCAAAACCTAGGCTGAGCTTCCGAGGAAGCGGGGATGACACGTGGCGGAATCCTGGAGGTTGCGTGGAGGCGACGGCAAATCCTGGCATGAAGCGGGGCCATCCATTCAAATCGAGGGAGATATTTACCGGAGCTTGGACTGCAATTCTTAGGCTAGGTAGTTCACTCATTGTATCTAGGGGGGTCTTTGGGAAATAGCCAAAGCCTCTGATAAATAGAGGATGAAGGGGTATCCTCATCCTATCTCTTGAACCCTAATCACTTGTCTCTCTCTCTCTCTAGTTCATGAGATCCCTAGGTTGCTTCCACCAACCTTTGTAAGAACTTGAGTTTGTCACAAGGAATCGGAGGCCGTAACCTCCGTAAGCATGGTGGCTTCGATTTCGTGATTGTGTCCCCGTTTTTCTTGTGTTCTTCGCGTTTTTCTTTTGCTCCCTATTTTCCCGAGATGATTTCTCTTTGTAGGGAGTAGCTCTTGCAATTCTGTTTTGAACCAAGTTGTGCGTAATCGTGAGGAGCTTCTTTGCACCGAAGGAATTCTCCTCAAACCTCACGAGAGCGTAGATCGGGCGATTTCTTTGTGGCATTCTTCTTTTTCCTCTTTCTCCCTCAAATTCGAGTGTTCCCTTTTGTTCTCTCCAAATTGAGCGATCATTTTTCCTGGGGCATCACCTCCTATTGTACCGTCGCCGCCTCCTCCTCCTCATCCCAGAGACCTAAGTCAACATTCATCACCTGCTGGTCATTGTGTTGCGAGGGATGATGATGGTGAAATGCACGACACGGCTTCCTCCCCAGAACCTCCACGACGTTCTCCAACGCCGACACCAGCCCCATCGCCAAAGAAGAGGACCGCCACAAAAGCAAAGGTGTCGGCCGCCCAACCAAAACCAAAGAGGCAAGCTATAAGGAAAGTTATTGTTAAGATTCATCAAAAACTTCCATATGAGATGACTGGTGAAGAAATAGACGCTTCAGTAAAGTCCGATGTGCAAGCACATTTCTAGAAAATGGAAGACGCCTGTAAAGCAAAGAAAGAAGCTGCACAACCGTTCTTCGTAGCTCAATCAGTTCTAAGGCAGAAGTTGGAAGAAGAGAAGAGAAAGCTACGTGATGCTCAGAAGAAATCTCCAATATCGGACTATGACCGCACTCTTGAAAAGATAATTATCGAGAAGAAAAGAGCAGGGAAGGGTGTCCCACAGCTCGGGGAACAATCGAAGCAATCAGTGCCCCCACTAGTTGTTGGGAATGAATATGGTTCAAACATGAGCGTGCTAGAAGACTCTAGTGGCCCCAAGTTCAATTATGATGGTCTGGAAGATTTCTTGAAAGGAGCTAATATAACTGCGAATGAATTTTACGGAAATGCACTCATCGCAAATGCCACTGTAGTCGATGAGTTCAAGAGAAGTTATGTACGTAGCAGAAGTCTGTACAACCCATCGGCCCTCAGGGATCTTGGTACGCAAATGCGCAAGTTAAACTCGTCGTACATGGACGCATGTACCAAAAACCCAGATGACGAATGCATTTGCGTCATAATTAGACAAGAACATTACTTCCCGGGCGATGACCTTATATTTGTTCTGTATAGTGAGCTCCACCAACTATGCCACACGGACGCTCTAGACAAATCTCTGATGAGCTGCTACTGTCTGTAAGTGATCATTTCTTTTAGTAATCGGACTATAGCATATGTATATGTATAGTAACTAACTATCCTTAAACATATATATATATATATGCAGATTCTTGATGTTAATACTCAAACGTAAGGGAGACACGGAAATTGGTTTCATTGATCCATCAATCATATTCTCGGATCCAAACACTCCCTGTGATCAATGGATACCTCAAACGGAGTGGAATTTACGGAGGTTCTTCGTCAACCAAAAGACCAGACAATATATACTCTTCCCCTACAACTTTGGGTGAGTGTTGTTATCGTTTGCACAATTTGTCTTACTTATTACTCAATTTAGCATAAAGATATATATGTTGACTCTATAAACAAATGCAGTTTTCACTGGATACTCATAGTCATCGATATGAGAAGAAGTGCATATATAATCTTTGACTCATTGAGAAAACCACCGGGAGATTACCAAGATATGATAGACATTATCAGGGGGTAACTATGATCTTTAAATATGGATTCCTGCTCTTTAACTACACTGCAAGAGTTAATTAAGTAATGATCCAATTATTGAGCAGGGTTTGGGCTTGGTTCGTCCCGAAACACCGTCCGGAACTAGAAGAGACACTACAGGGTCCTCGTATGTTACCTGTAAGTTCTACTAGCTCTCGTAATCTGTTACCTTATCATGCTTTAACATATGCGTATGATGACAATGGTAATCTTTTCATATCTTACAGTGGATTCTAAGGCAGCCACAAGGCAACAATATGTGTGGATACTACGTTTGCGAGTACCTCACGGTGTATGCAAGAAGAAATCTTACAGAGAATCTAAAAGTATGTGATATGTATATATAATACATCCATTTTATTTATTTGTTGCTATTAACTTAATCTTATGTATATTAACACTTGTTTCTTTATAATGCAAATTGAAGACGCTATGGTTGCAGCAACAAGTGTTGAAAGAAGACCGCCTCAAAGGAATTCAAGAGACATTTGCTGGATTTTTTCTTGAAAAAGTGGTCAAACCTGGAGGCGACTTCTATTACGACCCGGCCGTCCCACTCAAGCCAAATTAAGACGAACATCTGTATGATATTTAAGTGGCGTGAGCGTTCGTATCTTAAATCAAGTAACAATGAATAATTATGTAAATTTTATGTGCATATATATATTATACTTATAGAGTTTCATAGTTTATTTGTGTTTAATGTTTGAAAGTAACTTATAAGTGCGTGAATACATGTATTAGCAGCGAATACATGTATTAGAAGCGTAGAATACACACATTTGAATACCTAATCTAATTGGAAATTCAAAATAAGAAATACCAAAATCAGAAAAAAAAAAGTCTTTAACCCCGGTTGGTAAAGGGTGCTGCCACGAGTGGCCCACCTACGTCACCTGACGCACCCTTTAGCCCCGGTTGGTATTATCAACCGGGGCTAAAGCTCGACCTGTGAACCGGGGCTAAAGGGAGGGACATTTAGTCCCGAATCTTTAGCCCCGGTTCAGACACCGGGGCTAAAGGCCCTTACAGATCGGGGTTAAAAGCCGGTTCTGTACTAGTGCCAGTACCCAACGAATGTGACTGGGAAGTAGCAGATTGCAACAATGACGTAGGCGACCAAGGCGCCCTTCCACATGGCCTTCTTAGATGGCTTCTCGGCGTGGACGGGATGGTGGCCTGGATCTCCAGCACCACGTTGTGCCTGGAATATGCGAACGCGACGTCCCCAAGTCCCGTGAGGAAGCCAAACACCTTCCCTGGAGTCGTCGTCACGCGCAGATGATATTCCACGTTTGCGCCCTTCCCCTTGTCCAGTGATGTGCCCCAGGCAATAGTGGAGTAACTAGCACAACAACTGTATATAATGTCAACGTACTAGTTTTCAGAGATTTGCCAGACATCCAACAGTTTGTTTCAGTAGGTAGATTTGCCGGACATGCAACAGTTGGTTTTTCAGTGAGTTACCGGACATGCAACCAGATCGAGAGTTACCTGAGTGACATGATGACGGCAGCGAGGGAGACGGCGGAGATGGAGTTGAAGTTGGGGAGCTGGGAGAGAACGAAGTGGATGGAGGCGAAGATCATGATGAAGTAGGAGAGCTTGAAGTCTCTGCAGTTTCCGTCGCATATGACGTCGTGGAACTTCTTGAGGGACTGGCCGCCGGTGACCATCTAGATGATGTTGAGGCTCACCTCCACAGCGAGCTGCTGCGGCACCACGATCCAGAGGCCCAGCCGCTCGCCGAACACGTGGTACCGGTCAAAACACTTCCCCGGCACAATCTCGTGCATCTCCACCATCTGCCATAGCGTGTACAGCGTGATGATCCATGATAGTATCATCACCGCGATGCCAGGGCCCCTGCAAGCATGTCAATCAAATAATTATATGATGCCAGGGCCCCTGCAAGCATGTCAATCAAATAATTATATAAAAACATGTCGATCGGTGTCTCAGCTCCCAGTGTATTTAATTTGACTTATCATCAGGTGACCGATGTTAAGAGTTCTTTTTTTTTTGGAAACGTGCATTGCACGTACCTCATGAAAACAAGATAGAGTTGTTAAGATACATTCCGATGTTCCGGATGGCGAGATTCCAAGGGAGCAACGGACCGATCAATTACATGGATCACAAGCTAAAACGGCGGAGCTTCGAGCACGCTTGGCTCTTGGCAGTGTGGTCGGCGGGCCTTAAGTGTTCTGTGTATGTATCTACTATCATGTTACTTTACTCTTCTAATTAACTGTCACATCTAGACAAGACTGGCCCAACAGTGACAAATTAACACACACATGAGACTAGGAATTAAAAAAAAAAGACAAAAATAGGCCTAGGGGAGAGGCAAGAAGTCAAGATACCTCTAGCGGTCAACATAAGGGCTGGAAAGGGACAAATGAGCCAACTGGAGCTGGACGTTTTTGTCAGCGATCACAATCAAAAAAAAAAATCTGGATTTTTCTTATTTCAACAATCTATTTAATTACATTGATTGATTGAAGGCTAATCACAATCAACGTACGACCAGAGCAAACAAATTAAAGGCACTTGATTAACATTCAACAGAGAACAGATAATTAAGCAACAGATGGAACTAATCGCTTGATAAGTCGTCGGTCGGGGATCGAAACTGAACTGAAATACGGAAGACTGATTTGGATTTGTGACGTACTCCTATATGAAATGGAAGGCAACGTACCAACCAAGCTTGACATGGCGTAGGGAAGGCCAAGCACGCGGACGCCGACCATGGCGGTGACATTGTGGAAGGCCAAGTACCACCACTTGGCCTTTCTCGAGGAGTTGATAGGGAGCCACTCGTCGATCGACTTCTCCTGCTTGGTCCTGCCGCCATCGTCCTTCTCCTGCATGTGAGTGAGTTTACCAGACGCCACTGTGTGTGTAGGTCGCTCGAGAAGAAGGAACTGTGCGTACTAGGTAGGTACCTTTTGAGGAGAGAAGCTCTGGGGCGGTGCTTGCGTCCCCATGGAATGGAGGATGGCGGAACTTAACCTTGAGCTACGGCAAGAGAGAGATGGAGAGGCGGCACCGGCAGCATCTCCTGTTTATAGGTGTAGCAGATTGCAAATGATGAAGTGGTACCTTCTGTGCCGAGAAAGACGACCCGCGTTTCGGGTCTCCGACGACTACTCTCGATCCGGATCCACCCGAGGGATCGGAGATGGCCCAGCAGGTGATAGCGGCACGAGTAATAAGTAGAGGAATTAGTCATATAGGCGGCAGCGCACACAGCTGCAGTACGTCGTCTCACTCTTCTTCCTCTGATCCCTCCGAGTCCCAGGCTTGGTCTGTTGGCTTAAAGACTTGCCGACTTGTAGTTAGTCGGAGTATTATCGAGGACATGTTTAGAAGATCTCTATCACTAAGTGCATGTTTGGTACTCCCTCCATCTCAAATTGTAAGTCATTTCAAGAATCTTGAAAAGTCAAAGTTTCTTAAGTTTGACCAAACTTATATAACAATATAATAATATTTATGATGTCAAATAAGTATCATTAGATTCGTTATCAATTATATTTTCATAGTATACCTATTTGATGTTATAAATCTTTATAGTTTTGTCTATAATTCTTGGTCAAACTTGAGATGTTTTGACTCTCCAAGATTCTTAGAATGACTTACAATTTGGGATGGAGGAAGTACATCATAAACTGTTGTGAGTTGTTTTTTCTGCAAAATAACTATTCTTTAAATAGTTTTACTTGTAAAGTTATTTTTCTTTCTGTCTCATAAATATATGAAGTGAGATGAAACTGAAAAAAAAATACCTTATATTAGCTCTCTTCACTATTTCTCTCTCATATCTATGTATAAATTTGTTGGTGAATCTATTTTATCCAACACTTCTCTACGGTCAAGATGAGGGACAGCTAGATCGCCCCTCCACAACTCCAATTTCCGCTGACAGGTGGGCCATGAGCTCGACCCCGCAACTCCCACTCAAAAAAAAAAGACGACGACGCCAGCCGCTCCCAGTCTATTCTCGGGATATTTAACATTTTGCCATTCTTAAGATTGGCATTCCTCCACTTGCCAGTTTTGTACGTGCTTCTACACATTTGCCATCACAATCAGTAACCTTCAAATTTTTTTGCCACTATCGCCGACGTGGCATGACAGGTGGAGCTGCCAGCGTGTCAGGCAGCCTGGTAGGCATGAATTGGCACGGGAAATGACTCCCCTGCCCTCCCCTCTTTTTAGACGGGATCCCCTTCAGATGACCGCATCCCTCCGCATCCACTCCCACTCCCCCGAACCCTACCTCCTCTCCCCATTCTCTTCCCTCGCGACGGCGGCGGCGATGGTCCCTTGTGGACGCGACTGGTGGTGACTACAGCTCTCCCGCCATCCCTAATTCCTAAAAGGTACTGCTCGACCCCCCCTAATTATTATCTGCGCACTGTGTTTCCCCAATCGGCTATGCTAGGGTTTCGATTTGATTGCTAGGATTTGGATTTGATTGTTGGTACATTTCAATGTAGTGACGGTAGCCCTTGTTGTTGATACGTTTTCTTTAGGATGAAGGATAATGACCGCCCTCCTTGGTAAGTTCGAGTTTCCATGTGCTGTAGTTTCTGGAATCCCGTAGTATTTCGGGTGATTTTGGAGTTTGATGTCTCCTAACCCGTACATGTTGTTTATGTGTTTATGATTGTGTCCAGGATTGATCCTGGCAATGCGTTTAGAATCCACGTTAGCGTTGCTAAGTACACAGGGATTGTTGAATATGGAACTGTCGAAATGGATGAGCAGGAGCATGATATTTGGGTTGATCTTGGCAGTGACTGCTCTCTGTCTTTGTTTGTTGAAGAAATGGCTGCAAAGATCATTTGGGGTAGGGAACAACAGCTAATTGTTTGGGGTCTAGACAGGGAAAGTGGAACAGAGTGGAAAATCACTAATGATGATCAGTTCAGAGAGATGATTGAGGCTAGATGGGATGAGAAGGAAATGAATGTCAGTTGTGAAGTGCTTGACAAAGACAAGGTATCAACCAAACAAAACAGAGATGCGGGAAAGGCAAATGTGCCAGCTTAGTTTAGTGTTCATGCCACATCTGGTGTTACAGCAAAGCAAGGTAATGTTGAATGCACAGATGATGCATGTAGCAGTCCAGAGCATACTAAATCAGATGATGTGGTTATTGATTGGTCAGCTTTTACAGTCATACCTGATGAAGACTTAGATGGGGATGCTATTGTTTTAGTGGATGAGGAACAGATTTATGAAGCCATGGGTTTCAAAGCAGCAGATGAGGGGACATCGGGTGGTCCAACAGAGATTCCAGTGCCAGTCATTCCTCTTGAGTTGCAAGATGAAATGGATGCAGCAGCTATGCTTGTTGATGACAGTGAACCAACTGAGCCTTTGTTTGTCTATGATAGAGACAATCCTGTCATGTCTGTAGGCACACTGTATCCATCAATGCCTGAATTTAGATTGGCAGTTAAGCAACATGCTATACTTAAAGAATTTGAGTTGGGCACTGAGAAATCTGACCCTACAAGGTTTAGGGGATATTGCAGATTAGAAGGATGCAAATGGGTTATTAGAGCTAGAACTCAGAGAGATAACAGTGTCAGGGTACATTACTAACTATTTATGTGTGCACATGTTTGGTTAAGCAACATGTTTAGAGTTTATTGTAGGATACTTATTTGTTATATAAACTCTAATGTTTGTTGTCTCTTGGTTTTTTTGTTTGCAGATACAAATAAACTCTAATGCTCATACTTGTGCTTCAAGAAGAAGAGTTCTTAATAGGATGGCAAGCCAAGCATGGATTGCAGAGAGAGCAGTACCTCTGCTTAAAAACAAGCCTCAGATGGGGGCAAAGGAGCTCTTAGAAGAGCTTGAAAAGGAATACAAGGTCAAGATCAATTATCAGACTTGCTGGTATCGTAGGAAGAGGGCTGCAGATAAGCTTTTTGGTAAGTGGGATGACTCATTTGATTGGTTATTTAGATTCAAAGCAGAGGTTGAGCTTAGGTCACCTGGAAGTGTGGTAGAAATTGACACTGTGAAAGTAGGAAAAAGGTTCATTTCAGTAGATTTTTCTGTGCATTCAAGGCTACTATAGATGGCTTTTTAGAAGGCTGTAGGCTTTATATCAGTATAGATTCCACTGCTCTCAATGGGCAGTGGAATGGATAGTTGCCTTCAGCCACTGGTATAGATGGTCACAATTGGATGTTCCCAATAGCCTTTGGTTTTTTTTATTCTGAGACCAAGGAAAACTGGATTTGGTTCATGGAGCAGTTAGGCAAAGCAATTGGTCCATTAGATAAATTAGCTGTGTGCACAGATGCTTGCAAGGGACTAGAGGTTGCAGTCAAACAAGTCTTTCCAATGGCAGAGCAGAGGGAATGCTTTAGGCATTTGATGGAAAATATGAAGAAAAAATTTAGAGGCAGCTTGATGGGTCAATACATGTGGCCAACAGCTAGAGCTTATACAGAAGAGAAGTACCAGAGACTCATGGCCAAGGTTCTTCAAGGTTCAAATGCCATTGAACCTTGGCTAAATGAGCATCACAAACTAGCTTGGGCTAGAAGCAAGTTCTCAACAGATATTAAGTGTGATTATATAAACAATAATCTTGCTGAGACCTGGAATGCTTGGATCAAAGAGCTCAAGGACTTGCCACTTGATTCTCTTGCAGATGCAATTAGGATCAAGACATTAGTGTTGTTTGAGAAAAGAAGAAAGATTTCATTAGCTCTGTCTGGTGGCATCCTTCCTGCTATCATTCATCAATTAAATGCAGCTAGTAAGGGACTAGATCATCTCCATGTGACTAAAGGAAACCCATTACAAGTTGAAGTCACTGTTATATACAAGGGTGAGGAGATTAGAAGACATGTTGTGTACCTTGAAGAACAAGAGTGTACTTGTAGGGAGTGGCAAGTTAGTGGCAAGCCCTGCTCACGTACCCTTGCAGTCATCACAATTGAAAGACAACCAAACATGGAGAAGTATGTCCATGAGGCATACTCTGTGAAGAAGTTGCAAGCAGCTTATGCGGGTGTCATTCCTAACATTACTGACAAACAACAATGGCCTGCAGTTGACAAGGGGTACAAAGTGTTTCCACCTGTATCCAAGAAAAAGAAAGGATCTGGGAGGGATAGGAAAAACAGGTACCTAAGCTGTTTGGAGAGGACAGGAAAAGCAACAAGGCAAGTGACATGTAAGAATTGTGGTGACCTTGGCCATAGAGCAACTAGTTGGAGGTGTCCACTAACAGGAACCAAGAAAAGGTATGTTTCTTTTGTAATTGCATAATTTGTTAGACTTGTTCGTGTAAGTTTTTAACTATTGGTCTATAGAAAGAGGACCAAGAAAACAACAACAAATGTTGGAAGGAAGAAGAAGAAAGCTGTTGATGATGAAGGAGCAAAGGAAGGAGAGACATCAAAGCCAGCAGCAGCAACAACACCAAGCACACCAAGAACAAGAGGTGCAGCAGCAAGGGAAGCAGCAGCTAGGCAGGCAGAGGAAGCAGCAGCCGCGGCAAGCCAGGCAGAGCAACTACCAGCAGCAGCCACAACAGGCCAGGTTGTGCAACCACCAGCAACAACAAGAAGAAGTCAGGTTGTGGAAGCAACAAGCAGCAAAAGGTTTGTTGGCTCTGTTTAGTTGACTTAGACAACAGTTCAACTAACAACAAATTACTCTAACAAAGAACTGATTTGTGTTTATATGCAGGAGGCTGGACTTGGATCAACCAATGCCACTTGAGATAGTACTAGCAGATGAAACTATAGCAGTGTAAGGACCAAAGAAGCTGACCCCAAGGAAGAAAAAAATAGCAACCAAGGTGAAGGTCACACCAAAGAAGGCTGGCAAGTGATGTTGCCTGTAATGAATTGAACATGTCTTTTGGGGATCCCTGTCTTTTGGGAAGGAGCAACTGATGATGTTGTTTGTTGGAGACATGAACTCCTATGCTTTTCTGTATGTCTGTTGGAGACATGAACTCCTATTTGGACCTCTTATGTATGCCAGATTATGGATCAGTGATGTGCCAGAATATGTATGGATCTGTAAAACTTATGGCTTTAATGTGCCAGTGCTAGAACAACTAATGGACTAGTTGTCCCGTTGGTATATGCCAGATTATGGATCACCTTGTCATGATATTTTTTTTGTGCAAATGGTTCCAATATCAGCTACCAAACTGGTTCCAATATGAGCTACCAAATTGATTCATGTCTTGATAAAAATAAGATAACTCATTCATTTCATAAAACATGTTCTAGCATACAGTTTACTACTACTGCCGCTAGGGAAGAGAATGGGCGAGAGGAGGTAGGGTTATGGAGTTGGAGTGGATGCGGAGGGACATCTGGAGGGGGTCTGAAGGGGATCCGGTCTGATGGAGAAGGGAGGGCAGAGGAGTCATTTCCTGTGCCAGTTCTCGCCTACCAGGTCACCTGACACGCTAGTAGCTCCACCTGTCATGCCACGTCGACGATAGTGGCAAAATTTTTTGAAGGTTACTGTTTGTGATGGCAAATGTGTAGGAGCACGTACAAAACTGGCAATTGGAGGAGTGCCAATCTTAACGATGGCAAAAACTTAAATATCCCTCTATTCTCGTCCCGCATCCAGCATCCTCCCAGGCTCCCAGCTCCCGTACGCCGCCCTCCGTGACTCAATCCTCCTAAGCGCACCGCCCAAGCCGCAAAGCCTGGAGCTTCCGCTCAGCCTCGACGTCGCAAGGGCGCCTGCCCTCCACTGCGCCGGAAAGGGCCATGGGCTCCACTCTACCACCGCGAGGGCCAATGCGGCGCACTCAACCGCAGCGCCACCGCGAGGCGACGCCACCGTCGCCCTGCCACGCCCTTCACTGCATGAGCCCCGCGAAGGAGAAGGACTGTTGAAGGAGCCGACGAAGCACGCCCTCTTCACCAGTAAGTTGTGTCTCATCCCTCTCCTAACCTCATCCAATTGTTTCCTTTTAGTGCCCATGTGAAGCACGAGCATGAACCTAGGATCTGTTTGGTTGGCTTGTTTTGTGGTGCGATCTGTTTACACCGTAAATCGATTCCATTGTTTATTGTTTGTTTGCCGTACGGTGGGATCAGTTGGGACGGGAATGGTTACCGATCTTCAGCAAATCGATTACGTCCAATAGTGGCGGGGAAGCACTCCCGCTCGCGTCCAGCCGGCAAGCAGCTGAGCCGCCTATTGCCCGATGTGAAACCAAACAGAATTGAAAATAATTGCTTCCCTTCGCGTTACCACCCCCTGGGAACAATTAACTTGACGTTGCCGTTGTCCTTCATCAAACCAAACATCACCCTATTTTCAGCTACTACAGAAGCTATTACGGGTACTAGATTTTGCTTTGCTCAATGAGATTATTGTTTAGAAGGCACCAAGTAGGATTGGATTTTGCTTTCAATACCCGTGCAGGATATATCCCCTGCCGTGCATACCCGCGCAGGACATACAATTTTTGGGACATCAGATTTTTGTTTGCATCTTTTATTTATGTGATCTTATACTGTACTCCCTCCGTGCCAATTTATAGGTCGTTCTGACCAGTTTAGCAGAGATTAACGTAAGCGTCAGATTGTCAGTTTTACCCTTCCGCCAAGGAATTAAAAGAGACGTACACAATTCGAAGACATGCAACTTGCCGAGCAACTTGCTATCACGTGGGTCCCAGGAAACAGAAAATTTCAAATATACACCTAGCAGATGTACACAGACACGGCAAAGACATTTTAAAATTCCCTCTCTTTACGCGGAGACCACCGCCAACAATTTCAAAAATATCCCTCCTGCGGAAATGAAGGATCTCATCGTCGGCGCCAAGAAGCCATCAGAGGCGGCCGCAGTCCACTCGCACACGCCCAACTACCCAGCTCCGTTGCGCGGGCCACCACCAACAGATTTGTGCATGGTATAAAGCTCTCCAGCCCGGATCAACAGGTGAGCTCCCCAAGCATGATCATCTATGGCTAGTTGTCCTCCCTCTAGCTCACTGCATCCAAAGCTAACTCATCAAATGTTGCAAACTCTGCATCAACGGTGTGAAATACAGGTGATTGGATCTGCAACTGATCTTGCATGGCACCAACCATTCTTCTAGACCTCAATTGCACACCTCCAGAAGATTTAGATGGCAAAATCATACCTAGAGAAGGCAATTCCTCAACCTTTAAGGGTGGTGATGCTGGAAATTCTACAACCTTGGAGGACGACGATGCTGGAAATTCTGCAACCTTGGAGGATGGCGACGCTCTGGCTCAAGAATCTTATGAAGCCATTTTAAGTGATTTTAATGAACATCATGTTGTCTATTTTCTTGCACTTCTAGAAAAATAGCTCTACCACTCAAATTTTGCAGATGGAAATTACAGAAAGTGGCTTATACAAGTGATACATCTAAATAGCATGTTGTCATGTTATTTGATTCAATATTTTAATTGTTCAATACCTTGAATACAGAACATGTTAGTTTCAATTAATGTAATATTCTTATCCTATTCTTGCAATTATAGGCACTGAACCACACATAGGGTTAAGGAAATGGTTAACTGATACCCAGAGACATGTTGTGTACACAACTTTGCACACAAAAAGCAGAAATGTAAAGCTACCCAAGAAAGCAACAAAGGAGGTCGCTGCTTTCTTTCAAGTACAAATTTGAGTTATTCAAAAGATCTGGAAGTGTGAAGCTGAGCAAATGGCATTAGGACAAGAAGTTGATGTTTCTAACCAAAAAACTGGTCATGTGGGCCGCAAGAAAGTTGTACTTGATTTCTCTCAAATGGCCACAATTCCACTAAACAGAAGGTCCACTTTAAGGTCCCTAGCTAAATCTTTAGATGTCAGTGTTTCTACATTACACAGAAAATTCAAGCTAGGTGAGATAAGACGCCACTCAAGTGCATTTCAATGTTAGATCAGACAACTCTATCAGATGCAGAACCAAAATTCACTGACATGTTGAATATTGTGCACATCGATGAAAAATGGTACCATATGACCAAAAGGGGAAGGACATACTACTTGCTACCAGAAGAAGATGAGCCCGTGCGTACTATTCAAAACAAGAACAACATTGCTAAGGTTATGTTTCTCACAGTTGTAGCTAGGCCTAGATACAATGGACTAGGGAATGTGTCATTTTCTGGAAAGATTGGAGTATGGCCATTTGTGAAAGTGGTTCCTGCAGCAAGAAGAAGCCACAACAGAATAAGGGGAACCTTAGAAACCAAATCTATCATAGTCAATATAGAGGTGATGAGTGAATATTTGATTGACAAGGTTATCCCAGCCATCCAACAAATGTGGCCACAAGAAGATGCTGGCAACACCATTTTCATTAAACAAGATAATGCTAGAACACATGTTCAACCAAATGATCCAACCTTTCTTCAAGCTGTGGCAACTACTGGGTTGGACATTCAGCTGATGCAACAACCAGCTAACTCCCCAGACATGAATGTCCTGGACCTTGGTTTCTTCAACTCCATACAATCATTAACTGACTGCGGAAGTCCAGAAACCATCGAAAATCTAATTCATAACGTGGAAGCAGAGTTTGAGGGCTACGAGGAGGCAAATCTGAATAGAGTATTTCTAACTCTTCAGATGTGCATAAAAGAGGTGATGAAAATTTGAGGACGAAATGGGTACAAAATCCCACATATGAATAAGCAAGGACTAGAAAGAGAAGGAAGGCTACCCCATCGATTGGCATGCGAGAACGGTCTCTATGCTAGTGCACTTGCCCAGCTAGCACAATTTGGTTGAGTATGTTAGTGAGTTGTTATAAGTTATTTTATAAAGATTATGCTATTGACACTCATGGTTTTTTAGATATGGGTTTTTATTTAAAGAGAGGAATAAAAATGTATGACTCAAGTATTTTTATTCTATACCGTGCGTTACAAGTATTTTAAATTTAGATTAATTACTGTACTAGCAACACACATATATAGAGTAAAATGGAATGCAATATTTGTGCACAATACTTATCTGCAATGGTGATTTGTACTGGAGTTTTTCTAAGATGACATCTCATTCTCTCACAGATCTTATATACCAGCTGACAAGCATGCAGGTTCCTGCACATGCAACGTCACAACATTATTTTTGTTATACCGTTGGTACCATCTAAGAAAAAAATGACTCTGGCTGCATTTACAGGACTAGGCATAAGCAAATAGATGGAGCCTTCCGCCTCCATCAGTATTCTATACTAAAAGCAAATACTCTAGGCATAGCCATTGGTATTACATTGCCATCAGTATACTGAAAATATACTGAAAGCAAATATTCTATACGGAGTACTGAAAGCAAATAACTGAAGCAAATAGCTGGAGTAGCTTCCATGAGCTTATCTAGAGTTGCTGCAACTTTCATTTCAATATACTGAAAACCTACTGTATTTCATTGTCATCAGTATATTGAAAGCAAGATTACAATTTCAATAAAATATTTTAACATCCCAAGCTGATCTAGATGCATGAGGTTCTTTTCTGACAAAACCAATAGAATCCACGAGATTACCCAACACCTCACTGGGCATTGGCATGGTGATGGCATGATACATACACCTACTGTCCTTTTCATGCTTATACATTACCTGAGTTTCTCCCCTATAATGGTTCACAAGGGCTTCCAGTAGCTCCTCCTCAGTATCCCAGGTACTGCATCCAAAATCAATCATAAAGACAGGTCATAAAAAGATTTTTACTCCTGAGAATAATCATCAAACACAGTTGGGAAATTTTTCTAACCTTTTCTGCACTTCTGGACACCAAAAGCTTATTTTCCCAATAGATCTACATAAATCAATCGATCAACCGGTGCTCTGCAATGTGCAAACAATATTCACGCAAATTTCAGGGAAAATCCATCAGCTCAACGAGAGATAGGATTGTGTGCGTATGTTGTATTTGTATGCCCCCTGCCGCTGCTGGCCTCGTGCACGGCTGATCCTGCTGAATCCATCAGCTCAACGAGAGCGCGTCAGTAGAAGGTCTTGTCAAGAACAGCAAAGCAAATGCATATGCAGCAGCGATGGTTGAGGAATCCGGACCTGGTGCGGTCAGAGGCATCGAGGATGCGGCGTCGCTGGCAATGACACCGTCGTTGTCGCGGTTCCCTCGTCCTTTTTCCTCCTCGCCGCGGTTCTGTTCCATGTCGTGGGGTCGCCGCCGCCGCCCACCGAGAGACCTCGCTGCCCTGTTCTTGGTCCGCCACGCTGCAGGGGTAGGAGATCTTGGCCCGCACCTCATCATCGCGCTCTTCGGTGGCGCCCAAGCCAGCGGGCTTGAGGTGGAACGGTGACATCGGGCTGCGTGCCGCCGTCGGCAAGGCGCAGTATTCTTGCGTCGGCCCCTAGAGAGGGTGCAAGAAAAAAAATGCAAACTTTATGAAACCGGGCAACAATCCTCACCAAGATTAGATAAGGAGGGAGTACACGAGCTAGTGGAGGAGAGAAATATGGGGATTCAGAGGAAGCTGGACCTGTAATTGCTTGGCTGTGAAGGACGTGCGGCCTCCTCGATAGGCAGCGTCGCCGCCGCGTTCTTCTCGGGTCGCCCTCGCATCTTCCTCATCTTGGTTCGCCATCGCCTTCGCCATCGGTGCGCGGCGTGCGCCTTTCTCTTCCCGCGTTTGACGAGCAAGAGGACGATGATTTTGGGGGAAGACTCGATCTGGATCTGGGTGCGGAGAGAGCTAGACGGGGGTCATGGGAGGAGCGGACTGAGGATCTGGATCGGGGGCAGAGAGAGCTAGACGGGGGTCACGGGAGGAGCGGACTGAGGGAAGGGTAGTTTTGGAATACACAGAAAGAAACACACTAGGGACCGGTGCGACGACTTATAATTTGGGAAAACTGTAAGGCCCCAGAACGACCTATAAATCGGTACGGAGGGAGTACCATTCTAAAATTGGGACATTAGATGGTCTCTACTGCAGTTTCACACATCAATAATGTTCAAGGCTCTGAAAATGCCAACCGACCTCCACAATGTTTTTTAGTCTTTTTTTAAAAGGTAGCCCATGTACATTTAACTGCAGACTACTATCTAAATCACCAATAATGTTCTAAGACTCTGAGAACCAATCAGGTTCACAGTTTATATATAAGATGAATTTTCAATCAAGTAGGTTGTACCGATTCAATCTACAAGGTAGTTTATTATTTCATAGTTTGCCAGCAGGTTCTAAGCATAGGTTTCGTACAACCTGAACTTAGTTCAAAATTACCACTTTGCAAGTGAAATGTTCAAAATGTTTATTACTCACTTTCACTACCTTATGAGGTTTTCGAGTGATTTGTAGTTCCATTTTTATAGTGCATCAAAATGGTAACCCATGTCCTCACTATTTTGGGAGCACGTGAAGCTTCCATTTGATGCTGATGGAGTCTATGTCTGCACATACATCTGATTCTTCCTACCAAATTGAAGAATAGTACTGAAAACTTAGGTTTATGTGTATGTGAACCTATTGCCCTTTTAATTACATAAGGTTAGGGAACTGTTAATGGAAGCTTTTGTCATTCTCTATAGAATTTCTACTATGCTTGTAATGCTCAAATCAAATAGATGAACAACTGAGAACTCTGATAAGTAGGAATAAAATCTGCAACACAAATATTATTCAATTTTGAGCATCAGGAAGAAGCAAGATAGCTTGAGCAACATGTGTGATACTATCATTTGTCATGCGCGGAGCTTTTAACTACTATCCTAAGCAACATGTGTTATGCTATCACTTTTACATGTATTGTTTGCCCCTTTCATATTCAAAGCTTTTAACACATTTTCCGAATTTAAATTAGATTGGTACCAGATGTGGCCAGTGTAGTCTAACAAATGAGTCTCGGTATCTCTTTTCAAAATCAGATGTGGCCACTGAAGTTCACTAAAGCTGAAAAATTGCAAATGCTTGTCCTGTAAATACATACATTCAACTACTCTGATTTTGAAAGGATTCTTTGATTAAAATTACCAATAAATTGGAGAGGGTGCAAACTTTTCATTGCAAAAACATATAGTAAAATAATACTAAAAAGAGGCCACACTAAATTCGGCTATTGGAGGTTGCTGCAAACTATTTCAATGTTTCATTATAGGTGTTTTGGTCTCAGGTTAACACTACATGTTTGCTACTTGAGGCTGATTAGTGCAGTTAATGAGATTGCCTATCCCTTTCAGTGCCTGTGATAAATAGCATGCTCCCAGTAGCAGTGGCAGTGCTCCAAGGAACTTGGTGCTCATGCCTCTGTGGTGACGCTGTATTCCCTATTCCCTAAACCATTTTAGCATTTCATTTTTTTTCAGTTGGTCTGATAAACAACTTGCAGTTTATAGAATTCATGTTGTGTGAATCTACACTGCAAACTCACTCTTTTCTTTTTGGTGATGTATTCCTTTAGACATATTTAGTATCTGTATGCTGGGTGGTAATTGATGTTATATAGAATGATTATTAGCATCAGATTAGGATACAAATTATTTGTCTGCAGTCAATTAATTTGTATCTTTTTTGTTTCATTCTGCAGTGAAGTTAGTGGCAATAGAGAAGTGCAAAGGACAATGTTGGAATTAACCTGGGTTGGTTGATTAACTGTAGAGCAAAGGAGAGCATTTATCTAGAATGTTTGAGCACTGCAGTGGCAAAGTTAATGTGATTTTTTAACAGTGTTCCTACCAAATGGTATTTATGTTTAATACACTATATGATGGAATTATCATGTTCTATGGGATGTGAACATATTTGCCAGATAGTGGTTAAAAATTCAAAGAAGCTGCAGGTAGTCTTCAGTAGTTGTGACCCCCTTAATTTTTAGACGAATTGAGTGGGACTGCAATTATTTGGCCATAAATCTGAATGTTGTTATGGTATGGCGCTTAGCCTTGCTGCGGAGGTTGTATGGCGGCCAGAACGGAGAGCGCGAGAGCGTGCGTTAGCGGCGGCTGGGAGCCGTGGCTGCAAGAGTAGATGAAGACAGAAGGGGACGCTGGGCGCCCAAGGGTGTCGGTATGACACAATCCCAGACTGATTGTATTCATTATCAAGTTGGGGTCTTATAGCCCCCTTACAGACTCAATTCTTAATCTACTAGGACTCCTTCCTAAGACCTTGATGCTTAACAACTCATCTCCTAACTGGACTCTAACTGGACTCTTTCATGAAACAAACTCATCTACTAAACCTTAATTAACTAGGACTCGACCAAGACCTAAGCCATGACTTGATTGGGTTTGACTCAGCCACCCTTGTGCCTAGCATAGGTCTTACCGACCATAACATCTCTCCCTCCCTTGGGAAACAGCTCGTCCTCGAGTTGAAAAGAGGGATAGGCCTCCTGAAATGCAGGCACCGGCTCCCAAGTTGCTTTAGAGGATGGCATGCCGGCCCACTCGACGAGGATATGCCACACGCCGCGACGTAGCTCGGCGCGGAGCACCCATTGTGGTTGATGTAGAGGCCGACCGTGGCGAAGAGGAGGCAGTGACGTCGGTGAGTCTGGAGGACTGCCCCGAAAAGGTTTCAGCACCCCCACATGGAAAACATCATGAATCCGGGACGTCGCCGGCAGCTGCAAGCGGTAAGCAACCTCCCCAATGCGACGGACCAGCGTACTTGGGACCAAGCTTGTTACGACCCCCTGGCACCAAGGACTGCGTGTGCCGATGCAGCAGGCGCAGCAGTACCCAATCGCCCACAGCAAACTCTAATGCGCGGTGGTGAGCATCATAGAACCGCCGCGCATATTCTTGTGCTTGAAGAAGCCGGCCACGAACCTCCGCCAAGAACTCGTTGCGGCTGGCCAGCAAGGTGTCAACAACATCGGTCCGGGCCTCACCCAGCACATATGGAAACAAGTCTGGGGGCGGCCTGCCATAAACCACCTGGAACGGCGTCGTCTGCAGCGCCGTGTGGTAAGCTGAGTTGTAACAAAACTCCGCCCAGGGCAACCAGTCAAGCTAGTCGTGAGGACGGTCACCAGTCAGACAACGGAGGTATATTGTGATCGTCTTGTTTACCACCTCGGACTGTCCATCCGTTTGAGGATGGAACGCTGTGCTCATCCGCAGCTTGACACCCGCGTGGCGAAATAAGTCGTGCCACACGTGTCCTGTAAAAACCGGGTCGCGGTCACTCACAATGGACTCTGGGAAGCCATGTAGCCGCACTATCTCTTGGAAGAAGGCGCGCGCCACCGAGGAAGCCGTGTAGGGGTGCCCCAAGGGAATGAAGTGGGCAAACTTAGAGAACCTGTCGACCACGGTCAGCAGCACACTCTTCCCATGGACCTTTGGCAGAGCCTCGATGAAGTCGAGGGATATGTCGGCCCAAATGTGTGAAGGAACCGGTAGAGGTTGGAGCAGGCCTGCGGGATTAGCTTCTCTGTCTTGTTCCGTTGGCACACCGTACAAGACCGCACATAGTCGGTGACAACACGGCGGTCGTGCTCCACGAAAAACTCGGTGCGGAGGCGGAGCAGGGTTTTCTGTATGCCCTCATGACCCCCTGTATGGGCCAGTCGGAGAATATCGTCGAGCAGAGGCGATGTCGCGGGCACGAAGACGCGGCCCTTGTGGAGTAGGAGCCCGTCCCGGACGCTTCAGGAGCCATCATGTGCGTCGGACGTCACGGCGTCGCGGCGGGTGCGCAGGTCCGCGTCGGCCTCCACCTCCTGGCGTAGGTCGTCGAAGAGTGTAAACGTGGGCACCGAGACAGCCGAGGAGCAGGCCGCTGTAGTGTCGGAGAGATCCACCAACAGTGGGACCTTGCCGTCCCGCCGGGAAAGAGCGTCTATGACGACGTTGGCGCGCCCCGGACGAAATTCGACCCTGAAATCATAGCCAAATAGTTTGCTAATCCATTGGTGCTGAGGAATCGTGGAGAGGCGTTGGTCCAGCATGAATTTGAGAGCATAGTGGTCCGTCCGCACGACGAACGCTCGCCCCCAAAGGTACGACCGCCAATGTTGTACCACCTGCACAAGGCCAATCAACTCTCATTCGTACGCCACCACTTTGAGATGGCGTGCCACAAACGGCCGACTGAAGAAGGCTATTGGCGCGCCCTCCTGATGAAGGACGGCTCCGAAGCCTGAGCCCGAGGCGTCGCAGTTGACCATGAACACGGTGGTGAAGTCCGACAGGTGAAGTACGGGGGCCGACGTGAGGGCGGCCTTGAGTGCGGCGAACGCCGTCTCCGCTGGTTCCGACCACTGGAACGAGTTCTTCCGCAGCAGTTGCGTTAATGGCGCAGCGATGACCCCGTAATCCTTGATGAATCGCCGATAGTAGCCGGCCAGCCCGAGGAACCCGCGGAGGCCGCATGTCGCTCGCAGTTGTTGCCACGACTGTATGGTCGCCACTTTGGCGGTGTCCATGGCCACACCGTCCACCGTGATGACATGGTCGAGGTAGTGGACAGCAGTGGTGGCGAAGGAACACTTTGACCGCTTGAGGTGGAGCTGATGCGTGCGTAGAACGTCGAGGACGACACGAAGGTGCTGGAGATGCTCTGTCCACGAGTTGTTGTAGATGAGAATATCGTCGAAGAAGACAAGGACGCAGCGTCGGAGGAACGGCTTGAGAACGCAGTTCATGAGAGCTTGGAACGTCGAAGGTGCATTGGACAAGCCGAAAGGCATCACCAGGAACTCAAAGTGTCCCTGGTGCGTCCTGAACGTTGTCTTGGGGACATCTGCAGCAGCGACACCCACCTGATGGTAGCCTGAGCGAAGATCCAGTTTAGTGAAAAACTTGGCACCGTGTAATTCATCTAGGAGCTCTTCGACCACTGGGATTGGAAACTTGTCTTTCACCGTGACTGCGTTCAGAGCGCGGTAATCCACACAAAAGCGCTAGGACCCATCGTGCTTTTTCACTAGCAACACAGGCGCGGAGAACGGCGATGTGCTGTCCCGGATGATCCCTTGCCACAACATTGCCTCACATTGCAGCTCTAGCTCATCTTTTTGCATCTGCGGGTAGCGGTAGGGCCGTACCGCCACCGGCTCGGTGCCCAGCTTCAAGTGTATGTTGTGGCCGCAGGCTCTGGCCGGAGGGAGTCCCACGGGCTCGGCGAACACCTCCTGGTAGGCGTCCAGAAGCTGATCTAGGAGGGCCCACTCCGACCCTTTGTCGGTGTAGAGGTCGGCCGCGGACAGGGATGCTGAAGCGGCTGCGGTCGGTGCTCCCACACCAGCCCACACCACCCGACGACCATGGAGTGTGAGGACCATGCATAGCGTCATGAAGTCCCAAAGGATGGGCCCCAATGACCGCAACCATGTGAGGCCGAGGACCATGTCGTAAGGCGCCAATGGAATGGAGAAGCGTGCCACTGTGAATTGCTCGGTGCCAATCTAGAGGTGGACGCCACGAGCAATGCCTTGGCACTCCACGCGGTCGTCGTTGGCGATGATGACGTGGGCACCGGCGCTGTCGGTGAAGCGTAGGCCCGCGCGTCCTGCAACCTCGGGGTTGATGAAGTTGTGAGTGGACCCTGAGTCCAAGAGCGTCGTGAACTCGTGTCTGCCGATCTTGACGCTCAGTTGCATGGTGTCCGCCCATCTGGAGCTGCATGCCGGCGATCGCCGCGACGATGGAATCCAGCGTTGCTGGTCCTGTCTGCTGATGAACGGGCTCCAGTGTGCCAGTGACGGGATTCACCAGCGGCAAGGAGACCCGAGTCGTCACGATCTCGGTGGAGGTGGCCGGGATGGCTGGCGCGGAGGTTGTGGTTGAGGCGGCAGAACTCATGATCGGCAAGGTCTTTGATACCAGGTTGGTATGGCGCTTAGCCTTGCTGTGGAGGTTGTATGGTGGCGAGAACGGAGAGCGCAAGAGCGTGCGTTGGCGGCGGCTGGGAGCCGTGGCTGCGAGAGTAGATGAAGACAGAAGGGGACGCTGGGCGCCCAAGGGTGTCGATATGACACAATCCCAGGCTGATTGTATTCATTATCAAGTTGGGGTCTTATAGCCCCCTTACAGACTCAATTCTTAATCTACTAGGACTCCTTCCTAAGACCTTGATGCTTAACAACTCATCTCCTAACTGGACTCTAACTGGACTCTAACTGGACTCTTTCCTGAAACAAACTCATCTACTAAACCTTAATTAACTAGGACTCGACCAAGACCTAAGCCATTACTTGATTGGGTTTGACTCAGCCACCCTTGCGCCTAGCATAGGTCTTACCGACCATAACATGTTACCTGAATGTCAATTAATATTATGACAAATCTTTATTCTCAAGCGTGTGTAACGTCCTAATCCAAGGCTAGAGGGAGGGTGAATAGCCTAATCTGAAATTCTAAAATAAATCTCAACAACAAGTTAGACAATAAGGTGGCGAAGCTTTGACTAGCAAAAGCAAACTAAAAGATATGAAGCCTCCTATCACAATTTCTATCCTAATAACTCTAGGATCAATCAATTCCTACTCAAGTCTAGTTGCCCTCTAGGCACAACCTAATATACTAAACAAGTATGAAGAAAGTAATGCAAAGAAGGGAGGAGTGATTTTACCACCGAGTAGAGGATTGAACCAATCACAATGAGATCACTAAGATCACCAATCAATCACACAAGGATGACACTTAATTTTTCACCAAGGTTCACTAGTTTGCTCACTAGCTACGTCCTTGTTGTGTCGGCTCACTTACTTGGAGGTTCAAGAGCTAATTGGCATCACACGCCAAACCCATCACCGGGTGCCTCACAACCAACACAAGATAAGGGCACTCAACGACACACGCACTCCACTAGAGTTACCTTTGCGATCTCCCGCGGGGAAGGCACAAGAACCCCTCACAATCTTCACTTGTGGTCGACGAAGCACAATCACCAAGCTTCTTGAATCCACACCGTTTGCTCCAAACAGTCTAGGTGAAGGCAATCACCAAGAGTAACAAGAAACTAGCAGCGGTATCAACTCCCAAGTGCCACTAGAATGAATTACTTCATGCAATGCACTTGAACACTCAAATCTCACTCAAATGGATGAACAATCAACAATGAGATGAGTGGGAGTGTGTGTGGTTTGCTCACAAGAGTATACAATCAGCCAAATGTGCAAGAGAGGTTCCTAGAACCAGTCACATACCCTTATATAGCCTCCTCAAAGAAACTAGCCGTTTTTCCCTTTTTAGAGCTGCAAACCGTGACCACCGGACCACTTTTGGTCATACCACCGGACTATAGCAGGTGGTCCGGTGCCTTTCAAAAAACCGACCGTTGGCGCGCTGGAGGTCACCGTCGGACCACTCGCCTTGGTACGGACCTTGGTCCGACGCCTGGTCCAACGCTTTGGCCTCAGCCAAAGCCTGAGTCCAGTAACCACCCGACCATCGGACCACACCTCCGGACTAGCCCACCGGACCATACCGAGTGGTCCGGTGCCTTCACCGAGTCTTGGACAAAACATCCAGTAAGCACCTGAGCTTCGGACTAGACCGTCGGACTAGGCCGTCGGACCATGCAGACTGGTCCGACGCCTGTCTTAGACTTCTGCTGAATCTGGATCGAACCACCGGACCACTCGTCTATGGTCCGGTGCTCCACTTGAGCTCTGGTCCGACGCTTCCTCAGTTGGACTTTAGTGTTCGGAGTAGCCACCGGACCACTTGCCTTGGTCCGGTGCTTCAAGCACAACTGGTCCGATGCTCTGTCTTGAGTTGTTTCTTCTTCTCTTTTGCTTCCCTTTCTTCTCATGTGCCACCACCAAGTGTTTCACTGACTTGTGCATGTGTGTGGCATATTTTAACAAGTTTTACAAGGTTGCTCATTAGGATTAGATGCAATGCATGTGTTGAACTCCTAATGGCACTTGATAGGTGTAACCACTAACTATTTTCTCCTCTTCATAGTACGGTTACCTATCTTAAATGTGATCACACCCACTAGGTGTCTTGATCACTAAAAAGAAATCCCTAGTTATACCTTTGCCTTGAATAGCTTAGGGTTTCCTCCTCTTCTCTTTTTTTCCAAGTGTGAGCTCTTTTGGCATTTCTCTTTAGCCTCCACTTTGCTCCATCACTTGTCTCCTTTTCTTCACCTTGGTGTACTTAACCTACTCAACCACTTAAAGCTAGGTTAGTACTTAGGTTTCATCAATTACCCAAAACACTAGAGATCTTTCAGTGTGGCACAAACTTTTTCCCTGAATTTCAGGAGACTATATTAAACTTTTTTTTCTTTTCAAATGCCTTATAGTGACATTTTTATATCCCAGGGACATGGGATAGTGCCTTCTAATTTTCTTCATGGCTTTTTCAGGGTAACTTTGATCTTGTGGGTAACAACATAGAGCTATTCCGAGATGGGATGAGATCTGCTCCATGCTTTCAAGCCAAACACAAAGACAATTTTGCAGGAGAACTGGAGAACAGAAGAATAGTAGATTTCTTCTCTCACTATTTGGAGAAACTTGTCCACCATGTTGTATTATTGACAGGTGATGTGACAAACTCAACCGTTTTGAGAAACTTGGCCATAGGATTAGGGCATTTTCTATTGGCTTACAAAATTACCATATGTGGAATCAACAAGGTTCAGGTAGGTTGCCAAATAATTCCTTAGATGGACTATTAAATTTATGAGATAATATATAGAGGGTTCATGTATTATAAGGGATTTTGAACTGAGTGCAGTACTGCAGTGATATATATGTATTTTACTTCTACATTACTCAACTCTGTAAATCCAACTGCTTAATTTTTTGGTAATGGTACTACACACATTCAAACTTCAATTTTGATGGTATTATTATTTTTCAGTGATCTGGCAGAACTTCTAGATTGGTCCTATGTCCACTTGTTTGAATTTATTAGTTTTATAGACAAAGACAATGTAACTATTTTTTACTTTGTCATCACCAAAATTTACGTCCACTACTAGCCCTCAAAATGTATGCATTAGAAGACATCCGAAATGACAGATGTAGTTTATAAACTCGTAGGTCAACACTAGAATAACTTATGGAATGAATAGATTTTGTGATCCAAACAAAAATCATATATGCTTTAGAAGCTTGCGGGGAGGCACACTGTAACACCTAAAATTTGAATTAGCAAATTAGGTTTGAATTTGAATTTAACTTGCTTTAATTTGATTTACTTCTAGCAATTTTGTGAGCGTAGAACTTAATAAATAACACTAAAATAAATATCACATGTTAGGGCTCAACATGTTGTGCATCTCATGCTGCTGCATTCTCTTTTGTACTGTTGGTTTGCAAAAGCTTTAAACTAATTCAAAAACCATTAGAAAATAATTTTGGAAAAGCAAAAAGAAAAGAGAAATAGAAAACCTTGCTCCCTCCTCCTTTCGGCCTGCTTGTCCCAAAGCCAGACGGCTCCTTCCCTCCCTGCCTTCCACCCGCTTGGGCCGGCCTGCTGCTCAGCTCAGTTCTTGCTTGGCCACCGCCTCCCCTTTCTCTCCCTGCCCACACGGCCCCGCGTATCAGCCGCCTTCTCCCTCTCTTCTCCGGCTCGGACTCTGCCGAGCAGAGGAGCCCGCGTCCGCGTCTGTCTTGGCGTGCGTGCCACGCCCAAACCCTCTCCCTGGCCCCTTTAAATAGCGTCGCCCTCGCGTTGTCGATCTCATCTAAGCAGCCGAGCCCTCGCACTCGCCTCAAGCTAGAGCAGCGCCGCCACGCACCGCGTCCGCCGCCGAGCAGAGCTCCGCCGCCGAGCCGTCGGGCATTTCCTGCCGCCATAAGCCCTCGTCGAGCATCGCATCGGCTTCGTGAAGTCGCTCGGAAATTTCCCCATCCCTTCTCCCTTCGTTTTGCGCACCGGCTGACCCTGTCGTCGTTTTGCAGGAAGCCGACGTCCGCTGTACGCATCGCCAGCCATCCACTGTCATCTCCGAGCCTTGTCGTTGCCCTAGGTAAGTTCGCCTCTCCTTCCTCTTTCTCCCAGTGCTTTCAGATCAAGAAACCGAGCACCGTAGCTCCAGATTAGTTCGCGTCGGCGAGCGCGAGCTCACTCCGGCCATGGCGCCACCGCCCCTGCCTTCTTCTCTGGCGGGAGCGCCCCCCCTTCCCCCTCTGTTCTAATCTGAGTCGTCGGCTTCGGATCCAAGGGATCAGATCGCCCCATACCCCTTCGCGGGTCATCTTTCTAAAGAGACCCCCGCTTTTCATCAATTTAACCCGCCATCCAGAGCTGACTCAGTTATTCCGATTTACCCGATTTATTTTAATTCAATAAAGTTCAATCTAATTACAGAATTGCCACTGTTTTCAAATACCTATAACTTGCTCGTTTTAGATCCGTTTTAATCCGTTCAAGTTGCGTTAGATCCGTAATTTTATGCTCTATACAGTAGTATAGATTTCATCTATGTTAATCACTTTTGAAAATAAAAGTTTAGATTAAATCTTTTAATGCTTTAATCTTGTATAGTAAATCTTGTTTAACCTATAGTTTAATCGTTTTAGATCCGTTTAGAGTGAATTACGCATCTATGTGATCGTAGTATAGTATAGATCTGTTTTATAACCGTTTCAAAACCTCTTTATTGTCCATGGTGTAATGTTCTAATTATATCTTTGTTGCTTCGTGTATGATTGTTCGGATGATTGCGTGGTGATGTTGATCGAGTACAGCCGGTGAGTTTTTCGATGATCAGGAGTTCTTTGCAGCAGATCAGGACCACCAGGAGCTTTGTGTTCAAGGCAAGTTTAACATGGGATCATCCTTGTTACCTATTCACCTTAATTCACCTAGTCATGATTGCATGTGTCTCAATTGATTCCTATTTAGATCTTTACCATAGCTTGTTACCTTGTACCTTGTCACCTTGGGATACTATTGTATATGGGTAGATTTGCTATGCTTTATGAATTATGAGAAGAATCTTGACTAATGATATATGCAACAATGAGATAAAAATTGGCTTTTGTAGCAACATGGATTAGGACACCACTATAGGGCGAAAGTTGGGATAATAACGCAACCACAAGTGCTAATATGGCTCTGGTTTTAGTCAATTATGGGAGTTGGACTAGCATGATTGTAGTTCGTGAAAGGCACCTTTGCCGAGCTGGTTATGGGGTATAGCTTGTGTGGGGACCGCTGTGGGTGGTACCATCGGGGTGTCCCATATACCCCTTTGCATTGGGTCCGTAGGGTCTACTACTTGCTAGAAAGACTTTTTGAAAGACTTCATAGTGTACCCTGCCTGCTCACCTTGGCAGTGTGTTGGGAGTTGCAAACCCGGGCATATGGGCAACACGGCTTGTGGGTAAAGTGCGTAACCTGCAGAGTGTAAACCTATCATGATAGTCATGCTCACGGTCACGAGCGGCCTGAAAAACTCACAGTGTAGATGATCATGTTTTTTAACTGTTAATGTTGATTATTATTCTTATCATGTGGTTATTAATTGGGTTAGGCATAACTAAAGCTAAGTGTTGGTAAAACTTGACCAAGCTAAAAGCAACCGCAGTTCAGACAGTGTCAGCCTTTGAGCTTCATAACCCTGTGTTACTCTTGCTGAGTACTTTAAGTGCTCACCCTTGCTTTATCAACCTCATCAGATGGCTATGAAGACTACCGTGAAGAGTACTAGGTTAGTGGTCAACCAGTCGACATTCCCTGTGAAGTGGAGCTTCGTCGCGAGAGTTATCTTTACAATTCTGGTGTTTTGTTTATGAATATTATTCGTTATGTAATAAGCACTAGTGATGGTACTATTTAAAGATTTGTCGGTTTATGTGTGTGATTGATCTCTGGGCGCACATAAGTTATTCGTATTCAATTTTATTCTTAAAATTGAGGGTGACACACACCAATTGCAAGGAGCCAAAAATCAAACACACATAGTGGATAGCTTTTGGCCGTAAGATATATTTGTTAACGATCTCTTTAGGCTCCTTTTATGTTAACAATTTCTTTAGGGCCCTTTTAGGAATAGAGAAAAATCTAGCCAAGTTTGATTTTTTTTTACTATTCATCTCAGTTATAAATCATTATTTGGTAATTGTTAGAGCAACATTTAAAGAAGTGTTGTAGCATCATTTGTGAATATGTAAGTTTTACGTGATTTACTCTCCACTTTATTAATCGGCAACATCTCCATAAAAAACATTGAGGTTTTCAACCTACTATTTTTTACTTTTATTACGTTGAATCTGATTAAAAGTTTTACAGCCCCGTAGCAACGCACGGGCATATGCTAGTCTTTTAAAATAGCTTAGTTTCACCTAAATAATTACTCATGAAACTATTTTCTAAAAAAACATTTTTATTAATAAAAGCTGAGGTGTGTTAAATGGCCCTAAGATTGAGCATAAAGTAGCTTTCCACCATAAATCAACTATGAAACTAACTAGCTTCAGATCCATACGAAATTTGGTCAGGTGTGTTAAACGGCTTCAGATCCATACGAAATTTGGTTGGATGAATGGCCTCATTTAGGCCATGTACAGCGCTAGCCGTTTATGGGTAGTTAATGGTCCATTTTTCTACGGTGGAAGAAAATGAAGGAGCTTGCTAGAGAGTCGCTGCTTAACCAAGCAGCGGCGCTTCGGCCGAGCGGTACACCACCTATGCAAGCTGACGCAAGGGTCTCTTCGGTTGTTAAGCGTCTTTCAGACAAGAGTTTGCATTGTAGGTTAAACTCTAGTGCTAATTCTCTCTCTTTTGAAAGTCTATCGCATTGTACAGGCCCTTAGCCATGGGGTTGTCCTCGGCGAGCCGCAACAGCTCGACCAGCCAATGGTTGTCGCGCGGGAAGTGGACAGCAGCAAGCGCTTCCCTACTACCTGCAGCTTTGAGTGTTGAGATGCGCACAACGTGCCTAACCACGACAGCGCGAGCAACACCGTGAGCAACAACGGCATGGATAAGGAAGAAGAACTAGAAGCCTCCACCAACCACGTCGCCGGGAGGGGCATGTCATGCTGGAGCTGCCACAGAGGGCCAAGTAGATTTTTTTGCCGTAGCTGATTCAGATAAGTGGGGAAGAAAGGGGAATGGAAACAAATCGGTTTGAGAGGGAGGTGTATAACCAATAGCAATGGTGGTTTATTTTCACCTAACTTTACGAGGAGGTATGAAACAATCTTTCGTTGAGAAATGCCAACATGATGAATTTGGCCACTAGATCCATAGGTTCTGTGAATCTGGATTTCGTGGAGCTAGATCACCTTAATAAATTTTACTCCGTACATCCTAAATTGTAAGTTATTCTAAAAATCTTGGAGAGTTAATGTTTATAAAATTTGACCAAATCTATCTATATCTATATCTTCTATATCTATATCTATATCTATATATCTATATAATAATAAAGAGGCAAAAATTTTAGCTATTTTTTTGGTCCATCCATTTTTTTATCCGTCTAACTACCGGGTCAATATATAACACATACTCATACAAGTTTGAATAGATCTTCTCTAACATGGTACAGGGTTCGATTCCAAAACTTATTGGGTCGTGTATGTGATCTGGGATCGAAAACAACCGGCTTTCCATACGAGTCCTATTCCAACATGCCTTATGACCGAAGATAAATATATTATATTTTTTCTAGAAAAACAAGCAATATTCCATATCTAAAATTTCACCTATTCATTATATCTGTAGTATGGTCACTTGAGAGTCCATACGCCCCACGTTTACTGGTCGAAAAAAAACATATGGGAAAAAGAAATTGGCCAATCGGATAACTAAATCCAAACGAATCGACCAATCCTACCGTCCTATTCATCTTCTTTTCCTATTTCTCATCAGATTTTTTTTAGATAATGGATATAAAATCCGGCTTCATCTATCTAAGGATAGAATCAGGCCACACAATACAGACTCCAGACACGACACAAAGTTCCAAAAACTTACAACCCCACTCAACGCAAACGGAATATGTAAAAGTTTTTGACTAAACAAAACCAACATGTCGCTGGAACAGCCAACCATTTGAACAGAAGAAAACTAAAGCCGACGTTTCTAGTCGTTGCACCACGGAGGTCAAATGATCCTGAAGTTCTTCACACCGTAGTAGCATCACCCATTGACGCATCCAATGTGTTCCTCGGAATAGTACCTGCATAAGAGATTTTAGTTTGCATTTGTCAAAAACTACCTCATTCCTTGTTAGCCAAATTGTCCAAAGAAGAGCAGCAAGAAAACTAAAGCCGACGTTTCTAGTCGTTGCACCACGGAGGTCAAATGATCCTGAAGTTCTTCACACCGTAGTAGCATCACCCATTGACGCATCCAATGTGTTCCTCGGAATAGTACCTGCATAAGAGATTTTGGTTTGCATTTGTCAAAAACTACCTCATTCCTTGTTAGCCAAATTGTCCAAAGAAGAGCAGCAACTGCTGTTAATAACACTGAATTATACTTTTTGTTGCCCAACTTAGACCAATTATGAAACAAATCAACAATATTTAAAAGAGGTGATAACCCAAAAAAAGTATATGTATAGAACGCCACAAAAATTTAGCATAGAAACAATCAAAGAAGAGGTGATAAATTGTTTCTGGAAGATTACAGAGACAACACTGCTTATCTCCATTCCAATTCTTCCTAGCCAAATTATCTTTGGTTAGAATAACTCCTCTTTTCAAATACCACATGAAAATTTTTATTTTCGCTGGTAGCTTTGTTTGCCAAATGTCTAGCGATACTCTCACCCCACTGTTAATTAATGCAGCATACATAGACTTGACTGTGAAAACTCCAGATATTTTTAATCCATATACAAACACATATCTTTCCTGTAGTAAGTTAACCTGTTGTAAGGAAGCAACAACATGAGATGAGAATCCTATTCCGTCTCTCTTTCCCTGGGATCTTCTTTCCAAAATCGATTATAGTACAAAATCGAATACAATACAAAAAATACAAGACTATAAATACTAGGCATTGACATCTCATATCAACAATAGACACAAAATAGATCGAAACAAGACAAAATCAAGCCCTCCACGGATGCAATAAAATTGAGGCCACCATAGTCGTGTCTGCACGAATCGATGGAGGAGTAAATCCAAAAAAGATTCAAAGGAAATCAGAGAGTATCAAACAATAGACGGGTATTCTGAAATGTTCCATAGTAGGTGAATCACTTTAACAAATTAAAAATTATAAAAATTAGTGGACTTCCTTTTCGGAATAGAAATTGGCTATTTCTACATAGGGAAAGTCGTGTGCAATAAAAAATACAAACACAATTTGGGGAGGTTTTTTTCCTATTGTAACAAGAAAGAATTATCTACTCCATCTGACTAGTTCCGGGTTCAAGTCCCGGTCACGTCTCCAGGCTGCTCGGGGCACCTGCGCTGCCGCCTCTGCGCTCGTCGACAAGGGCACCCGCGCCGTCACCTACCCCGCGCAGCAACCAGCTACGAGCGCACTCTTCCATAGGCGCCGGATAGGGCCCGCGCCCATGGTCCGATTTGTCCTGGCCGTGCACGTAGAGTCCGCCGCAGGGAGAAGTGCAGGCGACGCAAGTGGAGGCCAGCACGGGGAGCAGCAAGGCGGCGCAAGCGGAGGGCGGTGGAGGCGACACGAGGCCACAAGCAGAGGCTGGAGTAGGGAGGCGGCCGCTACCTGAGGCCATACAAACTAAACTCATACGGACCATGTGTTCACAAACGTTAATGCATAATTTCCTAAGAAAAAATTAAAATACATGCCATGTGACTAGAGAGGAGTACATTCTAATTTTCGTTGCAACGCACAAGTATATTTGCTAGTTTATATAATGATAAGAACATATTTGATATCAACCAAGTATCAAGTATCATTAGATTCTTTATTAGTTATATTTACATACTATACCTATTTGATGTCATAAATCTTTGTGTTTCTCTCTATAATCTTTGGTCAAACTTAAAATGTTTTGACTCTCCAAGATTCTTGGAATGACTTACAATTTGGAACGGAGGGAATATATATAGTTGTTTTTTATTGAATTGGGAGCTCTCTGCTAAATAGACCAGCTAATATACTGGTACATGTAAAATTACACCTTCTGTGCTCATTAACAGTTGTACTATATCATTATATCACTAGGTTCATGCCCGTACGTCGCTACGGGAGAACTAAACTTTTGTACTAAAAACACAGCACGATAAAGAGACATTTAATCAAAAATGAAAATTTATTAAATTAGCATATATAGTCCAATGCTCATTTCTTTCGTGCGCCAAATGTCTTATATTTTGAGTTTGAAACTGTGTTACATAGGATAAAAAACAATAATTAGTGTGATATGTGTACCCTTTCATTTATCGGCAATCATTAATATTACATGGATTTTCAGTTCACATGTACATCTAATTTGGTGCAAAAAAATCTTAGAAGCACAAACAAAAATACACATCAATCTTCTTCTATTTGTATCATTCGGGCTGCTTTTGGTACTACTTCCATTTTCTCTGAGCTTCTATCATGTACTCAAATTTTTTCACTTCTTCCTGGTAGTCTTGCCAATCTACAAGAAATAAATAATAGATATAAAAACACCATTCGACATAGGCTGGGACAAAATCAAATGAGAGCCTTTGAATTAGTGAGGCTAAGAACAAATGATCATCATTCTGTTGTTCCTGCCAGATATAAGTTAAAATCAACTACAACTTTAGATTACACAAAAAGTTCTAGAGAAGCTAGCTAAATAAATCAAACAAAAGTGGCTTAGGATTTTATTCCACGAGAAGTTTTAGAGAACCACATTGACATTCTAATTTAGTGCAACTTATATCCTCAATCATCGAGCATTTACCACTAAAAAGACCGGAATAAGAACATATCTGGCATAGACAGAATACAACTTAAGCTAGGGCCTTTAAAGCGAATAACCTTAGTTGTTGCTGGGAACATCTCGACTTGAGAGTCACTTGAGCTAGGGCCTTTTTGAAATGTTCGATATCTAGTTCCCTTTCAACTCTTTGGAGGTACCATTCATGTCTTTAAGTAGATCATGGAAGCCCTTCATTTGGTTGGATTTAAGATACAATTCCACTTGTGGGTATCTCTCATACATGCACCCAAGAACATCTTTAATTTTCTTGATAGTTGAAGTGCCAGAGTTGTCCTTGTCTGCTACTAGGAATATGGCAAATGTTCATATGACCCACTAAATATGTAAGCACATTCTGAATAAATGCTACTCCCTCCGGTCAGCTTCATATGACGTTTCATACAACAATTTTGATCTGCTTGCAGTTTTATTTTTGCTGCCTGAAATGTCACACAAAGATGCCCGCAAGTAGTACAATTGACTCTACGCAAAACATTGCAGGAGCATCTTACCAAAAATTCATTAATACAACCAATTAAATATGCATGCTTGAAGACTGTGCTAGCTGACACAAAAGATAGTTTGATACAAAGCATTTGTATTCAGAAAACAGACATATCTAGAACTAATCACAGAGTAAGCCAAGAATACCTGAACTTTGCAAATTTAGCAGCTAGGAACTCAAACACTAAAAGCAACAACAATTTTCTGATTGGTTCCTCTCTCCATGTGAAGACAACAGATAGTTTTGGTATTAGAGACAAATTATATTAAAAAGGTAAAGACGATATACACAGTTTCGTTCTTAAGAACAAGCTAGATGCATGTGTCAGTTTAAACTAAGAGAGAAGGCTATGAGTAGTAATTTTGATAAATGGATGTCAAGCCCATGGTGTGTTTTGGTAAAACAGAACAGGCTAGATGCAGTTTGAACTAATTGAAGGCCATGAGGAGTAATTTCAGTAACCATAACTTTTCTCTTAGAAATCATTGTGCAATCACCAAGAGCACATAGATCCTCTCACGCCCTTGAACTCTAAGCCACTCGTCAGTAGCTACTAGCTAGCACATGCTGGTTCTGCGGCAAGTCATGTTGATATTGAATTTGGTGTGTACATTTTTAACTCGTGAATGGAGGAAAACAAAAATACAAGATATAGGGTTGGTCTTGGGTGATTCTTGTCAACTCTAAATCAACACCTCTAGTTCAGATAATAGTTGATGAATTCTGATGACGCGAAATTATTCACCAAACTGCAGGGTCCAATTTGACTTCTGTTGCATGTCAGTATTCAGCTTACGAATGAATACCTGCAGAAATGTGAGAATAATATATATGTTGTTCTAATCCCTTACCAATATAAACATAATAATTCTATTATGAAAGCATAGACACACAAGGATTTGGCAGCGCACGAACAGATGCTTAAAAGAAACAAAATAATTAATTAATATTAATTCCTAATTCTTACCTTGTAACATGCTGCTCCGATATCTATCTTCGCTCCTGAGAGTCCTCCCTCTTCTGATGATATGCTGGAACATGTAACTAAATCAATTTTGACCAGCGGAGGACAAACCAACAGGACAGAGGGGCAGAGGGTTGTGTTGGGGCAAAAGGGGAGACGTTGGCTGGCTACTTGGCTAGATGGAGGATAGTGGAGAAGATCATACCCGAAGCAGCTAGTAGTCCAGCACCAATCCATGGCCTGCTCACCGGGGCGGAGGCGGCGCTGCAGGGGGGAGATGTGCCACTGCAAGTAGAAGGAGGTGGGCGCCGTCTGCACGCAACAGGCCACTCCGCCACTGGAAGTCGCCTTCCGCGTGGACAGGCCGCACCGCCGCCAGCCGTCGGTGGGGGTTGTCGCCCGCCGCCGGTGGGGAGGGGAGCATGGAGTCATCCCGCGGCCGGTGGGGCCGAGTCCCGCCGCGGCTCCTGGGACTGAGTCCCATCGCGGCCGGGTTGAAGCTCTCCTTCGACGGTCCATGGAGGGCTTCAGTCGTGTGGAGGAGCACGCCGCCGCCGCCGGTCACGTAGAGGGGAGGCCGGAGAGGTGCCGCCGCCTCTAGGTGGCGCACGCCACCACCGGATGTGGTGCTGCCAGATCGGGTGGCAGCGGGGCCGTCGCCGATGGGAGGGATGAGGCACCACGGGCAGGAGGCAGCCGCCGCTGTTACCATGGAGGCGAGGCGATGCTCTCGTGCGCAGATTCTTTTTTTTTAAACTCTCGTGCGTAGATTTGGGCAGAATGGGGAGAGAGAAATCACGGGAGGGCTTTCCTTTTAGCTTCAAGGGATGAGGGAGCGCTTTCTCCTTTTGCATCGCACGAGGCGAAGCGATGACCCGACGTGGAAGTCGCACGGCGGGGCTTGCGACCCCAAAAAAAGTTACACCAAGAGGCCGTCTTAGTTTTGGTTTTTTAGTTGTGAAAGATGGAAGATGTGGAAGATTAAGTTGGAATGTCTTTGTTCGGCTGCGGCTTTAGCCGGTTTTAAGACATGCTTTCTCTCAGTAATTTTTTCTAGGGTAATCAGAAAAGCGATCGCAGCCGCAACCAAACAACCCGTTGTTTGCTTCTCAACTACAGTACTGCTTGCTCTCGTATAGCAATAGCATTTTGTTGTCCTAACGTGCATGTGTGTCTGTCTATAGGTCTAGTCGTTGGATCATCGAACCAAAGTTTAGTTCGTTAACGGATATAAATAGGCTAAACGTGAACTAGTTATAAAAAAAATTCAATAAATTCTACTCACCAATTAGCCTCTATTAGTTTTTATTAGATCATAATTAATTCATACTTAGGTCTTCGGTTTAGCATCCAAAACAAGACAAAAGTTTAGTATAGTCTATTCACAATCACCGCATATACTTTTCCGAAAATTTGGAAGCAGCGCAAAGACACCTGTACGGTTGAGTGTGCCGCCGTCGTCGTTTAATACGTACTCCCTCTATCTTAATTATAAGACATCTCAAGAACCTTGGAGAGTCAAAACATCTTAAGTTTGACTAAACTTATATGATAATATAATAATATTTATAATACTAACTAAGTATCATTAGATTCGTTGTTAATTATATTTTCATAGTACATATATTTGATGTCATAATTTTTTATAGTTTTCTTCTATAATTATTAGTCAAATTTGAGATACTTTAATTTACCAAAATTTTAAAATATCTTATAGATGGAGGATCAAGTCAAACGTGAGGTGTCATCCTCAGGAATAGCGTACGACGCGTGTTCGAAAGAAAATGTGCCTCAAGTGCTGAGCGCTCCTGTCTGCCTGTCCTATCGGGTTTGGTTTACTGTCTCAGCCCACGAGTACTCCTATGCAGACGTGGGGCGTAACCATATTCGAAGATTTAGATTTGTTCCTATCTGAATTCGGATATTCAGTATTCGATACAATATTTATCGATACAATATTTATCGAATACTCAAATAACATATGTTGTTCATATCTTAACGGAACTAGCTGACGCTAGGCTATCTGAATTCGAATCAAATAGAAATTGGATATCTGTCCTTATTTATCCGTTTGCAAAGTATCCTCGTCACTTCAGAAAGAGGAAAACAACTGCACGCTAGGATGCAAAGTCTAAATGACCGGCGTCCCGACGAAAATTCTGATCAGAAAGGCATCAACGGCATCGACAAGCAAGGTGAGATCAACGGTCTGATCCCTGTCAATGACGACGATGGCATGGCAAATCAGGCACCGCGCCGTATCATGATCGTGATTGTATGAACACTAGTAAAAAAAATGTCCTTTTGTACCGGTTGGGAATGGGCTAAGCGGGACTAAGAATCCGGGACTCGATTTGTCACAACCGGGACTAAAGGACCTCCCAGCTTCAAAAAAAATTAAATTCTCCCTCCACTACGCCCCAAGACCTCTAGCACAACCTCGCATGCAGCTTACAACTCCACCTACAAAACACATCTGACAATAAATGGGACGTTTTCCTTTTGAACCAACTCAGCAAGAGACCTTTAGTCCGGATTGGTATTACCAACCGAGACTAAGTTTCAGTTTTTAACATCAACCAGGACTAAAGGTGAAAATAAAGAGTTCCACCTGCAAAAGTCTGCTGCACTAACCGTTGAGCAGGGGACTTTAGTCCCGGTTGGTAAAGGTCTCTTTAGTCCTGATCGTAAAAAATATCGAGACTAAAGCCAAGTTTATATTCGATTCAAATGTCTGATCTCTACTAGTGGAAGATACTGACAACGCACGTGAACAAGTTCCACGGGAGGATCTGTGCGCGTGCTTCTTGCAGATCAGGCACCCATGTGGCTAGTGTACAATTTCCTCTGATCTTGATGTGATTGGTGATATATATAGCATGACTTGTTTTGACTTTATTGATGAGCTCAGTCAACGAACAATATTTTTCTATCATAATAAATTAGCCTAAGTTAAATTTCATCAAAATAAATAGGTCCTTTATCTTCTAAGTGGTATACACTATTGTGGTACGGTAACGACTATTACGTTGAGGAATTAGGCAAATTTCAAGATTAAAATTCACAACGTAAATCATGCCGATCTCTAGTGTGTATAGCCTTGAGATATTAGTTGAACCCAATAGCAGAAAAAGCACAACTCGAGCAGCTACATGATCAAAACAGCTGGCATATATACCGAAATAACAGATTGGTCACTGCGTGTGTGTACCTCTCGTTTGTACATGAAGATGTCAAGGAAATCATCAGGTCCAACTAATCGGGCCCGAGCGCCGCGCGACAACCAGCGAGCATGCATGCAAGCGGCCCACGCCGAGGGCGGGACGGCCTAGCAGTTCGACGAGTGTTGTAGGCGATACGCTAGTTCCCAGCTCGCACATCCCACGTAGGTGAGTTTTTCTAATTTTTTCCTTTTCTTTGTCTATTTTTTTCATGTTTTAACTTTTTATTATTTATTTATTTTACGTAACTAATAATTATTTTATTTATTTATTTATTATTTTTATTTTTTTGTTCTTTTTTGTTTTCTTTCTTTTCTTCTTATTTTTCCTTTATCTTTCTCTTTGTTTATTCTATATACTTTCTTATTTTCATTTGGTTTTATGTTTTATTTTTTTATCTTTTAAATTTTACTTTAATTAATGTTCCATAATATATTAAATATTCAAGTGATGTCTTTCAAATTATGATTTATTTTATCTTTCATTTATTGCTATTTATGTTATTGTTTTGTTCATTTATGTATTTATCGTTTCTATATTTCATAGTTTTCGTTATCCCTTGTTTTCTATTTCTATAATATCACAATACCATTCATACAAACCTAGAATTAATTTTCTAAATCTGAATTATTGTTCTGTTGTACTTGTACATTTGTGTTATGATAGTAGAATCTTTCTTTCCATGGTATTGTGTAGGTTGAACATTTTTGTTATGATCTTGTGCTAATATTCACTTAAATGATTTATTCTATAGCATAATCATACTATTTATGAGATATATTAAAATTATTGTTATATTGTTCTTGGTATGTTTAGTGATTTTTTTCATTATACGTGATGTTTTATGATGTATTTTACAATGCTCATATAGTAGAAACATGATGTTCTATAATATATTTTGTGATGTTCAGTTGGTATTCAAATGATGTCCTATGTCAAATTTGTGATGTCTAGTAGTACATATATGATGTTTTAGAATATATTTTCTAATGTGATCATAGAATACAAGTGATGCTCTATATTATATTTTTGTACAAGTGATGTTCTATAATATATTTTTATGATATTTATATAGTCTATATATGATGTTCTATGATTTATTTTGTGATGTTCACTAGTATACATATGATATTTTATGATATATTTTATTATCTATTCGCATCGTGAGATGTCTTGTGGTACTCCTATATTTTAGGTCTATTCAAATAGTATTTATGTGATGTTTTTCTCTGATATGTGGAATTTTTAAATAATTTTTTCTTTATGATTTGTTCAACCTATACATTTTAAATTTATTTCATTTCATATTCTACGAGATGTTTCAAGATATATTTTGGTCTAGAACATTATCCTTGTGAGGCTATAATACTTGTTTGGACTTAAATAGATAGACATATTTTAATAATATAAATACTTTAGTTTAAATTGTTTAATGGTAGAGGATGGCTTTCTTATGTCAAAGGTCATGTGTTCAACACCTCCTACACATACTTGTTTTGCTCCTATTTTTATTTCTCCTTTCTAAGCATTCATTATGGTTTTTCTCTTATGTATGTATTACCTCTGTCTATAAAGAACGCAATTCTGAAACAGTATTATGGTTTAGTATACGAAGTTTGATCAATTATAGATTAAAAAGTATAAATAATTTTTATATTAAATAAACATCATTAGATTAATTATGAAATATATTTCTATAATAAATTAAATTAGAGCCATAAACGTAAATATTAATTACTACAAATCTAGTCAAACGTGAAGTATTTTAACTGTTATGTATATCATAGTCGCATTCGGACGGAACCGGTGGAAAATGTGGACGAGAGTGCAGGAAACGCACGGGTGTGCGGAGTGGGCTAGCAGCCCATGCAAAAGGGAGCAGAGGCGTAGGTTGGCAAGGTCAGGTGCCTGGTGCCGACTAGAGTGAACCTAAAGCGCTCCCAAGAGGTCGTAGCCCAATCATAGATGAGTGGTGAATGAAGAGCTCAATGCAGCTGATGACGGACACGATAGTAGGAAACGTCGTCTGACTTGAATGGAAGATGGCCCAAAGTGAAGGTAGGAAGTAGTTGCACAAAAGCGTTTCCTAAAAACCTTATTTATACTTTCCTAATACAAGATTATATAGGGATAACGATTTCAAAAATATTTGATGTCAGCTCTTCCTAAAAACCTTATTTATACTTTCCTAATACAAGATCGTAGGGATAAGGATTTCAAAGGTCTGATCTCTCGATCATGACGCTCGGGATGGAGAAGCTACAACAGTGGTGCAGCAACACAAAAAAGCAAAACCCCTAACTCAAATAGGCATGTTTTGGTGTTGGTCCATACTCCATAGGATGTTTATATAGGGTTATCCCATATGATCTTGTGTCATGATTAAGATCTAAAATGTTTAGGTCTCTCTTATTTGAAGACTAAACATTCTCATGCTTCCTTCTTTGCATGTAAAAATAGGCCTTGACATTTTCTAAAAGATATATTGAATTTCTTATTGGGCCATCCCTGTTTATTCTAACATATTATGGCCTGTGTTGAATGATTAACGGCAGTGAGAAGATTTAGTTTCTTTTTTTATTATACATTTTTTATGAATGCTACAAAGAGTATGGGATCATTCAATTAAGCCTGAGCAAGTGTCTAGTGAGGAAGTTGAGTTTTGCTAATCCAAATATTATAGTACCTAGTGGAGTACCAAGTGTGCATCCACCCATCTCATTAGGCTTGTCTGAGTCAAGTGAGAGTTTGTGCTTATTACTCTTGGTGATCAACATCACCTAGACAATTCGATAGTGATTGGGAGTTTGGTGATTATTCAGAGGATCTTTTGGATAACCCAACTCGTCTTGTGATCAGTTGTGGGCGATTCACCGAGTCGAAGCGACAAAGAATTAGCCCGGAGAGAGCACTTGATCCTTAAGTAGACCAAGGGGAGCAACCAGGCATGGGTGCTCCAATGAGGACTAGGGGGAGTTACCTTGGCAAAATGTTGCCTTATCACTACCTTCCTTTAGTTTGAGCAATTTCATTTGTGCAATTCAATTCTCGCATTTATGTACTTAGAATTGCCATGCTAGAGTAGGAATGGAACTAGGATGCTAAATGTTGTGCGGTAGAACACACTTCTAGGCATAAGGGGTAATGGCTTTTAGAATTTGGACTAAATTCTTGTAATAGATTTTAGAAAAGCCCAATTCACCCTCCTCCACTCTTAGGCATCTTGATCCTTTCAACCATGATCAAGCTCATAAGAGAATGGGGGATCAACGATAAGTTTTTTGTAGTGACTCTAGTCTCTAGATAATGCAAACAACAATGGTGTGACGATGAAATTTATGAAGACCCTTTTGCTAACTAAGAAGATGCTACTTCTCGATGGCAGGTTGTTCCACCAATGTTGTCCTGCTCATGTGAAAGGTCCTAGATGGCTAGAGGGGGGGTGAATAGTCTATAAAAATTTCTACAAATAACACTTAAGCAAAAGGTTAGTAAACTAAATGGCGATAAAGCAATGTTGCACTAGCTCTAGAAGGGATAAAGCCAGCCACCTATTCACAAGTCTAATAAGCAAAGAAATATGTAAACCACACACAAGCTAACACCCTAGCAAGAAGATAGAACAAGATAAACTAGAAGGCTGCAGAAAATACCCTACCGGTACTACCGGTTCCTGACCGGTACTACCGGTACCTTACGGGATTCACGAAGAAGCGATTGATTCAACTTGGATTTCAGATCTGAGGTTTCCCAAACACTTCTTGATGTTGTAGATGTTGATGTTGAGCTTCCCTTGGCTTGAATCCTTACCAATTCGTAGATCGGCCCTTCCAAACCTATGAATGAGGGAGAGAGAGGAAGAACACGAAGAACAAGTATGATAGGCAATGAAAACTCAATCATTATCACAAGCACAAGATACACAGGATTTATACCGAGGTTCAGAGATCTTCACAAAGGAGTTCCTACTCCTCGTTGTTGAGGTGATCGCGATGGTCGGAGTCTATTTCACCTCCTTGCCTCCCTTGAGGCTGACACAAAGAGTGCCCAAGGATTTCACTAAGATAGAGTAGGGATTACAAACACTTTGTGTGCCCTTACAAAGAATCAACATAAGAATCAACACGGGCAACACAAAGAATGCCTACCGGCTAGGGTTCCAAGAACCCAAGGGTAACAAATGCAAATCCAAACCGGCTAGATGAGGAACCAAGTGCTCAAGTCTTGAATCGATGTTCCTCACTCTCTAATCTCACTTCTCTAGCTCAAGAGTTGCAATGGATTGAAGCCTAGAGCCTAGAGGGAGAGAGAGGGGAAGTGCCTTGTGCTTGGGAGCCTTTTTCTCAGAGTTGGGGCGAGTTAGAATGAGTGGCCAACAGGCCTCAAGAGAAGGGGTGTGCTATTTATACTCGCTGCTCCAGATGCACTACCGGTACTACCGGTGGATCACCGATACTACCGGTCCAACATTTCCGACCGTTGGAGCCTTCCGAACGTTGCACAGAGTTAGCCTACTGGTACTACCGGTGGCTCACCGGTACTACCGGTAGTTCAAAAAGGGTGATGTCTTCGCATGCGAGAAAGTCCCACCGGGAGCTGACCAGTATCACCGATACTCCACCGGTAGTACCGGTGGGAGACCAGTACTATCGGTGGCTCTGCAGATAGCCACTGAGGTGCTCTTCTAAGTGCCTGTGAGTGCAAGGTGTCTCTCGAACGCATAAGTAAAAAACATGAGCACTTTTATCCCCGTCTAACTAGATTAAGTTGCACCCCTCTTGATAGTGCGGCATTTCCTATGACTCAAGTAAAGGTAAAAACTATTTAACCAATTGAGTCGAGCCACTATCCATCAAATGAAGCTTTGGAGTGCTATAATCACCGAATGTCATCATTGTATCTTCCAATGGACTAACACCTTGCAAATTCAATTTTGTCTACACACTTAGGCAAAAGGTTAGTCCAATAGGTTTCATCAATTAACCAAAACCAAACAAGGGCTTTCAATCTCCCCCTTTTTGGTAATTGATGACAACCTTTCACAAAGATATTTTTAGAATAAAGGATTTGAATTTGAGTTTCTTGTCCAAGCATTTTGAATCATGATATAAATGGACAATCACCACAAATTCGATTTTGGTAGTATTTGCTCCCCCTACATATGTGCTTGGTTGTGTTTGGTACAAAGCTTGGCACATATGTATGAATAAGAAATGTGGGAGGGTGAATAACTACCAAATGATGCTAAGGTATAAAGAATGGACCTTTGAACTGTGATACCAATCGAAGTGCACCAATATACCATCCTTAGCACCATGAATGCCTAGAAGACCACTTGAAAACAACTTGAGAGAACTAGATACTACTTGAAAATATAAAAGCCTAAGTATGCTAGTTCTTCAAGCACCATATCATTTAAGTTTCTAGCATTCACCACACAAGCATGTCATGAATATAAATATATATATGCAAGCAAGCACTTATGAATGCACATAGAAATGCAACAACCAAGTTCATAGGCTTGCTCCCCCTACTTGTGTGCTTTTATTTTCAAAATTTCCATCTTCATCTTTGTGTACTACTTACTTCTCCCCCTTTGTCATCTATTATCATATTGATTATTGGAGAGAAGCTTAGCTGTGGTCCAATCTAGATTACTTGCCCCAAGGTATTGAACTCGTTTTAAACCATGGACAAGCTTGTTCACACATCCTAGAATGGTTATCTTGCCCATGTTAAGCTAAACATTTGAAGTTCATATTCTAGATCAAACACTAGGATCGCAAGCCCACAAACATGTCATATGCTACCACTAGATCATATTAAGCATAGAGGCAATAGTGGTACCATATAAGCATCAAATTCATTTGTTTTTCATGAATGAGCCTAATGACTTGATGTCTAGATGCACTAACAAGTCCTAATAATGAATGAATGACATGTCAACCAACTTGTACCTTGCTTTGCTCGAAGGAGAGGCATGTCATATATATGGGGGTGCATCAACACATGTTTGAGTAATCAAGAATATTCAATTCATTTCTTAGTTTGCAAAATCTCTTCTCATCAAGTGGCTTGGTGAATATATCGGCAAGTTGATCATCGGTGCCAACACTTGTGATTTTGATATCACCCTTGAGTTGATGATCCCTTATGAAGTGGTTGTTGGGAATATGCCCTAGAGCTAATCATGTAGATGATTATATTCCGATTGTATCCATGATTAATAAAGTGTTCTTTGAATATCCATTATAGACAACTAGTATTGATTGACAATTATGTGAATTGTTTGTGGAACTCAATTACCTGAATGGTTATTCTAATAGTAGTCCCTGGTCGGCATTCTTGTAAGAGCACACTTGAATATTAGACCAGCACATGTATTAGTTGATGGCTATGTTTCACAAGTCATAGACATAGAGATGTCAAACTAATAATGTGGGCACATGTGAGACATGTAGGCTGGACTGACCCAACAAGAGAAAGTCTCTATTCATGTCATGTACGTTATGTCCTTAGACCTGAGATTGTGGTATGTACTCAAGATGTGAAACGATCTACTTAGAGACTATCAAACGCTACTCCGTTATTGGGTAGTTATAAAGGTAGCCCTTGGGTGGTCGGGAAACATGCTGTGAGACATAGACAATCAAGATGGAATTTGCCCCTCTCTTCGTGAGAGAGATATCACTGGATCACTCATGTGATTGGATCAACAAATGCATGGTCGTGCTTGGGTTAAGTGTTAACCCACGAGTTGAACCATATATCGAGTGGCAAAGGACATAACTTGTACATAGTCATAGTGGTTCGTCTGATATGATCATAGCGTATGCATAGGAGTTGACACGTCTTGCTAGAGGCCGCTATCAACTATTGGTCGAGTAAGAGTACTTGGGCCATGTCTATGTATGCGTGAGCCCATAGGGTCGCACGCTTAAGGGGTTGGAAGCCTAATTCGGGTTGGACCCGAATTAGACTAGGTTTAGGGTTTCTAATGGGCCTCCACCGTGGGAGCTCGTTAGGACGCCTATATAAGCAAGGGGTGGGCGCGGGGCGAATTGATCCACGCTTTTTGGCAGCCGCCGTCGCCTCCCCACGCTCGCGCCTTTTGCTCCTCGCGGACCTAGCAGTCCGGAGGCGCAACGCTTCCTCCCTGCACGTGTGGGATTCCTCGGAGGTGCTGCATCTGGAGCACAAGGACGAACCGCGCGAAGGGGACGTTGAGACGGACGACCACGCAACTGCACTGCCTGCTGCGACGCGCACGACTACATCAAGTCGTCTTCCGCTGCACCTGCGCGTCTAGTGGTAATCCCGTAACCTGTAACTAGCAGTAGATCCTGGTTTATGAGGTCGAAAAGTTTTGTTTTCCGGCTAGCGTAGCAACCTCGTATTCCTTTAGTGGTGCCTTACATCAATGTGCTTGGTTCTTGAATGTTGAACCGGATTGTTGGTTAGCTTCACCGCACTTTCATTGTCACATAGCAATGGCACTTGCTTGAATTTGATTCCAAAGTCATCCAAAGTTGCTTTCATCCAAAGCAATTGAGCACAACAACTACCCGCACTTATGTATTCGGCTTCGGCGGTAGAGAGTGCAACACTATTTTGCTTCTTTGATGACCAAGATACAAGTGACATGCCTAGCAATTGACATGTGCCCGATGTGCTCTTTCTATCAATCTTACATCCCGCATAGTCGGAGTCCGAATATCCAAGTAACTCAAAGTTTGACCCTTGGGATACCACAATCCAACATCTTGTGTATGCTTCAAGTACCTCAATATTCTCTTCGTAGCCTTCAAGTGACTTTCTCTTGGAGAGGCTTGGAATCTTGCACACATGCATACACTAAACATCACATTCGGCCTAGAAGCGGTCACATAGAGTAGGCTTCCAATCATAGACCGATATAACTTTTGATCCACCATATTGCCACTAGCATAACTATCCAAATGTCCATTTGTGCCCATTGGTGTGCTAATGCCTTTAGAATCTTCTAAGCCAAACTTCTTCATCATATCCTTGATGTACTTGCCTTGACTCACAAAAGTGTCATTCTTCAATTGCTTGATTTGAAGACCAAGGAAGTAGCTAAGTTCACCAATCATTGACATTTCAAACTCATTTGCCATCATCTTGCCAAACTCTTCACAAAAATCTTGATTGGTTGAACCGAATATGATATCATCAACATAGATTTGGAGCACAAATAGATCCTTGCCAAGCTTCTTGGTGAAGAGAGTAGTATCAACTTTCCCCATGATGAACCCTTTGGATAAGAGGAAATCCCTCAATCTTTCATACCATGCTCTAGGTGCTTGCTTCAAGCCATATAAAGCCTTCCTAAACTTGTACACATGGTTGGGTTTCTTGTCATCTTCAAAACCAGGAGGTTGCTCAACATATACTAGCGCATTGATGTATCCATTCAAGAAAGCACTCTTCACATCCATTTGGTATAGCTTGATGTTGTGTGCACATGCATAGGCCAAAAGAATTCTTATTGCCTCTAATCTTGCAACCGGTGCATAGATTTCTCCAAAGTCAAGACCCTCAACTTGAGTGTATCCTTGAGCTACCAATCTTGCTTTGTTTCTCACAACTATACCATCTTGATCTTGCTTGTTTCTAAATACCCATCTTGTGCCAATCACATTGTAATTCTTGGGTCTTTGAACTAGCTCCCAAATTTGATTTCTTGTGAAATTATTGAGCTCTTCATGAATTGCATTGACCCAATGAATATCTTGTAAGGCCTCTTCAATCTTGGTTGGCTCTATGGATGACACAAATGAATAGTGTTCACAAAAGGATGCCAATCTTGATCTTGTTTGCACACCACTTGTAATATCACCAACTATTTGATCAATGGGGTGATCTCTTGCAATGTTGGATGGTGTAAGGATAGGAGCTTGATTGCTTGAGCTTGGTTGAGATGAACTAGTCACTTGTTGATCTTGTACTTGAGAACCACTAGCTTTCACATTGGATGAGTTGAGCACTTGATCTTTGTCATCTTCAATGTCAATCACTTGTATTGGCCTAATAACACCAATATCCATGCTCTTCATAGCGTTTATTAATTGAGATCCACTCACATCTTCTAGATTCTCATTCTCAACTTGTGAGCCATTGGTTTTATCAAACTCAACATCATGAACCTCCTCAAGTATACCACTAGCCGAATTCCACACTCTATAGGCTTTGCTTGTGGTTGAGTAACCAAGTAAGAACCCTTCATCACATTTCTTGTCAAACTTCCCAAGTCTTGTGCCTTTCTTCAAAATGTAGCATTTGCACCCAAAGACTATAAAGTATGCAATGTTGGGCTTTCTTCCATTCAATAGCTCATAAGGGGTCTTCTCCATCAATGGGTGACAATACAATCGGTTGCTAGAGTAGCAAGCGGTGTTAATAGCTTCGGCCCAAAAGGAGTAACTCACATTGTACTCACTAAGCATAGACCTTGATATATCAATCAATGTTCTATTCTTCCTCTCAACAAGGCCATTTGATTGTGGAGTGTACTTGGCCGAAAATTTATGCTTGATTCCAAGCTCATCACATAGCTCATCAACTTTTGTATTCTTGAATTCACTTCCATTGTCACTTCTCACTTTCTTGATGGTGGTTTCAAACTCATTGTGACATCTCTTCACAAAAGATTTGAATGTGGCAAATGTATCGCTCTTGTCATTGAGAAAGAATACCCAAGTATATCTTGTAAGATCAACTATCACAAATCCATACTTGTTCCCACCGATGCTAGTGTATGTAGTTGGTCCAAATAGATCCATGTGAAACAACTCAAATGCTCTACTAGTGCTCATAATGCTCTTCTTAGGATGGGTGTTACCAACTTGTTTGCTAGCTTAACAAGAGCTACAAAGTTTGTCCTTCTCAAACACAACATCTTTCAAGCTTCTTACTAAGTCATGCTTGATCAATCTATTCAATTGCTTCATTCCAACATGACCAAGTCTTCTATGTCATAACCAACCCATACTTGATTTAGTGAGCAAGCAAGTAGACAATTGTGATTCACTAGTATTGAAATCAACTAGGTAGAGGTTCTCATATCTAAAGCCTTTGAAGATCAAGTTTGAACCATCTACACTAATGATCTCAACATCATCTATTTCAAATATGCACTTGAATCCAAGATCACACAATTGAGCTACCGATAGCAAATTGAAGTTCAAGCTCTCAACTAGCAAAACATTGGATATGCTCAAATCATTGGATATTGCAATCTTACCAAGTCCCTTGACCTTGCCCTTGCCATTATCCCCAAATGTAATACTATCAATGCCATCATTGGAGTTGGATTTGATTGATTTGAACATTCTAGAATTACCGGTCATGTGTTGAGTGCACCCACTATCAAGCACCCAATGCCTTCCTCCGGCCTTGTAATTGACCTACAAAACAAATTAGTTCTTTTTAGGTACCCATACTTGTTTGGGTCCTCCAAAGTTAGTGACCAAGGATTTTGGCACCCAAATTGCCTTCTTCTTTGGGCCAACAATGGGTGTGCCAACATACTTAGCCATGATACCTTTACACTTTTAAAAGGTCCTATCCAAGGCTAGAGGGAGGGTGAATAGCCTAAATTAAAATTCTAAAAACAAACTCAACAACAAGTTAGACAAAGAGGTGGTGAAGCTTAACTAGCAATAGCAAACTAAGGAATGTGAAGCCTCCTAACACAATTGCTATCCTAATATAGCTCTAATCACAACCAAAACCTACTCAAGTCTAGTAGCCCTCTAGGCACAACCTAATATACTACTTGCAAGTATAAAGAAGGTAATGCAAAGAAGGGAGGAGTGATTTTACCACCGAGTAGAGGATTGAGCCAATCACAATGAGATCACCAAGATCACCAATCAATCACAAGGATGAGCCAAGAGGTTGACACTTGATTTTTTTTTCACCAAGGTTCACTAGTTTGCCCACTAACTACGTCCTTGTTGTGTCAGCTCACTTACTTGCAGGTTCAAGAGCTAATTGGCATCACACGCCAAACCTGTCACCGAGTGCCTCACAACCAACACAAGATAAGGGCTCTCCAAGACACGCGCAATCCACTAGAGTTACCTTTGCGATCTCCCGCGAGGAAGGCATAAGAACCCCTCACAATCTTCACTTGTGGTCGACGAAGCACAATCACCAAGCTTCTCGAATCCACACCGCTTGCTCCAAACCGTCTAGGTGAAGGCAATCACCAAGAGTAATAAGAAACTAGCAGCGGTATCAACTCCCAAGTGCCACTAAGATGAAACACTCATGCAATGCACTTGATCACTCTATCTTCTCAAATGGATGAACAATCAACTAAGAGAGATGAGTGGGAGTGTGTGTGGTTTGCTCACAAGAGTATGCAATAGCCAACTGTGCAAGAGAGACTCCTTGAACCAGCCACACACCCTTAAATAGCCTCCTCAAAGAAACTAGCCATTTTTCACTTTTGGAGCTGCTGAAACGTGACCACCGGACCACTTTTGGTAACCGCTGTCGGACCATAGCAGGTGGTCCGACGCTTTGAAAATCGACTGTTGGCGCGCTGATCAGTCACCGTCGGACCACTCGCCTTGGTACGGAACTTGGTCCGACGCCTGGTCCGGTGCTTGGTCCGAAGCTTTGCTCTTGGCCAAAACCAGAGTCCAGTAAGCACCCTAGCTCCGGACTAGTCCATCGGACCATACCGAGTGGTCCGGAGCCTCCTCCGAGCCTCGATCATTTTATTCAGTGTGCACCCGAGCTCCGGACTTCACCGTCGGACTAGGCCGTCGGACCATGCAGACTGGTCCGACGCCTGTCTTAGTCTTCTGCTGAGCTTTGATCGAGCCTCCGGACCACTCGTCTATGGTCCGGAGCATCACTTCGCCTCTGGTCCGACGCTTCCTCTGTTGCCAGGCTAGTGCTAGGAGCAGCACCAGACCACTTGCTATGGTCCGACGCTCCTAAGCCAACTGGTCCGACGCTCTGTCTTGATCTGTTTTTTCTTCTCTTTTGCTTCCCTTGATCTCATGTGCCACCACCAAATGTTTCACTGACTTGTGCATGTTTGTGGCATATTTTAACAAGTTTTACAAGGGTTGCTCATTAGGATTTAGATGCAATGCATGTAATGAACTCCTAATGGCACTTGATAGGTGTAACCACTAACTATTTCCCCCCCCCTTAATAGTATGGTTACCTATCCTAAATGTGATCACACCCACTAGGTGTCTTGATCACCAAAATGGAAATCCCTAGCAATACTTTGCCTTGAATAGCTTAGGGTTTCCTCCTTTTCTCTTCTTTTCCAAGTGTGGAACTTTTGCTAGCTTCCTTCTTAGCCTCCAATGCTCCATCACTCGTCTCCTTCATCTTCTCTTGTGTACTTAACCTACTCATCCACTTAGATCTAGGTTAGTACTTAGGTTTCATCAATTACCCAAAACAATAGAGATCTTTCAATCTCCCCCTTTTTGGTAATTGATGACAACCCATATAAAATGATATGAAATATGATTTTGTTTTCAACATTAAAATGCTTGACACCACTTGGAAGATAAGATTATAAATGAAAGTGGTCAATCATTTCCAAGTTGGTTTGGTAGTGTTAACTCCCCCTACATGTGTGCACTTCTATGAATATGAATCAAGCTTTGCACACATGCTTAGATAGAACTTTTGGAGGGGTGAACAACTAACAAACTATGACATGATACTAAGGTTTTTAAGAATAGACCTTTGAAGCATGATACCAATCGAAGTGCGCCTATCATTTCACCCTTAGCAACATGGTTAGCTTGACAGCACAAGGAATACACAATATAAACAAGATAGGATATCTAGCTAACTTCCTATGCATGCTAGTGATCAAATCATCAATCAAGATTACAACTAGTCATGCACCACACAAGCAAGAAACCACTTGAAAAAGTACTATAACTTCAATGCAAGCAAGCATATGAGTGAATGCACATTCAAATGCAACAAATTGTTCATAAGCTTGCTCCCCCTACTTGTGTGCTCAAATTTTAATTTTTCATTTTTCCAAAAACTTATTTCTCCCCCTATTTCTAGATTCCACTTGTTTCTTTCCTTATCATGTTTCTCATTTTCACATATCTCCCCTTTACTAATTCTCCCCCTTTTACTGTCATTTTAACCAATTTCTCCCCCTTTGTCACACATTACCACAAAGGAAACCACTTGTAGTCACATGTATCACTTGAGGATACTTAGAGAGATTTGTTTATCAAGTCAATGTAGAAAGGAGTGGGGTGAATTATCAAATTATATTCAACCTAGATTACTTGTCCTAGATACTTAACACGATTTAAACCATGGACAAGCTTCTTCACACATCTTGCAATGGTTATCTTGGTCATGTTGGTTAATTACAAGAATAAGTATTCTAGACTAAACATGTGAGGTTGCAAGCTTATCAACATGTCATATGTCCATAGAAAACATTTGATTTTCATGAATGAGCTTATCATGAGTGATGTCTATATGCTTCTACACAAGACTAGCAAAGGATGAATGCATATGTCAATCAATTGTACCTTGCTATGTTGGAGTAGAGGCATGTCATAGGTGGGGTGCATCAACTCATGTTAGAGAAATCCAAGATGTTCAACTCATTTCTCAACTTGCAAAACCTCTTTTCATCAAGTGGCTTGGTGAATATGTCGGCTAATTGATCATAGGTACCCACATTGTCAATGAAAATGTCACCCTTTTGTTGATGATCTCTTATGAAGTGATGTCTCACATCTATGTGCTTTGTTCTTGAGTGTTGGACGGGATTGTTGGTGAGCTTTACCGCACTTTCATTGTCACAAAGCAATGGGACTTTCTTGAATTGAATTCCATAGTCCTCCAAAGTGGATTTCATCCACAATAGTTGTGCACAACAACTCCCCGCACTAATGTATTCAGCTTCGGCGGTAGAGAGTGCCACACTATTTTACTTCTTGGAGGACCATGAGACTAGTGACCTTCCCAACATTTGACATGTACCACTAGTGCTCTTTCTATCCACTTTGCAACCCGCATAGTCGGAGTCTGAATATCCAATCAATTCAAACCTTGACCCCTTTGAAAACCAAAGTCCAACCTCTTATGTATGTTTGAGATATCTCAATATTCTCTTTGTGGCTTTCAAATGACTCTCTCTAGGAGATGCTTGAAACCTTGCACACATGCATACACTAAACATGACATCCGGTCTTGAGGCGGTCACATATAGTAAGCTTCCAATCATAGACTGATAGAGTGTTTGATCTATCATCATGCCACTTGAGTCACTATCCAAATGTCCATTAGTCCCCATAGGAGTACTAATGCCTTTAGCTTCTTCTAGCCCAAACTTCTTCATCATATCTTTGATGTACTTGCCTTGACTCACAAATGTACCATTCTTCAATTTCTTGATTTGTAGTCTAAGGAAGTAACTAAGTTCACCATTCATTGACATCTCAAATTCATTGGCCATCATCTCTCCAAACTCTTCACAAAAGTCTTGATTTGAAGATCCAAAGATAATGTCATCCACATAGATTTGCAAGATGAACAAGTCATTTCCAATCTTCTTGGTGAATAGGGTAGTATTAACCAATCCCATATTGAATCCCTTAGAGAGGATAAAGCTTCTCAATCTCTCATACCATGCTCTTGGTGCTTGCTTCAACCCATAGAGAGTCTTCTTGAGCTTGAATACATGGTCGGGCTTCTTAGCATCTTCAAAACCGGGTGGTTGCTCAACATATACCTCTTCATTGATATACCCATTTAGGAATGCACTCTTGACATCCATTTGGTATAGCTTGATATTATGTGCACAAGCATAGGCCAATAGTATTCTAATTGCCTCTAATCTTGCCACTGGAGCATATGTCTCTCCAAAGTCAAGACCTTCAACTTGAGAGTAACCTTGAGCTACTAGTATTGCTTTGTTCCTCACCACTATTCCATCTTGATCTTGCTTGTTCTTGAAAACCTATTTGGTTCCAATGACATTGTGCTTCTTTGGTCTTTCTACCAATTCCCAAACTTGATTTCTTGTGAAGTTGTTGAGCTCTTCATGCATAGCATTGATCCAATCAACATCCTCCAAAGCTTCATCAATCTTGGTTGGCTCATATGATGAGACAAAAGAATAATGCTCACAAAATGAAGTCAATCTTGATCTTGTTTGAACACCACTTTGAATGCCTCCAATAACTTGATCTAACAGATGATCTCTTGCAATGTTGGTAGGTTGGAGCACTTGCATGTTGATGTTAGGTGGTTGAGATGATGTACTAGTTTGAACTTGATCTTCACTTGCATTTGCTTGATCTTGAGTTGGAGAACCACTAGCTTGATCACTTGGAATGGTTACTTGATCTTCATCTTCATCTTAGACTTGTCTTGGTCTAATGTCACCAATATCCATATCTTTCATAGCATTGACCAACTTGTCACCTCTCACATCATCCACGTTTTCTTCTTCATCTTGAGAGCCTTGAGTTTCATCAAATTCAACATCATGTACTTCCTCAAGAATGCCACTAGTCAAGTTCCATACTCTATAAGCCTTGCTAGTTGTTGAGTAACCAAGTAGAAATCCCTCATCACATTTCTCAACCTTGTTCCCTTCTTCAAGATATAGCACTTGCATCCAAACACTCTAAAGTAGGCAATGTTTGGCTTTCTTCCATTTAATAGATCATATGGAGTCTTCTCAAGCATCCCATGACAATAGAGACGGTTGCTAGAGTAGCAAGCCGTATTGATAGCTTCGGCCCAAAAAGAATCACTAACATTGTACTCACTTAGCATTGATCTTGCCATGTCAATCAAGGTTCTATTCTTCCTTTCAACTATCCCATTGTATTGAGGAGTGTACTTTGGAGAGAATTGATGATTGATTCCAAAGTCATCACAAAGATCTTCAATTCTTGTGCTCTTGAACTCACTCTCATTGTCACTTCTAACTCTCTTGATAGTTGTTTCAAACTCATTTTGGCACCTCTTGACAAATGTCTTGAAGATATCAAATGTGTCACTCTTGTCACTCAAGAAGAATACCCATGTGTATCTTGTGAAGTCATCCACTATCACAAATCTATACTTATTGCCATCAATGCTCATATAAGTTGTTGGCCCAAAGAGATCCATGTGCAATAACTCAAAAGCTTTGCTTGTACTCATGATGATCTTCTTTGGATGAGTATTTCCAACTTGCTTTCCGGCTTGACATGCACTACATAGCTTGTCCTTCTCAAATGTGACATCTTTCAAGCCCTTCACTAGATCATGCTTTATTAGCTTGTTGAGTTGCTTCATGCCAACATGTTCAAGCCTTCTATGCCATAACCAACCCATGCTAGACCTTGAGATGAGACATGTAGAGAGTTGGGTCTCACTAGCATTGAAATCCACTAGGTAGAGGTTCTCATACCGAAAACCCTTGAAAATCATGTTTGAACCATCTACACTAATGATTTCCACATCCTCCACTCCAAAGGTGCACTTGAAACCGAGATCACACAATTGGGCAACCGACAATAGATTGAACTCAAGCCTTTCTACTAGAAGCACATTGCTAATGCTTAGATCATTGGAGATAGCAATCTTCCCAAGCCCTTTCACCTTGCCTTTGTCATTGTCATCAAATGTGATACTATCAAAACCTTGTGTATTATCTTGGTTGATTGAGTTGAACATCCTTCCATCACCGGTCATGTGTTGAGTGCACCCACTATCAAGCACCAAATGCCTCCCTCCGGCTTTGTAATTGACCTACAAGAGAGATCAATTCTTTTTAGGTACCCAAACTTGCTTGGGTCCTCCAAGGTTAGTTACCAAATATTTTGGTACCCAAATGGACTTCTTGGAAGCCATCCATGGTGCACCAACAAACTTGGCATGAACACCATTAGTACCCTTGGAAAGTACATAGAATGAATCAACTCTCATGGAGGATACATCTTGCTTGGCCTTCTTATTCTTGCATGCTTTCTCATTGTGACCAACTTTCTTGCAACTCTTGCAATAGCTACCGGTGTTCTTCACAAAACGAGTATTGTGAGAAAGAAAAGTGGTCTTGCCTTTCTTGGGGGTATAGCCCAATCCCTCTTTGTAGAGAGATCCTCTTTGGCTACCCAAGCACATAAGCATGTGGTCCTCACCTCCATAAGCCTTAGCTAAGGAGTGATTGAGCTTTGTAACCTCCTTCTTGAGGGTTTCATTTTCCACCTTTAGTGAAGCATCACAAGTGACACCATCACTAGTAGATGAAGTAGAAGTGGTAGTGCTACAAGAGGGGTTAGTGGGAGCAACAATGATAGGAGCATAGAAAGATTCATCAAGAATATCACAAGTAACTCCCATGTCACATGTTTGAGAAATCTCCTTCTTGCTTTGATCAAGGAGGGAGGAGTGAGCTCTTTCAAGCTTAGAGTGAGACTTCACTAGCTTCTCATGGGCTTCCATTAGCCTCTCATGAGATGCTACGGCCTCATCAAGGTTTTGCTCAAGAGCCATATTGGCCTTGCGCAATTCCTTGCACTCCTTCCTCTTCTTGTCAATGTAATCCTTATCTTGCTCAAGCATGTCCATGAGTTCCTCCTTTGAGGGCTCCTCACTATCACTATCGCTCTCACTCTCACTCTCATCATGAGAAAGTACCTTAGTGGACTTAGCCAAGAAGCATGATGATGAAGTGTCAAATAGAGAGATCTTGTCCCTCATTGCAATACTTGCAAAAGCCTTCTTCTTGGTAGTAGTCTTATTTTCTTGATCACTATCATCACCACAAGAAGAATCACTATCCCAAGTGACAATATGAGAGTAGCCCTTCTTCTTCTTGTTGTTGTCAAATAGGGGCTTCTTCTCTTTCTTGCCTCTCTTCTTGTGATCATCATCATCCTTGTCACTATTGTAAGGACAATGAGCAATGAGATGATCAAAGCTTCCACACTTGAAGCACTTCCTTGGTTCATCATGATTCTTGAAAGAAGTCTTCTTTCTTCTTGCACCATAGCCCTTCTTCTTCATGAATCTTCCAAATTTTCTCACAAAGAGAGTCATCTCCTATTCATCAAGATCACTAGCACTTTGGTCTTCACTTTCACTAGATTCTTCAATCTTACTCTTGCCCTTGCTCTTGCTTGATGATGTAGCTTTGAATGCTACACTCTTCTTCTTCTCATCCTTCTTGTCTTCCTTCTTGACATCTTCTTCCTTGTTCTCCCGATAATCATCTTGAGTCATTACATCTCCCAAGACTTGATTTTGAGTCATGGTGTCAAGCCCACTCCTCACAATCAAAGTCACAAGAGTGTCAAACCGGGATGGAAGACACCTCAAGAACTTGTGAGAGAAGTCCTTGTCCTCAACCTTCTCACCAAGAGTCGTGAGATCATTGACTAGCACTTGAAGCCGATGAAACATCTCCGGCACATTCTCATCATCCTTCATCTTGAAGCTTGCAAATTTTTCCTTGAGAATGTATGCCTTGGCTCCCTTGACGGCTTGTGTGCCCTCAAATGATTCCTCGAGCTTCTTCCAAGCCTCATGAGCACTCTCTAGATTCTTGATTTGCTCAAAGACCTTTTCATCAAGAGCCTCATGGATGGCACTAAGAGCAATGTCATTGTGTTGAAGCTTCTCTTCCTCTTGTGTAGTTGGAGCTTCCACATTTGCAACTTCAAACTTCTTGTCCACCATAAGCCACACCTTCCGGCTAATTGACTTGATGTGTGCGGTCATCTTGACCTTCCTATAGCCATAGTTAGAACCATCAAATCTTGGTGGTTTCTTCATGTTGTTGATATGAGCTATGATCACACTGTAGGTTGTTAAGCCTCAAATCAACGGTGTACTAGCTTTGATACCACTTGAAAGGTCCTATCCAAGGCTAAAGGGGAGGTGAATAGCCTAAATTCAAATTCTAAAAACAAACTCAACAAGTTAGACAAAGAGGTGGCGAAGCTTAACTAGCAATAGCAAACTAAGGAATGTGAAGCCTCCTAACACAATTGCTATCCTAATATAGCTCTAATCACAACCAAAACCTACTCAAGTCTAGTAGCCCTCTACGCACAACCTAATATACTACTTGAAAGTATGAAGAAGGTAATGCAAAGATGGGAGGAGTGATTTTACCACCGAGTAGAGGATTGAGCCAATCACAATGAGATCACCAAGATCACCAATCAATCACAAGGATGAGCCAAGAGGTTGACACTTGATTTTTTCACCAAGGTTCACTAGTTTGCCCACTAGCTATGTCCTTGTTGTGTCGGCTCACTTACTTGGAGGTTCAAGAGCTAATTGGCATCACACGCCAAACCCGTCATCGGGTGCCTCACAACCAACACAAGATAAGGGCTCTCCAAGACACGCGCAATCCACTAGAGTTACCTTTGCGATCTCCCGCGGGAAGGCACAAGAACCCCTCACAATCTTCACTTGTGGTCGACGAAGCACAATCACCAAGCTTCTCGAATCCACACCGCTTGCTCCAAACCGTCTAGGTGAAGGCAATCACCAAGAGTAACAAGAAACTAGCAGTGGTATCAATTCCCAAGTGCCACTAAGATGAAACACTCATGCAATGCACTTGATCACTCTATCTTCTCAAATGGATGAACAATCAACTAAGAGAGATGAGTGGGAGTGTGTGTGGTTTGCTCACAAGAGTATGCAATAGCCAAATGTGCAAGAGAGACTCCTTGAACCAGCCACACACCCTTAAATAGCCTCCTCAAAGAAACTAGTCGTTTTTCACTTTTGGAGCTGCTGAAACGTGACCACTGGACCACTTTTGGTCACCACCGTCGGACCATAGCAGGTGGTCCGACGCTTTGAAAATCGACCGTTGGCGCGCTGATCAGTCACCGTCGGACCACTCGCCTTGGTACGGACCTTGGTCCGACGCCTGGTCCGGTGCTTGGTCCGACGCTTTGCTCTTGGCCAAAACCAGAGTCCAGGAAGCACCCTAGCTCCGGACTTCACCTCCGAACTAGTCCATCGAACCATATCGAGTGGTCCGGAGCCTCCTCCAAGCCTTGATCATTTTATTCAGTGTGCACCCGAGCTCCGGACTTCACCGTCGGACTAGGCCATCGGACCATGCAGACTGGTCCGACGCCTGTCTTAGTCTTCTGCTGAGCTTTGATCGAGCCTCCGGACCACTCGTCTATGGTTCGGAGCATCACTTCGCCACTGGTCTGACGCTTCCTCTGTTGCCAGGCTAGTGCTAGGAGCAGCACCAGACCACTTGCTATGGTCCGACGCTCCTAAGCCAACCGGTCCGACGCTCTGTCTTGAGCTGTTTTTTCTTCTCTTTTGCTTCCCTTGATCTCATGTGCCACCACTAAGTGTTTCACTGACTTGTGGATGGGTGTGGCATATTTTAACAAGTTTTACAAGGGTTGCTCATTAGGATTTAGATGCAATGCATGTAATGAACTCCTAATGGCACTTGATAGGTGTAACCACTAACTATTTCCCCCCCCCCCCTTAATAGTATGGTTACCTATCCTAAATGTGATCACACCCACTAGGTGTCTTGATCACCAAAATGGAAATCCCTAGCAATACTTTGCCTTGAATAGCTTAGGGTTTCCTCCTTTTCTTTCTTTTCCAAGTGTGGAACTTTTGCTAGCTTCCTTCTTAGCCTCCAATGCTCCATCACTCGTCTCCTTCATCTTCTCTTGTGTACTTAACCTACTCATCCACTTAGATCTAGGTTAGTACTTAGGTTTCATCAATTACCCAAAACAATAGAGATCTTTAAACTTTTGGTAAGCATGTAACAAGAATCGAAATGCATAGAGGTAGCTTTAGCAAACTTGGTTTGACTTGTGTTAAGTTTGCAATATTGGTCAACATGCCCCACTTGCTTGCATTTGTTGCAAAACCAGCCATTTCTCTTCACAAAGCTAGACTTTGGAGTTACAAAGGCCGACTTTCCATTCTTGGGGGTATAGCCCAATCCCTCTTTGCAAAGGGAGAATCTTTGGCTACCCAAGCACTTTAGCAAGCGGGCATCTCCACCATATGCCTTACTCAAAGCATAAGTGAGTTCATTAACATCATATTTCAATTTTTCATTTTCAATCATTAGTGTAGCATCATCCTTTGAGTTATCACTAGTAGATGTACAAGTGGAGGTGATAGTGTTGGTTGGTGCAACAATGATAGGAGTGAAAAATGTTTCATCTAGAATATCACAAGTAACTCCAATATCACATGATGCAACAACCTTATCCTTGTTTTGTTCAAGGAGGGAGGAATGAGCCTTTTCAAGCTTGTTATGAGTCCTCTCAAGCTTCTCATGGTCTTCCATTAGCCTATCATGAGAGCTATTGAGCTCATCAAAGGATTGTTCAAGAGCCTTAAGCTTCTTGTTCAATTCTTTGCACTCCTTCCTCTTTGTCTCAAAGCAAGCATAAGTTTGCTTCATCATATCTACTGGTTCTTCCTATGAGTACTCCTCATCATCACCACTATCATCATCACTATCACTCTTATCACAAGATTGTACCTTAGATGGCTTAGCCATGAAGCATGATGGAGTGTCTAAGATGGATGGCTTGTTGTTGATAGCAATGCTAGCCAATGTCTTCTTCTTGGACTTCTTCCCCTCATCATCACTAGAGTCATCATCGGAAGAGTCACTACTATCCCAAGTCACCATATATGATTCACCCTTCTTCTTCTTGGTGAAGGATAGCTTCTTCTCCTTCTTGTCATGTGTGCCCCTCTTCTTCTCATCATCATCACTATTGTTGGGGCAATCCGCAATCATGTGATCGGTGCTCTTGCACTTGTAGCATCTTCTCACATGCTCTTCGCTCTTGAAATTATATCTTCTCTTTCTAGCACCATTGCCCTTCTTCTTCATGAACTTGCCAAACTTGCACACAAATAGGGCCATCATCTCATCATCAATATCACCTGCATCTTCATCATCACTTGATTTTTGCTTCTTTGCTTTGACCTTACTCTTGGATGATGATGCCTTGAATGCTAAGCTATTCTTTTCCTTCTTTTCTTCCTTGATCTCTTCTTCTTCACTTTCTTCATTGTATTGCTCTTCGTTCATGATTTCTCCAAGCACTTCATTTGGAGTGATCTTGTCCAAACCATCTATCCTAATTATTTTCCTCAAGGTTTTGTATTTCTTGGGCAAACAACCAAGAAACCGGTTTGAGAAGTCTTTATCCTTGACCTTCTCACCCAAACCCTTGAGATCATTGATGATCACTTGGAGCCTATGAAACATCTCCGGGATTGATTCATCTTCTTTCATCTTAAAATGAGATAGCTTGTCCTTGAGCATGTATAGCTTTGAGCTTTTCACTTTTGCGGTGCCCTCATATGTATCTTCTAATCTTGTCCATACTTCACTTGCCTTCTCAAGATCTTTGATTTGCTCAAACACCTTGGAATCAATGCCATTGTAGATCACATTGAGAGCCATGGTGTTGCATTGTCGGTTCTCTTGCTCTCTAGGTGTAGGAGCAGCTTCATCAAGAATGACAAAGTCATGTTCGGTCACACTCCACACCTTCTCATGTATTGAGCCTAAATGCATCTTCATCTTCCTCTTCCAATAATCAAATGAGGTGTCATCAAACATTGGAGGTTTGCTCCCCACATGGTTGAATTGTATTTGATCCATCACTAACACCGAAGGTTGTTAAGCCTTGATAATAGCGGTGACCACGGCTCCGATACCACTTGAAAGGTCCTAGATGGCTAGAGGGGGGGGGTGAATAGCCTATAAAAATTTCTACAAATAACACTTAAGCAAAAGGTTAGTAAACTAAATGGCGATAAAGCAATGTTGCACTAGCTCTAGAAGGGATAAAGCCAGCCACCTATTCCCAAGTCTAATAAGCAAAGAAATATGTAAACCACACACAAGCTAACACCCTAGCAAGAAGATAGAAAAAGATGAATTGGAAGGCTGCAGAAAATACCTGACCGGTACTACCGGTACCTTACGGGATTCACGAAGAAGCGAGGGATTCAACTTGGATTTCAGATCTGAGGTTTCCCAAACCCTTCTTGATGTTGTAGATGTTGATGTTGAGCTTCTATTGGCTTGAATCCTTACCAATTCATAGATCGGCCCTTCCAAACCTATGAATGAGGGAGAGAGAGGAAGAACACGAAGAACAAGTATGATAGGCAATGAAAACTCAATCAATCACAAGCACAAGAGACACGGGATTTATACCGAGGTTCAGAGATCTCCACAAAGGAGTTCCTACTCCTCGTTGTTGAGGTGATCGCGATGGTCGGAGTCTATTTCACCTCCTTGCCTTCCTTGAGGCCCACACAAAGAGTGCCCAAGGATTTCACTAAGATCGAGTAGGGATTGCAAACACTTTGCGTGCCCTTACAAAGAATCAACATAAGAATCAACACGGGCAACACAAAGAACACCTAGCCGGCTAGGGTTCCAAGAACCCAAGAGTAACAGATGCAAATCCAAACCGGCTAGATGAGGAACCAAGTGCTCAAGTCTTGAATCGATGTTCCTCACTCTCTAATCTCACTTCTCTAGCTCAAGAGTTGCAATGGATTGAATCCTAGAGCCTAGAGGGAGAGAGAGGGGGAGTGCCTTGTGCTTGGGAGCCTTTTCTCAGAGTTGGGGCGAGTTAGAATGAGTGGCCAACCAGCCTCAAGAGAAGGGGCGCGCTATTTATACTCGCTGCTCCAGATGCACTACTGGTACTACCGGTGGATCACCGGTACTACCAGTCCAACATTTCCGACCGTTGGAGCCTTCCGAACGTTGCGCAGAGTTAGCCTACCGGTACTACCGGTAGTTCAAAAAGGGTGATGTCTTCGCATGCGAGAAAGTCCCACCAGGAGCTGGCCGGTACCACTGATCCTCCACCGGTAGTACCGGTGGGAGACTAGTACAACCGGTGACTCTGCAGATAGCCACTGAGGTGCTCTTCTAAGTGCCTGTGAGTGCAAGGTGTCTCTCGAACGCATAAGTAAAAAACATGAGCACTTTTATCCCCATCTAACTAGATTAAATTGCACCCCTCTTGATAGTGTGGCATTTCCTATGACTCAAGTAAAGGTAAAAACTATTTAACCAATTGAGTCGAGCCGCTATCCATCAAATGAAGCTTTGGAGTGCTATAATCACCGAATGTCATCATTGTATCTTCCAATGGACTAACACCTTGCAAATTCAATTTTGCCTACACACTTAGGCAAAAGGTTAGTCCAATAGGTTTCATCAATTAACCAAAACCAAACAAGGGCTTTCATCAATTACTTCCCCCCCTTTGTCATCTATTATCATCTATTACCAAACAAGAGCTCAACTGGGGATTGGAGCCATGACCATGCGAATGATGTATTTGTATGGCTCTGTTTTATAAAGTTATAAGTTCAGGATTTCATATCAATATATTAAGTATGTCTAGTTACCTATTTAAGCGTATGATTACAAACAAAGTGATAATATTTTGGGTCGGCTCACAATACACATTGGGTCAAATTTGGGTCATCCAATGGCCTTGTAAATGGCCTTGAGGCCACAGGGCCAGGTCCATTGCCAGGTCTGGGCCGACCTATTCCTATCCTGAATAGTTGCCCCCTAACACTCAATAAAATTTAAATTTATTTTCCAACACTATAATTTTAGAAAAATAAATATTTATGCAACACTACAATTCTGTCGTGCAACTACTACTATGTTCTTGTCAAGAGATGTAGAACATCTGTTAAAGGAGTGTGCAGTGGGCACTTATTTTTCTGTCATCAACGGTATCAATTTAGTTAAGAAACTCTAATAGAAGAAATCATGGACTATTTTGTTTGCGAGACCCAGTTATAGACGTAGATGCTCATATACACGGGCACACACTCACCCTTATGAAGGCACGCACGGACACCCTGCCTCTATGAGCACCACCAAAAAACTGAGTTAGACTGACAAATCTCGAGATTGACAAAGTCACCCTGCCACTGAAAGAATAGCGTCGTGAAATCCCCAAACAAAACCTAGAAAAATGTGAACAACCGTGTCAAATCGGAGATTTGAACCCAGGTGAATAGGTTCCACCATAAGGAATCCAACAAGCTCAGTTCACTAAGAAATCATTGATTATGTCGAGGTCTATCCTCCACGGGTGCAAGTACAATTACGTTGTCACCCACAAGAATGAACAAAAAAACACTAGTCCAAAGCTGTGGAAATAATTAATATACGAGCATAATATTCCTCATAGGACAAAATAAGTTAATTGCACTCAGATACTAAAGCTCTTCAACCAAGACCACTACATAGCTTTATGTTACTCCAGAGATCCTTGAATAATGTGGTCAACTCACCTTATCTAAAGAAACATTAAACAATAAACGGCACTGCATTACTTAATTTCGCTAATCAAGCGACTTGTGAAGGTCTAATGCCCTTATTTTGTAAGTTGTTTAGGTGAGTCTACTCCATGGTGTCAGACCAAACAGCCAGCTTCTGCTTGGAGGCACCTGGCGGAGTTGTGATGCTCCATGCTTTGCCACTAACCCAGTGGCAACTTGGCCTTGGAATTTTTAAAAATTGTTTCCAAAACATGGATTTTCAATGGGATGTGTCACTAATTGATTCCTTTCTGTCTGACCTTTTGGTAGTTGTGTTAAGGGCATAGTTTGCTTACTGATGCTACTTTGTTTAGGATAGCAGCATCTTGGATATACATCTCGCTTAACTTCTGCAAGAGCAACTAACACCACTGAGATGTAAGCAAGCTACATTATATTCCTGATGGTAGTAAACATGCATCTACTCCAGTGTGTAGCATTAAACATCGCTATTACTCTATTAGCATGTTGATCTTCATCTATCTTCATTGCTAGCTTCTGGTTGATTATTTGAACAAGGTATATCAATCATACAGAATGGTGTTGTATATACATCATGGCCAGTGAAGGAAGCTTCAAAAACTTCTCATCCTGCAAGCAAGTCAAAAGTGTACTCGTTGGGATGTAATTTCGCAGACCTGCTTCGCTCTGACCAAGGAAGATACTGACAAGATGGTATGTATACAGAACAAGTGTACGTGCTTCCAATCAAGAAGGCAGCCAGTGCTGGCAGCTCAAATGTTTGAGTATATATACAGTACATGTACTGTCCTTTAGAATACGGAAAGGGAAATGAAGAATCTGATGAAGACTAGAAAATGCGACTGATTAACATTCTGCGCCAAAGGATATGATAGTAAGCTAACTAGGTTCAAAAAATACTGTGTTCGTTTTATTATCGGTCAGCAATTTAAGGCGCAAATATACCTTGTAATTAAAACTTAAGGACCAGTTTTTGGAAAATAAATCAGTTTGTCAGCATGTTTCCTAAGTAACAATCATGGTTCCGTTTGTTAACTGGCAACCCCGGATTGTATACTGTGACTATGCTTTCTAAAAAGCAGAGGTTAATCCGTTAAAAAAAACAGATGCGATGGATCGTTCTAGGTGCTGCTTTTTTCCACCTTGATCAAACTGTTCTCTTGCATTACTAGAATGTTCAGAAACTTGAACTGAATGAGCATCATTATCACAATCTATATATGACTTGTGGATAATCACAATATATTAAGAATCACTCTAAAACCAACCACCACCCCAAGATGCAAGGTCCCTTTTTTGCAAACAAAAAGTGCAAACAGGAACCAAAAGGTCAATGATCCAGTAATATGAAACACAAATTAAAGACAAAGATGCATGCTCCCAAAAACAGCCTACTTGATCCTCATTGCAACTGTTATTTACCACATTTCCATAAAAAAAATTGTGAAACTCTATCAGAATTCTATTAAATCACACATTTTTAACAGACCCTGTGCAGGTCCCGTGTCATACTCGTCTGTCCATAAGCAGGGCATCGAACTAATGGCATGACAAAAAAAAGTATGTGCAAATAAACTAGTATATATGATCTCACACGCGGCATGGGGATGAACAAGTCGTGAGGGTCAAAACAGATGACACCATGCATCCAGGATGCTGCTACATTGTCAGTTACAACTGCCCATGGACTTTTGGCAGGTCAGCCTAGCTAGCACTAGCAAAGGGGGGCCCCCAAGGCTGCATTGGTTTGGTGGTGAATCTCCTTCCGATCCGCATCCGCATGGTCCACCCGGAGTTAGGGTTCACAGCAGTACAACCATAACTGAATGTAAGGACTTGGCGATGGCGTTGGACTCGTCATTCTGGCCGTGTTACGCTATATATCTGTACGCCGGCCTGTACGCCGCATCGTAGGAGTACGCTTGCTGTCAAAGTACTGCTACGTGAATTATTGGTGATGCCATTCTCTTACCAATTTGAGAGGAACCTTGATGACATTGTGTGGAGACTTAATGTGCATGCACGGTACTACAGTCCGAAATAGATAGATTATTCAGGTTGGGAATTATATTGACAGGCCATTGATGAGGGTGTTGACAGATGACTACTGCGAATGGAAACTGATAGTAGTATTTGGAATATCACTGTGTAGTACCTTTCATCATGTCCAAATTGGGAGGTACTTAAGTTAAAATTATAGATTATTGTTCAGCACATTCCCCCTCTTCTAAATAAAGGCATAGTGTTGAAATAAGATTGTGTGTGTGTTTTGCGAGACCCGTGTAGGCGTCTTACTGTTGATGTCGTCTATCATTGGAAAAAAATAGCACTGTTAAATTCTAGATTAAATCTAGAAAAATATACAAGCACGAGTGTCAAGTTGAGAATTTTAATCTAGATGGATAGGTTCCACCACAACGAACCCAACCACCTGAGCTATGATCAGTTCATAAGATTCTGTGTTGCTTGAAATGAAAAGGAAACATATCTCATTTTCATTTTGTGTATGGGTGGGGTAGGGTTCGAGAGTTTTCTCGACCTGCGTGAGAAGGTTTTCTTCTTAATGTAATGCCCGGAGGCTGTCTTATCCTCCGCAGGTCGAGTTTTTTTTTCATATCTTATTTTCATTGTAGGTGGGGATAGGGGCATTCAGAGATCTAGATGAAAACTATTTAGATTTTAGCAAAATCAGCTAGTTTCTTACAAAAATTTTAAAATGTAATTTTTTTTTCAAGGATCTAGGTTGAATCATATATTATTTAGCTCTGTTTCAAGCCCTGGTTTCATCCTATCTGAATCCAATGATTAACCCATGCCAATGTCCTTGATGCTTATCCCATCAGTAACAGTGATTCTAATGTCCATATGAAGACAAGAAGTAACAATGGAGATTGAACTGCCTTCTTATCCGTTGACACGTTCCATTGATTCAGTAAAGGCAGCTAGCATTCTTAGATAGAGATCCTAAGTCCTACGTAAATTTAACAAGTTCACAGTAGTTAGCTCAGTTTCAACGTACAGTACAGGTGGCGTCCTAGCTAGCTTCGTCGACTACATGACTCACCCTAGTTCTAGCGTAATCTGATCTCTATGCATTGGTCATCAAGCTATGGTAAATTGCAGAGTACTAACTGTTCATCGTGGCTCGTGCATTCCTCACCTGTCCTAAATCCTAGTGTATTTATCAATACGCTAGAATGATTTTTTTTTGAAGAAATAATTGCATTGAATTGAATACTAAAAGAAAGGACAACATATTCATTGAAAGTGTTTAGGAAAAAAGTGTTGCGAGACACCAATCCATACATGTTTCAGAAAGCAGGATGCATGACACAGAAGTTGATGAGAAATACTACACCTTTCTGCTGCTCTGCTTATGCAGCATAGCAGAGGAATACTATAGTGCAGGGGGGCCAAGGAAAACAAAGCAATCTCCAAAGTACACCGAAACAAAAGCTTGTGTCAGCATCAAGGTCAAACCATATATCCGTACTTTTTTAAGCCCTCTCACCAGCTCCTATAAATCCTGGGCGCAGCGCAGCCGCATAGCATACCACCACCCCACGACCAAACTAGCAGCTAGCGCAGCACCAACACACCTCACACACAGAGGTTCAGCAGAGAAGAGAAGAGAAGAGAGAGATGGGGAGAGCACCCTGCTGCGACAAGGCGACGGTGAAGAAGGGGCCATGGTCGCCGGAGGAGGATGCAATGCTCAAGAACTACATCGAGGAGCATGGCACCGGGGGCAACTGGATTGCGCTGCCACACAAGATAGGTATGTACCCTACGTAGTGAAGATCGATGAGCTCTGTCAATGCAAAAAAAATATTCAGACATGACTGATTGATTGATGATTTGATTCATGAAATTAACTGCATGCAGGGCTGAAGAGGTGTGGCAAGAGCTGCAGGCTGAGGTGGCTCAACTACCTGAGGCCCAACATAAAGCATGGAGACTTCACCCCAGAGGAGGACAGCATCATTTGCAGCCTCTACATTAGCATAGGGAGCAGGTACGGTATACGTACAGACCCAGTCAACCACTCCCGGCCGGCCTTTTCTTTACAAAAAAATCATTATACATGCATGCATGCAGCTGACTCCAGTCCATGCTGAAGCTAAGCCTAAGCTGAACTACTTGATGATCTTACACTAGTGCTAAGCATCTGTAGTGTTAACATATCTCATGGTCATGGGCCTGGACAGGTGGTCCATCATTGCCGCACAGCTGCCTGGGAGGACTGACAACGACGTGAAGAACTACTGGAACACCAAGCTGAAGAAGAGGCTCCTGGGGCGGCGCAAGGACCACCACCGCCAGAGCACGGCCGTCGTCGCGACCGAGGCGTCCACGTCCGCCGACAACAACATGAACGACGGCGAACCCAGGGTGCTGAGCGCGTCAGCCATGGAAAGGATCCAGCTCTGCATGCAGCTGCAGAACCCGCTCCACCACAACCCCTTGACGATGTGGCCCGGCTGCAGCAGCAGCAGGGCCAGTAATACCCAGATCAGCAACAACAGCTTCAACAGCAACGGCAGCAGCGTGACAATAGCCTGCTGCGAACAAGCAGGGCAGTCCAGCTCGATGAACGTCGTGGGTGCTGCTGCTGCCATAGACGACAACGGCCTCGCCTCGCCATCAAGTGCGGAGAACTCTAACATGATCAGCATGGAGGCCGAGCTTGAAGAACTGCTCTACGGTGACAACAAGCAGGCCGGCGGCGGTGCGCAGCAGGTGGTGGATGTTGTGAACTGGTGGAGCTATGACGACCAGGCAGCAGCTGGAAAGTCGCCTGTGGATTGCTGGGACTTCACCCCTGAATCCAACACGGTGTTCCTGGATTACGCGTCGGTTTATGACATCTAGTCACCGTACCTAATTTGACAGATCGAGCTGTGAAGAACGAACGAAGCTGTGAATTAAGTTAGGGAGGTGATATATGTAGGGATTTGTGACATCTACGTACGTACGTACGTACTACATAAACTGGACTAAGCATCTTGTAAGAAATTCCTAGTGAGTTATGTAAGGGATAAATTAAATAAATGATGTACTTAAAATTGCATGACAGGCTCTAAAGAAATGCTAGTAGCTTGGCATTGTTTCAGACAGTACAGATAAGGGACCTATATACCATGTCTTGATAGAAGTAGTGAAGTTAGCAAAGTTGTTTAGGTTGCTTTTATTGGGGAGAACAAAGAAGAACTTTCATAGCCTCTCAAACAATAGCCTTTTGGTCTCTGTCTAAAACTGCACTGTTTACGCATTAATTTACATATTTATGCAATTTGTGTCCAGATCAAACTTTGACTGTGCGTATGATACTCTAGTACCATATCATTGCCATGTAGAGAAAAACGGCTACCAGGCCTGAAGTACGTATACGTTGAAAAAAGAATGGAAACACCGTCCTTGAATATAGAAAATGGCGACACAGTCCTCAATGCATTCACCATGAAGGCACGAACCGCGTGTGTCGGACGGTTGTGCGGGCGTCACTGTGTCAGCATGCTGACCAGGAATCTTCATGTGTGAGTCCAGTCCATCTATGGACCCAACCATGACCATGAGATGGGATCATACAATTATTACCCATCAGCCCAAAAAGGAAAGGGTCAACCTATATGTCAGGTGTGCATGTGACGGTGTGAATCATATTCACTCTCATGTGGTTGCACTAGTTTTGTTATCTGTCTTAAACTCAGAGCTTCATTAGCACATTAGGCAATGTCTACCTCTTAATCGGTTCTTATAGAGTTCTAGATTGTACTAGTCAGTTTTTCAAATGATTAACAAACTGGCAATTTTTTAGGTTGCAATAGCTTTAACACAAGATAACATATGTACAATCTTGAGTTAGCTTTTTTTTTCCTATTTCAGAAGTTTAGAATTCAACAAAAATAAAGTTATTTTGTAAAGTTAGTTATATTATATGTGTATGAGAGACCCTCCATCCAAAAAGAATGTAATTTGAATCCCAAACAGAATACCATTTAGGTTTGTCCTAAGCTAAAACATCGTTAATTAGACCAAAATTATTAGAAAATACATATTTATGTTATCAAAACAGTAACCATTAAAAATTTCATGAAATATATTTCCATAGTATACCTAATTATATCATAAATAATTAAATATTGATGCGTTCTTTATGAAATGTCGAACTCACTGTAGTTTAACTTTTGACAAAAGTATAATGATATTCTTTAAGAAACAAATGAAACAATCAGTACCTTTCAGAACATGTGGAAGTATTATATAGTTCAGACATGTAATACAATCAACACAACACCACAACCTTATGGAACAAAAAAAAAAATCAGAGTGCAAATCAGGTCGACAAAACAAAAGTCAAGCACATAGACCCATCAAAAAACATGAGACCAAACAGGTCGGAGAGGGTGGGGGAAAGGGTTGGCAACAATGAGCACAAATCCTAGTATACATACATATCTGATAGCCTGAATTCTCAAATTAAACTGAAATGGTATAAATGTTACTGTAATTTAGCCATCCTAATCTTCATTTTCCTTGTTATAATAAGAAATTTTTTTACATACACCACAGATTCTCAACTTTTCAACAAAGACATCTAGCTATTGCTGGTAATAGAAAAATGGAAGCTGAGCAGGATTGTAGTGCCAAACTGCCAATCAGTTCATGATTCAGTCGGGTATCTAGTGCTGTCACAATTAAAAACCATCGCTATTTGCTATTGCTTTACCATATATGGCACACCCGCAGCATTAATCAAAGTCCAAATTAGTAGTGCTGCTATGCACAAATAGGCAAGTAGCCTGAACTGAGCAAAAGTAGCTCAGCGATATATTATCCTACCAAAGAATCATGCAGGTAAATTTTACTGCCATAAATATGTATGTGCCGCACTTGATAAAAATGTAGCAGAGCATCATCACAACTGAATCCGTCAAATGATTTTGTGCAAGCAAAATCAGTGGTGTTCCTTGTTCTCATATCACATGAGAACAGCAAAACTATTTCGGACACGATTTGTACATGAACATCGGCCATGCAAAATACTGCTGCACTCTCGCATGGATCCAGACTTTTATTGCCTGCACATCACAGGAATGTTGAATTTTGGCAGGAGCTGCTGATTATTAGTACATTTTCTCATCACTTGACGCAGCACAAGCTGATGCACTAGCAGAAATGTTAGTGACCAACAAGCAGAAGTTTGAGCTGAATTTTGGCAGGAGCTGCTGATTATTAGTACATTTTCTCATCACTTGACGCAGCACAAGCTCATGCACTAGCAGAAATGTCAGTGACCAACAAGCAGAAGTTTGAGCAATGCCATCCTTATGTAGAGGCCATTCTTAGCCTGCCTAAAATATGCAGCTCTTGGATCACTATCGACTTCTACCGTGATCTGCGCAAGAATTGATCTCATTTAGATTTATTGGTTTGCATTAGACTGCACCGAAAAATGTAGCAACAAACATCAAAGAAAAAATACAAAGAGTGTGTCACCTCCATGTCAAAGAATTTATAACCAAAATAGCTAAATACAGAGTAACTAACATGGTTATTTCATCAGTTATGTGGTAAATATAAGGAGTTTTCCCCAATATTAAATGGTTTTTGTATAGCACTTCTGCGAAAAAAACAAATATGCACAATAATGGTGTTAAGAAGGTGAAAATGTTCCAACCATCAACTTCTCTAAATCTCAATGTGCTTTCCAGCCAACTTCCAGATAGATCCATACCAACTATTGACTATTCTAAACATCCATAACCTGAAGTCCATTAGAACCAGCTGTGGAGCAATGTTGTGGCTAATATCTACTTACACCCTAGCCAAAACAGAAAAGTTTAACACTTCCATCCACATGTCCACTAAAGAGCAGTTTGTAGTAGTGGTAATTGCACTCTTGTGTGATGCTGGATTTATTTGTAAAGTTGCTGTTGAAAGCATTTGTCAAAAAATTTAGCAACTTGTTCGAAAAATTACAGTTTTAACTAGAGCAACTCCAGGAGCTTTGTAAATGAACTCCCAATTTGAGTTCTTTGGAAAAAGGGACAAATAAACCTCCAACAACTTGGTAAAACAACTCAAAAATAAGAAATTGCAAAGATTCCCCTCCAGCTCCTAACTTTCTGCACCGGATAGGAACCCAGCCAGCCACCAGCCGCGTCTTGCTGCCCACAGCCAGACACTGGCCATGCCCAGCCACACCAGGCAGTTGCTGGCCACACCCAGCCGGCTGAGGCCTGCTTGGCCCCAACAGGGGCAGTCCTAGACAGGACAGGGCTCGCTGCAGCTAGCTGGAGGGTGGCTACTCCTCTCTGGGGGCAGGAGTTTGCAGGATGATTTTTTTTTTCTGTTGACACAGTATTTTAATGTTATACCACATGAAAAAATCATGTATAAGCGTGTCGGTCGATGAACAATGCTATCAGTTTTTTTGTTGCAATTTGTTCTACATGTGAAATAGTTTTGTTAGTCGATGAATAGTAAATTAATGTGGATGGCAAATTGTTCTTTGTTGTTTGCTCTTGTATTTTTGGTTGATGAACAGTAAATTCATTTGTAGTGGCATTTTGTTTTGTATTGCACCTTAATTTGCCATCCCATGAATAGAGTTTTTACATTTAGTTCAATTGTGTGTCTGGTCATGCCGTACACAGCTCTGGCTGGCGACATCAACACTGAGCAATGGCAAGGACTGGCTATGGACAGCCAGGGGTAGCTACGGCGGACTGAGATTCGGTAACTTACCACTTGCAAGTCACAGTCACTTTCTCTTCAAAACAACGGTCCATTTCCTATCTAAAGGTTGCCAGCGTTTTCTCAAGCAATGCCAAATGACTTGTGCATTTTCCTGGCCAGCGCTGAGCCACTGACCAACGCTCCAGAGTCCAGACATGTAGGCTCTGGGTCGCCCGCGCCACCCGCTCGTCCCCGCGCGGGCTGCCATCCGCCCGCCTGCTCTCACGTGGTCACTTGCGTCGTCCCGGTCTTGCACTCGCCGGCACCCTCCGTGCCTCCCGACTCCCGAGCTCGCGGTTACTGCTCCCCAGTGCTCGCGCTAGGCTGCTAGCCGTTAGCACTGTCCTACGCGTGCGTTGTCAAGCGTCAGCTTGGAGCCTCAAACTGCAGGTGGGTTTGCGAGCGTGATGGCCGAACCAACGCATGTCAGCTTCCCCGCTCTCGATGCAGAGCTCCAGCGTATCGCCCACTCCATCTAGGAGGCTGTCCTGCCCCACCTATCCCCAGTCCCCGGTCGTGACGTGCTCTACCCAGGCTTCGCCGCGCCTCTCCGCGGCTGCGCCAAGCCCCGATGTTGGTCTTCCTGCCGGCGCTGAGGATGGGACTACCCGTGCCAAATCCGCCGTCGGCAGCAGTCACCTCCAGCCCATCTTCCTCCTCGACGGGGCTCAGCTCGGCCAGGTCCTGTCGGCTTCGGGCACGGCCGGCCAGCTTGTTCACGCCACTGTTGGCCACCCTGCAGCCGCTGCGTCGGCAGGCCAGTGCCTCCCAGGAGCCTCCAAGGAATCCACTCTTCAAGTTCATGGCAAATTTCATGTATTGGTCCCTTTCTGATAATTGTGTGCAGGACAGAAGGACTGCTGCTTCTGTAATCGTATTATCAATGTGTTCCTAGCAAAATTTCTATGTGCCATTCAAAGAAATCGTATGCTTATCTCTGAATTTTGTTTACATTAGACTGGCATGCAGTCTGAATGTGATCAGACATTCAGTCACTCTGCGGTTTTAGTACTTGCACGGCCAAGGAGCACAGGAGGCGGCGCTGGGCCAGTGCGGTGGCGCGCAAGCCGGCGCTGGAGGGCAGAATGGCGACTGGGGAGGGCGGCGCGCTGGAAAGGCCTCTTTGGCGCCAGAACCTTGGAGTGTTCCCGGCTTCCCGTGGCTCCCACCTCTGCTTGCATTGCTAAAAGAAATTGGGATTGTGCTTCAATTGGTCCAAGCCATGAGAGCCCTTAGATCCCCCTTGGACGGTGGATATACGTGGGAAAGTTACGTCGTAACTTCCTTCAGTAAAGTTACTGAATCAGCGTCCACTGACCACAGAAGACCGGAGGCTGTGGCTGCTTGTGGCCAGAGGACAGCTGCTACTATCTAGAGGCAGGGGTTTGCCGTTGATTTTTTAATGAACGTTTCATACAAGGCCAAGACTAGCTACAACTGGCCAGGGATGGCTACGTAGGATCATAGCCAAATAATCATGAAACATCCTCTTGTGCCCTCATTGTTATATGACAATACATTCTGGGACAGAGCCACCATATTTTCTTGCACGTTTCCTACGACTATGCAGGGGTAGACCAGGAGAAATGATTAAACAGTATCAGCGTCCGAAGATCAATCCAACTCTTTTTTTCACAAGTGAATTATGACTACTCATACTGCCAACAGCTGTAGAACAATGAAAAACAGCCTTGGCCAAACCTAGACTCCCCTAGCCTCCTAGCCAGCACTGGCCAAGCCCAGGCCACTGCTGGCCTGGCTGCAGGCGGATGCAGCTGTCTGGGGGGTGGCTGACAGTGACCACTGGCCAGGAGCTGCCTGGCTGGCTAGGATGCGGCCAGCGGACGGCTGTGGCCCATTTTTTCCACCTGAAGGTCAGCAGCAGGTGGCTGGGGGGCAACTACGCCTGGCTGAGGGGCGGCAATGCCTGGCTGCAGGAGCATGAAACAGGGAGGTGGCAGCGAACAGATGGGTTGACACAAAGAAAAGTACGTGGGCCCTCTTTTTGTTTTTTAGGAAGCTAGTATAGGAAACTATTGGAGAGAGGGATAAACGGAGTTTACTACTTATTTTGTTAACTTGCTGAAGTCACTGATTCAGTAAGTGAATTTTACAAAGCTCCTAGAATTGCTCTTATGTCATCTATAGCTTCCCTAAAGTGAATATATAACTTCTTTAAAACAAACCAACATAACACCCTTCGCAGCATGAACAAACATAAAAGGTCTAAAAGTGAGTGGTGATTCCATCACACAAGATTATTGTTATCTAACACATCAACAGAGGCCTACTGCTCACACTTAAATATTAGATTAAATTGTGAAAAACTGGCATTTGAAATGCTAGTTTAAACTGTGAAGCAAACCTAATACCAAACGGACAAAGCCAGCACCCATAGTTAATTTCTAGCATAAACTACAACAAATTACATCTCACTGGGGACATGTACTACTATGATAGAAAAGAATGGATACTGCGAAAATTACTGAATTCATAATGACAATATCTAACCTCGTCAAGTCTTGGAAGGGGATGCATGATCACAGCATGCTTTGGCAGCACATCTACGACCTTCTTATCCACGATGTACTTACCACGAGCAGCTTCATAAAGATCAATCATCTCACCAAATCTTTCTTTTTGAATACGTGTTTGATAAATAACATCACACTTGGAAGCCACATCCAACAAATCTGAACTTTCTTCCCATTCAACACCTTTGGAATTTAAGTAGTCCTTAATGTCATCCTTTGGACAGAATGGAAACAAACACAATTCCATTTATTCTGTATGGATAAAATAGAGGATAAATGGAACAAATCAAAGACATTTCTTTACAAGACTCATACCTTCATTTTGACAACATCTGGAGATACAAAGTATATCTTAATGTTCTGGTACTTAGCAATCAAGTAAGCCAGAGAACGAACTGTCCTCCCATTAGCAAGGTCACCAACCAAACCAAGTTTTATTCCATCTAGTGTGCCAATTTCTCTCTTTATTGTGTACACATCCAACAGAGCCTGAAGAAAAGAATGAAATTGTGAATTACAAATGACACTGCAAAATTTTCAAACCAAAAGATAGGTGCAAAACATAAGGTATTTCAAAAAATTGTCATTGAAATATAGAAATGCACTCCAGTCAGTATGACCTCACTTTACTTATCATCAAGATGCAGCACATACTTGGGTATTCCAGATGAACCTTTGGGTAAATGACTACAAACAATTAGCTGTAGCCTGTAATGTGAATATGTTTGCTGATTTGTGGTAGAAGGAATTCTTGGAGGTGTAGAATATACCATCAGGAAGTTGCCAGCACAATGAAGACCTAGTCAAATGTATAAATAAATGGTACAAAGCATATGCCAGTACACGGTCTGTTCTAAGGAGATCTGCGAATGGTTTATTTTGCTGTGCTCACTTTCATTCTTCAAATGCTACAATCATATAACACAATACTTAATGGACCATCAGACAGGTCCAAAAACACAGACAGAAACAATGTGAAGAAAATGCTACAAGAATATCCAGGCTAAGTCCTTGCAGGAGTGTAAATCCCCAAGTCCAAGTGCAGCTTCCTATCCTATTCAAACTCCCAAATTACCCAAACTTCAAAATAGCCATCAAACAGGTCATTGTCACTTGTTGATAACTTCACAACATCCAACCAATGACTAGACCATCATTCACTAAAATGCAGTTTTTAGCTCATGTCACAAGATTAGAAAACTCAGAAATCACTGTCTCAGGAGCTAACCTCCAAGGATGACAATTGACACTCCTTTTTTTAAGCAACATGGAAGGAGGGTCAGACACTGAAAAATTACCTGGGTTGGATGTTGCCCTGGCCCATCACCTGCATTAATAACAGGAATATTTGCAGTATCTGCTGCTCTCCTTGCAGCTCCACTTTCAAAATGTCTCAGAACAATAATATCAGAATAGCCCTCAACGGTTCTTATGGTATCTGCATCATGGATAGTTGGATACACATGGTCAGTAACCTCAAATTTGCTCTCAAGATACAGAAATTGGTAAAAGTCCATCCGAAATGTAACATGATAACAGATTTAATTCGACAGCAGAAGAGGCAATCCGCTACATCACTTTCCTTTCTTTTCAATTAAATACATTTTTAATCTCAAATTTGACTAATTCAGGATTGAAATTTTGAGGGAGATTGAAATTTGGCAATAGTTAACTAGCGGCAAGCAATGGTTCCCAAATTGAAAATAGAAAACCTATATGTTGAAGCTTGGCATGCTCATTTCCTCACTTACTCGCGTGTGTTCAGGCACCAACCACTCTCAACAGGCACCAACCTTTCCACGCCAACAACTCCCTTACCGTCACCAATACAAAATCTAACGTATTCAACAAGGCAGCTGAAGCTCAGTAGCTCACCTTCGAGTGTCTCCCCCTTGGCGGCGGAAGAGAACTCGCGCGCGTTCTCGGTGGTGAGCACCTCCCCGCCAAGCCTCCGCATGGCGGCCTCGAAGGAGAGGCGCGTGCGCGTGGAGGGCTCGTAGAAGAGCGTGGCCATGAGGTACCCCTCAAGGACACGGCTGGGGGCGCCGTGGGAGCCCCGCTCCACGGCCTCCATCTCCCGCGCTACCTCAAAGATCTCGTTCAACGCGTCCCGGTCGAACTGCTGCGCCTCGATCACATCGCCCAGGCGCGTGGTGGCCTGGTGCTGCTGCGGCGCGGCGGAGGTGCCGGCGGCGACAGATGTGGCAGCGCCGCCGCGCAGGCGAGGGGCGGAGGAGGGCGTGAGGGACAGACGGGGACTGCGGCGTGAGCAGGAAGGGAGAGAGAGGTGGGGCCGCGGGAGGGCGGCGCGAGCGGCGGCGGCCATGGGCGGCGTGAAGCGAGGCGGCGGGAGGTAGGGAGGGTTCAGGGTTCAGCCGTTTTTCGGGGGAGCAGGGAGAGGCACTACGGCAGACCGCGGTACCGTGGGAGCTCGCTAGCGTTCCAAATTGTTTTTTTTTTCGAAAACCCTAGCGTTCGAAATTATGGTTTGTTTGATTTTAATTTTACCTTACTTGAGTTTAACCAATTATTTTGTGTTAAAAAATAGGTAAGATAGTTCAATTTAAATTATTTTAAAAAACTTTTATAACTAAAACAAAAGACATAATAAAAAAGTAATATTTTACATAAATTTTTAAATAATACGAATAGTCAAATTTCAAGTCATCATATGAACTATAATTTAAAACGAAGTTAGAAGATTTTTAGTCACGACGCTTTATCGTCCATACCGCTCTAATTATAAGTCAATTTACTATGGGAACGTATGCTATGGAAACCAGGTTCCCGTAGAAACTATGGAAACTCGCACGTGAATCGTTGGATCTAAATCCGATAGTGGGAGAGATTAGCAATTAACCCCTTCCACAGTGTGCTATTTCACATAGAGTCAGGACTACTACAATACTTGTATAATCAAATGTTGTTGATCCAAAACAAACCAAGCCATTTATTGTGCACTTGTTTCAAGGGACTAATGCAATGCATAGAAGACCGCTCGAGTCTTAGGATGTGTTTGGTTTGAGGGCGAGGTAGGATAGGATGGTTTTATTCTAAATTTAAGAATGGAATGATTCTATTCTACGTTTGGTTCGAAGAATAGATCAGATCTATTTTCGTGTTTGGTGATATGGAGTCCACATGGCAGTCAAATATGCAACATTTGTTCTTCCTTGGACAACTGTTGTCGTATAGTTTCTGCATGTGCACGCAGCAGCTTTCTGGCACTGCCATGCTGATTGCGCGCCACCGTTGTGCTGCTGTCGCCCACTCACCCACACCCTGTGAGGCTGCAAGCACGCACTGCTCCTATGCGAGCTCCTGCCGCCGGTTGGTCACATGAGCTTGCACCACCGCCCACAACACCATTGGCTCCGGCCGCGCTGGTCCTGCTCGCCCTCCTCCGCTCGTCCCAGCCGCGCCCTCGCGCGTGTGTGCAGAAAAGAGAAACTGCGAGACAGTAGTCAACGGGAGCGAGCGCGTCCGATAGTTTTTTAGGAACACAGTCATCCAGTATCTCAAAGGAATATTCCTAATTTGGAATTGTTTCATTCTCGTATCCATGAACCAAACGTACTAGAAACTGGAATGGAACGACTTCATTCCACACTATCCCATGAACCAAACACATCCTTAGAGCATTCCTGAGAGTTCTGTAAATATTTCTTCTAGATGGATCATATTTTTTTAACTCCTGAAAAGTTATTGGGAGGGAAAAAAGTCCATTTTCTAAAGTTTCTAATAATACACTCATAAAATAAAGAAGATAATTTTATATCAGAAATTCTATGTTATTTCTAAATTATCCTAACCATGTTTATTTATATTTTTCTCTTGTGTATTTGCATCAGGAATCATTCGCTACTTTTTTTACGCTCTTCCACCTCTAGAGCCGAACTTTACGAACGACCTAGAATCGCCTAACTTTATGTGGAGCCAGACTTTTTCTATTCCTTTTGCGACGAAATCCTTTTGTGACAAAATTAACATGAGAAGATACCCATTCCACACCACATGCAAGGTAATCCACCGGCAAACAAAGAAAGCCACGGCAAATTAACCCAATCACCAATCACGCCAATCATTGATGAGTGGGCCACTAACCAAGGCTAGACTCTAGAGGGACGATCAGCTTTTGCAATTGATATGGTTGCGAATGACATGAAAGGTAGCGTTGCACCGGTAGGTCTCTGAGCGCTCAACGATGGCTCCATCTCCATCTCTAGTTGCCTAGCATGGTTTCCCCCTCCGGCCTCCACAATTTCACAAGCAGAGATGAAGAAAGCGCCTGTGGCGTAGAGCCACACGACCTACAACACCTTGTCCCCTTGGCTGCTCCTTGGAGCGCCTTCCACGATGTTGTGATAGCATGACCCTAGGAGGAGCGCACGACAACAGTCGCATGTTGGTGGTGAGATTTGGCCGCGATCTACCGTGAGCTAAGCGGGCCACGACAACCTAGGCTATGTGTGCCTTTGTGCTACGGTGGACGTGAAAGCTATTTAGAACCATGAGCCGCGCGAGTCTATTGCCAATTTTGCCATGCTCACGCCCCATAAGTTTTTCCTTGCTATCGATGTTGCGTTGTCAAATGATGATCTCAATCGCCATATTTTATGACCGCAGGGATGTCTACGGTCTCTGGATCGTTTATAGTGAAAAGATTATGTTTATGTTTCTAGACACTTGAACCGAACCTGTGTTTTTAAGTGATCCCGAAACTACTTGACAGATGACCGTATCCTCCAACATGTGTTTCTAGGCGCATCGCTAAATGGTGGCTCCAAGGTTTTCCGTTAAAATACTTGAGAGACGGTTGCATGATGCTCTAATCAGTGCAAGAAGCCATGTAAGATACAAATATATGTGTTCATTTTTTAAAGAAATATATATGTTCATTTAGCAATTATGTTTTTTACTATATATAAAAATTGTCTTTTCTTGTTTTTCAGAAACTCTTCCAGGATCCAGGTTTTAAGTAACTACTTAGGAGTTCATTATGTATTGTATTGGTCTTTATTATGGTTTCTCAGGTGTCACTTAGTCGTCACCTAGGTGTGCCGAGGGGACTAATAAATCTCTACTCCTGCTGGCTGCCACCACTTGCACCACCATGCTTGTATGTTTGGATATACACTAATGCCTGAACGCTTAAGATGGTCTTTTTGATTACCCTATGAAAATATATGAACCTAATGGTTGCAATATATGGACCTAACGCTTAAGATAGTCTTTTTGATTACCACGATTTAATATTTCTAGTTCAATGATTTTTTTATGATGAACATAAAATTTGGTGACGATGTGGCAATAGCCGGCGACGGGAAGTTCATCATTGGTGTTTGTAAAAGAATATGCATTGACATATCTACAAGAGTCCTTTACTATCTCCTCCATGGTCTATGTTCACATTTGTTTTGAATCAAATGATTATATGTTAATTCTAAACTTTTGACCATTGTTAAAAAATTACTTGTCTAACTGCACAATAAAATTCTTTTTTAGTGCATGGAAAATGGCGTTATCACCTAGTGAGAATATTCAAGGTAGGTCATTTTTACTTCTAAGCCATACAAATGAGCTCATCGGGCAACATGCATGTTGCAAGTTGCCGAGTACTAATTCCTTTTGCTTGTTGACGAAGGTCCATCAGAGAACGATACCATCAAGACTTTAACTAGCATTTCTTCAGTGGATAGGCAAAATTTACTATAATATTGTTTGTTAATCCTACTATTAATTTAAAGCAAATAAGATATTTTTTCTTGAGAAATAAAATGAATGTGTATTCTTGTTTGGTCATTATTTGAAAATGGCATATGTTTGGTGGGACCCTAAACCCAAGGAGGCCTTAGATAAGGGTAACTATCACACAATGAGATCTCCTATCTAATAAAGCTAGAAATATACACAAAGTTTGGAGTGATCAACTGATCATATACTAATTGAATGGGTGATCTTGATGTCAGAGTGTCTTGGCTTTAATTTGAACACAAAAGTCACCGTACCATTAGCACTGACATACTAATAGACTTGAGGCATCCAGATAGAGTTTCTTAATGTTTCCTTCTTAGTTTCAGGACATTAGATTAGTACAATAGGATAAGCAACCATGACAAACTGGCTAAATTGCTATCATTTGCATCACGATAGATATTAGTTTTGTTAAATTGGCAAATTTTCTATCACATGCAAACAACTTGTACGGAACTTTGCAATTAGTAATGAACTGCCTAAAGTTTTACCTGAAATATGTTGTAAAAAAAAGTTTTACTTGAAATACAGAGTTAAGAGGCGGAAAGAGAGAGCCAAGTAGTAATAAACTGCCTAAAGTTTTATCTGAAATACAAGTTCAGCTCATTAAAATGTTGTGCTGTGCGGATTGAGCAAACGTTTTAACATAACTATGATCTACGATTTTAACATTATTTTAGCCACATCACAAAAATGTCTATATAATAGAATTTATGAATTTACAACGTCATGCTCTCTATGATTGTGTTTTTTAAGATTAAATATCACTTTAGCATCGTATTTAATTTATAATATTATCAATTTATCGTGCAATCTATATATTTTTAGTACAAAAATTTAGCTGTTTATAGCAATGCACAGACACAAACCTATAAAGTATATATATTCATATACGGTTGTAGCTAGGTTCAAATCATCTTCAAACATATTTTGTGGTATTTTTGTGGGAAGTGAAGAATTATAATGACATATTTTAAAATATAGGCGTAACGATGTTTTGTCCAAAATTTGACAATTGTAATGATACCATTAATAATACTCCCTCCGTTTCAATTTATAATTCGTTTGATTTTTTTTACCATAAACTTGAACACTTGTCTTATTAAAAAAATGTGTAAAAATAGTCAAATTTAACTCATTCATTTAGACTATTTATTAAATAATCAAGCACTAAAAGAAATGATATTTTATATAAAAATTTGAATAAAACAAGTGGTCAAACTTTGGGTTGAAAAAGACAACCAAACTATGGTCATGTTTAGTTCCTCCATTTTGTAAAATCTTTTTGCGTTTTAGGCTACTTTTTTACAAAATGAAACTAAATAGGGGTACCAAATTTTGTAAAAAGTAGCCCCCAAAATATTTTGTATTTGACACCTAATACACCAAAAACTAAAATATTTTGCATCGTTGCGCGTATCAGTCCTCTCTTTCCCATGTTTGTAAAATATTTTACGGTATCTAAACAGGTATACAAAAAAATTTTGTCTTTTTGCATTTTGTTTGATTTTAGACGCAAAATTTTTTTGCAAAACCTTTTCACCTGTTTTCACAATCTAAACGCAGCCTATAATTAGAAGTAGAAACGGAGTGAGTAAAAACAGAAAAAAAAAAGGAAAACCACCATCGCCCTTCTGGTTTTCTGACTTTCTCACCGGACCCCCAACCCCACCTCACCCTCCCCGGCCGCGGAGTCGTCGTTCTCGTCTTGGGTACTCGCGCGCGCCAGCTCACTTCCCTCCCCCTCCCTTTCCCTTCCCCAGATCTTCCTCCATCCTTCCCTCAGAATCCCAGATCTCTCTCGGCCCCGTGCCCAGCGCTCCGAAACCCTTGCGCCGCCGCGGGTGCCAGGCCGCGAGCGTCGCCATGGGCATCGTGTTTACGCGGCTCTTCTCCTCGGTCTTCGGCAACCGCGAGGCTCGCATCCTCGTCCTCGGCCTAGACAATGCCGGCAAGACCACCATACTCTGTAAGTCGCACCCGACCGTTCCGTCCTCTCTCCCTCCTCGAATCTCCGCGGATCTGCGGTTCTGTTCCGCGAGGGTTCCTGATCGTGATCCTTTCGTGTGCTTTGGTTCGTTTCACAGATAGGCTGCAGATGGGAGAGGTCGTCTCTACGATCCCAAGTGAGTTCTGATTTACCGACTCGTCATTCCTGTTGCTGGTTCGAGTTGTTTGGATTTGATGTGATGCCTTGTGTGTGTTGTTGCAGCAATTGGGTTCAACGTGGAGACGGTGCAGTACAACAACATCAAGTTCCAAGTATGGGATCTCGGTGAGTTGCTCGGGTCTCGCCCGCTCTCTTTTGCATTCTGATTCATGATCGACTGTTTGGATACACAGAGCAATCTGGAACCAAAACTAGACTATTATGTGAGAAGGGCAATCGAAACTCAGCAAGAGTGAGCTATGTAGTGCTGATTCTGTGAAAGATAATTGAGATGACACTTCATTCTGTATGCTTAAAGACTGTGCACGAGTAGTCATCTCCATCTAATAATGTCTCTTTTGCTATCTCGGTGTAGAATCATCAGGTTAATTGCCACTTTGCCTAGCATTTTTAATGGGCCATCAATGGATCCCAGCCTTCCCTGCCTGTTTGCTTCCTTCTGTTTGTGCCACCCAAGTTAGCATGATATCTTGAAGTAAGATCGACTGCCTGCTAGATGCAAGTACGGCACATGTTGGCCCATTTTGTTTTTGTTGTTTTATGAGGACCCACTATTCTTATGTCTTCTTTTGACAGAACGCTTCCATCATTATGTTTCACTCCTTATCCATGTTGGGTTTGTTTTACGAGAAATTAGAGTGTTTAAATTTCAGAATGTCTATGCTATGGTGCTTGCTTTAATCGAGTGAACGTTAGCATTTTTCTAGTGTCATCATTACCATAATAACCAGGGGTGGAGCTTCCTTAGGGCCTACAGTAGCCATGGCCCCCTGTCATTGGAGCAACTCCATAGAAAAAGTAGCAGTATTTTGAGCTACATCACTATTTTATGCTTGTAAATACCCTATTGGAAGTGCTTAATGCATCCTTGAATCATTGCACCCAACCCCCTACTAGCTTTGGCGGTAAGCTTTGCCATTGCATGTAACACTATGGCCCTGTTTGATACAACTTATTTGCAATTTTGTAAGCTGCTTTACTTCCCAAATGTTAAGCTTTTTTCAGTCTTTTAGGGGAAGTGCTACGGATTGAACTACAGGGCCATAAGCTGGAAGTGGACCAAGGGGGTGTTTTTTTTCTACCGCAGCCAGCTTTTACCTCCTGTCCATTGCTTTGGCTGCTCCACAGCTGTTCCAACTCCACTAGCGCTGCTCCCTCCCAGCTCCACGGCTCAAAAGTGAACGGTCGATGATGTTGGACAGGCCGCCGCTCCTTTGCTTGGTGGTTGCTTGTGGATATTCCCATTATGCTCCATGCCTTGCGTCCCGGCTGGCTTCTTGATGGAGCTGAACAGGGCCAGTCTAGTCTTCCAGAAATATCCACGATGAGGGAGTTGGAGGTGAAGCCGTGGCCAAGTAGATTCTCTGCCTTGAGTTTGGTAGTTGCCGCTGGCCATTTACCATGCTAGCGTTGGCCTTGGCTCTGTGGTCTGGAAGGATGGCCTGTGTATAGTTGGTGCAGTCGATGAGCTTAGATGGATTAGTGCTACAGCTCAACAATCTTTGACAAGCTTGGAGAGCTTGAAGAATGGGGGCCTTGAGCTTTGAGTGGGTGTGGACGCGTGAAATCTCAAAGGAGGTGGGGATGAGCTGGACCCATGGTTGCCTCCTGCCGGATCAGAGGTGAGGAGATCAGAAGTAAATGGGGTGTGGTCATGTGGAAAAATGGTGAAAGGCAGAACGGGCCTCTAGCTGAGCTGGTTAGGTGGCTTGAGTAGCACTGCCTAGGTCCTGGGTTCGACTCCCCATGGGAGTGATTTTTTTGTTGCATTATACAACTGTAGTGTGTACACTATATGTTCAACTGCAAATTTGAAGTCACAGCTAGCTTTTCAGCGCCATCAAAATATAGTTTTTGGTATTTGTATTATTTTTTGGCCTTTAAAATATCCATCTTTCAGTATTAACACCAACTTTCTTCTCTGACAGGTGGTCAAACAAGCATCAGGTACTGACTCTTTATCATCATATTAAACTCGATTGTCATTTCTGAAGCAAATAATACTATTCTGTTATTTAATTATCGATGAAAAACAGTTCTGACAGAGGTATTCTACTACTACCCAATTATACAATGCCATCTTAGTACCCTGAGTCCCTGACACTTCAGTTTCCACAAGCTAAATCATCTGGCTGTAAGAACAGATATGTTTAATAAAGATAAGGATTTTTCTTTTTCCATTGAGGGATGAGCCTGAATTTCATCAATATGCAACGAATTAGAAAGGTTCCTCACTCCAGCGTTTAGTGTCTTCCAAACCATGTAAAGATCAAGGTTTTTCTATGATAGAATTGTAAAGATTGGATCATGCTGAAAATATCTTAATCTAGTTGTTTTTTATAAGCCTGTCCTAGGCATGTACTACTGTATAATTTACATCGTGCCTGTCTTGGATGTAATCTTTTAGGTTGATCATTGCAAACATGGACATGAAAAAAAACTCGACCATAGGGAGAGATATTGTCAAGGCATCAGCACTCAGGGTAGCAGGACCCTGACTATGAAGCTCTTAGTCTTGCCTAGACGTCCGGATGTAATCTTTTAGGTTGATCATTGCCAACATGGACATGAAAAAAACTCGACCATGGGGGAGAGATATTGTCAAGGCATCAGCACTCAGGGTAGCAGGACCCTGACTACGAAGCTCTTAGTCTTAGCCTAGACGCTCAATTGTGAAGGGGTGAGATTAAGATAGAACAGGTAGATTAGGGAAATTGGTTGTTACTGTGCAATCCAATGAGGGCTGGGTACATCCAATATATAGGCACTTTGGCCAGCTAAATAACAGGAATTAAACTCTATAAATCCCCCAAACCTTGCCTTCCTTGCATGCTGCTGTCATTGATCGCTGCTGGACGCCATCTGGGCGCGATCGCCATGCGCCTAGTCGCCTACAACATGCTGGAGCCATCAGCAGCCCTGGTCTTGTGCTGCCTGACGGCCCTACATGCCAGATATGCCCTGGTGTTCCCCTTATGTAAAAGCTAGACAAAGATAGGAAGAAGAAATAGGCACCCAGTTTTACCAAAACGAGGACTCATTGGTGGCCTGGACCTAATCCACTCCCTCAACCAGTTGATCTAGGCTGTCACACTATGACCATGAGTTGTTATGGTTTGGATCATTTCATAATTTGGTGGCACAGTATATATGCCATATTCATGCATAGCGGAGTGGATACACAATAAAAAATAGTCCAGATGGAGTGCATCCAACTGATCTTCAAAATATGGTGTAGTGGAATACTAGTAACTCTAGTGGAACTAGTTTATGGAGATGGTCTGAAATGTGAACAAGATATGAGGTCTATACGACGCCATGTCTAGATGCTTTTGTAACATATCCTCAGTTGCTGATATTTTGTTTCTGTATTCCTTTCCACATGAGCACTGTTTCAGGGAAAAAAAAACATGAGGGCATTTCAAGTATATTGTACTAGTCGTATAAGAACTTCCTTTTTATACTTGTACAAGTGTTGGGATGATCCTTAGTGACATAGAGCATGATTTTTTTTTGAATCCTGAGACTTCTTGTGTTTCTTAGATAAGATTAACATGTCAACTGGTTTGGATTTTCATTGCCCTTCCTGTGCTTTTGAATATCTGAACTAGAATCGTTACTTTTAGCATGATGCATTTATTTTTTCCATGAACTAATACATTTAATATTCCATCAATACCTTTGTCATGTGTGCATTTTCAGGCCATATTGGCGGTGCTACTTTCCAAACACCCAGGCTATCATATATGTTGTTGATTCAAGTGATACAGATAGGCTTGTGACAGCAAAAGAAGAATTCCATGCCATCCTTGAGGTAATGCTCCACCATCATGAGATCCTCATTTACACCAAACAATCTGAGATACTTTTCCTGTCCTTATTTGACCTAGATTTAACATTTATTGCCAATTTTCTGAGAAATGAAAAGATTAAAACATTTCATTAATGGAAGGAATGATTATTCATGCTGATTGAATACTGTAGTATGTTACTCGCTGATTATTTTGCAATGAATAAGTTGATGAGGGCCATATGCATGATGTTATGGAATGCATTTCAAGGCGGTGTTGGATATTATGGAATGCATGATTCCTGTTCAAAGTGGAAATTCCACATGTATGTGTGGCCACCAGGGCTATCCTGGCCACAGGAAGGACGTCGAGATTCGTGCAGCTCAGAACAGAGGAGAGAGAAGAATTCTTCAAGATTCGTGCCGCTGAGGAGGGTAACGGTGGGGATAACCCTGGTGGTCACAAGCCCATGTGGGGCTGCATTTCTGGATTCCTGTTGATATATCTAATATGTCTTTCATTCTGGTAGCGTAAGGGATATTGGTGGAGCATGGGTGGTAACAAGATTTTACTGTTTGATAGTATCACTGGGTATGCTCCCTCCTTTCCAAATTGTGAGTCGTTCTGGCTTTTCTATAAAACCCAGAACGACTTACACTTTGGAACTGAGGGAGTATCATATCTAGAAAATTCTACTTCTAGTTTTGTATGGTATTGATATGTTTGTAAATATTTTGACATTTGGAACTTAGAAATATTAGCTAGGGCACATTTATGCCTTTAAGTCTCACCTGTTGCAGAACTACAATATGAATTTCTTTTACTGAATGGCTATTTTTTCTCCGAATAAGAAAAGTCTAGTTAGCACGGGTACCCTTAAATCTGTTACATTTACTGATTTGGTGCATGCCTTTACATGGCAGGAGGATGAGCTTAAAGGCGCAGTTGTCCTTGTATATGCAAATAAGCAGGTAAAAAGAAGAATTTTGAATTTCTCATACTGTTGTGGATTTGGCACTTTCCATGGTTATCAGAATTAAACTGCATGTTTATATTTCTGTGCATGTAATCACATGAATGTTGGCGCAGGCATCAGCAGTCAGCACTTGAATGCCTAAAATGCTGATATTTTTACTTGTCCTGTACTACTTTCAATATAAAGTGTACTCTATTTTGGTAATATAGTTATCTTTTCCCCACTACATAAGCTCCCTGCTTTAAGATAGGTGTATATGAAGTGTAACTGTAATATTTGTTTCAAGTGCTCGTCTCTTTCATAAATCATTCCTTGGAACCATCGGTCTATCGATATAGCTTGCACGCTCTTGTCGAATGTGTACAATCCAGCATGGTGTACTCATTTCCAGAAGGCACTTGCTTTAACTTGACTTGTACCCTGTAAACTGTAGCTCTACTGTATCTTGTGGGGTTTTTTTTTTTTTAATTTTATCTGACATTCCAGTTCTTTCATGCAGGATCTTCCTGGCGCACTCGATGATGCTGCCATTACAGAGTCATTAGAACTGCACAAGATTAAGAGCCGCCAATGGGCGATTTTCAAAACATCTGCAATAAAAGGAGAGGGGCTCTTCGAAGGTTTGGACTGGTAAGTGGGGTCAAAATTTCATGTCCTAACGAGATGTTTCTGCATGGCAAAATGGCAAGATATGACAAGTTAATGAACGCTTTTAATAAATCATTTCTATCACCAATTAAAATAGTTCTTGTGGTATCAAGTATTGGCTGTACTGTCCATGTCCTATAATCTGGCTGCAGTTTTAACTATTCATTACAAAAAAAAAAGCTTGCTTATGCATTTACGTTATGATTGAGACACGTGGAGGCATTATTGGAGGAAGCAACTTATGGTTGGATATTATTGCAGGCTCAGTAACACACTCAAATCTGGAAGCAGCTAATTAGGATCCTCTATCTCCATGTCATGAATCATTTGCTGGATGGTAAAGAATAGAGCCAATGATGCCCATTTCCTTGCAAGTCAGCGCGCAAATCTCATTCTCTTTGTTTTAACTCCAGAAGTTCTACACCACCATCAATTATCTGTAAAGTGCTTGTTAAAGTTTTTTGGATACTACATTAGATGTACGCTCATATTGAGATCAAGAATAGGTCTGTAGGAAATGATGAGCAAACTGTGCCGGTGTCTTCACCCGTAAATCTCATGGATTGTGACAAGTTTCTTCCCCAATGATTAAGCGTACCACATTTCTACCTTGTCTTATCACTGATCAGATGCACCGCATTTGTACCTTTACTACCTTTTGCTAACACTTTTACTATTTTTTTAATCTCTGCTACCTCTTTTACTTGAAGTACGGCAGATGGATCATTACAGAAACTGTTCAAGATCCCGCAATGCAAGTTTAATTGGACTCCTGTGGTTACTCATTTGTGAAGTACTTTGTACTGGAATTGGTATACGATTATTACGAAATGATCTTAAGTCTAAGTTTTAAAGTTACTTTGGGGGTAGTTTGGATGCGAGGAGTGCGAAATTCTGAAAAATCTTTAAGTAATTCTAACGTTTTTGTAAATAGGCAAAAAGTTTAAAAATCTTCTATCTAATGGTTTAACAAATGATCTTGGTATTTTTGTTAACTTGACAAATATCGGGTGATATTTGACATATACGTCAAACTGTGGTTTGTTTGACAATCATCCTATGTGCTACTCCCGTAGGGTATTTCTCCCTCACGTTTACAATTTTTAGTTTTGTCAAGTGAATAATGGGAAGTCGTTGTAGATAAACTCTTTTTATCTTTGATATATTTATTTGAGACTTGACATTCTTAATTTTGCTAAAAAAAATACGAAACATCTCATTCTCCTCCTGCAAGAGTACTTCCTCAGTCCCTAAATAAGTGACGTTTTGGGTTTTTTTGCCACAAATTTGACTCGATTTGTATAAAATATGTGTAACATTTATATCTCCAAATAAATTTATTAAAAAATTAGATTTAAAGATATTTCCAATGATACTAATTACTTAACATAAATATTTATATATTTTAATATATAATTATCGGTAGTTTGTTTTCATGATTGATCCTTCCGGTGGCAGGAAAAGATTTGCAGGTAGGCCCGGGCGTCCAGCCTGGCCATAGCACGATAGATCGCACAAACGACCTCCCGCCTGATGAGACAGAGGCCTGCGAATTGACGTCAGCAGGGACGTCACCTGAAAGCAAAAGGTTTGTTGCGCTGAACCTGTAGAGGTGGACTGTAGTTTTGCATCACGGACGACTGTTCAGCCGTCGTCTCACATCAGTTGCAGTAGTTAACGACTTGGCTCTCGAATAAATCGTTTCCCAAAAGGCTAACGTCCCTTTCATGATAATGTCAACCACGGTAGGACACGTGTTGCGTTGCGGTGAAAATCGGAGCTTTGTTTCATCTATTACAATTGAACAGGGTCTATTTGGTTAGCTGTATATAGTCTTATACAGGCTATAACTATATTCAAAACAGTTTGACTATTCTATCAAAATTAGTAGTATCTACCTTGCAAGGTTGCATAACGTCCGCTCTATACCGCATTTACGTCTACTCTGGTCCTCCCTGCACCTGTTCTTTACTACACCACTCGACCGTGGAGGTTGGGCCACATCTAAGCGCCTCCATGGTGGCCCCGACGTCGCGGTGGGAAGGAACCTCCTTCGGTTAGGGGGTTGTGGCCGGCCGGCAGCACGCCAGACCACACAACGCGGGCGTGGTTCCATGGTGGCCTCGAGCCCGAGCAACACTAATATGGACACCGACGGATTCCTCCTAGAGGAGCCACAAGGTTTGCATTGTGGAGGAGGTGGAGGGCAACGTGAGGGAGAGGCAGAGTCGACGATCGACGGGGAATAGGGGCCAGATGTCATCGTCACGCGCGGCGCAACCTCAGCATGGGGTTACCGCGTGTCCTACTCTCCCCAAAGTAGGCCATCGACACCGTGCGCGACGAGATCGACGGGCAATTACTCTTCGTCAGGGAGTAGCAAGATGTCGGGGCCGGTGGGTCTGTCACCGGTTGTCGTGCTCTGCACCGATGTGGCCGTGTGAGTGAGGTGGAGGCGGGGTAGGTAACCTTGCCGCTGGCAAGTGGGTAAGATATAGGTCAGGGACGCGGGGCGGGTGGACTTGTTGTTGTTGGGCATGTAGCGATGGGGCTCGGTGTGTAGCAAAGATATTAGATGAATTGCCAATGCCTATTTTAGATGTGCAGTGCAACCAAACATATATTATTAGATACAACCTACCATTGTATATTTAACCAAACAAGACAATAACAACACAACAAAGTAATTCAATCTAATCAAACAAGAGCAAATTGCATTCGCTTGTGCTAGCATAACCTATACTGCATAGCATAATCACTAATGCAATGCAAGTGTTGTGCGAGTGACAAATCAGACCCGTAAATTTCACGATTGGTCGAATTGCATTTTTCCCCCGAAACCATGGTATATAGGAACACACACTCACTCCTATCAACATACACGTACACCTAGTCTCTATAAGTATATGAACACACACCTACTCTTATAAACACACGTATGCATACCTAATCTCTATGAGCACTTTCAAAAAAAGAGCCCACAAATCTTGAGACTGACGAATGCGTCATAGGCATCTTGCAGTCGATGGTTATGTCGTGTATCAGTGAAAGAAAGAACAATGACCAAATATCTATCACAGCCTACTTTGAAGATGGTGAACTGCACCGACAATTGTTAAAACATTCAACTTCTTTTCAAGTTTTGACAAATTAAAGAACCTCCAAGGCCTCAATTTTTCTATTTCTCGTGTTTTCTTGTAAAAGATAAACTAGTTTCTTGGGTCATAAATTTCTTTTGTAAATAAAAACTTAGGTCCAAGTTTTTCTAACCAAAAAGTCATACACCATCTAAGAAATATTTTTTATTCTAGATCACACTATAATTGTTCGTCATTTCTTTTATACACTAATTGATGGAATGCTAGGTGGCCAAAAGCCACTACGAGTAGACTCGACTGCGAAAATATCTAGTTCTGCTGTGACAACCGGCGGAATAAAAGCTCAAGACGACATGTAATTGATGTCGAAAGGAGCATAGTGACTGCATACATGTAATTGAGCGACATGGAGGAGAGCCTTTTCCTGCTATGCCATTATAAAAGTTGGTTAATTCCTCTGTGCCCTGAAAGATTGATTCGCACCTCTGTACTAGCGTGTTTTTCTTCTTTTTCCTCTAAACCATTCCGTCTCTCTTCTGTTTGTTTTCCTCCGTTTGGTAGCCCTGACGTGTGGGACCAGCTCTGTAAAATGTCATTTTTGCCCTTACTCTCACTTTCACTTTCAGAGGACCGAGTTGACTTGTCCTGGACTCGCGCTCCGCACGGAGGCGGCGCTCAGGCCCAGGCTCGGCGGCGGCATCAGCGGTTCCCCTCCCGCCTCTTGCCCTCGCCTCCGTCCTCCGCACACCGGCCGACGACCCTGCGTACGCACTCAGAGAGCTGTTCGCGTTTCATCAGTCGCCACGGGCGCGGACGAGGCCAGAGCAGAGCCGGGCAGATCCGCCGTGAGCGCACGATTCCGATGCAGTTTCTTCCTCGCCTCGGGCGAGCGCGAGCGGTGCTCCTCCACTGGCTCCGCCGGCCGGGACGCGGGGCGCGAGCAGGAGCTCCGCCGGCCACGGGCGGAGCGCGGGCCACGGTCTCCTCCTCCGGCCCCTCTCCGCCAGTCGCTAGCTCCTCCGGCCACGGGCGGCCGGCAGGAGCTCCGTCGGAGGCGAGGGCGCGGGGCGCGAGCGGAGTGCGGGGCGCAGGGCGGGAGCTTCGGCCGCCGGCTGAGAGCGGGGCGCGAGCGGAGGCGCGAGGCACGGGGCTGGAGCTCCGCCGACCGGGAGCGGAGGCGCCGGACGCCGGTCTTGAGCTCTTCTGGCCACAGGCGGACGCAGGCTCCTCTGCAGGTTGTCTGCAAGGATTTTCCAAGACCTCCACTGTTTTTATCATTTGTTCCTTTGTGATTCTTTTTTATGCATTGATAGATAGCTGCTTGGAAGGATGAAGATGGGGATTGGTACGAGACTGGGCTTCATATCTTTTGTAAGTTTTGATGGCACACGCAGAGCCATATTGTAATTGTCCCCTGGACTTATATCCAATCAAAATAAGATTTTGAGACAAAGTGGATAGATCGATGGTGTTGACAAAGCTTACAAGAATTAGCAAATGAAATTCAATAACCGATTGCTAAAACTTCTTAGTTCTTACCATTACGCAACACTGTTGCAATATCAGCTTGATAAGCACGAAGCTCCTACAGATTTGGTACAAATAAGTCATCATTAAAATAAGGTATAAAACCAGCCCATAAAAATTTACATTGAGAGTGGCACGAAGGGACAAGCCAAAATTATTTTCCCTCTCCAGACTAAGGGTAGTGATGTCTTTTCGCACAACCATTTGACACCGTTAGGAGCAATTTCAGACGGAATGACTCGGAGGAAAAAGAAGAAAAACACGCTGACACAGAGGTGCGAATCAATCTTTTAGGGGCACAGAGAAATTGACCAACTTTCATAATGACATAGCGGGAAAAGGCTCTAGGAAGGAAGGCTGGAACGTTCTGGAATCACGTACACGAGAGCTGGCGGAGGATAAGGCCAGCACCAACCTCTTGTGCTCCAATGGAGTGCCACCAAAAAAAGAAACTCTTGAGGATAAGGCGAAGAGTGGGACGTGCCGGAAAAGGCAACCGATGGTTGCTGCCAGTTTGATTACCATATACTCATCAACCCCAATCAATCAGACAGAAAAAAAGGTTCACAAGGGCCGCTCCTAGTTCGGTGAAATCCCAGCTAACCCTTATCATCAAATCAAGCTCTCAATTGTGACATTTCCACCAGCACATTTAGGCTGTCTCAAATCATGCACTTTTAGTGCTAACTTAACTGAGCAATCTAATTTTACCCTTCTCTAGTGATTGATAACTGACCTGATTTTAAGGTTGTTTGAAGTATGCCATTTTACACTTTGGTTACAAAATTTTTTTGCATGTTCAATTTAGATCCGAAATGGTAAGATTTACAATTATACTCCCTCTGTATTAAAATATATGATGAGGGGATTTTATCATTTTTCCATTCATTTGATTATATATTATTTTTTCTGTAAATATTGGGTAAATAAATTAAACATACCTACAAGTTGTGCTCAAAATACATTCTTCTTACAAGCTGTGCTCAAAATACATTCTGTTTTGGAAAAAAAGGAATATATCGTGTTAGGTTTTGTAAATGTCGCAACTAGGTAAGCCTAGGCAAAATACCCGAATTACCCGAACCCAAACCCGAATTACCCGAACCCGAGGTACCCGATCTAAGTTCGGATAGTGATTTTGATTACCGAAATTAGTTTGGGTAATTCGGGTAATATCTCCCGGTACCCAAACTATCCGAACTACCCAAAGTTTTGTACGTGTCTTTATATTTAGGGGCTATTGCGTCCTTGCCCCTACTTTGATGTCCAATTGTGATTTTACCCCTGCTTTTATCATCGTTGTGATTTTACCCCTGTTTTCTGAAAACGAAGCGTAAGTTTACCCCTACTCCATAAACATCAGGTAACATTGTCAAATGGGCTAAGTAAGGACAAGTTTTTCCATGCGAAAATGCTCCTACTTATCTTAATATATTGTGAATTTACCTCTCTTTTAACATATATATATATATATATATATATATATATATATAGAAACACTATTAAAGCATGGGTGTTGAATATAATTTAAGATCCAGGCCATACCTATATAATTAAAGAACCCAACAAAAGCATGCGCAGGTCTAGTGGTCTACGGGGCATTGACTCTTCTAAAGAGCATGCAAATTTCTTTTTAATGTACAATACCGCTGCCTCATTAATTTGCATTGATCATGTCATTATTTCTGCATTAGATATACGAGGTTTTATGGCGCTGGTGTCCATCCAATATATATAGTGTCTCGCATTTCTTTTCAATTGTCTCTCCACAACACCCTTCTACTCCGACCATGGTGACAGCAGGCCTCCTCATCCAGCCATGACGGCCGCTGGCCTCGTCCTCCTTCGTTCACAGTGGCGTCCCCATTAGCTCCTCGTGTGAGGGGCCTCGGCGGCAGCAGCGATTGCCACTACCACTTCCCTTCTACTACGACAGCGGCGCCCTTGCACCCCCCGGCTGCGACGTCTTCGGCTCCACATTGGCAATGTCGTAGCTCTGGTGGAACTCGTGTGGCGTCAGCCGAGCATGATGCTACACCAGTTGCCGTCCTCGAACTGGCCCAAGAAGATCATGCAACACTTCGCTGACAGATGGTCACTCCTACCGCCGCTGCCAGTCTGCCACCACCGCCCGTAGAAGTAGAAGAATAAACGACATTGTCATTTTGTTAGAGCATCTCCAAGAGATTAGCTAAATCATTTTCTAAATATAAATTTGGCTATTATGAAAAAAAAAGATGTCTCCAACAGATTTTATAAATGACTCCAAATTTAAAAGATCTTTCCATTCGCTCTCTATCTTTGAATAGCCTACCTCACTAGTCATTTAGACTTTTCATTTTACAGAGTCTGTTGGAGTAATCTATTATTATCTATTTTAAAATGTAACTAAATTACTAAATTTGGCTAGTATGTTTACAGAATCTCTTGGAGATGCTCGAGGGTACGTGATGTAGTCCAGCATGGCTATTTCCATGGCCACAATCTGCACCGTGGACGCTTGCCATGTTGCCGCCTCCTGCCGCCGGTTGTTGTCCTCCAGTCATTTATCGTAGCAGCAAGTGACGATCGTGGACGGTTGATGCCAGATTTCAACGCTACATTTCCCCAAGTTTTAATTACTTCTGAGAAACTAATTTATAATTTTAGTCTGCATCAAAATATTGATTCATAAATTTATTGATTAGCTATTTTTGTTATGTGATTATGTTTCAGAGAATCTTATTACTAATTTAAATAATCTTACTGTTCATAGAAAGAGAATTATTTATTAGCAAAAAAAATACTATTAGTAATAAAAATTACCATGACTAATACTAGATCCTTGTTGATTATCACAATAAACTTACTACTCACGGATCCGAACAGAATTATTTATACACTCAAATGTTTATCAGTAATAAAAAAATTATCTTCCCAACCTCTAGTTTGCGTGTGTAGTTATATACAAACCAAAATGGTACTATTAGTAATAAAAAATACCTTCTTTAGATTTCGAAAGTCACATATCATAGACATATTTACTGCTCACAGGTACAAATGGAATTAATTATAAGCTCAAATGATAATATTAATAATAAAAATCAGCGTGATAGTAGACCGAACACTGGGGACTATGTCAGGATGGATTATTTATGGATCAAAATTTAGCTCTAGGTATAACCAAGTTTACTACTCACATGTCCGGACATAATTATTTATAAACCCAAACGATAATATTGATGATAAATTATACCTTCCTCGACGCTTGGATATGTATGACAATAAATTTAATTGCTTGCATGTCATGATGTAATTATTTATTGATCAAAATGATATGAGTAATAAAAATTATCTTGTCTTCATACCGGACGCCGTATTTATTATCACAAGCAAAATTACTGCTCACAAATGTAGACGAAATTATTTATAATCCCAAATGATAGTATTAGTAATAAAAAATAGCCTCGCTAGAGAACGGACACCTAGGTGACAATGTCAGTCAATTTGACTACTCAGAGTTCGGATAGAGTTATTTATAGACCAAAATGTAATTATTAGTAATAAAAAATAGATCATAGGAAACCGGATATTCCAATGACTATTACAATAAATTTTGACTGCTCAAATGATACTATTAGTAATAAAATTTACCTCATCTGCTTCATAGTTAAATATATTGAATATTAAAAAATTTAATTAGAAAAAAACATGAAAGTTGGATGTTTGGATAAAAACTTTAAAAACCTTCATCCGGATGTCTTGAAAATTAGCACAACCAACTTTATTGCTTGTAGACCTACACAAAAGTTACTGCTAATGACCTCACCAAAATAAAAATGTTACCAATCCTATGTCTCCCTAGAAAAAATATGCAAGCTTGATAAAATAAACTCCTCTAAATAACTAAAATTATGATATTAATCGTAATTATGTTAAACCTGAACCATTTAACAAATATTAATCGGTAGTTCGGACGTCTTGATAATTAGCACGGCTAATTGTATTGTACACTAATTTTTATTGGAATTATTTATCTAAATAAATAATATGTCTGGACTCTAGACATATAAAGCATGTCACGCATGAATTATTTATCCATAATCTATTAGATTTGCACCAATTTTAATAGCATTGATGACAATAGTTTTTTGGTGTTAAATGCTCTTTTATAAATGTGTGGTGCATGCATGCAACCACTCCAAAATTCAAAACACCTCACCGTACCTTTTAATGCTTAGATTATTTGATTATTCGATGGCTGGTAGGAGTAAAAAGCTGATGCTAGTGACGGTGAGTGCCGAATATTATTTAGCACCCAGGCTGCTAAACAGTACAGTTATATATATATATATATATATATTTAGACACATCATTTTAAGAACTTAGGGTAAAATCACAATTAAGGTTCAAAACAAGGGTAGAAACACAATAGTATTTCGGATGCAGGTAACGACATTAGGAATAGGGTAAACGGAGCCTTCGTTTTTTAAAAGGAGGGGTAAAAACACAAAGTGAAAGAAAGTGAGGGTAAAATCACAATTAGGATTCAAAACAAGGGTAGAAACGCAATATCCCTTTATATTTATCATATATTATTAGTTGAACATTTAAACTTATCACTTTATTAAAATATAATCCTCTCTTCTTGAACAAATGACTATAATATATTATTCTCTGTAAATTATTATTGAAATTCTATACATTTGGTGCTGAAATTATTTATAAATTACTATTAAATTTCTATCTAGTTTGTTGATTTCTATAAATTCGGGTAATACCCGAACCCAAACCTGAATTATCGGGTACCTGAAATTGCGGGTAATGTTTTTTCGAGACTAATATCGTGTAATAATTTTCATTACCCGAACTTTGAATTACCCGACCCGAAAAGATCGGGTAACCCGAATGCCCAGGCTGACAACTATGGATGAAAATGGGTGAACCCGAACCTGAATTATCGGGTACCTGAAATTGCGGGTAATGTTTTTTCGAGACTAATATCGTGTAATAATTTTCATTACCCGAACTTTGAATTACCCGACCCGAAAAGATCGGGTAACCCGAATGCCCAGGCTGACAACTATGGATGAAAATGGGTGAAAAATCATGTTCTATAACCTTAGCTTAATTTTTTTGGGTTTATGTCCATATTTGTTCGTTTGCGTATGTCCGTATATCATGATCTTGTTTTTTATGCCAGCAAAAAAAATATATATATAAAAACAGAAGAGTTTTTTCTGCATGTTTTCATCTGCTGCTTTCGTCCCTAGTTGTAAAACAATGCGAATGCATGACACCGGTAGTTCATTCTAAAATAGCTGGTGCTATTGGCGTTTCCTCGGTTTTGAGTGCGTCTGCGGTAGCCGGGTAGGACTAGATTATGTGAGGTACAGCTGACGATCATCAGCTAATTCATATAATCCATTTATCTTAAATTACAAGATATTCCAAAAATCTTAGAGAACCAAAACATCTTAAGTTTGACCAATAATTATAGAAAAAATTATAAAAATTTATGACATCAAATAGACATACTATGAAAATATAATTAATAATAAATCTAATAATACTTAATTAACCTCATAAATATTATTATATTGTTATGTAAATTTAGTTAAACTTTAGATACTTTGACTCTCTAAGATTTTAGCCTTACATAGATAGAGGGAGTAGTACAAAGTAACTGCGAAACACCTTGAATATTCAACACCTTCAAACAATCCAACACTTACCCAGTGCTCCAAGCACACCAGTCACTCTCGGTCAACCGACTTTTTTTTTTACCAAATTGGGGGCAAAAAGATCTAAAAAAAACTAGGCGTGGACGGTTTGTTTTGTCTAAGTGCAAGTATAATAATGGGCTTATAGCCAAGCAAAAGTTGATGTGGAGGAAAGAGAAGAAGAAAAAGAGAGGAGCTTGGTTCTCATGTAAGCACCAAGCTGGACACGGTAGCCTAGTTAGTAGTGAGTCCAAATAATAAATGTTGTGAGGAGAAATAAGATAGAGAAACCTTTGAAGCCAAGTAAGAGACAAATTATTGTATAACTTGACTCTAATAACTTGATTTATAACTAAACACTTGACTCTTATTATTGAACTTGCTCTAATGGAGACCTAACCAAAACGAACAGAAACGAAAATAATTTGAAGCACGGGTCCTAATCTAAACAGTAGTACAGTAATAGTTCTGACCAGGTGCACCCCTACCCTGCAATGACCAGTGCGCTTAGCCGACGTCATCATCCGAACCCCCCTTCTCTTCCTATAGGTCGCTGCTGTCCGACGTGGCGCTAGGCCGGCGCTGCGGACGCAGCTATCTCCCCCGGCCGTGCCGTGCCGGTGACGCACTGCGCGGTGCGCGCCGCCCCCTCAGCTCCAGCTGGTTTTCCATCCAGACCCGGGCACAGTAGCTTCCAATCCAATCCATCCGAACGTTCCAGAAGGACACGTGTCGACTTCCACTGCATCACGGCGCGCGTGACAGGCGCACCAAGTCAACGCGGTAGACTGACCCAGTTGACTTTCAGTGGCGTTTTCCAGCTTCGCCCGTCGAACACCAGGACGACGGCGAGATAATAACCATGGGCCCTGGCCGCACTATTGCGAGTGCGCCACTGCTTGCGTTGCACCTTTTCTTTTCTTTCTGTTTTTTTTACACTGTGGATGCGGAAATTATCACTCACGCAACACGTTTTTTTTTATTCCGTCCCTTCTTTTTCATCATTTTTTTTTTGTCTTGCCGTTCAATCATTCAGGCACTCGGGGTAAAAAAAAACATAAACAATAAAACCGGTAGCCGCTCCGGCTCGAGTGGCGGCGCCATTGTTTAGATTATCCGGGGCAGGCGATGCGCCTCTTCGCTAATGATTCGTGCTTGTTTAATTTAAGAGAGAGATTATGTTAATCGATCTGATGTTAACTACTGCTAATAGCAACTTAAGCTCTAGACCAATTATATAGTATATGTACTCCTCTGTATCGAAAATAGAAGACGTTTAGGACAGCGACACGGTCTCCAAAACACAACTTTGATCCTTTGTTTTTATAAAAATATTTATGGAAAAGTGATATATGTATATTTTTATGAAAATATTTTTTAAGACAAATCTATTCATATAATTTTTACATTTGCAAACTCAACAATTTAAAAGTTATAGATGATTTATATTCCCAATATTTAACTCAAATCTTGTCTAAAACGTCTTCTATTTTCGATACGGAGGGAGTATATGTTGTTTGTGATAACGGGTTCATTCATACATACACGCTTGTTTGCCTTAGTTTGAAGACAAAGATGTAACCAACTGATAACCACCACTAACGGCAAGCTGAATTCTATCACAAGACTATTAGAACTTGTTTGTCACTGTTCTTTCTTAACTGCTCCTCCAGAGTCAGAGCACTTAAGGAGAAGAACTTTTTATCTTGCTTCTTGTCATGGTTCTAGTTCCTCTGTTATTTATCAAAAATGACTTCTCCTCCAAAAGTATTTAGTATAGCTCCTGCCCCGGAGCCAGAGCCAAAGTTAGAGATGTGTCAAACATACCCTTGTTGCATGTGCTTTTGTTAATTTTGTTGCTTCAAGGTTAGAGTTAACCAAAGTATGATACATTATTATGTCCTATGTTCCAAAATTTTAAGTTATTCTGGCTTTTTTACGTAGATAGATTTTGTTATACACCTATGTATACACTATTACTATATATATATATATGGTAAAAGTTATATATCTTGACAAGCTCGAATGAGTTATAATTTGGAATGGATGGAGTATATGGGATATTTAAATGACCAATATAATTAATGACAAACCAAGACTATTAGGACTTGTTTGTCGTGGTTCTTCCTTAAATGCTCTTCCAGAGGAGCCAGAGCACTTGAGGAACAAAAGTTTTTGCGGTTCTAACTCCTGACCTAAAAACAGTTCTAGTTCTTCTGCTATTTACTAAAAACTTGATTCTCCTCCTAAAGTGTTTGGTATGGCTCCTCTAACTCCTCCATAGAAGCCGAAGTCAGAGGCATGCACATGCCTTTACTTGCTATGTGCGGTTTTGCTATTTTTTTGTTTCAAGGTTAGAGTTAGCCAAAGTATGATAAGTTATTACACTCACTGTTCTGAACTGTAAGTTGTTCTGACTTTTCTATATGGATAATTTTTATGCATCTAGATATATACATCAAGTCTAGATTTATAATAGAAGTTACTTATCTTGACAACACGAAACAATTTATAATTGGAATGGAGGGATTACATGTGGTATTTAAATGACATATAATTAGTGACAAAATTTTATAAAACCTAGACAACTTTGTTAAGAATGAGAAATATACACACAAAATAGGTAAATACACGTGCTCCCTCTTTGAACCCCTACTTTGAGGCTGCACCGGTGTCTATCTTCTCTTTTTGCCTCCTAATGTACTCCCTATATAAAAAATGCAATTAAGGTTTACAATCAGTAAAACTTTCATGAGTTAACCAAACTCATAGAAAAGTTAATATAAATATTTATGTCTACAAATAGGTTTCATATGCATATTTCATAACTAATATACTAAAACATATTCAATGTCATAACAAATTATAGCGTTTTTATAGAACTGGTCAAACTTAAAATATATTTGATTCTTTACAAAGAGGGAATTGTATTTTTTAGGACAAAGAAAGTAGACACCTACTCGAAGAAGGTGCCAACTCTATGAACATTTCTTCCTTTGTTCACCTCAACTTGAGCACACGTCTCAAATAACACTCGCATCCTCGTGTTTTGTAGAGGTGATTAGCTTGGTTTTTTTTTTCTGTACCTCATAGATTTCATATACATGTGTGAAACCTAGACGACTGCGATGCTTAGCTAAGTTGAGGTTCCGGCCATGGGTTTCTCAAAGGTTCTCATGCCTTCTTTGCCGAATTTGTCAATCCATCTTATCAACTATGATATAATATTTTTCTCTTACAATAAAATAGCTAAAAATAACATCAACTAAGTTATCAACAACGATCAGCTGAACAAGTTGTTAGTCTCTGGGCTTATTAGATAGAGGAATGATCTCTTCTGATTGTGCAATTTTGTCTAGCTCTTTAGTCTTTATTATCTTGCGTAAATTGTTATGGTGAAACAATGGCAACACTTAGTAGTGTGAAAAGTTGGTGCTGCAGTTGTGGCTACAATGCCTCTTATTAACATGTAACTTTTCGCAGCAACATCTAAATATAACAACATTCATTTTAGATCTTATTTGGATGTAGGCCTTGTTTAGATGACTTCAAAATTCTAAAGCTTTACAAGATGTTATGTCACATCCATGCATAGGGCTAAGATTGGACTAACGAGCCAGCTCGGCTCGTTCTGGCTCGTTAAGATAACGAGCCAACTCGGCTCGACTCGTTATCATAACGAGCCAGAAGGTCAGCTCGGCTCGTTTAGGAGCTTGAGCTGACTCGTTAGGCTCGAGTCAAATAAAAAACAAATAATATATGTATTTATTTAAAGTTTGACAATAGTAATAATATAAAAGTTGTTAATTCATAAGTCTTAAATCAAACAAAATAATATGTATTAATATATTATAGTACTACACTATATATATATATATTATTCATACTTTATATTATACATAATGCATACATAATCTGTTAATAATTATCCATAAACCTATTTAAAAACAAAATAAATTCATATAATCTCAAATTTATAAAGTCAATGTCTAATCCTCAACTAATTGTAAAGTGTAAAACATGAAGTTTTATAAAACTAATAAAGGTTAGGGTCAATAACTTTTGCTCATTTAGCCCACGAGCCAGCTCGAGCTACCTCGCGAGTTTGCTCATTAACTACACGAGCTAAAATGTTGGCCCAGCTAGTTGAAAAATATAAACGAGCCGAGCCGAGCCGAGCCGAGTCACTAACAAGCGAGTCGAGCGAGCTGCGACCTTTTCGTCCAGCATTACATGGGGCATTAAATATATGTAAAAGAATAAATAATTATACAATTTGCTTATAATTTGCAAGACGAATCTTTTAAGCCTAGTTACTCTCTAGTTAGACAATAATTGTCAAATACAAACAAAAGTGCTACAATGTCGTTGTTCTAAAAGTTTTTTCATCTAAACAAGACCGTAGTTGGATTGTCATGAATCTACATGTGTTTATATGTGTTTAGACTGAAACTTCACCTAAATTCCATCTTAGAGATAAATACAATAACTTCCAAAACAACGCATTAGATGGAGCAAGCGTAGCTAATTTTTCTGAGGAAGTTAAAATAATACTAAGGTCGATACTATAGTATTTTCGTTTGTATTTAGCAATTATTTTGTCCAAACTATAGAGTAACTAAATTCAAAAGATTCGTCTCGCAATTATAGCTACAATTAATTATTCTTTACCTATATTTAATGCTCAATTCTTACGTTCAAAGATTCAATATGACGAAGAATCTTATAAAATTTTGAAATTTTAAAGATATCCAAACAAAGGTCTAACAATATTTTCTCGCTTGTACGGCAGGATTGAGCAGGTCAGAGCAAGAAAACCGAGTTTCGGCCACTGGCTACAGCGAGACGAGGAACTCAAGCCAAGCATCTTGCATTTCCGGTCACCACTCACCACCAATTGCCAGACGAGACGCTCTACGCGTTGAATTAATGCACTCGGTGAGGGAAAAGGCTGTGGGACCTGCCACAATAACATCCCGGACGATCGAGCACGCCACGTCATCGTCAGGATCAATATCTACGATTTCTATAGGCTGGGCGGGTCCCACGTCGGCTCAGACCAGGCCGAGTCCTGGACAGCTGTCCTGTATCGTCTGGACTAAACAAAAACCACAAGCAAATCACTATGTGCACTAGTACAACGCTAGCAAGCCGGCCTGTTAAGTTGGGAATCTTTCCTCTTTGTCCATTGTCCCATGAAGGAATGTTATGCATACTGTACATATGATGCTAATCATTGACACAAAACTTCATCAGCAAATTGCCATTTTGATATCGCGGACAACAAATCTCATAAGGCATATTCAAGTATCAAGTCTCTCATAATAGTATGTAATTATATACATGCTAAGCATTTCCCAGTATTCAACACTTTCCATTAATTTTTTTTTGATGGAACAAGAAATTTTTCATAATCTTAAATGACATATATCGACCGACCACTTGTTCTGGTAAAGATAGTTCTAAGGTACTAAAAAAGAACAACGTAATATAACAAAGTCGACTTGTCAGATATTTAGCACAATAGTACTAGGCTACTAGTGTAAATGATTATAAAATTTAATTGTAGAAAAACATAAAAAATATTAATTTGGTGCATGACTCCACCCACTTGCTTTCAAATCTAGGTTGCACCTATTCACGAGTATCTTGTTGGTGTATAGACAAAAAAAAAATATACTTCATTCATTTAACATTTAGTTTAAATTGATGCATTTTGAACATATGATTTTCAATGTATGGGGGTGATTCTAATTATATGATTAATGATTATAGTACAACATAAACCTGAAGGTATTTGTGGGTCTTTACGATCCTCGGGTCCTTATACATCTAGTGTATTAACCAATTTTAATTTCCCTGCTAGAAGCAAAATTGACTTGCTGTAGTATAATGAAACAAATTTGAGATTGTAAATGTTGGTCCATAGTATTTCGTTAAACTTAGTAGCTAGTAGTATAACTTAGGACAAAGACAAAGTAAACTGCCAATAGTTTAGTGTACAAGGGAAGGAGTATGTCATGTCAAAAAGTTGCACTGTAACAAGTGCATTGCTGTATGTGGTATGGGTGGTTTGGCAAGGGAACAAGGGTACCTACCATAGTACACCTACCAATTCCTCCCTAAATTATACGATCTTGTGGCTCAGCCAAAGGTTTCGCGGTCATTAGGGCTCCACGTGTCCTCTTAAGCGATTCACCAACTCCACCATCATCCCCCTATTAATACAGCTCAGCAGCTCACTCACATTTCCCACTCAGAAACACAAGCGCAAGAGCACAAACGCAACAAGCTCAAGAAATTTAGCTGAGGCAAGCCCAAGAAGAAGAAGAAGCCTAGAAGGAGAGAGAGAGATGGGAAGCGAAGGCAGCACAAGCCTAGTGGCTGGGGGAGCCGCCTGCGCGGTCTGCGGCGGCGCCGCGGCGGTGTACTGTGCGGCGGACGCGGCGGCGCTCTGCAGCCCCTGCGACGCCGCCGTGCACGCTGCGAACCTTCTGGCATCGCGCCACGAGCGCGTGCCTCTTTCCATGGCGGCTGTGTCCGGCGTGTACGACGACCTCTTCGCGCCCGATGACATCGACGCGGCGTCGTCGTGGCCGGCCGCGCACGCACAGGGGCAACAGGGCAGCTCGTCGACCAGCTTCACCACCAGCGATAGCGGCGCGGAGGGCAGCAGGAGCCTGTTCGACCTGCTGTCCGACGTCGACCTCGCGGCGGCCTGTGTCACGGGCGGTGGCGGCGGCTACGGCCACCACGACGCTGCTGCACCGCTGTGGCCCGGCCTGCAGGCTGCCGCCGCATGGACGACGACCTCGTGGTCGCTGCTGGCGGATGCCGCGGCCGGTGTCGTCGTCGTCCCGGGCGCGGCCGTGATCGCCGCGGCGGCGGCGGACCGGGAGGCGAGGGTGCAGAGGTACCGCGAGAAGCGCAAGAACCGCAAGTTCCAGAAGACCATCCGCTACGCGTCCCGCAAGGCCTACGCGGAGGCGCGACCGAGGATCAAGGGCCGCTTCGTCAAGCGCGCCGCCGCCGACACACCCGACACCAACGACGCCGCCTCCAAGTTCTGGCTCTCCTTCTCCGACGACGCCAGGGACGATGGGGTCGGCTGCTTCTACGTGGACGCTGGGGTCGTTCCAAGCTTCTAGAAACTTCTTCCGTTCCACACAATTAGTCACAAGAAAGCCTTGAAACTTAGGTCTTCTGGCGGTGGCGCGCGTTCGCCCAGCTTGAAACAAGCTAAGAAATGGGCGGGCGGCAACGTTGCCATGCATCGTTCTTCTTTATTGTCGATCGTGGTGAAATTCCGCCATCGCTATTTTTAAATGATGGCGCGGAATTTCGATGGGACATCATCAATTGGTGAAGGAACTAGGGGATTTACTGTGTGTTGTAAGATATTGCTTATTATGTAGACGAAGTTCACTGTCAGTTTTCATGAATCCATTTTAATTTCTATATAAGCTGCTAACATGGTTCAATTAATTATGTTGTAATCTCGAGGATCCATATTTTCTATGCTAATAAGGCCCTGTTTATGAACTTCTTCGATGGCATCGTCCTCGATTTACAGAGGTTAATTAACAATATAATTGTGGTGGAAAACTGTCATCCATAGATTTGGTTAATGGGTCAATCAGGAAATAGATTTGGTTAATCTGTGGAGAATAGCTTACTGTATATATGTAGCTGTGTTCATCCATGCTTTTAGTGTTTTGACTTTCTATTCCAAGATGATTAATTCCATGCATGGGTGATCCCAATCTTATGTCAAACAATTGCAGTAGAATTCGGCATCAATATTTTGTTTCTCCAATGATGATAATGATGATGATGATGCTGCTTTTGATGGGTGGATCGGCCAACTACAATTTTCTTATGTCATCATTGGTCATTGCACAGCAAACAATTTTTGATACTCCATCACTATACTTTTGAAGTGACGATGCAGTTTTTATACTGGTCAACCATATCGATTAGTACTAGCCGTTACTAATAATGGCATCTCTAAGCAGACAACTACTAGCTTCCATTGTGCATACCTGTTTATTATTGGTATTTTTGTGGTTCGATTTCCATGTGAATTTAGGATTGTGGTAGTGGAAAGGACATACAATCGCTGTTTTTTTGGCTGATAACGTGGAGTTGCTGTGGTAAAAGCCACTTTCCACTAATGAAATAGTGATTAATGCAATTTTTAAGATAGCACATGTGTCTGAATAAGGTTGTGTAGTTGTTCACATGTAGTTTTCGCAGTTCTGTCATCTGTGCTAAGATAATAAATCCTATGTGATTTGTTATGAAGATATAGTAGCATGCATGATTCATGGCTCCCATTTTTCTACTTGGTTTTGAAGTGTGACATGATCACTAGCTAGTCCATTGTTTGGTTGTTTTTAGATGAGGATGTCGGTCATGGTAAAAGGATATCTGTTTTGGTTTTGTGGGATGTTTTCCATACGAGGAACTAGCTAGTATTTGGAATATTCTCCGTCCATCTTTAGAGCAACTCCAGGAAACTCTCTATCCTCTATTCTATATTCTAATTTAGATAATTTAGTGTAAAATAGACCTCCAACAGACTCTCCATCTCATTATCCAAAAATAGCCACTAGCTATTCCTGTTTTTTCGCTCGGCATAGAAAGCGAGCCGGGCTCGCTCGCCAAGTCTGCGCGAATCGCGGCAGCGGCCTCTCCCGCGTGCTTTCAGCCACTCCCGCGACGCAGTCTTTTTTCCCGCGCTGCACTTCCGCTCCGTCTCCGGCCATCTCCCCCCCCCATACGCTCGAACACAGCTGTCTGCACCTGCTCTGACCTACACCCAAACATGATGCTGTACGAGCAGGCAGCTGACGACGTTGGTCGCGGCGGAGCAGGTGTTGTACAATCGCACATCATGGGCTTGCTCTTCGAAGAAGATGACAACCGGTAGCTGGCCTCTGCGTGCAGCTTTCATGTCAAGATTTTTTTAGCACCATGAGCTGCCGCTCAAGTCCTTGACTCCTTGAGTAAGCGCAAGTCATCTAAACCGGAATTGGAAGCCGCTGCCCTGCCAACACGACAACCGGCTGATGCTGCATGCTGCATGCTGCTCGCTCCCCTGCTTGAATCAACATCTGGACCGGTGCTCGTCGATGATGACCAGGAGGCTTGTTGGGCTGGCGATGGATCGGATCACGACCGACGAGACCTGCTGGCCGGCGGACCAGCAGATGGTGGCGGTCTAGCTAGTGAATGACGAGACACTTTTAAATATAGATAACGATTTTACAAAAGCTGTTGGACTAGTCTAGTTTTTATTTTGGAGTTATCTATTATAGAGAATAGCTAAATCTTGATTTAGAGAGTTCATTTTTAGATAGTCTCCAAATGTGCAAATGTTGTGGCAGGAGCAGGGTCGGTTGGAGATGCTCTTATATTCTAGCAAATTATTGTTGTAACGGCCATTGGATGGTGATGCGCATATTGTCTTTCTTCAATTTTACTGTCTTATTAGGTTCACCCATCAATGTGTTTATACCTGTTTGTATGTCATTTTTTTTTGTGAAGAGCAAGGTTGCAACTGTAGCTAGGGATGAAAACAATATGAAGTGGTCTAATTTTTTTTGTCAGTTTCCTACCTTTTGTTTTCTCAAAAACGAATCTGAACATCTGTGAAAAAATGAATTGGGGCCAATATTATGGAACTTCGAAAACAAAGCTACCCAATCGAGAACTCATCGATATCAATCCAAAATAGATAATTTATAGCAAAAAAAAAGAGACATGGCACAACAAATGCATATAATTAGAGTGATTGATTAATTGATTGACATTTCATAAGAGGCTGAGACAAACAAAATCGAACGACGACTGTAGAAAACTAGACTTATTAACCGCTGGGGGTTTGCCTATTAGGCTTCAAACCACTTTCGTCTTTGCAGACAAAAAAGTTCATTTTATCTTCTTAAACTAGTATGAATTTTCTCCTCAAACTTTAAAGTTAGGCATCACACCCTCTAAACACTCAAAACCATTCAAATTATATTATCTCCATGCATTAGTTTGAGGTTGCTTTGTCTTTTTTAGTTAAAAAAATCAGGTAAATACTGCAAAACTTTTCAATAAAAAATGTAAGATCCTACTAGTATGAATTTGAATGCATTGCATCCATACTTGTTGAATCTCATATTTTTGACATCAATCATAATGTTTTGTTGGTGGTGCTGGGGTTGTTGTTGTTTGGGTTTTTGGGGGTTTTATACCACTTTTTTGTTCTTAATATATAATGACACACTGCTTTCCTGCACATCCGAGAAAAATATTTTATTTAAATTCACCACAGCCTAATCTATCTTTATGTTTTTTCTTGGAATTTTTAGAAGCTTAGATGCATTTTATGTGGTTTAAACCTTATTAAGTACTTATTGATTTATTTTTTAAAAGATACAAAACCCTTATTTCAAACGATATCAGAGAGGTAATTTGAACAGTCTTAAGAGTTAAAGGAGGTGATGTATCTGATTTTGAATGTTTGAGGAAATTTAGACTACGCCGATACTTTAGGAAGGTAACATTGTCTTTTTCCTCTCACAGATACCATACTGGTGTTCTTCGGTTCGTAAAGGGCTGGACAGGTTTGGGCAAGTCAGGGCCGGTCCTGAGATTTTTTTTAGACCTAGAACGAAACTAAAATTTTGGACCCTTTTATATAAAAATACTACTACTACTCGTTACTAGTATATATATATACACATATCCGAAATACTACTAAAAAGCAATTAACGAAATGCAAAAGTAATATTCATATATAATAATTTGTATAGATGTTAAATTACCTTGAATTTTTTCTATCCGCTTAAGAAATTTATGAAGAGCCCCTCTATGATTGTATCAAATCATCTATTCAATTTTCTTCTTTCTTTTGTCATTGCTAGAAGTATGGTTTCCTGACATTGTACTATTAAAATTTAGAATAACAAGTAGTGAAAAATTAAACAATTATACACAGAAAAATGCGCAATTAAGGATAGAGTCATATGACAAGATTCGTACTTGGTTGCTGCCGCCCTCGCGGATTAGCGAGACACCATTCACCGATCGCTAGATCAGCACATCAATTTTCCACCGTAGAAAAGCAAGCAAATTCATTTATTCTCTGCAGATGGTCGCATGAGGATTCATGCAAGGATTACACGAGCTGATGAGAAGTTGCAAATCGGTTTGCTACAGGCTTGCAGCGGTGATGCACCCAGTTGTAGTAGATCTACCTCCTCCCCTGGATCTGGAACTGTTGATTGCTGAACACAGAATCAAAGATGGAGGATTACGTGAGAGGTGAGATTAGAGCCTGTGATTTGCCGGATGCTGTCTGTTTTTCTCTGCTGGAAAGTGGAACGCCACCAGCACGCGCAAGAAGCAAAGGCCGAAGGCGGAAGGTCGCATGACTCCTGGCTCGTATAATGCGCGCCGTGATCACGGGGGTATGTTATCTAGCATTGCTGTATACGTATTACGGAGTACTAGTGTATTTATACGTACATGGGTCGGGGCCTATCGGTGCCATGGACCTGGGACGGCCGTCCCTCTCGCGCCCCCCCCCCCCCCCCCTTCAGGGCCGGGCCTGGGCCCAGTCATCAGAAATGCAGGGCACAAAAAAATGAATTGGCCATGAGGCTAATGACCATTGGGTCCATCAATCTAAATAAATAGCCCTCAAGTTGTACTTTTGGAGGAGGGCAATGTACATATTTCCATCCAGTGTCTCAGGGGCTGAGTTTACGGGCTTCAGTTTTTATTCTAAATCCATGTGATTCTGGTGTTGACCCTTGAGTATGCAAAGTTCTTTAGTTTCCTAATCATAAATTCATAATACCACCAGAAAAAGGTGTGTAGTCAAGGGTTCACGGCGCAATGGCAAAGGTCATTGGTTGGGGGGCTCCCATCCAGGGTTCAAATCCTGGATGCGACACTTTATTCTGAATTTATTCCGTATTCTGGATTTATTCTAGAATTTTTCGGTGGTAGGCGACGTTCCCGTCGACAGCGAGACGCCTCTGGTTTATTCCAGAATTTTCCGGCGCTATGCTTTAAGGAATTTTCCAGAATTTTCCGGCGCTATGCTTTAAGTGAGACGTCTGTGGTGACTTCGTCAACTTCAAGATTTGCCGGTTCAGTCCTTCAAAGGTGCTCATAGGGGCAGGGCCGCTTGCGTGCGTGTGTTCGTAGGGGCGAGTGTGCGTACGTGTTGAGCGTCTGCGTTGTACTGTGTAATCTCAAAAAAAAAGAAAAATGTGTGTAAATCATAAGCCCCTTTTAGTAGTGGCTTACTGAAGCTTCATGTTCCGTTGTTACGCACTTGCGCCCATTTGGGAATGCAATCTCTTATGCTCATTCTCATCCATACTCTAATTCAACTGATAAAGCCGAACCGGCACTGAATACATCCCCAAAATCTCCGTCATATGTTACATGATTATAAATACGAGTCATCTAAGACTACAAACCAGAAAACATAAGCTCCATCCCCATGACATACAAGAAAGGCCCAACACAGCACATACAAAAGGGAGGACATGGGAAAAAAAGGAGGCTACAATTACGGGGAACAGGATTGAGAAAACAATGTACAATCATCCATGTCGTCCACCTCGTCCTCGGGAATGTTCCATTTCTCGGGCTCGTTCAGACACTCATCAGTAGTAGACAGGAAATGCAGAACCTGAAAAACGACATGCACAGTAGGGGGCAATGGCATACTGTCATCAGCAACAACATGCGAATCAGACCAGTTCAGGTCGATGCTAGTGACAAAAATCAATCGATTAGTACCTCGGCCATTGAAGGCCGCCACATTGCCGGTCGCATAATGCAGCGGGATGCGACTGCGACCATCCTATTCAGTTGATGTTTGTCATAGTCGTCTCCGAGGTTTGGGTCTGCAAGTTGAGTCACTTGCCCAGCTTCCAGCAGTGGCTTTGCCTAGACAACAAGAGTAAGTCATATGTTGCCTCGTTAAACATCATCATGTTGGTGTCATTTCTTTCTCTTGTGCTCACCCATTGTAGCAGGCTTTGCTTGGAGCAGTCAATAGGTCTCCTTCCGGTGACAATCTCTAGCAGCAGAACACCAAAAGCGAATATGTCGGTCTTTTCATCGACGATGCCATGCATGAAGTATTCTGGTGCCAAGTACCTGCGGGCGTTCTCAAAGTAAATTTAAGTCGAAATTACATTACCATGATTTCAAAATGAGCACACTGTTCTGTTCTTACCCAAACGTGCCTTCTATGGGTACGACAGAATGGTGAGTCCACTGCTTTGGGAGCCACTTTGCCAAACCGAAGTCTGAAATCTTTTACAGATATATCTCTTGTTATAGTCTCTATGCATCAAAACAAGGTAACTATCTATTTGGTCAGAAAACAATTTACCTGAGGTTCAAAGTCGTCGCCAAGAAGTACATTGGATGCCTTGATATCGCGATGGATGATCCGATGCCTGCAGAACATATGCAGATATTGCAAGCCCCTCGCAACACCCACCGCAATCTTGTACCTCAGAGGCCAGTCAAGAGTTTTCCCACTCTTCCCTGTAATATTTGATCCCTACTACTGTCACATAATTCTCCTCAGCTCACTACTGAATGAAATTCATTGGGTACCATACATACCATGCAGTGCCGATGCTAGGGTCCCATTTGCGCAGAACTCGAATATCAGGTACAACCCATTCTCAACGCAGCATCCAAGAAGGTAGGATGTGTTTGGATGGCATACATGCCCCTGAATCCCTAGCTCTGCCAGGAACTCTTTCTCCTTCTGCTCACTGGGCGTGCCTTTTGCTAGCCTCTTCACTGCTATCTGTTGGCCATCAGACAGGGTGCCCTTATATACTTCTGCATAGCCTCCTTTTCCAGCCATGTTATCTACAAGAGAATTAAAGATGAAATCTTGCATTCTGATCTTGACGTTTCATCTCTTATGTATAAGAATATCTGAAAACTTAATAATGAACTAGTATTTGAAAAGATCGAGTCACCTGGATGGAAGTCATTAGTGGCCACTGAAATCTCCTGAAAGCTGAAACACCTCCAGGCAGGCTTGTGATCTTCTGCATAGGTGGATCCGACATCACTGCGCCTGGCGCTATCATCGCCGATGTTCCGCAGGAAAGGGAGCCAGAGCTTCATGTCTGACAACCGCCTCCACAGGCCATTGTGGCCACGCCGACTCACCTCATGGCTAGACGTGCTGTAGCATTCTTCAGTGACTTGGTTCTCGGTTCCCTCTGCCTCTGGCCCATCCAGAACTGCTCTCGGTGAGCTCTTGTCCTCCGCGCCTTCATTAGAAGATTGAGCCAGCTTTCGTGTCGAGTTTGATCTCAGTAGCTTCTGAAGGGGCGGGAATCTTCTGCTCCATGTTGAGCTTGAGGAGATGGTGCTGTCTGCTGCTTTCAGTATCATATCATAATAATTGGTTTCAGAAAGCTAGCAGGTTTATCGATTGGGCAACTGAGAAAAATGTACTCTGACCATACGTATGTGTGATCTTACCATCAAATGACCGAGGTCTCAGACGAGTACTACTTTGTGGTAGGCCTCCCCTTCCCACAGCAATCACCGAGCAGTTTTTTGGAGCATGCATGAAGCAGTAGTTTGCAATCTCAAAATTGCTCCTGTTATGGTAATAGTTGTAAGATCAATGTTTTCTGGGCTTCTAACTGACAATTAGTAGCAGTCAAAATTCAGTTGGGGAGTATTTGGACATTAAAGTTGAGAGAATCAGCCTGGCTGTTGAGATTACGTACCTATGGTATCCATTTCTTGATCTCCCAACAATAAGGATGTTTCCATCAGTCAATGCAGCTTCTTGGGTGAGAGTCCTCCCAATGTTAGAGCTGCATATCACCTTAGCCTCCAAATTAATCTAAAAAGGTAACAAGGTAGTAAAATAGTTACAGGCGGTCTGTCTCAAAGATATCTAATGGTTATTATTTAATTAACATGGTTGTCATCCGTAGTAACCACAGTGCATTGTTCCCAATACTGCTACTAGGATAGACTACCAACCAGTGAAAGCAAGAGAAAAAAAGGACAGACTGAGTCACTGAGAGCATGGCCATATCATATCATGATCTAAAAGCCCTACTTCACCTAACGACTGGGCCAGCAGCTAAAAGACGTGACAAAACAAAACCTGACAGAAAGGACACCAACTAGCAATTATGCAGAAACTTGTCTTCCAAGCTCCCGCAAACAGACGAGGGGAAAGGGAACCACACCCAAACAAATAGAATACACTCCAGAAACAGAGAAAGATTGTTGTAAGATGCTACTGTACTTGGAACTAAAGTCTGACATCACCTGAATTGAGTTCATCAAATACATGAACAAGAAATCGGCAAAGCCTGATAAAAAAGAAAGAAATCAATTTTACCTGCTTGGCCTCACAAGCTTCGACGAATTCGCCGAGCATGTAGATGACGAAGGCGTTGGCTTTCTGGAGCCTCCTCTTCCTCCCCCTCCCTCCTGCAGGACAGGACACCCTGATCGATGAGCAGAAGCAGAAGCAGAGCAGCAGAAACATGAACTGCTGGTTGACTTACCGAGGACGTGCACGGCGACGACGGAGTCGCTAGCCTTGGCGACGGCGCCGATCGCCCACGACAGCAGCTCGGAGCAGCCGCGGGAGTTGTCCGGCACGCCGACGAGGATCCTGGAGCCGAGGCCCAGCAGGTGGCGGCCCCCATCATCGCCGCACTCCTCGATAGTGTCCATGTCCTTCCTAATTAAACACCTACGTACCCTCCCTGGCTCACAGGTTGGTCACAGCTCTAGCTGGGCGTGGCCGACAGCCAGTTGAGTTGTACACCGACACCCTTCGCTGCTACTGCTACTGCTACGTGGGAGATGACAACGACGACGAGGACAGCGACAGGGATTTGTAGTTGTAGGTGATGGATGGAAGGAAGCTCTGCCTCCACTGCATCTGCATGCATGCTGACAGGTATGGCAGTGGCCATGGCCAGTGGAGTGCACTGAAATGAAAAGGTGGTTAGTTAGTTGGGGGCAGTGATGGCCATTCCATTAGCACGATCGCCTGTGGGCGACCCCCATGGGAGCTGAGACTGAGAGAGCTGCATGCCATGGCGGTGGAGGCACTACAAAATTGGGGTTGCGTAGGACAGAAGATGCGTGCAGGGTACAATCCAAAGATGGGTACAAAGAACATGCACTGTGCCAACTGCCAACCTAGGACTGGACTGCTGATTGGATCTTGCACTCTAGCTATACGAGCTTCAGATGTACTCGAAGCTGCTGGTACCCAATTTGAATGATCTGCCCTACGACAGAGTTTCAGTGAGAGAGGGTGGTAGTGGTACTTGCTTGTTTTCATATAATTGTAATATGTAGGAGTAGGTAATTGGCGCCTTGGTCAGACCATATTGGACCATTTTGTTTGAGAAAGAAAAAAACGGTACTCTACAAAGTAGCGTACTCAGAGTTGATTCAATTTTCACGGGAGATTTGAATATGTGGAAGTGGAATTAGAGTTGTTAGCTGATAATAATTGGTTATGTACGTACTTATAGGTCAGTACGTTAGTTAATTGATTTAGTAGTTGAAGATGAACATGTCCAGCAGGGGAGACAGCCTTAATTGGAGCCTTTGACTAGACTATTTCCATGATAAGCTATTCTACAAAATCTTGGTATTGAAACGTTACATCAACAACAATAACTGTTACAATCAAACAACACCCAACAGCCAAGCTGAGTTAATCTAGTACCAACTAATGTCTAAGTCTGCATACATGTATACGGCAACTAGCTACATAATTTTATTTTATCACTAGAACACGCTAAAGCCTTATTGCCCACAATTGCACTAAAAAAATGGGAAGAGGAGAAAATATCCAATCTGGATGCCCATTCCTGCAATCTAGCCATCTAGCATTTCAGTCACAAGCGTGGAGAAGACATGAAAAGAACCCAACCAAAACACTGCGCGCGCACTCACAAACTCATATACAACGACACCTTCTTCGTGCAGCAGTGCTCTTTTCAAATCTGTTTGTTTGTCTGCATAAGGATCATTCGCATTGGTGGGGTGTGGTATAACCTCACAGAGAAGATCAGCATTTGGTTGTCTAGATGGATGGATGTACAAATATGCCCCGCCACCCATTATATGGACGTATGGTGGAAGCATTCGTCACTACAACCATTGTAGGTGGCCTTTTTTTTTTTTGATAAAGGAAGACATCGAGCTATACAAGCTGGCATTCGTGCAAGATGTATCAATTTAGTGGTTCATTTTTCAATGGTGGTCTTTGGTTTGGTTTCCCTGGCCGTGGCATGCGAGCCATGAAGTTGATGAACTTTGTTTCCACTGGTCCGAGTAGTGGTAGCGGTCGCACTTGTGGTAGCCGTAGTCGAGTCTTGTTTTCTGCTTTTTTTTTTCATTCCGGTTTTTGATCTTTTGTGTTCTTTTAATCTTCTCCTAATAAATTAACTTGCCAAATCTCTTGCTGAGTTTTCGAAAAAAAAAATCTTCATTTGAGCTTTTCTACTCATGCAGGTCTGTTGGATGCATTATATATATATATATATCCTACAAGCCCACTCATCAAGCGTTGTTAGGTGGTAGGATCGCTACATCTATATACGCATGCAACCAACCACCTTCAAAGATTTCCTGCATGAGGCTGTATAGCCAACCAAACACTCTCGTTTTCTATTTATCGGATCCACTTAGCTTTGTCTCGCTCGTCCAGGATCTACAAAGGCTACCAAACAAGTTTATTGCTTAATGCTGTCAGCATGTGGTTGAACACCCCAGCAGTCCTTCCCACATCTATAATTGCCAAAACAACAGGATCATATATAGGGAAACCAGGCTGCTCCCAAAGCCATCGATTTGAAACGCCTGGTGGCCAGATCGACTTGCCTGAAAGAGCACCCCTAGGCCACTGTAACACTCCAAAATTTGCATTGTTTTGAAAAGTGCTAAAATTGATTTAATTATGCTTCTCTTGCTTTGCATTTAATATAATTGAAAAATATATCGTTTTTGTGAAATTAAAACTCATCATATAGAAACATATGATGCTTATCATGCTGGTTCATTCTTTCCTTGTGATGAGTGATTTTGAAAAGTATTACAAACCTGTTTTGAAATGATTTTGAAAATAAGTTTGTAAAATAGTTTCTGAAAATTTCAAAAGCTTTTCTTCTCCCTCCCTTATTCATTTTCTCCATCTGGCCCGAGGCTTTCTTTACTTTCTCCCGCGGGCCTCCCCTTCTTTCTCTTTTGCTCAGCCTAGCACCCCTCCTCTTCGCCTCACTCGGCCCAGCGCTGGCAAGGAGCTCCCTTCCCTTTCTTTTCTTCTTGGGCTGCTGCCCTCTTCCCTCAGCTCGGCCCACTCGGCCGCACGCAACAGCTGGCCCAGCAGCGCAGCGCCACCTCCTCTTTCCTCCTTGTGCCACCGACAGCACTGGCCCACGCGTCATCCCCTCCCTTGCCTACGCCGAGTCCGAACAGAGCAAGGTAAACCACAGGGCCCCGAATTATCCTCCCCTCCCATTTTCTCGGGATTTCTTCCGTTTAACCGCGCGACACACGCCTCCTAGAGCACCTGCCTTCTCTACCGCCTCCAAATCCCATCTATTCGACCGCATCGCCTCGGGAAATAGCCCGCAGAGCCGCCGCTCGCGAGTTCAAGCTCTGCCACCGCCATTGACCGCTCACGGAGCTCCTCGGCCCTCTACTAGTCCTCTCTCTCTGAATTTGGAACCATCTGATTGAAATCCAACGGACCGAAACACTGCGTACCCCTTCGTTCCAGCCTTCTTGCAAAAGAGACCCTCAATGTTTTTAAGTCTGAACCCGCAGTCCTATGGCGCCTTTCAACTCTACGCTTTCTCCTTAGGAAGGCGTATTCCTTTTCGAAATTCGTTTTAAATGAAAATAATTAGAAAATCAGTATTTACAGAACTGCCATCCGACTTCAAATGCTTATATTTCTCTCGTTTCAAATCCGTTTTGACCCGTTCGATTTGCGTTAGATTCGTAATAAAATTATCTAAATGTTAGAGCTACTGTTAGTTAATTTTGAAACATTTTAATTTTGTGGTTATATTTAAATTAATATCTTTATATAGGAAAACTTGTTTAATTCACAACTTCGTTGTTTTAGCTTCGTTTTTCGTGCACAAAACATCGATGTGATCGCAGCGATACATAGATTAGTTTTATAAACTTTTCATATTATTTTCTTACTGTTGGTGTACTGTTCTAATTATAGCTCTGTTTACTTCATGTATGATTGCCCGTTGATTGAATGGTGTTGATTGTTGATCGGTATAGACGTTAAGCAACCCGTTGAAGAACCAGAGTATTTCTTTGATCAAGAACAGGAGGACCAACAGGAATATTTCGAAGAAGGCAAGTATAACATGAGATTATCCTTGTTGTTCTATTCATGAATAATATAACTCATATGCATGCTATCCCTTGATCACCATAGTTTAATCCTAGAGATTGTTATCCTGATACTTTGTGACGTATGTATTGATCCACCATATATGATTAGTATTGCTAATGCTCATACCGGATGTACATGATCTTAATATGTTAATGACTATATGCAATAATGATAAAACTCGCTTTTAGCAACATTGGATAATAGGAGCTTATCTGTCGGCAAAATCTGAGATATACAGTACAACCACAGGGGCTATATGGCTCTGGCTTTAGCTCAGTATGGGAACCTTTTCTAGCTCATTCAGTGGTTACCTTTATGGCGCGAACGGGACGTGGCGAGACGGGTATAGTGTGGTTCCTAATCTATGGGCATAGCCGCGAAGGAGTGTGACCGTAGACAGGTTGCCTCTACATCCCCCTGTCATGAACCTTGCGGCCCTAGTTTGTTAGACGAACCCTTGAAAGGTTTCATAGTGAACCCTGCCGACCTTCCTTGGAAGTGGGTTTAGAGGCTGATCTCCTCGGGCAAAAGTGCAATTCATGACTCGTGGGTAAAGATGTACAACTTTGCGCAGAGTTAAAAACTATCATGATAGCCGTGCTCATGGACATGAGCGGCTCAGAAAACTCACATAATTATTGGGTTCTTATTTCTAAGTTGGCTTATGCAAGTATTATTCATTTACTATATCATTGTCATTTACTTTATGATCATGGATATTTAAGCTTATGCAAATTACCTTGGCAATATTGTTGATATTAATATGAACTTGATCTACTTAAAATGCTTACCGCTATGAACCATGCATATCCTTTTGAGCTTCATGAACCCCGTGTTATATTTGTTGAGGTCGTATGTGCTCACCCTTGCATTCAAACACCATAGATGAAGATTGGATTGATGATTATTGCAATGAGTTCTAGTCTTGGTGTCAACCAGTCAACCAGTCCCTTTTGGAGCTTCCGCAGAAGTCGTCGTTTAGTTAAAGTTTTATTTGTTTAAGACTCTGTATTGAATATTCATTCGCTATGTAATAAGCACTGTGATGGTACTTCTATAATTTGTCAACTCATGTGTGCGACTATTTCTGGGGTGCACATGAGCCTTTCATGCACTTGTTTTTTTTCTTAAAATCGGGTGTGACAGCCACGCCCGGAACCAAACATGCCCATAATGTGTTATATCCTTCCCAAAACTCTTGCAGATCAACTTTTGTAGTAGGCCACTATGCCAACTTCAGGTTGCACTTAATTTATTATTTGTGATAGGATTTGATCATAAACCCTATAAAATGCTGTTGGTGTTCAAGTTCGATCGGTTCCATAAATACTAATGCACCCATTTCAAATTATAAGTCACTTGACTTTTCGATATATAAAACTTCCTATGTATTTATACATACATTATATCTAGCTAGATAACAAAATGGATATACTAAAAAAAAGGCAAAGTGACTTCTTATAATTTGGAACGATGAGAGTAAAATATATAGCTAGGAATTTTAATAATTTTTTATTATAGGTTAGAAAAGTCTTAAACTCATCCCAACAAATCAAAATCCACTCTCAACTTAGGAAGTTAGTCATTTGATAGACTGAAATACTAAATGAGGCATATAATCTCAAATAAAAATTTCAATATAAAAACATGTACTCTTAAAGTGTTGATTTGCAAATTCTCAATATGCCACAATTTCGAAACACCTAGGCATCTAATTGTTCAGAAAAGTTGTATTTTCCAAGTTTTAAGTTTTCTAGAAAAATCAAACTGAGAAATTATAAAATTGGTTTGAACCTCTACGCTTGAATTTGCAGTTTCACACCCTAGAGTACGTTGAAACCGAAGTGTTTGGAGTTCAATTATCCTCATCTCAAAATTGAAATCCAGAGAAATCCCAATAAAAAATTCCAATATTTCAAACTACTGAATGAAATTGGAATTTTAGAGTCTCAAGTGTCAACTGTGTAGAAGTATACCACCAACTTAATATCTGTTCTTAAAATATTGTACTCTCTGTCCACAAAAGAATGCAACTTCAAAGTTTGTATCAGTAGTATTAATATTTGTGTCTTCAATAATGTTACTACAAAAGTTATTTATAACTAATGAATAGTAGTTATTTTGTATCATGAATATTTGGCGGTAAGGTAAGTATCGAGTTGGCATTGGGTGAGGAAGACAAGCAGTAAGGTGACACTTAGTGACGCAGCAGTAATGCTGGTTGGTACAGGGAAATGAAGCTTGTTTAGTGTGGAAGCCACGACTCACTTTCCATCCATATACAGTGGACCGGCCGGACGAGGGCTCCCTTGCCCATTCGTGTGATCACTGGTCGTCTCTGCTTGGCGGCGAAGCCAGAGGCAGCATGAGTGTGGATTGGCCTAGCTCGGCAGTTCAGCTAGCCCCTGTGAATCATGGCCACCAGGATCCACCACCATACTGCACTCTTGTAGAAATGCGACATTTGGTTCCCACTTCCCAGGGAGTTGCGCCAAATCTCTGCCATGCCGTGGAGGTAATCATGGGCGGCCGGCGATCGTGTGCTTATCATGAGAGCTGGTTTTCTTGACTTGTTTCTCACTTTGCACGGAGATGGGTGATCATTGCATAACCGATAACGATATATTAGGTGGGCTGCAACATTTGCCATATGACAGTTACTTCCCCTCATCTATGAGCGATTAAGGGTAGTTAGAAGTTAATTTTCCGAGTGTGCGTATCTTGGAGTATAATTAGCAGTACTACATTGTTCACAGCCATTTTAGGCTTAGGCCGGTTTCGCCGAATAAAAAAGGGAGATACTAATGTCCGGGCATTCGGACAGAAGCACGCGCGTCCACCTCCTCTGTCACATGCGCTCGTGAACGTCGCGTCTACTGCTCCTTCTCCCTGACTTCTCTCTCGTGTCTGTGAGAAACGTTTTGTCCGCTGCTCCTTCCTCTGACCCTCCTCCTCTTTCTCTACACAGGAGGAACCTGAGAGTCGGACAAGGACAAGCATGTCCTGTTCACATGAACCCAACACCCCATCTACCGTCCTAGCTCACTGCACCCCACCCCCGGTGTCCAGGTCGTGCCTCCATAACTCTGCACATGTCTTTGAGACATGAAACACTTGAACGTAACATTCATCTAAAGAAAACGAAGCATTTAGAATGTACACCTACAACATACTCCCTCTGTCCCTTTATATGTGTCGTTTGAGAAGTGTGTTTGTGAGAGAAACACGGTTTTATAGAGACAGACATTAAGGGACAGAGGGAGTATGTGTAGAAGGGACAGAGGGAGTATGTGTAGAACATGTAACACCCCTGGTGTTTAAATACTTAATTAAAACTTGATCATGTCATCATATGCATTAAACGTCATTCACTTGTTTGAGAACCTTGCTATGCATTGAACTAAAATGAGTTTACTTGGTTGTGATGGTTCAAATTCTGTGAATGCTTGCCTTGTTTCAATTTCAAAAATTCAATTCCTTTCCAAACCCTAATTTCCAGAGGGGGTGAATCAAACCCTAAGTATGGTTTTCAAAATCTAAAAAGAATTTTCATATGGTTGTTTAAGCAATGTTGTAGAGCTATGTTTCAATTGCAAAAGTCATGTTTTGAGTTTTTCAAGTTTTATTAAAAAATCTTGAGTAATTGAAAAAGGGTACTTCTTTTCAAAAGGGTTTCATATTTTCAAAAATGCATTTCAAAATCTAGGCCGAATCTGAAGATGTGCATATTGCCAACTTTGTAGATCATGAAATTTTGAGCAACTTTGGTATTCAAAGTTTTTCATGAAAACCCTTGAAAGCTTGAGCAAATTGCAAAATAGTCTCAGGGGAAGTTCAGTCAATTCATCGAACACCTGCATGTCAGTGCAGTGAGCTCGGCGCCGACACCTGGCCGGCCAGCCACTGCCGCGCCCTAGCGCCTTCTGGTGGCAACGAGCGTCCCATCCGGTGCGTGGCATCACCACGGTCGCGTTGCCGTCTTCAAAGCGCAACGACACCCTCCCTCTGCTCTCTTTTACGCTCACGCCGCCAACAGCTCTGCTCCGCCGTGAGTGCTCTTCGCGTCGATGAGCTCGCATGAGCGTTCCAGCCACTGCCAAGCTCTCAATCCAACCGCATTGCCTCTGCATTGCTCTTGCACATCTTCCGCACTAGCTGGTTGAAGCTGCGGCCATGCAAATCGCCTGGCACAGACTCGTCTTCCTCGGCTCCGGCGAACACGCCATCGCTCTAGTCCGCTATCGGCCCGACTATCCAGGAGCCACTTTGCTCTTTGCGCTTTCGTTTGTTGTTCTTGGTTCATCACTGATCCTCGAACGCCTCGCCATTCCATCTGTGGTGCTCTGCAGCTCCGGGAACATCGATCTGACCGTCGTTCATCGTTTCCGCCGGCACTGCTCCCGTCGCCAGTATCATCTCCTTCATCTCCGGTCGAGTTAGCAAGCGCCTCGCAACCAGGGTGAGCTTCTGAGGCTCGTAGGGTAGATGGTTGTCGCCAATTTTGGCTGGTTGGCTATGTTCGTTTGCTCCTGCGTGTTTTGTGCCGCCGCGTCGGTGCTCACCGCCGCGAGAGCTCGGTGGTTGGTCTTTTCTTCAGTTAGTTGTTGCGCTAGCTTCGTCTGGTCTTGCTGAGTCTCGTTTGAGTGTTGGTTGTTCGAGCGCATGCGCAATTTGGCCAGCACCTGTCGAGCAGATCTCCATCGTCCGCCATGGCCGTCAGCGAGGTCTCTCCGTCGTCTTTTCGTTTCGTTTCGTTTTTGAGGTGCTTCGTGTTCACGTTGTCTTCCTGAGCTTGTTGGTGCTCTTGGTGCGAACACATGGTGGGTAAGTACCCATGTAGTTCAGTTTTGTGATGAGTAATTGCCCAACACTTGAGCGGTTCAGTTTGAGTGGCTTGATTCTAACCCTTTGCGAAAGCAAATGTGTGCCTGTCTATCGGCTTGTGGTGTGCAGGTGCTATGCCTAGTTACAGTGGTCAATGGTGTGGAGAAGGTCGAGTAGAGGCTTGCCGTGCCGATGGACTGAGAGCGGTGAAGGGCGGAAGCGGGGCTTGGACTGAGGGACCATGGGCACGGGCGGACATGGAGGTAGACCGAGTCGACCGAGTCAAGACGGTGGACGAGCGGGTCGAGCGGAGGCTAATGGGACTCGGAGTCCGACCGGGCGAGGACAAGGTGGCTCGAGTCGAGCGGTTTGGTGGTTTGGGCCTCAAAACCATCCGAGGATGGTTTCCGAGTTTGGGCCTCAAAACTCGGGGTTCGGTAGTTGAGCCCAAAGCTACCGGTGGCGGGTTTCCTGGGTTTGGGCCTCAAAACCTAGGCGGAGCTTCCGAGGAAGCGGGGATGGCACGTGGCGGAATCCTGGATGTTGCGTCGAGGTGACGGCAACTCCCGGCAGGAAGCGGGGCCGTCCATTCAAAATGTGGGAGATATTTTCTAGAGCTTGGACTGCAATGCTTAGGCTAGGTAGTTCACTCAATGTATCTAGGGGGGTCTTTGGGAAATAGCCGAAGCCCGATAAGTAGGGGGTGAAGGGGTATCCCTCATCCTATCTCTTGAACCCTAATCATTTGCCCCAACTCTCTCTCTCTGCCCTCTCTCTAGTTCATGAGATCCCTAGGTTGATTTCACCAACCTCTGTAAGAACTTGAATCTTTTGGTGGGAATCGGAGGCCCGACTCTCCGAGTGCCATGGCACGGTTAGTTTCTTGATCGAGTCTCCCCGGTTGCTTGTGTTCTTCGCGTTTTGCTTTTGCTCTTTTTTCCCGAGTTGATTTCTCTTTGTTGAGAGTAGCTTTGCAAAATCCACTTGAACCAAGTTGTTCGGATTCGTGAGGAGCATCTTTGCATCGAAGGAATTCACCTCAAACCCCACGAGTGTGTAGATCGGGCGATTTCTTTGCGACGTTCTTCGTTTTGCCTTTTCTCCCGCAAATCCGAGTGTTCCCATTTATCCTCTCCAAATTGAGCAATGATTTCTTCGGGATAGCTCCCCAACTGCACAAGGATCATGCCTACAAAATTTGGTTGTAGGTGGAGTTCATTTGGTTGATTTTTGGGAAGATTTGGAGGAGAGAAAATGATTTTTTGGGTTTACTGTGCAGTTTTCGGGGGCGTAGCACGCTCCCGACGGACGCTGAAATTCATCCCATCGGACTCTGCCCTTCCCCTAGACAAGCGTTCGTCGCCTGGGGCTGTTTCGGGCTGTTTTTTTGAGTGTCAGACGCTGGCGTTGGACTCGTGTCCGTCGCCCGTCGGACAGCGTCCGTCGCCCTCTGTCAGCGTCCATCGCCAGCATCCGTCGGCCTTCCAGCAAGGTTTTCAGGATTTTCTTCATTGCTGTTTTGGTCGTTTCTCCCTCGTCCGGACTCCGAATTGAGTTCCGTTTGTTGCGTTGGTTTCGTAATCACGCAGGGAACTTGATGAAGCACTTGTGATACCAGTTATCATAAGTATTTTTGGGTGAGCTCCCTTCTCTTCTCTGTAGGGTTTGAGAGCCACTCTATCGGTGTCTTGGTTTGAGTTTTTTGTTTCCGGAAGATCCGCTGTACCTCTTGGTCATCACCATAGGTATCCACCCTCGCTAGGGTCATGATCTTGATGGTTGAGTAAGCTTGCTTGTTGGGGTTGTTTTTTGGAAGAGTGGCCCGAATATTTCGAGAGAAATTTGAGGCTCCCATTCACCCCCTCTGGTCGCCGTTTCCGGTCCTTCAATTGGTATCAAAGCCTATTAAGGATCAATCCACCTTACACGGTTCTTGATCTGCGAAGGCGACATAGAGCGAGGTGCTGGTAAACCTCCTTACTTTGATGGAACCAACGTTGCCTATTGGAAGGTGCACATGTCCGCTTACCTCCAAAGGCTTGACACAAAGTTTTGGGAGATTTGTGAGAATGAGAACTACGTGGTTCTTGAGGCTCGGATCATCGATGCCCAGGTTACGCAGCATGCGTCAAATACAAGAGCCCGTAGTATTCTCTTCTCCTATTTGTCTCTTCCGGAGTTTGAGCGGGTTTCGAGTCTCACTACAACACGGGAGATATGGCAAACACTCTTGAGATATCATGAGGGCAACCCTCAGATCAAGTCCAGACTCTTCGACATGTACCGTAGAGAGTACGAGAACTTTGCTTAGTTGGCCAGCGAATCCGTTGACGGGATGTTCACTCGCTTCCAATCTATCATCAACAAGATGAGTGCTAATCGAGCCAACTTGCCTTATGATGATCATGAGATGGCTATCAAGCTTTTGCATGCTCTTGATCAGAAGGTATGAGATATGAAGGTGGCTGCCATTCAGGAGTCACCGGGCTATGATGCCCTGACCATGGATGAGCTGTTCAGCAAGCTCAAGTCCTCGGAGATTGACTACCAGACCCGGGCCAAGCTTGAAAACCCGTCGAAACCATCTATGGCGTTGGTTTCTGGCCCCGGCGGTACGCCTTCTTCTTCCTCTGACCCTTCACACTCTTTGTTCGCTTTGTCTTGATTTCGGTGACAGAGGATCAAGTGGAGGCTCTTGGAGATGATGAGCTGGCTTTGGTCATCACCAAGTTCTCACGGTTTCACAACAATCGTTTGAACCGTCGGCGTGGTGGCTCAGCCAAGGGGTGCTACCATTGTGGTGATGAGGATCGCAAACTGCCCCAAGAAAGCTACGGGTGACTTCACCAAGCACAAGGACAAGCGCGAGCACCACTTCGAGGACAAGCACAAGCCAAAGGGTGGCTACCACCGAAGGTCCTCCAAGAAGGTGATTGACAAGGTGAAGGCCAAGCACCAAGCCTTCCTCGCCTCTCTCAGGGACATCGATGCCTCCTCCGACAGAGGTTCTTCTTCAAGTGATGATGAGTCGAAGGGAAAGGTTGAGGACAAGCTCAACGGCCTATGCTTCTATGCCGACGCCAAGCACGATGGCTTTTGCACCATGGCGATTGAAGAAGGCAAGGTCGGTAAGCGCAAGGATGGCCCCGACAACGACTACGACTCCGACACACCTGAGGTACCACCCACCGTCGAGTCCCTCTCTCTTGAGATTGAGTCTCTGAATGGCGCCTTGATGAGTCAAGATGCGTTGCTCAAGCGTGCTGCTGTCGAGAGGAACGATTTTAAGGCGAAGTACCTTAGCGCGCTTCATGAGCTAGATTTCGCTAAGGCGTCAGTGGTGGTTACCGAGGAGGTAGAGTGTGATGCTTGCGCCATTCACATGTCTGATCTTGTCACTATCCAGGACAAGTATGACACTCTACTTGAGGAGGTCAATGAGCTGAAGGCTAGGCCAAGCTTACTTGGTGCATGCAAGTCTTGCTTAGGCTTGCATTCTGAGTTGGCACAGAAAGATGCTAAGATCGCTGTGTTAGAGAAGGTTAGCTCAGATAGCACTAGAGAGTCAGATCGCTTTGAGGCTTTGGAGCTTGAGATCGCGTCGTGCAGACATGACAAGATGCGCACCGAGGAAGAAAACACATACCTTCGGTCCATCTTGAGCTAGGTGTCTTGCCGAGAGCTACAATTGGGGATGATGCTCAGCCAATGCAAAAGGGCTGGCAGCACGGGAGTAGGCTTTGCTATAGGTGAGAAGGACGATAGCATGTTCGGTAAGATCGGTGAGTGCAGTGGTTTGAGCGAAAATGAGAAACCCACCACAACTCCCAAGCTTACCAAGATCACTCCACCTAAGCCTACCAACCCCTCTGAGTTCCCTGTGAGAGATGGTGTGTTTGAAGAGCCACCCAAAACCACTCCACAGAAGCAAGTGTGGATTGCCAAACCGAACCACCTTCACAACCCACTTGATACAATGCCCGACATCTCTAGTGATCCCCTTCCTAAGAAAGCTAGAGCCACCCAACCCAACAAGAGAGTGCCTACCAAGAGTGTGGTGAGGTACCATTGTGAGTATTGTGAGCGGGATGGGCACTTGGCTGAGTTTTGCTATAGGAGGAAGAGAGATGATCGGAGGCAGGTTGAGTTGAACAACCGAGACATGTACCACCCATGAGTTGGGGTGCGTGAACCGGAAGTTCAGAGACGCACTTCTAGGCCTAGAGGTACAATGCCTCAAGGTCCTAGGCCTCAGGAGGCGAGACCACACGGTGGTCATGCCCGGTGGGGTACCGGTCGTGACCCATACGTCTACGGGCCTCGTGGCGGTGGCTTTACTCCTCCCTTACTTAGCGGACCACGTTTTCCCTATCGTGGTGATCGCTATCCTCCCATGGGACAGGAGATGTTTGGTTTTTCTCCTAACCCATTCTTTGGGCAAATGGGACAACATTGGTATCCTTCAAATTTTACTAACCCCAGTGTTGCGCCGTTTGCTTACCCTATGTCTTTTTATTGATGTAGGAAGGAGGACTGGAGGAGACTTGGCTTGTGGATTCCGGATGCTCATGCCATATGACCAGAAGTGCTAAGTGGTTCTCCAGCCTCGACCCGGTGCACCACACTGAGTATATAACATTCGGGGACAAGAGTAAAGGTAAGGTTGTCTCCCGAGGGTCGATCCGAGTGAACTCTTCTTTTGTCCTGAAGGATGTTGCGTTGGTTGCGAATTTGCATTTTAACCTTCTTTCGGTTTTGCAACTCCTTGATGACGGTTTTGAAGTGAGTTTCAAGCCTAATCTCTCTCGGATTTTGGACTCTCGTGGTGAGCTTGTTTGCCGGATTTTACCTTTCGGGAAGGTTTTTCGTGCGGATTTTTCTATCTCTTCCGGACCTTCTCGTTGTCTTCTTGCCGGTTCTTCTTCCGAGCTTTGGAAATGGCATAGGAGATTGGGACACTTGAGTTTTGACTTGCTTGCAAGGCTTAGCTCAATGGACCTTATCCAAGGATTGCCAAAGCTAAAGTTCGAGAAGGATTTGGTTTGCCATCCTTGTAGGCATGGCAAGATTGTTGCTGCTTCCCATCCTCCTGTGACTGAGATCGTGACCACTCGACCCGGCGAGCTCTTACACATGGACACAGTTGGTCCAGCTCGGGTTAGGTCGGAGGGAGGGAAGTGGTATGTTGTTGTAGTCGTTGATGACTACTCGAGGTACTCTTGGGTGTTCTTTTTGGAGAGTAAGGATGAGGCTTTTCCACTTGTTCGAGATATAATTTTGAGATTGCAAAATGAGCTACCTAAGAATGCCATGAGAGCTATCCGTAGTGACAATGGCACATAATTCAAGAATGCTAACTTTGCAACTCTTTGCTCTTCTTTGGATCTTGATCACCAGTTTTCCTCACCTCACACTCCCCAACAGAACGGTGTTGTTGAGCGCAAGAATCAGACCCTTGTTGAGATGGCCAGGACGATGCTCGATGAGCATAGGACTCCTAGGCGGTATTGGGCCGAAGCACTCAGTTCTGCTTTCTATGTCTCCAATCGCATTTTCCTCCGAGCTTTCAAGAAGAAGACTTCTTATGAGTTGCGATTTGGGAGACCACCCAAGGTAAGTCACCTATGGGTGTTTGGGTGTAGGTGCTTCATCCTCAAAAAGGGCGGTAAGTTGGACAAATTTGAGTCTCGGTCTTCTGACGGTATCTTTCTTGGTTATTCTACTCACTCTCGTGCTTATCGTGCACTTAACCTTGAGACTAACCGAGTGATGGAGACTTGTGAGATTACTTTCAATGAAACTATGCCCTATGTTTCCACTGCTTTTGAACTTGCAGGTGATGATGAGGTGAACACTAGCATCTTTGTGGAGGAGGAGCAGGACGATGACGATCGGGGTGATCCCGAGCCGACTCCACCGGCTGCCCCCGTTGACCCTGCGACGTCTACTTCGGCTCACGGCCTCGACCCGACTACTTCCTCTACATGGGGGCCGTTCGAGCAGCTTCCTCAGTCCATGCCCATTGCACCTAAGGGAGCTCCAGCTGCTGTTGAGGGGAGGCCACTTCGTCCAGGCAGGCTCCCCGCCACATCCAGTGGCAGCACCCACCGGAGAACATCATCGGCGACATCGACCGTCGAGTCACGCGGTCTAGGTCCTATCTCTCTCACTTTGCTCATTCGGCTTTTGTCGCTTCTTTTGAGCCCCGGGATGTTGGACACGCTTTGATGGATCCGGATTGGGTTAATTCCATGCATGAGGAGTTAGAAAACTTTGAGCGAAACCGCGTTTGGGTCTTAGTTCCTCCACCACCTAGTTGCCACCCCATAGGTACCAAATGGGGTTTAAAAAATAAACCAAGTGAGGATGGGGTGGTAGTGCGCAACAAGGCTAGGTTGGTAGCTCAAGGATTTTGTCAAAAGGAGGGAATAGACTATGAGGAAACCTTTGCTCCCGTAGCTCATTTAGAAGCCATTAGAATCCTTCTAGCTTTTGTGGCTTCTAAGGGTTTTAAACTTTTTCAAATGGACGTTAAAAGTGCTTTCTTAAACGGCTAGATAGAGGAGGAAATGTATGTTAGACAACCTCCCGGTTTTGAAAATCCCAAGTTTCCAAATCATGTTTTTAAGCTTCACAAAGCTTTGTATGGTTTGAAACAAGCACCTAGAGCATGATATGATAGGCTAAAAACCTTTTTGCTTGCTAAGGGATTTAAAATGGGATCGGTAGATAAGACGTTGTTTCTCCTCAAGCAAGGCAAAGACACTCTCCTTGTCCAAATATACGTGGATGATATCATCTTTGGTGGTTCTTCTCATGCTCTTGTTGCCAAGTTTGCAGATCTTATGAGCAGGGAATTTGAGATGAGCATGATGGGAGAGTTGACTTTCTTTCTCAGGTTACAAATCAAGTAAACCCGAGAAGGGACGTTTGTGCACCAAGGGAAGTATACGAAGGATATCTTGAAGAAGTTTGACATGGGTGAGGCAAATCCTCTTTCTATGCCCATGTCAACTACGACTCCCTTGGATGCGGACGAGGAAGGAGAGGCGGTGGACCAGACGGAGTACCGCAGCATGATCGGGTCGCTTCTATACCTGACGGCGACCCGACCGGACATTCCGTTCACTGTCTATTTGTGTGCACGCTTTCAGGCGTCCCCACGGACTTCGCACAAGCAGGCGGTGAAACGTATCATGAGGTAATTGCGCTTCACTCCCCAATTTGGTCATTGGTTCTCCACCTCTTCCTCTCTTGTTCTTTGCGGTTATTTTGACGCCGACTTTGCCGGTTGCCGACTTGATCGGAAGTCCACTTCTGGTACTTGCCAGTTTCTCGGAACTTCTTTGGTTTCTTGGTCTTCTTGCAAACAGTCTAGTGTGGCACAGTTGATGTGCCAAGCTGAGTACGTTGCCGCGGCTAGTTGTTGCTCGCAGTTGATTTGGATGATTGCCACTTTGAGAGATTTCGGTCTTGAGCTTACTAAGGTGCCTCTTATGTGTGATAGCACTAAGGATGAAAACGGAATGGAAATATCCCGAACCGAACCGCATCGTTTTCTATATTTAACCCGATCGAATCCATATTTTCTTGTTCGACTTTACCGTAGTCGCTTCCGTTTTCGTATTTCAAATGTCCCGAATCCCGAATGGAAAGCCGTTTTTCGACCAAGTTCGACCGTTTTCTACTTTTCTACTTTTAATGTGGAAATATTCCGAATTCAAATATGATTTAAACCGAATTTGTTTTCAATCATTAACTAAGCAAAGGTAAATGTGAAACACTGATATCCATGACATCTTAATTTTTCTCTTCTTTATTTTTTTCTCGTGCAAAAGAAACAAAATTGATAAATCTCCTCTCTTGTACTCAAAATTTGGCACAATGGCACTTGTTAATTGTTATGAATGGTAGGTCAGTATTTCGAATTTACTTTTCGTATATCGACTGTGTTCGATAGAATTTCGCTCGAATTGGTTCGTTTTCGAAATTCACAATATTTCGTAAGTTCGTGTTTGTTTTCGTGTTCGACTTTACCGTTTTCGCTTTCATTTTCGTATTCAAAATGTAGAAGTAGAAAACGGTTGAGGAGTTTTTCGACCGAGTTCGACCGTTTTCATCCCCAGATAGCACGAGTGCAATTAGTGTGGCCCAAAATCCCGTGCTTCATTCAATGACCAAGCACATTGAGGTCCGCTTTCATTTCTTGCGAGATCATTATGAGAAGGGCGACATTGACCTCCGGCATGTCGAGACCCACAACCAGCTTGCGGATATTCTTACAAAGCCGTTGGATCAAGCTGTGTTTTCTCGCCTTCGGGGCGAGTTGGGTGTTTGTGTTGGCACCGTTTTTCGGCATGTGTCAAATGAACTAAGGACTTGCATTGATCGGTAGCTATTTTCTATCGGCATCGGCAGGTCATCGGTTAACGTTACCGATGAGAATGAATTCTGTAAATAAAGATAAGTTTGTTGATGGAAGCTGAACGACAACAGAATTGTTGCCGATAAGGATATTACCGATAAGGATGTTGCCGATGGAAGTGAAGAATGACCGATTGGGGATATTACCGATAAAGAGATGATGCCGATGAGCACAGGATGACGTGGCGGTTGATGTTAGCAGGGGATTGCCGATGGCAATAAAAGGGAGTTGCGGATTGAAGAGTCTGCCGATGGAAAGTTTCATCGTAGAGAAGGCGTAAAGAAACTAGTGATTTCATACCAGTATTATTATGGCAGTTTGAATCCGACTCTTACACGAGTGGTTTATTCTCTTAAAAATAGAAGTGTCTATTTAGGAAAATAGTATTGTTATTTGGGTTGGACTCCTGCGTGAGTCAGTTATTTCCTTTAAAATAGGAGTTTGTTTTGTTTAGGAAAGGTGCAAGTCGTGTCTGTCTACAACTCCTATTGCTGGAGTATAAATATGTACCTAGGGGTCGTGAGAATGAGAATCAATCATACATCAAACAAATCAATTACTCTTATTTACTCTTACTGTAATTTACCCTTTTATTGCATTAGTCTTAGTTTGTCTACGAGTTCTTCAAGCTTCGACGGGCGGCATCTCCTTGATCTCCGTCAAACCCTTGCAAGTTCCGCGTGGGAGTAATCTGAGCCTTGACATCCGGGCGCATCGCTGTTGTCTCGTTCAGCTCTGCTCTAGTTATCTTGATCAAGTCTGAGTCTCGACATCTGGGCGTACCGCCTTTGTCTTGTTTGGATCTTGTTCTAGTTATCGTCCTTGTCGATTAACTGGTCAAATCGACTGGCACACCTTTGGATATCGAATTCGGGTAATAGCCCGAGGTGTTCGCAGATCCTGACGCTTTTTGTGTCAACACCTCTTTTGGCACACCCGGTGGGACCATTATACATCTATCATGGGTGATAACTCCGACGTTAACCAGAGGAACGTCATCGAAGTCTCCGAGGCCGATCTGAAAGATGATCAAAAGCTGGCTATGGAGCGGGCTATGGAGGAGTACAAACAGTTGTATCTGAAGTCCTTCAGCCTAAGCAGGAGCGGTGAAGCCATCCAGAAGCAAGATCCGCCGTTGCCACGGCAGGTCACATATGATGCCAATCCTGGTAAGTTGCAAGAGATGGTTAATTCTGCCTTAAATCAAGCATTAATTAGCCACTCCAATGTGCTGTCCAATACTGTGTACAATGCTGTTATGCAATCTTTCAAAGAAGGACAAGCACCTCAGTATGTTGGTCCAGCATATCATCAACCTGGATCGGCCTCTATAAACCCATCGGCAGCCCCAATGGCGTCTTCCACTCCCGTGGATCCGTCTGCCGATGTGGCTACACCACCAAGGCCAAGTCCTGAAAGCATTACCAAGCTTAGTGCAGATCCGGTGACATCGGTAATGACGGGACCTGCTGTCCCGAATCATCCAACTCCCGTCAACTGGTGGGGATATGGTATGCCTTTAAATCCATCTGCTGTTTCCAATCTAGTGCAGGGAGACAGTTCAGCTTGGAAGGGTTCCATGGCATCGGCAATGTAATCACAGCCGACGATCTCTATGATGCATTACTCCACGTCTTCTCCAACTGTGCAAATGCCATCAGAAGACCTCCAGGTGGTGATCCCTAAAGTACCTCTGATGCCACCATCGGCAAACTCTCTGCCGATGCAACACAGTATAGCAAGTGGAAGTCAACCTATGGTGGTAAACCCTCAAGCCAGAGTACTAGCACATCAAGGTAACCAATTTGTTGATTACTCTAAGATGCAGGAACAGCAGGTGCCAGTTAGCTATCAGCCATCGGCAAGTCACATGCCGGTGATTTATAGTCCTGGATGGACCAATCAGCCGCCGGTTCAACAACCTGGTGTACTAATGTATCAGTATGGAAGTTCAGCAAACACTCAGAGTGGACCATCGATACAACAACCGATGAATATGATGACTCAACCTAATCCAGTAAGTGTGCAAAATTATCCATCGGTAAGTCAGCCGATGCATAATGTCCAGATGACTGGTGTTGCGCCCGTGACAATTACTCCGCATCATCTTCAACCAAGACCTGAAAGGGCGCATCAGCCGGCTCCACCAGTCAACAATCAGCCAATGAGTCGGCAGGAACAAGATACATATTGGACCGATAAGATCGCCGAAGTGATGAAGGAACAATTTGGCATTAAACCCAAGGTTAATACATATTCTTATCGGACGCCGTATCCTCCGGCATATGACTTAATTCCTCTCCCAAATCGGTACAAGGTGCCTGATTTTACCAAATTCTCTGGCCAAGATGACACATCAACGATGGAGCACATCAACCGCTTCATTATCTAGTGTGGAGAAGCTGCCAGCAGGGAAGAGCTGAGAGTGAGATTGTTCTCATCATCATTGTCTGGATCGGCATTCACATGGTTTATATCATTGCCTCCAAACTCTGTAATCACATGGGCTGATCTGGAGAGGCAGTTTCACAAATACTTCTTCGCTGGTATATACGAGAAGAAGATTACAGATTTGGTTAAGCTAAGGCAACGTAATGATGAATCGGTGGAAAGCTTTGTCCAGAGACTGCGAGACACGAAGAACAAGTGCTACAACTTGATGCTTGATGATCGGCAATTGGCGGATTTGGCCTTCCAAGGATTACTGCCGCACATCAAAGATAAGTACGCGTCTCAAGAGTTCGAAAGTCTGAGTCACCTTGTGCAGAGAACTGCCGATCAGGATATCAAGACTTTTGAGCCTAGAAAAACTTGGAATAAGAAGGTGACCTTCATAGAGCAAGAAGATTCCGATGAAGAGCTAAGCCTCGGCGCTGCCGAGTGGGTGAAGGATAAGAAATCTGTGTCTTGTTCGTTTGGCCAAAAGGAAGCTGAAAGGTTCACCTTTGATATCACCAAGGCCGATAGGATGTTTGACTTATTACTCCAAGAAGGGCGAATCAAGTTGGCGCCTAACCAAGTAGTTCCATCGGCCGAAGAGCTCAGAAAGATCAGGTATTGCAAGTGGCACAATGCAACTTCGCACAGTACCAATGACTGCAAGGTATTCAGGCAGCAGTTGCAGTCAGAAATTGAATCTGGACGAATTAAATTTGAGAATTCTAAACCCCAGAAACCGATGAAGATTGATCAGCACCCGTTTCCAAATAATATGGTGGAAATTAGTGGAAAACTAAAGTGCTGACATCGGAAGCTGCCAGGAAGAGTGCATCGATAGATCCTGACCATCAAGTAGCTGAACGTGATGAGAGGAGGTTTGCCGATGACGGAAAGGGCAAGAAAGTTGCCGATGAAGGGAGCAGTGCCAAGAGGGCTCCTGGTGTTATAATCACGCATAAGCAGCTGAGGCGAGAGTATCGGCAATCACAAGAGGAGCGACATCGGCAGGAAGAAAAAGAGCACCAAGAGTGGCTTCGGCATAAGGACCATTGGAAGTGTCCCTTCTTCGTTCACTGCTTGGAAGAAGGCATCAAGCTACCTACTGCCGATAATTGTCCTGAATGCAATGGGTATTACCCTGCTGATCGGTCAGAAAAGAGGCCTTGTTTTGACGATCGGACATCCAGGTATGCTAGACCGCTCAGAGAGAAGAAGTCGGCGCACGATCGACTAGGGGGCAAGCTCAACGCGCATAATAGGCTTTGCAGGCGTATTAGTCAAGAGGAACATGAGGAAATGGCCAATGCAAGAGTGTCTGATGAAGAAATATTCTCCAGGGATCCAAACATAAGGAGTGGTGCCGATGCAAGTAGTGAGAGGCAGCACCAGCCTGTTTAGAGAACCAAGCTTCCTCAATGGTGCCCTAAGGGTCTGACAAAGACTCAAAAAAGGAGAATTCAGCGCGAACGCCAAAATGACGTGTATGACAATGAAAATCTTTCAAGGGAAAAGCAGTGGAGGCCAAAGCGCAAGGATTGGGATCCATCGGCAGAAATCAATATGGTCGTCATATTGTCGATGGAGTTCATGGCACCTGTCAGCGACAACGAAGAGGCTGCTGAAATCGCGCAATTGGTGTTGGATCCGATGGCAGCTGTCTTTGAGAAGCCTGTCGATGATGAAAGGTAGCACCTGAGGGCTCTGTTCGTTAAGGGCAAAGTAGATGGATAGCCTGTGACAAAGATGCTGGTGGATGATGGGGCGTCAATCAACATAATGCCATACGTCATGTTCAGGAAGCTTGGGAAAGGCGATCAAGACTTAGTCAAGATGGACATGAAACTTAAGGATTTTGAAGGCAATGTGTCGCTAGCTATGGGAGCCGTATGTGTTGAATTAACCATCGGCAGTAAAACTTTGCCGACAACATTTTTCGTGATCAGTGGCAAAGGTACCTACAACTTGCTCCTAGGAAGGGATTGGATCCATGCCAATTGTTGTATTCCTTCTACTATGCATCAGAGTCTTGTGCAGTGTGTAGGAGACAAAATTGAAGTCGTCCGGTAGAATCGGAGACTTATGAGCAGACCAGATGCATATCAGGTAAAGCTTGGGACACGGAGTTCCTCCAAGTTGCCAATTACGGTATTACACCGATCCAAGCAGTCGGTCCCGAAGAAGAGTTTTAATGGATCGATTCGCGGATGATGGAAAACTAGGACAGAGGTTCACATCGGCCGATGATTTAATAGTAGTAGATATCGACAATGGTAGTAAGCATAGGCCTACTTTTATTAGTGCTAAGTTAAATTCCCGATGTAAGCAGCAATTGATCGACTTATTAAAAGAATATAAAGATTGTTTTGCTTGGGATTATACAAAGATGCCTGGTTTAGATCGATCAATAGTTGAACATCGGTTGCCCATTAAATCTAGTTTCCAACCGCATCGGCAACCTGCGCGCCGATGTAATCCTATAGTGTTGCCTGACATTAAAGCTGAAATTACAAAGTTAATTGAAGCTGGATTTATTCAGCAATGTCGATATGCCGATTGGATTTCTAATGTGGTTCCTGTGTATAAGAAGAATGGAAAACTTCGTGTTTGTATTGATTTCAGGAATCTCAACAAGGCTACACCGATGGATGGTTACCCGATGCCCGATGCCCGTTGCCGATCTGCTGATTGATGCTGCTACTGGACATCAAATCATTAGCTTCATGGATGGTAATGCTAGATATAATCAGATATTCATGGCTGAAGAAGACATATCCAAGACTGCTTTTAGATGTCCAGGTCATGTTGGTTTATTTGAGTGGGTTGTCATGACTTTTGGCTTGAAGAATGCTGGTGCTACTTATCAAAGAGCAATGAATTTTATGTTTCATAAGTACATCGGCACGATAGTTGAAATCTATATTGATGATGTGGTGGTTAAATCTGGAAATTTTGAAAAGCATCTTGCCGATTTGCGAAAAATCCTAGAATACACAAGGGAGCATGGGTTGAAGATGAATCCTAACAAGTGTGCTTTTGGTGTATCGACAGAGATCGGTAGAAAATCTATTGATGCAATTAATAAGGTGGTTGCCCCTACAAACAAGACTTAGCTACAATCCTTGATTGACAAGATTAATTTCATTAGAAGATTTATATCCAACTTATCTGGTAAGATTAAATCTTTTGGTCCATTGTTAAAGCTGAAAGCCGATCAAGAGTTTGCATGGCAAGAGGAACAACAGTTAGCCTTAGAGGAGATTAAGAAATATTTGGTAATCCCTCCAGTCTTGGTTCCACTTCAGCACGGGAAGCCTTTCAGGTTGTATTTGTCTGCCGATGACAGTGTTATCGAATCAGCCTTAATTCAAGAATTTAAAGGGAAAGAACGTGTGATATATTATTTGAGCAGAAGGCTGGTAGATACTGAAACAAGGTATTCGGCCATAGAGAAATTATGTTTATGCTTATATTTCTCTTGCGTAAAATTAAGGCATTATTTATTATCGGCTGAATGCACTCATTATTTATTATCGGCTGAATGCACTGTTATCTGCAAAGATGATGTGGTTAAGTACATGCTGTCGATGCCGATATTAAGTGGGAGAATCGACAAATGGATTCTGACACTTTCAGAGTTTGATCTGAAGTATGAATCGGCTAAGGCAGTTAAGGGTCAGGTGATGGCCGATTTTGTCACTCAGCATTGCAATGTAATAGGCCCTGTAGAGATTGCTCCTTGGACTTTGTTTTTTGATGGGTCTACGTGCAAAGAAGGGGCAGGTATTGGCATTCTCTTAATTTCACCCCGTGGACGGAAATATGAAATTTCTATGCCGATTGTTGCTACCTCAACGAACAATCAGGCTGAGTACCAAGCTCTGCTAAAAGGGTTGGAATTACTCAGGGAAGTGCGTGCCGATGCTGTTGAAATCTTCGGTGATTCCATGTTAGTAATTAATCAATTGATTGGGACATATGAATGCCGAAGTGAAGCTTTGATTGCAACCCATGAAAAGTGTTTGCGGTTGTTAAAAGAATTCAAATAATATCGCCTTGAACATATTCCCAGGTTGCATAATGAAGATGCCAATCGGTTAGCACAGAATGCTTCAGGATATCAGCCGATTCAAGAAGTCATGACATCGGTGATGGTTGTCAATGACTGGAGCAAAGAAATTGCCGATTACTTAAGAGATTTGTCTAAGAAGGTTGAAAGGCGTCTAAGGTTTCAAGCTACCAAGTATGTGCTCCTTGATAATGAATTATATTATCGGACAGTTGATGGAGTTTTGCTCAGATGCCTTAGTAGAGAAGAGTCAGAAGAGTTGATGAGCGAGATCCATGAGGGTGTGTGTGGAGCACATCAATCGGCATTCAAGATGAAGTGGATGATTAGGCGGAATGGATATTATTGGCCGATAATTCTTGAAGATTGCTTCAACTATTTTAAAGGGTGCCAGGATTGTCAGAAGTTTAGTAATGTCCAGAGGGCACCTGCATCGGCAATGAATCCTATAATCAAGCCTTGGCCGTTTAGGGGATGGGCTATTGATCTCATCGGCCAAATTTATCCACCGTCAAGCAAGGGGCATAAGTTTATACTTGTTGCTACCGATTACTTCACGAAATGGGTTGAGGCGATTCCTTTGAAAAAGGTGACATCGGCAAACATGATAGATTTTGTAAAGGAACATATTGTTTACCGATTCGGTATTCCTCAAACTATTACCACCGATCAAGGAACCATGTTCACATCGGGAAAGTTTGATGAGTTTGCTGCTAGTATGGGGTTCAGGGTATTGAATTCTTCTACTTATTATGCCCAAGCTAACGGTCAGGCCGAGGCGACTAATAAAGGAGTTATTAAACTTATCAAACACAAGATTGAAGAAAACCCTAGGAGGTGGCATATGGTGTTGAATGAAGCCCTGTGGTCGTATCGAATGGCGTGTCATGGTGCAACCAAAGTTTCGCCGTATCAGTTGGTCTATGGACACGATGCTGTTGTGCCTTGGGAAGTTAAAACTGGTTCTAGGCGGTTGTTTTCTCAAGATCAATTGACAGCCGATGAGTATGATACCCTTATGAAGGATGAGTTAGAAGACTTAGCAAGTCATCGGTTGAGGGCTTTGATCAGCATTGAAAAAAATAAGAAAAGGGTCGCCAGGTGGTATGATAAGAAAGTAAAGTTGAAGGAATTTGCCGATGGTGATCTGGTATGGAAATTGATTTTACCGATTGGGACTAAGAGTTCTAAGTTTGGAAAGTGGTCTCCTAATTGGGAGGGTCCGTTTCGGATAAACCAGTCTGTTCCTGGTAATGCATATATTTTGGAAACCCTCGAAGGGGTTGCGTTTCCCAGAGCAATCAACGGAAAATACTTGAAGAAATATTACCCTAGTATTTGGGTGGATGAGTAGAATATCCATTGGAATGCCGATGAAAGAAAAAAGTTATATAAGGCATCGGTAAAAAGAGTACTGACATTATATTACAAGCAAAACCAAGTATCAGTATGACACTTGCCGATACAGTGGATTGTAACAAATTACAACAAGGATTGAATAGCTGATATCGCACGCAGGCGAATTTGCTCTATTTCTTCCATCTCCTTGGCATCGTCATCGGCGGATCCTTCTATTGGCTTGATCTTTTTCTTCATTCGGAGGGCTTGACGTGCGTCGGCATCTCTTTCTTGTTGTAGAGTTTGGATAGCATTTGGAAGTTCGGTCTTCTGTTGATTGGCTGCAATCAAGGCCTCGTCAACTTGTTTCAGCTCTGCTAATAACTTTTCTTTCCTTGCCGATAGATGGGCAATGTCTTGATCAAGCTCAATACCAGAAGCTTTTAAGTGACCTATGTTCTTATGTTTTTCGTCGGCAGATTGCTTGAATTGAAGCATTTTCTCTTCGAGTTCTGACTGAACAGTCCTATCGGCAATGCGGCGTGAGAGCCTTTGATACTGGAGTTGCTTACTCTCGAGGAACGCTGCCTGGAAAAGTGTTTCTTCGATATCGGCGGATAGATGGCCTTGGATATCTTTGAAAGTTGTCTTCGCTGCAGTGGAGTCCTGAACGAGATGGGACGTGTCTTGTTGCAATAAAGATAGTAGTGCTTCGAGCTTAAGTTTGATATCCGCCGATAGAGCTGGAGCAGAGCTTTCTTCATCTTCGTCTTCATCGGGGAGGTTGACGGCGAAGGAGAACAAGCTGTTCGGGGAGTGTTGGGTCTGAAAAGGAAGAAGATTAGGGCTTGCCGATTATAAGTTTATGTTATGGGTTTTATGACAGTTGGCTTACCATTTTGAAGCGGATTTCTTGCCTGGGGCTTGGGAAGGTAGCTGGCATAGTATCGTCTTGAAGATCAGCGGCGGTTGCCGATGAACTTGCCCCCGCGGGAGGAACGATTGGTGCTGATTGTGCTGTTGTTGGTGCTGCCTCTGCTGTGGTGGCTGGTTCCTGTGGCGATGTTGCCGTCCTCTGGTCGGGAGTTTCATTCGGTGTAGGTGCTAGTACCGATGCTGATGCTGTTGTAGCTGGTTCCTGTAGTGGTGGTATTCCCTGGTCGGGAGTTTCGTCCATCGACTGCTCAAGAATGGACGTCGACGGTGGTTCTGCTGTTGGTGCGTCAATAGTTGGTGATGCAACTGGAGTTGGTGGTGTAGATGGAGTGGCTAGCCTTAGACGTCTTTTCTTCCTCGGGGCAGCAGTAGGTGAGCCGACGCGTTTCGGTTGCGAAGCTTGGGGGCATCGGCAGCATGAGTTGGAGAAGTTTGTACATTCAGAGCAGCTGCCAATGACCTTGTTTCCTGTAAAAGATGTTTGGTGCAAGTTAAATGAAGTGAATGTTGCCGATGAGAGTTTATAATCGGTATAAGTGAAATAAAGACTTACTGCAAAAGCTCGCGCTAAGATGGCAGCAGCAGCCGATGGAGTAGCGATGGTCTTTGCAGGTGTCGGCTTAGGCTTGAGGGTAACCTTAGGCACCCTTTGAGGTGTGAAAGCAGCCAGTGTAGGAGCCTTGTTGCCGATGATTGATGTGGGGCTCATTATTCGAAGATTGAAGTGCTTGCCACTCTTACTCGTTCGGGGGATTGGATCATCAACCTGTTGAGAAGAGGGTCAGTTGCCGATAGTAGAAAATAATAAGAAATGCATTAGAGTTAAGATCTTACTGCATCATCAGGAATGATGTGATCGGTGTCGATCAAATGCCGATAGTAGTGCGATGATCTGGCGAACAGTTGACTTCTCCATTCTTGCCACCAAGATTTGTATAACTTTGTCATAAAATATGTTGGTGCCTAGGTGGATAGGTCGATGTTTGATGTATCGGCATGGGAGAAAGGTTGACAATCCTGTTCCAATCCATGTCGCTGGAGATAATTTCTCTTGGCTTTATCACGTTGGCGAAGCTGAGTTTGATCGGTAATTGGACGAATGCCAGCTGCCTTGCTGCTGCCGATGGATAGTAGAACTCATAAGATGGAGGAGAGTTCTTCCCGGTTCCAAAGATGTTGACTGGAATGGCTCAGGGAACAATGCTGGCCTTCATGATTGTTTCGTTCTGTGGCACGTTCTCATCAACGTAAGGTTGAATAACAACGGGAATCGATTGTTCTCATCAACGTAAGGCCACCAAAGCCGTTCTGCGACGGGGATTCCATTATAAAGCTTCTGGAAGAATCTACCAAATTGATCTGCATTGGCATCGGTTCCTGGTAGCACTATGATAGCCTCCCCAAAATTGAGTGGGGGACGGGTTGCCGATTCATCATCATCAAATAGATAGTCCTCCGATATATCCCTTGGAAATTGCTGAGTGAATAAGTCAAATTGGAGGACCTTGTACATGTGTGCATTCAACCACATATTTACAAATCACCAAGGACCTCCAAGGTTGCCGATGGACTCGCCTAGCAATAGCTTCCTGGATACTTGGTGCAGGAGGTGGTATACCGATCCAAGGAGGTATCGGCCAAGAGGGAGTTTTGTTCCATCGGCCAGAAGCTCTGCTGCGGGGAGATACATGGTGGTAGGTCCAACTGTTCTGCCATAGAAGATGAAATTTTCTAACCACATATTCAAGAAGGTGGCGTGCTCCCTCTGACCTACCGATCCAGCCTTCTGGTTCTCTCGAATGTATCCAGTCCAACCGCCGATATTACGTGTATTCACTTTATATTCAGCTTTCCTACCGAAAAGGTTGGAGGGATCGGCAGAAGAGATGTCAAGGCCAGTAAGCATATGCACATCGGCAAGGGTGGGAGTAGCTGGTCCGTGTCTGAATAAGAAGACATTCATTGTATCGGACCAAAAATAAGACGCAGCTATCATCATATTTTCGTTCTTTGCCATATCGGCAATGGAGAGTCTAATGCACTGGTCCAGGTTGTGCTCTGCCCAGTAAACTTGCTATGTTCTGATTATTCTGAGATACCAGTTCTTCCATCCCTTGGTGGGTTTGGGCCATGAACGGAAGGCATCTTTCCATAACCCTAGGTTGAAGCACTCAGATCTAAAGGGAATACGGTTGGTCTCCGCATTAATCAGATTGATAGGATCGGGATTTCCCATTGGGCCTAGACAGTTGAATTTGGATTGCTCAATGGGGATTACTACTTTGTTGTACATTTCCTAGGTTTCAAAAAAAAAATCAAAGAAAGAAAAGGGGGAAAAAGGATTACGAAGTTAATGCGGAAAATAAATTTGCAGAAGATGAAGCAAGAAGGGAGCAAATTTACTTTGGGAACTTCGAAGTTGATCGCCATTGAAGCTAGGGAGGTCCTTGCGGTTCGTGCTCTGTTTGAGGAAGTCGCCGTCGCTTGAGTTTGCAGAACTGTTCTTCGGAGTCGTCGCCGAGGTTGAAGATGAGGGCAAATGAAGGGGAATGCAGGCTCAGGGTGAAAAACAGATTGGATGGTGGTAACTTTTGTAAGCCTGGTCAGGGGTATTTTGGAGTTTTATTCGCACTGAGCAGGAATATGGAAGGGTATGCAATAGGAATGCGTGACAATCGAGGAGATCGTGTAGGTATCTTGGAGGGAAAGGTTACAGTAGATAAAATTTTGGGGCGTAAAATATTCTACACTCCGAAATTGGGGGGCATGTGTTGACACCGTTTTTTGGCATGTGTCAAATGAACTAAGGACTTGCATTGATCGGTAGCTGTTTTCTATCGACATCGGTAGGTTATCGGTTAACGTTACCAATGAGAATGAATTCTGTAAATGAAGATAAGTTTGTTGATGGAAGCTGAACGACAGCAGAATTGTTGCCGATAAGGATATTACCGATAAGGATGTTGTCGATGGAAGTGAAGAATGGCCGATTGGGGATATTACTGATAAAGAGATGATGCCGATGAGCACAGGATGACGTGGCGGTTGGTGTTAGCAGGGGATTGCCAATGGCAATAAAAGGGAGTTGCGGATTGAAGAGTCCGCCGATGGAAAGTTTCATCGAAGAGAAGGCATAAAGAAACTGGTGATTTCATACCAGTATTATTATGGTAGTTTGAATCCGACTCTTACACGAGTCGTTTATTCCCTTAAAAATAGAAGTGTCTGTTTAGGAAAATAGTATTGTTATTTGGGTCTGACTCCTGCGCGAGTCAGTTATTTCCTTTAAAATAGGAGTTTGTTTTGTTTAGGAAAGGTACAAGTTGTGTCTGTCTACAACTCCTATTGCTGGAGTATAAAGATGTACCTAGGGGTTGTGAGAATGAGAATCAATCATACATCAAACAAACCAATTACTCTTATTTACTTTTACTGCAATTTACCCTTTTATTGCATTAGTCTTAGTTTGTCTACGAGTTCTTCAAGCTTCGACGGGCTGCATCTCCTTGATCTCCGTCAAACCCTTGCAAGTTCCGCGTGGGAGTAATCTGAGCCTTGACATCCGGGCGCATCGCTGTTGTCTCGTTCAGCTTTGCTCTAGTTATCTTGATCAAGTCTGAGTCTCGACATCTGGGCGTACCGCCGTTGTCTTGTTTGGATCTTGTTCTAGTTATCGTCCTTGTCGATTAACTGGTCAAATCGACTGACACACCTTTGGATATCAAATTCGGGTAATAGCCCGAGGTGTTCACAGATCCTGACGCTTTTTGTGTCAATAGTTTGCTTTCCTTTTTAGAGGAGGAAAGTTTTGTGTTTCATAGTTCTTTTTGGTTCTTTTTGTCTTTTCTTTGTCCTTCTTCTAAATTGGTGTCTTGTTAGTGTTAGTTGGTGTCAATGCATTGTGCATCTCATTTTGATTTGTGACATAGTTCATTTTAAGCTTCATACTTATAGCCAATATAATGAATCTATGCTCTGTTTGAGGTGCTTTATGTGTCTATGGTGTTGCCTAACTTAGACTCTTTTTGATCTATATGATATGCAATAGAGCTAAGTTAGAAAAGCTTTAAAATTTAATTTAAATTCCCCATGTCACCTCTGAAATGACACTAGCATGTGTAGGCTTTTGAAGATCCTTCTTGGCTGTCTTGTATATATCTTGTAACTATGGCTCTTTATTGTTTCATTCACTACCTTTGTGCACCAAGATTAATATCTAAAATGAAATTGCTCTCTGTTTTATGAATTGGAAAGATCGAGTTGGGTCTACATTGTGAGCACTTCACCGTGTGTTCGAGACTGCTTCCCATATGGGTTGATACTTGAGCGGTGTCGTGTATGACCAAAACCGGTGTGTCAAGTCCTTTGACTTCGCCCAGTTGGTAAGCAGTGGCATCACCTTGCTTACAACCACTTGCATACAACTTGTAATGTGCCTAAAACTGAAATTGGCTGCAAAACTCTGAAATTTGGAAAATTTATTCAATTGGGTCATTGACTTGTTGTATGAACTTTGCTAGGGATAGTTCTACTTGCTATACATGAGATTGCTTTGAGATAGATCCTATCTTGTTTGCCATGTTTAGTTGTCTCTAGGAGGTGATACCCTTTCTCTGCTCTCACATGATATGCTCTCTAAAATAGCTTCTAAAGTGATCTTAAGCTCAACTTGAGTCTTTGTTGGGAACGTAGAGCTTTTTCTATTTTCACAGGATCACATCACTTAGAGCATCTATTCATTGTCTTAGCTTTAAGTATGAAGCTTTTGCACTCATTTTGCATTTCATGGCATTTGTAGCCGGATCTTGAGTTGTTGATGTTTGATGAGCTACATGTGTCAACAAGGGGGAGAGATGTGCATTTCATTCCATTTTCAGCCATCGACTTCCAAGGGGGAGAAAGAGTGCATCTCATTGGTTTCATTGGTTTAGAAATTCTTTGGTCAAGGGGGAGTTTGTGTGCTTCTTTTGCCCTAAGGAGCTCATTTGGTATCTTGAGTGTTCTTTTGCCCAGGGGGAGCTTTTGCTAGATGTGTTGAGCCTTTGCCTCTTCTGGAGGGTCTAGCTTGCTTTGTTGGCTCCGACAGGTTTCGAGTGCTTCTTGAACGTTAAGTGTTTTATTTGGTATCTTTGGAGTTCCCTTGGTGTTTTCAATTGGTTTCTTGAGCTTTGGTAGGCTTCAATTGGTATCTTGTTTTGCTAGCGGTGTTGAGCACGTTTTCTGCCTCTTCTTGAGGGCTAGTTTTGTTTTGCTTGGTTGCGTCGAGCCATTGCCCATGTCTTTCGGAACCAAGTTTTGGATTCGCTTTGTTTCTCTCAAGTGACCCCATTTTGGCTTTGGTAGCTTTTTGGTCATTTTGAGAGCTTTACCTTGTGGCTCAAATCTAAAATGCACTTGTGTTGACAATGCACTCATCAAGGGGGAGATTGCGAACACATGGTGGGTAAGTACCCATGTAGTTCAGTTTTGTGATGAGTGATTGCCCAACACTTGAGCGGTTCAGTTTGAGTGGCTTGATTCTAACCCTTTGCGAAAGCAAATGTGTGCCTGTCTATCGGCTTGTGGTGTGCAGGTGCTATGCCTAGTGGTAGTGGTCAATGGCGTGGAGAAGGTCGAGTAGAGGCTTGCCGTGTCGATGGACTGAGAGCGGTGAAGGACGGAAGCGGGGCTCGGACTGAGGGACCATGGGCACCGGAGGACTAGCTGTGGTGGCTAGTACTTGGCACCGGCGAGTGCGAGAAGACATGGAGGTAGACCGAGTCGACCGAGTCAAGACGGTGGACGAGCGGGTCGAGCGGAGGCTCATGGGACTCGGAGTCCGACCGGACGAGGACAAGGTGGCTCAAGTCGAGCGGTTTGGTGGTTTGGGCCTCAAAACCATCCGAGGACAGTTTCCGAGTTTGGGCCTCAAAACTCGGGGTTCGATAGTTGAGCCCAAAGCTACCGGTGGTGGGTTTTCTGGGTTTGGGCCTCAAAACCAAGGTGGAGCTTCCGAGGAAGCGGGAATGGCACGTGGCGGAATCCTGGAGGTTGCGTCGAGGTGACGGCAACTCCCGGCAGGAAGCGGGGCCGTCCATTCAAAATGCGGGAGATATTTTCTGGAGCTTGGACTGCAATGCTTAGGCTAGGTAGTTCACTCAATGTATCTAGGGGGGTCTTTGGGAAATAGCCAAAGCCCGATAAGTAGAGGGTGAAGGGTTATCTCTCATCCTATCTCTTGAACCCTAATCATTTGCCCCAACTCTCTCTCTCTGCCCTCTCTCTAGTTCATGAGATCCCTAGGTTGATTTCACCAACCTCTGTAAGAACTTGAATCTTTTGGTGGGAATCGGAGGCCCGACTCTCCGAGTGCCATGGCACGGTTAGTTTCTTGATCGAGTCTCCCCGGTTGCTTGTGTTCTTCGCATTTTGCTTTTGCTCTTTTTTCCCGAGTTGATTTCTCTTTGTTGAGAGTAGCTTTGCAAAATCCACTTGAACCAAGTTGTTCGGATTTGTGAGGAGCATCTTTGCACCAAAGGAATTCACCTCAAACCTCACAAGTGCGTAGATCGGGCGATTTCTTTGCGACGTTCTTCGTTTTGCCTTTTTCTCCCCCAAATCCGAGTGTTCCCGTTTATCCTCTCCAAATTGAGCGATGATTTCTTCGGGATAGCTCCCCAACTGCACAAGGATCATGCCTACAAAATTTGGTTGCAGTTGGAGTTCATTTGGTTGAGTTTTGGGAAGATTTGGAGGAGAGAACACGATTTTCAGGTTCAGTGTGCAGTTTTCGGGGGCATAGGACGCTCCCGACGGACGCTGAAATTTATCCCGTCGGACGCTGCCCTTCCCCTAGACAAGCGTCCGTTGCCTGGGGCTGTTTCAGACTGTTTTTTTGAGCGTCGGACGCTGGCGTCGGACTCGCGTCCGTCGCTCTCTGTCAGTGTCCATCGCTAGCGTCCGTCGGCCTTCCAGCAAGGTTTTCAGGATTTTCTTCGTCGCTGTTTTGGTCGTTTCTCCCTCGTCCGGACTCCGAATTGAGTTACGTTTGTTGCGTTGGTTTTGTAATCACACAGGGAACTTGATGAAGCACTAGTGAGACCAGTTCTCATAAGTATTTTTGGGTGAGCTCTCTTCTCTTCTCTCTAGGGTTTTAGTTTTTGGTTTTCGGAAGATCCGCTGTACCTCTTGGTCATCACCATAGGTATCCACCCTCTCTAGGGTCGTGATCTTGCTAGTTGAGTAAGCTTGCTTGTTGGGGTTTTTTTTGGGAAGAGTGACCCGAATATTTCGAGAGAAATTTGAGGCTCCCATTCACCCCCCTCTGGTCGCCGTTTCCGGTCCTTCACATGGTTGAGTCGGAGCTGGTCTGTGGTCGCCGGCGTACGTGCGGCCGTGCTTGAGTCGCCGCTGTTGTCGTCGGCGAGGTCGATGCGAGGGATAGCTTTGGCTTTATCACACCTCGTTGTGATCCGGTGGAAGGGGAGAAGCTAATGCACGGGTTGGTTGAGTCGTTTGGTCGTCGACGGCGACGCGCCGCCGTGTTTCTTGGTTGTCGGCGCCGCCGCTTTGTTTGGCTCAAGGCTGACTGGCCAACCTCACATGTCAGTCTCTGTTAGTTAGGATTTCCTAATTTTCTATTTTTGCACAGTAATGCTTTTTGTTATTTTTGTATATTTATTTCTGTGCATGTATAAATTCTGGAAAAAGTTCTATATACTCTCTGTGATGTGTAGTATTTAATAAAAATATAATATATGCATGTTCAGTACATTTTTAATCCTGTAAAAATGCTCTAAGTAATTGAAAAATGGCTTTTTCATGATTTTTCATGCTCTGTGTGTTGCTAAAAACATTCTAGAAATTTTTGTGTAACCTTTATACACTGTTACCTTGCTGTACAAAAAGTTTGGGAATTTTTGGATGAACTGTTATACATGGCTATTTGTTTAATTAAGATTAAAATGATTAGAAACCCTAATGACTTTAGTATATGGGTGATTTTGTATTGTTTGAGGTAAATGGTCATTGTCGAGTGAAAAACACAGCATGGACATGTATTTTGCTATGTTGTTTGCTCAGTGCTTATGGACATAATTATTAAACTAATTAATCCTTTAATCATGCTTTAGTTAATATTGCTTCATGCTCTAGTTTTAATTTCCTTCGTGAAGGAAAGTTGTACTCAAGTTTGTTAATCTGTTTTTGTCATCCTCTTAAGTGCATGTTTGTGTGTTGCAAAGCATCGTGTCTATTATTTCAAACATCATCTAAGCATATCATTTTATCGTATAGATTGTTCGTTGGTTGGGTTGGTTCATCCCTCTAGTGAAGGGACTTTCTCTCTTGTTGAATCTAAGCCAGAGTTTGTGTATCCCTCCGACCAAGCAAGCCCGTTGCATTCAAACCCTACCTTGTATTTAAAAAGCTTTTATTTAAATACACATATGGTTTATATTATTGCATTGTATTACTTTATTAAATTCCTACTTGATGCATAGCTTTATCCTTGTATTATTGTACCCTTTACCTTGACACTTGTTTAAAGATGTAATTTTTTTGTTAAAATGCTTAGTATGCTTAGAACTTTTCTAGTAGGTGATTTCCAGTCACTTACACATAGCGTATTGCTTTGGCAAATGGTTATGCTCTTTGATAAAGGAATGGTTGTCAGAAGTAATAATCGGGACCGGGCGGACACGGTGTTGGGAGCCACCAGTGGTGACTGGTGAGCGGGTTCTCTCCGCCTGTGTCATTAGGAACCGTCCGTTGTAAAAAGTCAAAGGGTTGTGACTTTGGAGTACTTATCACATACTTCGGGAAGCGGGACTCTGAATATTCTAGGCTAAGGACGGTTAACCCGCACTGGGAGTGGAGAGATGGCGAGAGTAGTGTGTACCCTTCAAGTTCGAGGAACTGGATGAAGGTGTACTGTGCTCTCGAGTGGCGGAACCCCGGTCTTAGATGGAGAAATTCAGGGAAAAGTAATCATATCCGTGCTTTAGTGATGTATATGTCGTGTGATTGGGAAGCCCCGACTGGGTTTAACCGGTTTGTATCGTCGTGTTCGTCGGATATGGAAACATGACCCTGCCTTTTACATCGTAGTTAATGAAACTTAAACTAGATACATGATGGTTCCTTTTTGAGATGGTTGTTGCCTCGTATCGATCAAAACATTCAGATCGGTACTTGAGTAACTTTTATGAGAATTAAATGGATTTCAATTCTTTTTATAAATTCTCATTTATGCAAAATACTTAATTCTTGCAAACCAAAGCTTGAATCCTATGACTTGCATACCTTTTGTGCACCAAATATTTTATTTGTCGGATAAGTCTTGTTGAGTACTCTCATACTTAGGGTTTGTTAGCCCTTGTTGCAGATGAGGGTCCTAATCCGGTCTGTGTAGCCTCGTGTTGCATGACCGTTGTTACAATTGATGAGGATGAGGATTAACATGTCTTTGCTTGACTCTTGGGCAAGAGTATCTCGGTTGTTTTGTTTATACTCTATCAGCAACTTGATGTAATAAGATCGTATGACACTTAAGTTAGGTTTCAAAACTATGGTTTGTAATATGACTTTAAATTTCCGCTACTTTGATGAAAAATAAATTACTGTTGCACTTCTGCAATGTTTGTAATGAGGAGATCCTGTTCGGAAAGAGGTGGATGAACCGCTGCAAAGTGGTGACACTTGACGGGCTAATTGAGACTTGGATCATTTTCTTTTGATTAAGTCGGATGGACATTAATCCTGGCAAGTGGGCCCTGTTCTTAAAAGGTTTTGTCACAGAACATATGCAACATCAAGATAAGAACACTTGCAATTTATAAAAACGCATACTTCAACGTAAGAATGACATAGCTGAAACATTTGGAACATACTTTTGCAACATATGTGTGAAACATATGTAATATCTAAATAAAAAACCTTTGCAACAATACGTCTAGAATAGATGAATATTTTGAACAAACTCTTGCAACATGCCTCTGAAGCACAACGTATGCAACATGTGGAATATTCATATGATTCAACTGTAACATCTATGTTCACTTGAATTACTTCCGGCTTATTTCAGTTTATTCTCTCTCACAAGACACTATTCAAACAGACAGAATCAGTCAACTTTTGTATTAGCCAAATAGAGCTACATACAATTGCAATATAGGGTGGAGAGAGAGCCTTAGTGTGGAGAGCGCCATGGCCACCGGGGTTGGGGGAGCTCGGTCGTTGGGGATGAGAGAGGGTGCCGCCAGGAGTGGGGAGGACGCCACACTGGATCAGGGAGAGCACCACGTGAGGATAAGGGCTCCTAGTGGGGGATGACACTTGGGTGGGAAAGGATGCTGCACCTTCCACCACTACACCGAGATAGGGGTGGGTGAGGTGAGGGTGCGGCCTTGGGCATGAGCAGCGCGGGATTGGGCCGGGTGTGACACCACGATGCTAAAGAAGGCCACAACGGACGGGGCAGTATCCATGGCGAGCAACCCTTTGTTGGAGAAGTTGTGTGGCGTTTTTTTGGAAAAAGTCCACTTTACCTCCCTCATCTTTGGCCAATGTCAGCTTTGCCTCCCTAAACTCGAAAACCAGACACGGACACTCCCTCAATTATCAAATCCGTGCACGTGACCCCCATGACTGGTTTGGCCGCTGGTTTTCCCACACCTTGCACCATGTCAGATGTGGGCCCATACTGTAAGCCCATGGGGAAAAGAAAAAGAGAGCCATGCCACAGATTGGGTTCTGTGACAAAAAAAATCGCAGCCCCAAATCAAAATCCTAGCTCGGACGGCACGACAGCGGACACTGCGGCTCCAGTTGCGGTGGCGGCGGACACTGCGGCTTCGGTTGCGGCGGTGGTGTGCTCGGACGTCGAAGCCAAGTCTTACCGATAGTTTGTGGCTATAGCTTCGGACTCCACGCACAGGCTCAAGTGTGGATTTTGATTTAGTGTACACTTGGTCAGATCGACTCCGTGTGGTGACCATGGTAAGTGCTAAGCCACGGATCCCTATAGCTTTGAGTTGTTTTTGTTTGGGACTGGTCAATTCTCTTGGAGCTTGTGTATTTTAACTAGTCATTGGTACATCTGACTTTGATTATAGCTTAAGCTAGTGTTCGTCATATTTTAAGGCCAACAAGCACCTTTATGTTGCACTTGTAGTCATATTTTAAGCACTGTTGTTCCTTATTAGACATATTTTAAACCTCACAGCATGTGTTCTTTATTGGACCTCTGTAGGTTACAGGTGCTCAGGTGCTTATTATTAGACCTCTGTAGGTTACAGGTGCTTAGCAATGGATGTTTGTGACTTCGTCCATGTCCGGTTTCATTTCAATGGGGAGTTCTTGAGGAATAGCAATGGATTGTTTTATGTTGGAGGTACTCAAGCTATGTCGTATATAGACAGAGACAAGTTGTCACTGCTTGAAGTTGTTGGTCATCTCCGTGATCATTGCACTGTAAAAAGGCACATTGTTGCATGGACTATTTCCAGGAAGAGACATGAGTATAGGCCTAAGAGCTTTGGTTGATGGCCGGGTATGCCAGTACATGTTTGACTGCATTGTTGAAGGTGGAGTTGGAGATGTATATGTTGAAACTCAAGATCAGGATGCAGTAGATGAAGTAAAATCAAGTGACTACAATCTCATGATAGAAGATAATTTAGAGGATGATGAGATGAAGATGAGAATATGCAGCCTTTGAGTATTAGGAAAATTGCAAACAAAGAACAAGTAGAGAAGCAAGTTGTCTTTGTCAGATAATTTTATAATAGTCTGAATAAAGGCAAAGAACATGCAAATAACATGTCTGGATAGACATATGGAGATGAGAAGTCTGACACTGACAGTGAGTACATGCCTGGAGACTCATGCAATTCAGGTGATAATGAAGAAGCAGACCATATATATAGGACATTTAGGAATTTCAAGAAGAAGATCAAGAGGGGTGAGACAACAAACTTAGATGATGTGATATATGAGGGTGTTGCATCTGTGCTGGAAAGTAGACAAGAGGATGAGGATGATGGAAACTGCACTCCATATATAGATAGTAGTGATGCTGAATCTGTTGATGAATTAGGAGGTCTGGGTCAATGAAGCATTTATCCAATATTTAACAAGAAGAATTCTGTTGTCAAGTTTCAGCTGGGAGTGAAGTTTAGTTCTAAGAAGCAATTCAAAAAAGTTGTAATTAAACATGGCTTGGATTCACGGTGGATTTGGTGGCACAGACATGTTCCTGTAGGTATTGGCAATTGGCTGGACTTCCTTGTTGCCATGCCATTTCATGTATATTGTTCAAGACCAATTGTCTAGATGCATATGTGGCTGACTGCTACTTTGTTCAGCACTTCAAGCAAACATACAGTCACTGCTTAAACCTAGTTGAGGGTATGAACAGATGGCCTGTGTCTGATAGGGTACCCCTTAGAGCACCTGGTTATGTGAAAATGCCTGGCAGACCAAAGTCTGAGAGGAGAAGGGAGCCAACAAAAGCAAGAAAGGCCACTAAAATGCCAAAAACTAGAACATTTATCAGATGTAGCAAATGTCGCTTGACTGGACACAACAGGTCAACCTGTGACAAGATAACTGGAGCAGGAGGTAGCTCACAGACTGGCAACACACATGCAACAGGTTCACAGGCCGGCAACAGACATGCAATGAATTCAGAGGCTGGAGGTAGCTCACAACCAGCAGGTTCTCAGTCAGCTGCAGGAGGTAACCGAAATGCTATTGTTGCCAAATCTAATACACAAAAGAGCAGCACAAGCTGTACAAAAAGGAGTTCCACATATGATGTATCTAGTACACAGAGTCAGAAAAAGGTATATTTACCTACATCTCAAAGATTTAACTTATGCAGTTTGTATTTCAAATTAATTATAGCTTTATATAACTGCTGCAGGCAAAGGCAACAAACTCACATAACATCATCAAATCGAGTGCACATGCCAGGGTTTCCACAATTCCTTCTGGCTCGGCTACAATTAACCTGCAAGCCAGAGTGCCCAATTCCAATGTTAATTCTAGTGTGCACGTACAATTAACTGGTGGGACTGCATCTGCTCGTGTGTCAGCTCAAGAACCGCCAAGACGAAGTCGAAGCTTGCTCCAAGGAGATCTAGAACTACACCACTCCTGATGCTTCCTCCATGGCAATCTGATAAGCTGTGATGTGTACAGCTTGATGCTTTCTCCATGGAAATTTGATAAGTTGTAATGTGTACAACTTGCTGGCTGTATGCCAAACTTGAATAATATGCCATGTATGACAATTATGTAGGTAGGAAATTTAAGTACTGTGTTTAAGTAACTTTTATGTATGCCAAACTATGTGTTATGCCAAACATCTTGCCTTTATGAATTTTCTATTTATGCCATGTATGACAATTATTTGCACTTATTTGTATTCATCAGTGTTGTGTTATCTGTGAGAAGGGAATTTCATTCATGCCATTAAAGAGGTCAACATCCTGGTAATGTAATGTAAACATTGAGTACTAAGGGCCAACAAACTGGACCCATTTTACAATAATTAAGCAGCTATCACTTAAACATTTGCATCAACACCAATACAAGGAGAATGACAGAATTGAAACCTAACAACACTAGTACAACAACACCAACACATATTGTCGGATACCTAGAAATAGAGTACCAAATTTACTACACTCCGCAAAAACAAAACCATCCCCGAGAGCTCCTCCGCCTCGCCCGAGCCAGGGTGACGTCATCACTCCCGGGGACTTGCCGCCTTAACCAAACCAAAAGGGCAGTACTCCCTCGGAGGGTCTTCCGCTTCGTCCAAGCAGGGATGACGTCATCCGTGACGACATCTACCCTCAGAGGCTTCTCGCCCGAAAGGGCCAAGGCAACGACACTTCATCGGGGGCTCCTCCGCCTCGTCCGAGCGGGGGTGACATCATCCGTAGTGTCATCCTCCCTTGGGGGCATCCCCGCTCGAACTGGCTAAGGCAATAACACTCGCTCGGAGGATCTTCCGCCCCGTCCGAGCCTGGATGACGTCATCCGTGATGCCATCCACCCTCAGGGTCTCTTCGTACGAGCCAACCATTAAAATGAAATACTTGAAGTATGAAATAAAGTTATTACAACACTTTGTCCCAAATAATGTGGTACTCACACCACAACACATGTGGCCAAATAAAACATTGTTTTATAACTTGAACCCAAAGTTTCACTCCACACTAGTATCATTAATACATAGGGGTGCCCACGAGATCACGTCCAACAACAGCAAAAGATGAACTCGTAGAAGACCTTGCCCAAAGCCTACTCCTCTTCTCCATCGACAGGATAGAGACAGTGCTTACATTATCCAAAGTATACTTGGCCATCTGCAACAAACGGGATAAACCCTGAGTACGGGAATGTACTCAGCTAGACTTACCCGTCTAACTGAAAATAAAGACTCCAAGGACATGCATGGCTATTTATGTGGATCTGGATAAACTTTGCTTTTGCGGAAACGCGAGAAAGATGAAACAACTAAGAATATTAGGGAGCAACCATTTTCCATCCTATTATTTATCTCTAGGTTTTGCACCTGTACTAGAGCACTCACTTGATCTAAGCAATCAATATAATAAAACCATATCCAATTCCTTCATCAATATTTTAGTAGAACCATTACGATGTCACATGGAGTTGTACCGTGGTGAAGCTCAGCATAATCCCCCGCTATCCGGTGGGAGGCGGCGACTCGAATCGATATACAACCAGCTGGCAAGATTACATTTAACACACGCCCACACTTTCCCCGTCGGGTCCATGCATTGGGTTACCGCTCAACACTGTCCAGGTAGTAACGTCGCGAGCTTAGCGTAATCCATCCAATTGGAGAAATCAGTTGGCCACCACGGGGCAGGTCGTATCTCCAAACTAGAGGGAGCCAAAAGTAGACTGAGAGTTGGCCCGGACAGTGTTTACTCGGCTTCGGGGTCGAAACTCACATCGGCCCCTATGTGAAAGGGCGCATTCGAATATGTAAGAGGGCCACCATCGTATACAAACCTATACGATCCAATGGACGGATTGCCCCCAAGTCTAAACCACTTGGTGCCCTTGCCTTCCAGTTGACCGCATTTCATTACTACCATTGGTTCTTTCCCACGATAGCAAATATAGCCAACCATGATTGGTACTACCCCAGGGGGTAATACGATCATGAATATAAATGTAACCATTTATTCTAAGCAGGCTAAGCAATTGCTTTTACTTTTAAACATTAGATTAACAAGGTAGGTAATTCAATAGTCAAGGAAGGTAATGCATCAATTTGGGATTCAATCAACTCCTGTCACCTAATGCATCACAATATAAAATACTCAAGTAGATTAATTATAAAATACTGGGAGACTTAAGGATGCTCCGGGGCTTGCCTTGGGTGGAGGGCTGGTGGTCAGGGCACTCGGGGAGGTTAGTGTCGAGCTCGTGGTACTCCTCGTTCAGCTCCTGCACCTCCTGGACTCCTTCCTCTGGAAGTGGCACCTGGGGTTCCTCTACTGATCTTGGATGTTTGCAATGCATATAAGTAAACTTGATGGTGCAGGGATGATGCTTGAACAAGAATTAAACACTCAAATATTGCTTTTAAAATTAACCTAAGCATTCATGCTAGTTCCACTTTACACAACAAGCCTAATATAAACTATTCAGAAAAATCTACAAAAATTACAGAGGACAGAACACGCCTACTGGATGCTATTGCAGAGAATTCATCCAAAGCAAAGCCACCTGCTAACAGAAACAAAAAGATGAATTTAAATGGAGAAAAAGCACTTAGAACTAGACCTACTGGCTAACAGGGTGAAACATGCTATATCTTATTTTTAACAGGTTCTTTACTTGGAAACATATTTATCAAGAAAGTTCCATGATCAACACTACTAGATTATTTTCTATAGGAATTTCCAAAGGAAACCCTAGAAAAGAACACTTGAACTACAAGTATCTTTTCTTCCATACAACCTATCACATATTATATTTTTCCTAGATATATCATGGTATACAGAGACTACACAAAAAGTTTCATGATTTATCTAAGCACAGATTTACCACAGGAATTAATCTAAGAAAGCAGCAGAAACACATTTTAATAGAGAACTAATTAATTCTACACAGAAACATGGCATCTTATATTTTTCCTAGCTTCTACACAGGATAACAGAGCTAGCATAAAAACTTCACATTTTTATTTGAACATTTCAAACAGGAATACATTTGACTTTGATAAATGCAGAAAAGAACTATTTAAACATTAGTACTGAAGATATTCTCCAAAAATTACTTTTATATTTTTAATAGGTAGATATTCATTTATAGATTCTAACACCATTTATTTCACCATTTTAGGATTTACCAAACTCCAGATATGAAATAAACAATTATTATCACATTTACTGAAAATAGGAAAAAGGAAATGCATCCACTGAATTCGGCCCATGGTGAACAGTGCGTGGGCTCGGCCCAGTGCACGCGGGAGGCCGAGCTGACAGGTGGGACCCCGTGGTCAACTCTGGTCCACATGTCAGTGGGTGCGAAGCAGAGCAACGGCGCTGACCGGCGTGTTCTCGCCGGCGGTGAGCTCGTCGTCGGCGAGGGTGGGCGCGCTAGGCTCGGGGTGATGACGCACATTGACTGGTGGGGTTGGTTGAACCGGTGCGACCCTGTAGCGAGCCGGCGGCGTGTGGTGGCGGCGAGAGGCGGCGGTGCGAAGTGGCGGGGCTCTCACCGACGCGGTGTTGCCCGACGAGCGGGTGCGTGAGCACCACGGTGATGCGGTGACTGCAGCGCAAGTGTCAGTTGAGCCGGAGGGGCTCCGAGGAAGTCCGGCCACGTGCGAGCTCCGCGGCGGTAGCAATGGCGCACGGCCAACGGCGTTGTGTCGTTTCAGTGCGCGAGGGTGCTGGCAGAAGGGTGTTCTCACCTCTTCTACCTTCGGTGAAGCTTTCACGGATGTGGAAGTAACGGAGGTGGCCGAGAGGGAGGTGAATGCCGTTAAGGCGGATTCCGCGTTCGATTATGAGCGGGACGGGGCGAGCAGCTGGTCGGTAGTGGTGCTGCGGCGGCGTTAATGAATGCGATGGGACGGCGAGGCGACGGCGCGGCGCAGTGCTGCGCGTCTGCGGTGGGCAGAGTCAGCGAGTGGCGAGCGCGCTTGGTCGGCGCAGTGCCGCAGGGCGCGGCGCAAGGCGAGTGGCGCAGAGCGGGTGTCGGTGTCCGCGCGCAGGCATCGGCAGCCACGCGGCAGCGACGCCGGCATACGGCGCGACCGTGGTCATGCGAGTGCGCGTACGCGTACGCGTGCGTTGCATGTGTGCGGCACGTGAGCAGCGTGTACGCGGGAGCGCGGGCGTGCGGGCGCGGGCTGGCGCAAGGCCGAGCGGGTCGAATGGGTGGCTCCGGCCCATTCCAGCTTCTTTCCCTTTTTCCATTTTTCTTTTATTTGTTTCAAACTGAATTTAATTCAAAATAGTTTCACAAAGACAAAACTAAGATTTGAAATGTAAACCAAAGTTTCTCAGAATAATATTTTTTACATTTTTCATGTAGGTCAAATTTTCTGAAAACCACTATCTCAACAGATTTTAGATTAAAAACTAATTAAGTCATTTGTTTGAAAAGAAAAACTTTTATTCTTAAAAGGTAAGCTAAGCTTAATTAGGCAGGGTAATTAATTATAAAGCATACCATTCTTTATTCTAAGCATAGCAAACTTATTTAAACATGTTAATCAAGAGTAGAGCACCAAACTCCTATTCAATTCTAGTGTGAAGAATATAACAAAACACACATGAAATGATGGCATATATAAACATGAATGCAATGCAATGCTTATGTTTAGTGGCTAATGATGATCCTAATGCAAGCTTGACACAGGGTGTCACACCGCTTCCCTCTCTCACCAAAGCTTGTAGCTCCCCTCTACGAGCTCTCCACTCGGTAACACGACTCAGCAGCAAACTGGACGTAGGGCGTTCGTGCCTGAACCAGTATAAACCTTGTGTTCTTCGGGCGTAACCATCCGATCTCCGACATGCTTAGAAATTTACTCGTTGGTCGTATAGACCCCGCCATTTTAGACACCAAAAGTTTGCATGACATCCGTATTTTCGAGTTTCGGATGGCTAACCGCCACGCTGATTTTTCTCCGGGCTCCATTGTTCGTTTTGGTAGCCTGAACTTCCAGTGCCACGGGTAGGAGGCCGACCTAGTCCTCCATCGCCCCACGGCCTCTTCCGAGGTAGCCATGGACGCCATCATGGCCTCCATGGCCCACCTTATCCTGCTTCCCTCCGGGGAGCAAGTCGCTCGCGGGACAGCCGTCCCGCGGGCCGACTACCCTCAGTTCGAGCGCCAGCTCAACACGTTGATGGGACCCCAACCGACGCAGGAGTCCCTACACAACCTCTACTTCACATTCGCTAATGTGACAACGCATCTCGCGGGAGGGCAGCCGCTCTCTTCCGGGCGCATCGAAGCGCCCGTCCCAGAGGCACTACCATTCGACATGAGGAATTCCTCCGCATCGTATTCGGAGATGGTGGCCGCCTGGTTGCACGCTGACCCTGCGGAAGGGATACACATCGGACTGGCGTCCCACCACCCCCGGTCCGGCTCCGACGTCCTCACAAGCTCCGAGGCCACCTCTTACGCCGACTCGAGTCGTGGAAGCGTTGATCCCTGGGATCCCCTGGACTTCGACAGCCTAGGGGATAAGGAGACCTTCTACGGTTTTCTTCGCACCAGCGATTACCTGCTCGACTCTGGCTCGAGCGACCCTAGCGAGGGCTACGGCCGCGAGTGCTTCATGTGTGATGCGCCGCCACCCGGAGACGCTGTCGACCCCACCCTCATCGACAAGGGGGACGACGGCGACGTCAACCACACGCCCGTGCACCAGGCGGGCGTTTCGGTACCTCCACCTCGGCTTCATCCGCAGGCTTTGGAGGCCTGGCAGCAGCAGCTTCGCGACCTCCGCGATATAGAGAAGCAGCTCGCAGAGCGCCAGTGAAAGGTGACATTCGAGCACGAGAAGCTCGAGCGCGAAGTCGCCAGGGATCCCGCAGAGCTACGCGCTCGCAGGGACGCCCGAGCGGTATACCAGTGCATCATCAATGACAAACACGACACGCCGCAGTTTACGCGGGCCAGCCAGAACATCGCGGTAGGAAGGATGCTCCTCCGCAACCTTCCGGTTCCCGATGCCCCCGACGGCAAACTCGCTCATGACATGCTGAATACCCTTCTGGAGCGAGCCGCGGCACAACAGGCCGAGAGCTCTGCGTCGCGGAGGCGCGGGCTCAGCACCGGCCATCCAAACGGCCCAGCACCCGAGACCATGAGGGGCCGGTCCACACGGATCCCGCACCGGCTGAACGCCGGTGTCCGACGGTGCATGCTCGCGTAGGCGAAAAGCGTGATGTGCGCGACACGCTTAACGCGCGCAGGCACGACAAGCAGGACGGTGCTAGCAGAGGCTACCATGTCCGTCGTGGAGGCCGATACGATAGCGACGAGGACCGACCTCCCACACCGGAGCCGCCGGGACCCTTGCCGTTCATTCACTGCATCCGCCGCACACCATTCCCGCAGCCGTTCCGGCAACCAACCAACATCGTCCGCTACTCCGGGGAAACAAACCCCGGGCTCTAGCTGGACGACTACCGCCTTGCATGTCAGGTCGACGTCGCGAACGATGATGACTTCATCATCCGCAACTTGCCTCTCCACCTCTCGGACTCGACCTGCACATGGCTCGAGCACCTGCCTCCCAACTCCGTTGAAGATAGGTATTCCCTACGACAAGTCTTTGTCGGGAATTTCCAAGGCACCTACATGCGCACAGGAAACCCCTGGGACCTCCGCAGCTACAGGCAGAAGGTCGACGAGTCCCTCCGGGATTACATTCGTCGCTTCTCCCAGCAATGCACCAAGCTCTCGACCACGGCCGACACAGACGTAGTCGGGGCTTTCCTTGCGGGCACCACCTACAAAAAGCTAGTCCACGAGCTTGGCCGCTGCGAACACATGGTGGATAAGTACCCATGTATGTTCAGCTTTGATGATGAGTGATCATCCAACACGTGAGTGTTTCAGTTTGAGTGGCTTACCCTAACCTCTGCGAAAGCAGAAATGTGTGCTTGTCTATCGGCTTGTGGTGTGCAGGTGCTATGCCTAGTGACAGTGGTCAATGGCATGGAGAAGGTCGAGTAGAGGCTTGCCGTGCCGATGGACTGAGAGCGGTGAAGGGCGGAAGCGGGGCTCGGACTGAGGGACCATGGGCGCCGACGGACTAGCTGTGGTGGCTAGTACTTGGCACCAGCGAGTGCGAGAAGACATGGTGCGAACACATGGTTGTTATATGCTCATGATGTTCAGTTTTGTGATGGGTGATTGATCAACACTTGGGTGTTTCAGTTTGAGAGGTTATCACTAATCCTTTGCGAAAGAAAATGTGTGCCTGTCTATCAGCTTGTGGCGTGCAGGTACTATGCCTAGTTACAGTGGTCAATGGCGTGGAGAAGGTCGAGTAGAGGCTTGCCGTGCCGATGGACTGAGAGCGGTGAAGGGCGGAAGCGGGGCTCGGACTGAGGGACCATGGGTGCTAGCGGACTAGCTGTGGTGGCTAGTGCCTGGCACCGGCGAGTGCGAGAAGACATGGAGGTAGACCGAGTCGACCGAGTCAAGACGGCGGACTAGCGGGTCGAGCGGAGGCTCTGGGGACTCGGAGTCCGACCGGGCGAGGACAAGGTGGCTCGAGTCGAGCGGTTTGGTGGTTTGGGCCGCAAAACCACCGGAGGACGGTTTTCCGAGTTTGGGCCTCAAAACTCGGGGTTCGGTAGTTGAGCCGAAAGCTACTGGTGGCGGTTTTCGTGGGTTTGGGCCTCAAAACCCGGGTGGAGCTTCCGAGGAAGCGGGGATGGCATGTGGCGGAATCCTGGAGATTCCGTCGAGGCGACGACAACTCCCGGCAAGAAGCGGGGCCGTCCATTCAAACGATTGGCTGAGAGTTATAGACTTGGATTACAATGTCTTAGGGCTAGGTAATTCGGTCATGTATCTAGGGGGGTATTTGGGAAATAGCCAAAGCCCTGTTAAATAGGGGATGAAGGGGTATCCTCATCCCATCTCTTGAACCCTAATCATTTGCCCCAACTCTCTCTCTACCTTCTTTCTAGTTCATGAGATCCCTAGGTTGATTTCACCAACCTCTGTAAGAACTCGCGAATCTTTTGGTGGGAATCGGAGGCCCGACTCTCCGAGTGCCATGGCACGGTTAGTTTCTTGATCAAGTCTCCCCGGTTGCTTGTGTTCTTCGTGTTTTGCTTTTGCTCCCTCTTTGTTCCCGAGTTGATTTCTCTTTGTAGGGAGTAGCTCTTGCAAATCCGTTTGAACCAAGTTGTTCGTATTCGTGAGGAGCATCTTTGCACTGAAGGAATTCTCCTCAAACCTCATGTGTATGTAGATCAGGTGATTTCTTTGCAGCGTTCTTCATTTTCTCTCTTTTCCCCCAAATCTCTTCTTCTCGTTTACTCACACCAAATTGAGCGATGATTTCTTTGGGATAGCTCCTCCATAGCACTAGGATCATGCCTACAAAGTTTGGTTGCTATTGGTGAACATTTGGTCGTGATTTGGAAAGATTTGGTGGAGAGAAAATCGTTTTCGCGGGTTTCAGCAGCTCTGCTCGCGAGCGTCGGACTAGGCTCCGGACGACTCTCCCCTAGCCCCGGACCATAGCAAGTGGTCCGGTGGTATTGACCTCAGACGTGTCAAGCAGCGAAGGGCGTCGAACCAAGCTCCGGACTACTCGCTTTTGAGGCTCCAGACCATACCCCATTGGTCCGGTGGTCTCTGTCTGAGAATCTGCCAAGCGTCGGACCAGTTGGCATAGTCCGACGGTGGTGGTCCGACGGGTGGTCCGGAGCAAGGGTGCTCACTGCATAGTTTTCGGAAGTGTGGAAGGTGAGCACCGGACCACTCTCCTTGGTCCAGAGGTGGCGTCGGACTAGTCCGAAGAAGGTCATCCGAAGGTTGGGTGCTCTTTGCTCGTTTTGGTCTCGGTTGGTGAGAGCATTGGACCAGCCACCGGACCACTCGTCTTTGGTCCGGAGGTCCAGCGTGAACTGGTCTGGAGCTCTCTGTTGGTTGCTATTTTGCTTCGTTTTGCCTAGGTTTTTGCCTCTTTTCCCTAGGGTTCAAGAACCTACGTTTTGGGATTTCCGGTGAGTTTTTCCTCCACTGCCGGTGAGCACCCATCAACTGGGTTTGGTTTTTGGGAAGAGTGGCCCGGATATTTCGAGAGAAATTTGAGGCTCCCATTCACCCCCCCCTCTGGACGCCGTTCTCGGTCCTTCACATGGAGGTAGACCGAGTCGAGCGAGGCTCAGGAGACTCGGAGTCCGACCGGGCGAAGACAAGGTGGCTCGCGTCGAGTGGTTTGGTGGTTTGGGCCTCAAAACCATCCGCGTCGGTTTCTGAGTTTGGGCCGCAAAACTCGGGGTTCGGTAGTTGAGCCCAAAGCTACCGGTGGCGGGTTTCCTGGATTTGGGCCTCAAAACCTAGGCGGAGCTTCCGAGGAAGCGGGGATGGCACGTTGCGGAATCCTGGAGGTTGCGTCGAGGCGACGACAACTCTCGGCAGGAAGCGGGGCCGTCCATTCAAATCGAGGAAGATATTTTCTGGAGCTTGGACTGCAATGCTTATGCTAGGTAGTTCACTCATGTATCTAGGGGGGTCTTTGGGAAATAGCCAAAGCTCCGTTAAATAGAGGATGAAGGGGTATCCTCATCCTCATCTCTTGCATTACTCTTTCTCCCACCTATTCCTAGGTTTTCCCTTACCTAGCGTCTTCTTGCTTGAGATCCACCGAGTCACCGGTGTAAGAACTTGTGATTGTTGCGAGGAATCGGAGGTCGTCACCTCCGTAAGCCATGGTGGCTTCCCTTTTGTGATCGTGTTTCCCGTTTTGCTTGTGTTCTTCGCGTTTTGCTTTTGCTTCCTCTTTTCCCGAGATGATTTCTCTTTGTAGGGAGCAAGTCTTGCAAATCCGTTTGAACCAAGTTGTTCGTATTCGTGAGGAGCATCTTTGCACCCAAGGAATTCCCCTCAAACCTCACAAGTGTGTAGATCGGGCAATTTCTTTGCGGTGTTCTTCGTTCTTTCCCCTTTTCCCCCAAATCCTCGTTTCCCTTTAGTTCTCACCAAATTGAGCAATGATTTCTTAGGATTAGCTCCCCAACTGTACAAGGATCATGCTTACAAATTTTGGTTGTAGTTGGAGTTCATTTGGTTGAGTTTTGGGAAGATTTGGAGGAGAGAAACCGATTTTCGGGATCCCTGTGCAGATTTTGGGGGCGTAGGACGCTCCAGAGTTTGGCGTCGGACGGTCTGTCGGAGGCGCCGGACGCTACGTAGTGCTGACGACAGCGTCCGTCACGATCGTCCATCGCTGGGTCTGTTTTCGGGCTGTTTTTTGAGCATCGGACGCTCCTGACAGAGCAGCGTCCGTCGCCAGTCGGACTCTGTCCGTCGCCCTCTGCAGCGTCTGTCGCCCTTCTAGCAAGGTTTTCAGGATTTTTCTTCATCGTTATTTTGGCCGTTTCTCTCTCGTCCGGACTCCGAATCAAGTTCCGTTTGTTGCGTTGGATTCGTATTCACGTAAGGAACCTGATTAGGTGCTTTTGAGACCAGTTCTCATAAGTATTTTTTGGTGTGCTCTTGCCTCTTCTCTCAAGGGGTTGAGAGTACTGCTCTCGGTGTAACGGTTTTGAGTTCTTGGATTTGATCGTTCTCCATCTTCTCCGACCGCTCCGCTGCACCTTTAGGGGTCTTCCTAAGGTGTCCACCTACTTGTTAGGTTGTGTGTGAGTCGGTTCTTCCGAGGTCAAGTTTTGGGTGTGAGTTTGGGACAAGGGCCAAGTCTTTGAGTTGAATTTTATTTGGCTTCCATTCACCCCCCCTCTGGTCGTCGTTCTCGGTCCTTCAATTGGTATCAAAGTCGGTTAAGGATCAATCCACCTTACACGGTTCTTGATCCGCGAAGACGATATGGAGCGAGGTGCTGGTAAACCTCCCTACTTCGATGGAACCAACTTTGCCTATTGGAAGATGCGCATGTCGACTTACCTCCAAGGGCTTGACACAAAGTTTTGGGAGATTTGTGAGAATGAGAACTATGTGGTTCTTGAGGCTCGGATCACCGATGCCCAGGTTACGCAACATGCATCTAATGCAAGAGCCCGTAGCATTCTTTTCTCTTGTTTGTCTCTTCCGGAGTTTGAGCGGGTTTTGAGTCTCACTACGGCACGGGAGATCTGGCAAACACTCTTGAGATATCATGAGGTCAACCCTCAGATCAAGTACAGACTCTTTGACATATACCATAGAGAGTACGAGATCTTTGCTCAGTTGGCCGGTGAATCTGTTGACGGGATGTTCACTCGCTTCCAATCTATCGTCAACAAGATGCGTGCCAATCGAGCCAACTTGCCTTATGATGATCATGAGATGGCTATCAAGGTTTTGCATGCTCTTGATCGGAAGGTGTGGGAGATGATGGTGGCTGCCATTCAGGAGTCACCGGTCTATGATTCCTTGATTGTGGACGAGCTGTTCAGCAAGCTTAAATCCTTAGAGATTGACTACTAGACCCGGGCCAAGCTTGAGAACCCGTCGAAACCATCTATGGCGTTGGTTTCTGGCCCCGGCGGTACGTCTTCTTCCTCCTCTGAGCCTTCACACTCCTTGTTTGCTTTGTCTTTGATTTCTGTGACAGAGGAGCAAGTGGAGGCTCTTGGAGATGATGAGCTGGTTTTGGTCATCACCAAGTTCTCACGGTTTCACAACAACTGTTTGAACCGTCGGCGTGGTGGCTCAGCCAAGGGGTGCTACCATTGCGGTGATGAGGATCACTTCATCGCAAACTGCCCCAACAAAGCTGCAGGTGACTTCACCAAGCGCAAGGACAAGCGCGAGCACCACTTCAAGGACAAACACAAGCCCAAGGGTGGCTACCACCGAAGGTCCTCCAAGAAGGTGATCGACAAGGTGAAGGCTAAGCACCGAGCCTTCCTCGCCTCCCTTAGTGACATCGATGCCTCCTCCAACGGAGGTGCTTCTTCAAGCGATGATGAGTCCAAGGGAAAGGTTGAGGACAAGTTCAACAACCTATGCTTCTACGTCGATGCCAAGCATGGTGGCTTTTGCACCATGGCGATTAAAGAAGGCAAAGTCGGGAAGCGCAAGGATGGCCCCGACTACGACTACGACTCCAACACACCCGAGGTACCACCCACTATCGCATCCCACTCTCTCGAGATTGAGTCTTTGAACGACACCTTGATGAGTCAGGATGCTTTGCTCAAGCGTGCCGCGTGTGAGAGGAACGATTTCAAGGCTAAGTATCTTAGCACGCTGCATGAGCTAGAGTTTGCTAAGGCGTCAGTGGTGGTTACCGAGGAGGTAGAGTGTGATGCTTGTGCCATTCACATGTCTAGTCTTGTCACTCTCCAGGACAAGTATAGCACTCTACTTGACGAGGTCAATGAGCTGAAGGCCAGGCCTAGCTTACTTGGTGCGTGCAAGTCTTGCTTAGGCTTGCGTTTTGAGCTGGCACAAAGAGATGCTAGGATTGTTGTGCTAGAGAAGGTCAGCTCAGATAGCACTAGAGAGTCGGAACGCTTTGAGGCTTTGGAGCTTGAGATCGCGTCGTCTAGACACGACAAGATGCGTACCGAGGAAGAAAACACATACCTTCGGTCCATCTTGAGCTAGGTGTCTTTCCTAGAGGCGCAGTTGGGGATGATGCTCAGCCAATGCAAAAGGGCTGGCAACACGGGAGTAGGCTTTGCTATAGGTGGGAAGGACGATAGCATGTTCGGTAAGATCGGTGAGTGCAGTGGTTTGAGCGAAAATGAAAACCCACCACAACTCCCAAGCTTACCAAGATCACTCCACCTAAGCCTACCAACCCCTCTGAGTTTCCTGTGAGAGATGGTGTGTTTGAAGAACCACCCAAAAACACTCCACAGAAGCAAGTGTGGATTGCAAAACCGAACCACCTTCGCAACCCACTTGACACCCTGCCAGATATCTCTAGTGATCCCCTTCCTAAGAAAGCTAGAGCCACCCAACCCAACAAGAGAGTGCCTACCAATAGAGTGGTGAGGTACCATTGTGAGTATTGTGAGCAGGATGTGCATTTGGCTGTGTTTTGCTATAGGAGGAAGAGAGATGATCGGAGGGAGGTTGAGTTGAACAACCGGGACATGTTCCACCCACGAGTTGGGGTGTGTGAACCGGAAGTTCAGAGGTGCACTACTAGGCCTAGAGGTACAATGCCTCAAGGTGCTAGGCCTCAGGAGGTGAGACCACGCGGTGGTCGTGCCCGGCGGGGTACCGGTCGTGACCCATACGGGTATGGGCCTCGTGGCGGTGGCTTTACTCCAGCCTTCTCTAGCGGACCACGTTTTCCCTATCGTGGTGATCGCTATCCCTCCGTGGGGCAGGAGATGTTTGGTTTTTCTCCTAACCCATTCTTTGGGCAAGTGGGACAACACTGGTATCCTTCACAGTTTACTAACCCCCGTGTTGGTCCGTTTGTTCACCCTATGTCTTTTTATTGATATAGGAAGGAGGACTGGAGGAGACTTGGCTTGTGGATTCCGGATGCTCACGCCATATGACCGGAAGTGCCAAGTGGTTCTCTAGCCTCGACCCCGTGCGCCACACCGAGTACATTACATTCGGGGAGAAGAGTAAAGGTAAGGTTGTCTCCTGGGGGTCCATCCTAGTCAATTCGTCTTTTGTCCTCAAGGATGTTGCTTTGGTTCCGAATTTGCATTTTAACCTTCTCTCGGTTTCGCAACTCCTTGAAGACGGTTTTGAAGTGAGCTTTAAGCCAAACTTGTCTCGGATTTTGGACTCTCGTGGTGAGCTTGTTTGCCAGATTTTTCCCTTCAGGAAGGTTTTTTGTGCGGATTTTTCTATCTCTTCTGGACCTTCTCGTTGTCTTCTTGCCGGTTCTTCTTCCGAGCTTTGGAAGTGGCATAGGAGATTGGGACATTTGAGTTTTGACTTGCTTGCAAGGCTTAGCTCAATGGACCTTATCCAAGGATTGTCAAAGCTAAAGTTCGAGAAGGATCTGGTTTGTCATCCTTGCAGGCATGGCAAGATGGTTGCTGCTTCCCATCCTCCTGTGATTGAGATCCTGACCACTCGACCCGGCAAGCTCTTACACATGGACACAGTTGGTCAAGCTCGGGTTAGGTTGGAAGGAGGGAAGTGGTATGTTGTTGTAGTCATTGATGACTACTCGAGGTACTCTTGGGTGTTCTTTCTGGAGACTAAGGATGAGGCTTTTCCACTTGTTCGAGATCTGATTTTAAGATTGCAAAATGAGCTACCTAAGAATGACATGAGAGCTATCCGCAGTGACAATGGCACATAATTCAAGAATGCTCACTTTGCAACTCTTTGCTCTTCTTTGGGTCTCGATCACCAGTTTTCCTCACCTCACACTCCCCAGCAGAACGGTGTTGTTGAGCGCAAGAATGGGACCCTTGTTGAGATGACCAGGACGATGCTCGATGAGCATAGGACTCCTAGGCGGTATTGGGCCGAAGCACTCAGTTCTGCTTGCTATGTTTCCAATCGCATTTTCCTCCGAGCTTTCAAGAAGAAGACTTCTTATGAGTTGCGATTTGGGAGACCACCCAAGGTAAGTCACCTACGGGTGTTTGGGTGTAGGTGCTTCATCCTCAAAAAGGGCTATTGACACAAAAAGCGTCAGGATCTGCGAACACCTCGGGCTATTACCCAAAACTCGGTATCCGGAGGCGTGCCAGTCGATTTGACCAGTTAATCAACAAGGATGATAACTAGAACAAGATCCAATCCAGACAATATCGATGCGCCCGGATGCTGGGATTGAGGCTTGATCAGGATAACTAGAGCAGAGCTAAACAAGGCAACAGCAATGCGCCCAGATGCCAAAGCTTAGAGGTACTCCCACGCAGAACTTGCAAGGATTTGACGGAGATCAGGGTGATGCAGCCTGTCGAAGCTTGAAAGAACTCGTTGATAACTACAGCTAATGCAGTAAAAGGGAAATTGCGATAAAAAGTAGAATAAGAGTAAAATTGATTTGTTTTTGAATCGATTCATTGTTCTTTTCGTAGCCTTCGGGCATATATTTATACTCCCGCATGGAGAGTTGTACAAAGACACGACTCGTACCCTTCCTAAAACAAACTCCTAACTTTAAGGAAACTGACTCGCGCAAGAGTCGGATCTAAAATAACAATACTTATTTCCCTAAACAAACATACCTATTCTAAAGGAAAATAAACGACTCATGCAAGAGTCGGACTCAAACTACTATAATAATACTGGTATAAAATCACCAGTTTCCTTATGCTTCTCTTCGATGGAAACTTTCCATCGGCAGATCCCTTCAATCCGCGACTTCCTTCTTTGGTCACCTGTAGTCTTCTGCTGACACCAAATGCTAAGTCATGCCCATCGGCATCGGCAACACTTCCCGATCGGCAATCGGCAACACCCCCTCATCGGCAATCGGTACACCTCCTCATCGGCAATCTTGCACTGATGACTTGTCTTCAATCCATCAGCAATCGGCATCGGCAATATCTCTTCATCGGCAATCGGTAATGTTTCCTCATCGGCAATCGGCAATAGCAACTTTACAGCCCAGGCGACCAATTAACCTTATCGACAAGGACCATCCAGCTTCCATCGGCAACACAGTTAGTCTTCCCGCAGCATGCTCCCATCGGCAATATTGGCTCATGATTTCTCGATGCCGATGGAGAACGGCCGTTGACCAGTCAAGCCTTAGCTCATTTGACACGTGCTGAAAAACGGTGTCAACACATGCCCCCCAGTTTCGGAGCATATAATATTACGTGCCGAAATTCTCTCTACTCTAGCCGTTGCTGTAGCCGTTACCCTCGAGACAAATACACAGTTTCCTCGACCCCTGCGCGTGGAGCCGCAATTTAATAATAAAATCCCTCGATTGTAGCGCAAACAGTTGCAAATCCTCGGTCATTCGCGCGTATCTACCGCGGGCCTCTCCATATTCCTGCATAGTGTGAAACGGAACCCCAAAATGCCCCTGAGTAAGCTCATAAAAGTTACTAGGATCCAAACTGCTTTTTTGCCCGAGTCCATTTTCACTTTTACACTCCCTGCCTTCGTCTTCAACCTTCAGCGCCCCCGAAGAACACGAGCTCGAGCAACAGCCCTTCTCCGCAATCCAAGGACGAACCGCAAGCACTCCCTCGATTCCAATGGCGATCCAAGTCGACATCCCCAAGGCGAGACCTATTTTCTTCCTAATCCAACCTTCTGCTGGTTCTTTTCTCGCACAAACCTGGATTTATCCCCGTTCCTTTTCTGATTTTCCCCGTCTTTCCTTCGAACCCTAGGAACTGTACAACAAGGTAGTGATCCCGCTTGCTGGTTCCAACTTTAGCTGCTTAGGCTCCATGGGCAATCCGGATCCCACCTTCATAATCAATGCAGAAACCAACCGGGTATCCTTCAGATCTGAGTGCTTCGGCTTAGGATTATGGAAAGATGCTTTCCGGTCATGGCCCAAGCCCACCAAGGGGTGGAAGAACTGGTACCTCAGGGTTGCTAGGGCGCAACAAGTTTATTGGCAAGAGCGCAATTTGGATCAATGCATCCGGCTTTCCATTGCCGATATGGAGAGAAATGAGAACATGTTGATAGCTGCCTCCTACTTCTGGTCTGACACTATGAACGCCTTCCTATTCCGACATGGACCAGCCACCGCGACCCTTGCCGATGTCCATATGTTGACCGGCTTGGACGTCTCTTCTGCCGATACCTTCACCTTATTCAACAGGAAAGCCGAGTACAAAGTGAATACTCGGAACATCGGCGGCTGGACAGGCTATATTCATGAGTACCAGAAAACAGGATCGGTAAACCAGAGAGAGCACGCCACTTTTCTGAATATGTGGTTAGAAAAGTTCATCTTCTGTGGCAGGGCAGTTGGACCCACCACTATGCACCTTCCGGCAGCTGAGCTCCTTGACGATGGAACAAGGCTCCCCTTAGGCAGATACCTTCTAGGATCGGTATAACCGTCTTTTACATCAAGTATCCCAGAAGTTACTGCTAGGTGAGCATATCAGCAATCTTGGGGGTCCCTGGTGGTTCATCAACATGTGGTTGAACGCACACATGCACAAGGCCCTCCAGTGTGACCTGTTCGCCCAACAATTCCCAAGAGACGTATCGGAAGATTACCAGTATAGGGATGAGGAATCGGCAACTCGCCCTCCACTCAACTTTGGAGAGGCCATTATAGTGCTGCCAGGAACCGATGCCGAGGCAGAGCAATTTGGCATGTTTTTTCAGAGGTTTTATAATGGAATTCCTGCCATAGAACGGCTCTGGTGGCCATATGTCGACGAAGACAACCAATTCCCACTGCTATTCAATCTTACCGATGGGAAGGTGCCTGAGAATCAAACAATCATGAAGGCCAGTATTGTTCCCCGCGCCATCCCAGTGAACATCTTCGGATCTAGGAAGAATACCCCTCCATCGTTCGAATTTTACTACCCATCGGTAGCGGCGAGACAACTGGCATTTGGCCAACTGCCGATCAAGCTCTGCTACTCCAAAGTGGTGAAGCCTAGGCAGACAATTTCCAGCGCTCTAGACCGGAACAAGGTTGTCAACTTTCCTCCCAATGCCAATGTATCAGACCTTGACTTGTCCTCCTGGTCACCAACCTCCTTCATTACAAATGAGTACAAGTCTTGGTGGCAAGAATGGAGGTGTCAGTTGTTTGCCAAGTCGTCGCACTACTATCGGAACATAATTGATGCCGATCACATCATTCCCGACGACACAGTGAGTTTTATTCCGATGTATTCCTTATTACTTTATCCTTATCATCGGCATCTGACCCCTTTATACTCGACAGGTTGATGATCCAATTCCTCCGATGAGCAGGAGTGACAAGCCCTTCAATCTTCGGATGATGAGTCCCATATCACTCATCGGCAACAAGGCCCCCACGTTAACGGCCTTCACCCCTTGACAGGTACCGACACCGACACCTGCAAAAGCCAAGGCTACATCGGCCGCTGCTGCTGCCCTGACGCGGGTGTTTGCAGTAAATCCATCTTCACTCACGCCGATTACATAATGCCTCATCGGAAATATTCTATTTTGTATAACTTGCATTGAATACTTTCAGGCTATGAGGTCATCGGCAGCTGCTCCGAGCAGACAAGAACCTCCAAGTTCAGCTGCTGATGCCCCCCAGTCCTCGTCGAAACGGGCTGGATCTCCTGCTGCCGCGCCAAGGAAGAAAAGGCGCTTGAGGCTGGCTAGCCCATCTTCGCCATCGGCTTCAACTGTGCCACCAGCTACCACAGCACCATCGGCAGGACCGTCGACGGCTCCAATTCCTGATAATCCTTTGGACGACGTTCCTAATCAGGAGACAACTCCACCTATTGCAGCGGCGGAGGCGGCATCGGCATCGGCGCCGGTCGAAATCCCCGATGAGAGCATGGCGTCGCCACCACAGGAACCAACAGCATTGTTATCGGCACCAGTGCCTACACCAGATGAAAGCCCCAACCAGGGGACGACTCCACTTGCCGCAGCAGCCGCGGCGACATCGGCATCGCGCCTTCACCAGCTGAGATCCCCGATGAAAGAGCGGTATCGCCACCAAGGGAGCCAGCCACTACATCGGAAGCAATGCCGACAACAATACCACCAGCACCAACAGCTTCAGCAACAACTCATTCATTAGCAACCGCTGCCGATTTCCAAGATGAGGCTGGACCCTCCAACATGCCAAGTCCCAGGCAAGAAATCCGCTTCAAGATGGTAAGTCAGCCACTTAAAAATTCATAGTATAGCTTCTTGATCGGCATATTTTAACTTCTTCACTTTCAGGCCCAAGACTCCCCAGACAGCCTCTTTTCCTTCGGCCTCAACCTCTAGGATGAAGATGAACACTGAGTCCCCACTGGAGCAGACAGCCTGTTCTCTTTCGCTATCAATATTTCCGATGAGGACGAAGACGAGCAAAGTTCTACTCCAGCACTATCGGCAGAAGTGAAATCCAAGCTCGAGGCATTACTCTCCGAGCTACAGATAGATACATCCTAGCTTGTCCAGGACTCGACTGCAGCAAGGGCAATTTTCAAAGATATCCAAGGCCAGCTACCTGTCGATGCAGAAGAGATCCTCATCCAAGCAGCCTTCCTTGAAAGTCGCCGATTGCAATACCAACAGGCCTCAAGCCGCATTGCCAACAGGAATGCCCAATCCAAACTCACGGAAGAAATGCTTAAGTTTAAGCAAATTGCCAATGAAAAGCACAAGAACATCGGACAAGTAGAAGCTTCCGGCACTGACTTTGAACAGGCATGTACCCAACTATCGGCAAGAAAGGAAGAGCTGCAGGCCGAACTGAGAAAAGTTGAAGAAGCTTTGGACGTTGTCATCCAGAAGAGAGCCCAACTTCCCAACACCATCACGGCTCTGCGACAAGAGAGGGACAGTAATGCCCGACAAGCCATCGCTTTAAAGAAGAAGATCAAGTCGGTTGAAGGCTCTGCCGATAAGGATGCTAGGGAGATAGAGGAGATAGAACAAATTCGCCTGCGTGCGATATCCGTCATCCACTCCCTGTTGTAACTTATTAAATTCCGTCACATCAGCAAATGTAATATTGATACTTAATTTTGCTCTGTAATATAGTGGCAATACGCTTTTACCGATGTATTACAACTTTCCTTTCATCGGTATTCAAGAGAACACGCTATACATTGACTCCTTCAAGAGTTTCTAGAATGCAAGCATTGCTGGGAGCAGACTGCCTCCTCCGATAAGGAGGTCATGCTCCCGGCGCGAGTCCACCACGCGATTCCAGTGGTGAAGCTCACACCGGTCGTCCATCACGAACACAGGGTTCCCCAAGTTCTCCTGGTCAACCCAGACAAGCCGGTCACCATCCCCGAAGGAGCGACGATCGGGGCGGAGACGGCACAGGGTCCTAGGAGCGGCCTCTCCCCCAGTGTCAGCCACCTTGCCTGGCAAGGTCGCGCTAGACTGGGAGAGAACGACCTTCGCCGCACGCACGGCCACCACCTCCTCCTCCGTGAAGGACCGAGGAGCCGCCGTGCCCCGGGCCGGCATGTTGGGAGGAAGGGGGCTGTCTAGGGCCTCTCCTCGCTCGCCCCAGACACCGGTACCTCACCCTCTGATGTTGTGGCCGCGACGTCTGCGATGCCAAGACCACCCTCAACGGTCTCGCCCGCCGTGCTCACCACCATAGCATCTTCCGTCACCGCGGCTGGCGGAGCCTCCTCGACATCCATGGCCATGAAGCCACCTAGGCTGTCCCCCTCCATGGGGTCATCCTCCACTACCGCCTCTGGGGGAGGGGGCGATGGTGCCACCCGGGGCCAACTCGCTCTCGGTCATGGCGGAGCTAGCCAGACCAAGGAAAGGGACGGTGTCGCTCTGCCCCTCACCGACGGATGTCACCCTCTGGCGTAGCTTCTTCCACCCCGCGTGCGCGGAGTTGCCAGCGATCCTAAAAAGAACATTGCGCGCCGATGAACGTTAGCTAAGACTCTCTCCAACAAATAGAGCGAAGAAAGACAATGATAACTACAAACTCACCGTGGGGAGAAGACGCGGGCGCGTTTCAGCCTCGAAGCCGACTCGCCGTGGCTGGTGGCACCCGAGCTTCCACTCTGCCCACCCCTTTCAGACGCGGTGGAACGGGGAGTGACCGATGCGTCACCGGCGACACTGCTCCCGGAACCCCCGGGGGCTAGGTGCTCTCCGAGCATTCTCACTGGTGGCACCACCACCATCGGCGCATCCCCCACGGGTTGGTGCAAGGTCCCGGCCGCCAGCGGCATCGTTACCACCTCAGTCCAAGGACGCCTGTCCTCGTCGTCATCATCGTCATCATCGCCACCTCCACTAAGGCCCTCACCATCCTCGTCCGACTCGGTGGGGGTTTCCTCCTCCGTTTCTCTAGTGCGACACTATCGGGCCTGCCTCTGGCCCAAATCTGTGCGCTTCAGGGCCCTGGCGGCTTTCCTCCTCCTCCTCTCGACGGCATCCGCCTGTTGCGGCGCATTCCGCTCCCTGTTCGCCCCCCGCTGAGCCGGCAGAATGGGAGGAGGGGCGGCCACGTGACGTGCCGTCGAGCGCGGCCCCTGCGAAGGAAAGACGGAGAAAATGCAAGTGTTGGAATCAGCGAGAAAAGGCGATGCGAAGGAGAAAATTGGCACCATGCCATCCTTGCTCACCAGAGGGACGAACACGGGGTTTGGTCGCATCAGGAGACAACGGATGATGTCGCCGGCGGTGAACGTGTTCCCCAGTAGCCCCCTCATGATAGCGACTGTGCGGTCGAAGCTCAACTCTTCGGCCTCCATTGCAGTCCCCTCGCGCGGCGCCCTGGGCACCATATCGTCCAAAGGCCGTGCACGCACCATGAGCGGCAGCACCCGGCGTTGGAGAAACTGAGCGACGACCCCAGCAAGGTTCAGCCCCCGGTCCCGGAGCAATGCCAAACTCATGAGGTAGGGCTGAATCCTCTCAAGTTCACGGGGGGTCGGCCCATGGTACCAGCCAAGGAGCTCCTCCATGAAGCGCAGGCCTGTGAAGACCGGCAGCGGCGCCCTAGAGTGGTTTCGAATGTAGAACCACTGCGAATGCCACCCCTGGTTGGATGAGGTCGCCCACGCCGACATATAGGACCCTGAGTTGGTGTGGCGAAGGATGATCGAGCACCCCCCGCACGACACCACCGACCTCACACCGCCGGAGTTGACAAGGTACACCATTGCTCTAAAGAAAAACTTTCACAACACGAAATCGGGCTCCACCCCCAACATCCCCTCAGACAAAGCCGTGAAGGCCGCGAGGTGAACGATGGAGTTGGGATTGAGGTTATGAAGCTCGATCCCATATTGGTTAAGAATCCCGCGGAAGAAGCGGGTCGGCGGGATCCCAAACCCGCGCTCGTGGAACAGGAGGAAAGAGACCACATACCCCTCTGGTGGGACCGGGGCGTCGGCACCAGTAGGAACGATCCACTCGCGGGCGCTGTTGGCGGAAAGCTCGGGCGTAGTAACCCCGCGGCCACCAGCTCGAGTGCCCACCCATACTCCGCCTCGCACCCGGCCCAGCTCCTCTCGGGATGTCCTCCTGCCATACTGGATATACCGGCAGGAACGGCTCGCGGCTCGGCAGGGGAGGAGGCTAAGTCGGGGACCCGCCGGCGCAAACCCTAAAGGCGATGTGAGCAGGACAAGGAGGCAAAGAGGACAAACACTGCAGGCTCACGAGAGATGACGCGGCAGGCGGATACTTATAGGGGCCCGGAAGTCGGAGCGGCGCCACCGGCTTTTCATGCCACGACCCCACGCCTCAAAACGCATTAAATGTGACCGCTCGGCCACGTCACTTCCACTGTTTGTGGGAATACCAAGAGCCGCACACACCGCGGCAGGTAACTGACACCACTCACCTTTCTTCCTCGTTTCGATTCGCATCCCGTATCTATCATCATTACAGGATCCACCCCAAGCCCACCACACCGCGCGCATAGATTTTTCTCACACGTCCCCAGCTAAGGTACACATCTCCTGAGCGCACTCGCCTCAGAAGAGCCTCCGATTCATCCGAGCTCGGCCAGTACATGCGGATGCCGGAGGGACACGCACGTGGCGCAACCAGCGGCGACGGCCCATGGGCCCAGGTAAGACAAAAAGGGATTGGGGCTATAGACGCCCTCGACGGCCCATTACGGTCCAGATATACAAAGCCCATGGCGAATAGGGAATGGACACGCTAGCGGTCATTAGCCTGGCAATCGGATGCTAAGATCATTCCCAAATTTCGTATTTGAGTCAGTCCTTACGGATGATTGGTTCATGGTATTCCTATCGAAGGAAGGCAACAGGCCCCCGGGACCAATCGAACGGACCCGGCTACTAGATGAAATTGATTTGGGGTGAGCCACGACATGGGCCTCGAGCTGGAACCCTAGCGAACGGTAACCGAACACCCCACTCAGATTTGCCCGCTAGTAACTCGACGAGCAGCCATGGTTCGTCCGCCTCGAGGATAGCATAGTTCGGCTCATATTCCCCCTTCTCGCGGAGAGATGCGCAGGGAACGAACAAAAAGACGACACATACCAAAGACTCGGAGCCTGGCGTTGCACCACGGGGCAAGCCTCACGCGTCAGAGGTCCGCATAGGTAAACACACCAGTGCTTTTCGTTTCATATACAAATGTGCTTATGTTGATCCTTGCAGGAATCACATGTTCTTTAAAGAGCCACGAGGGGCTAATCCGAATCATCAGACACCCAAAAAATACGAAAATGCTTACAAGGTGGACTGAAGGGAAATCCCAGGCCGAGAGGCCAAAAGCTAGGGGTGCCGCAACGGCACCCGTACTAAATGTACAACCACCACCCGACACATCTGCATATCCGAGTGAGGCAACCAAGCCGCGATGCTCGGGAAACACATGCCTAATGCACGAGAACGCGTCGGACGACGGTTCCACGTCCCGTGGGTCACCCTGGTAGAGCGTGCTGCAGTTGTGGGAGAGCAGCAATCGCCTCGTCTTTGGGAAGCCCCGGGCCGTGTCCCACCTCTGGAGACGGTTGGGCACTTTACAGCTAAGTTGCCCCAGCTGCTCCGCGATCAAGGACGCCGTCGGCGAGCGACTTCAGACCCGCCATACATTGGCAGCCCCGAGTCCGCTGATCTCGCCGACGGCCACATAGCCATCAACCAACAGCCAGGGACGGGTCGACTCCTGGGGCCATGCAGGCGAACTGCTATGGTTTTCCAAGTGGACGCACCCTTGGTTGCCCTCTGGAGAGGGATAGCACGTCACGACTTCCCCGGGAGAGAACGCGAGGGCAATTCCGCAAAAGGGATGGATCCTACGTCCCCCGCCCCACGGAAGCGATTCGTGCAGGGGGTGGTGACAACCCTTCGCCCGACCAGTGGCCAGAATCAGCGGAGCTATGCACATCTCGCAGAGCTTCCGTTGAGTTCTGCCACTGGGCGAAGAGGGATGCCTACACCCCCTAACGCACAACTTCCCCTGGGTTCGGTATACTCTCAAAGGGTCACTCGCTAGGGTGGCTCAAGGGTATCTCCGACGAGACCTCGAAGGAAGAAGGAAGGGCAAACCATGCTGGTGTTGACACAAAAAGTGACGTACTGCGTCTTACACACAACAAGCCGGAAAGTGTGACTTCAATCGGGTGCCCAGATGCTTCGAGAACCGAAAACGTGCCAGTCAGTTTGACCTGAAACTGACAAGGGATGAAAGTCATTAGATATAAACTAGAACATGCCGGGTAACACCAGACAGTTCCATATGTACGGCCTTGAAGCCACTTACAACGACACACAGCTATGAAAGTTGTCTGCCAATAGGTTTTATGGAACGTTCGGCTAAAATAGATAAATAGTACGTAAATCACTGATTGCCGAACGCACATGCATGGGAAAAGGACGTACGAACGATTCATGGTTGACAATAAGTTAAAGCATAACCAATCTCGACAATTAGCCGAATTAGGGTCCATGATGAAGGAAACAGGTAAGCATACATGATTAAACCAATCTAAAGTGTGCATCTGCCGCACGATACTTAGCGTCATCAAAGCTTAAACATGGATAGCGTGCATGAACCCGCAACACGTAACAATCTAGATTCAAACTAATTTGGCTATTTATAGATATAAGATCTATTTATAGAAACAACATAAAAGAAACTCATTGTAACATAGATAGATCTATATAAACTAAAAAGAACCAAACTGTATCAATCTAGATTGGGCAAAAGAGTGTATGCAAATATGTAAAGATTATATAAAACATGCAACACGATAACTTAATGAACCCAATAGATCTTGCCAAATCTATAGGGGCCGATAACTATCTTGCTTCTTCTAAGCATACAAGCAAACATCCGCCGCACGACGTCTACCCATAAGCAAAACACAAGCGAAGACCTCTTGATTATTAAGCAAAGATCCACCGCACGATCATTGATGATAAACAAGACTACTTGTATCAATATCTAAATCCACCACATGATACTAGACATGATAACAAGGTTGCCAAGACTTACGGAGGTCGACGGATCGATGGTTCCTCTCGAAGAACCCGACGACACGACAAAGGACTCGAAGTTGGCACGGGGCCGGTTGTATTGATTTGGTTGTGAACCCCTTTTACAATAGCTAAGGGCTTATATTTATACCCTGGCTATAACATGAGTCCTAAGAGGACATGGTTACAAAATATTAAAGGAAGAAATACAATATTTTTACTTTGGTTTCCTTCGGAGTCCTCATTGCCTTAATTATCGCAACCACCGTTACCAATTCAGCTCTCACTTGCTGCCTTTGTCGCTCCGATGGAAACCGCCCTTCTTCCGATTAACCGATTGCGCGATCGATTACCGAATCTTGGGAATTATCCGACCGCATGGATTTTTCCGAACGCTCTGAGCATCTGTCTCCGCCGACTCACTGCGCACTGGCCTGCCTTGTCATTGTGCAAAAATCCGGTGTTAACAGCCGGGGGATTGTACATCTCATCCCGCGGCTAGCAGCCCCTATTTATAGCCCACCAGGGCACTCATACAATAGCCAACCCGTGAAGCCACAGCGCTCCATCTCCCCGAGTTAAAATTGCACTATACAACAGTGTCCGTTTCAGTAGGGGCGCTGTCCGATACCTAGAAATAGGGTACCCAATTTACCAGACTCCACAAGAAGAAAACCACCATCAGGGGCTCTTCCGCCTCGCCCGAGCCGAGGTGGTGTCGTCCAAGACGTCATCGACCCTCGGGGGCTCCTCCGCCCCGCCCGAGCCAAGGTGGCATCACCCGAGACGTCATCGACCCTCGGGGGCTCCTCCGCCTCGCTCGAGCCAAGGTGGCGTCACCCGAGATGTCATCAACCCTCGGGGGCTCCTCCGCCCCACCCGAGCCAACGTGGCGTCATCCGAGATGTCATCGACCCTCAGGGGCTCTTCCGCCTCGCCCGAGCTAAGGTGGCGTCACCCGAGACATCATCGACCCTCAGGGGCTCCTCCGCCTCGCCCGAGCCGGGGTGGCATCATCTGTGACATCATCTACCCTCGGGGGCTCTTTTGCCCGATCCCAGCCCAGCGAACGTCATCCGTGACATCCCTCGCCCTCGCCCATATAGTCAAAAGGTCCACAGTCTCCTCCGTCCTCAGGCATGGGGTTTAAGGCATGAGGCCCCATGCCGATCTCTGTTCACCCTGCGGTACAAGGTCCTATGCTGCCTAACCGACGACTTCTACGCGTTATATCCACGCCATGTCTCCGACGGACACTTCAACAGGGATTAGGGCGTCATCAGCCCAGTACGACGGAACGCAGGGGTGCCTGGTCCTGTGCGACAGCCTCCGCCCATGCCCAGAAAAGGGGACAGCAGGGTCCTCGGTCACAAGGTGCATGGCTACACCACATCAATTAGAGGTATGCATTAATTATAAACATGCCATGTCGAGCTTCTCTAGTTTTATTATGAAGAAACAGGATAACAAACAAGAAAGGGAGCCTGGTTTGCTTTTACCTACACCACATTCTCCAACAGTAGTCAAACCGAGGACGGTTTGCTGTCAAGAAAGGGAGAATGATGAGGACATCACCGGCTTAGATATGACCATGCCATCCACTTCTATACCAAAGGTGAAACAATTCTATATGAGGTTTATCATTGTTACATTTGATGAATGGGTGCTGCACTATGAAGTGTGTATGTTTTCATTTTCAGAATTGCTTACATGGATCAAGGAAGGGTTAGATTGCATATGGAAAGCATGGATGGTCAATGAAGTTGATTGGGGACCAAATCCAAGTGTTCCTAACGTTCTCCACCAGGCCACCACGTCATATTGGATCCAAGGAAACAAAGAGTCCAAGTCCAACACGTTTTGGAAAGTTCAATTCGGACTGCAGAAGAGTCCAAACTTGCGACGGTTGCCACGACTTCATACGGACTCCGATTGGGACGTTATAGGACTTTTTGGAAAGCTTATCAAGTCTACTTTCCAATGGGTCTGGACTCATACCTATATCCTATCAGATGCGTGCGCAGTAGACAATTTAATACCGAGATCTTTTCTGCCAACGGTGCTGCGTCACCCTATTTTGGGCCGATGGCCCGTGTATCAAGTTGAGTCCATTAGGGACTCATCCTAGGGTTGTAGGATGACACTAGGACCCTTGTGGTCGTCCTCCCTCCTCCTTATATCCCCCTAGAGCCGCCACAAACAGATTGGGTTTTGTTTAGATGAAAGTTTAGCTGCTGCTACTTCCTTGTAGACGCGTGTGTCGACTAGACCATCCGTTCTACTTGATTCGGAACCCCATCTTCATGTGTATCACATCTGATCCTTCATCTCTTATTTGCAATTGAGTGCTTGTCCTACTTGTTCTTGCTTGTTCTTCGATTGCTTGCAGGAATAACCCTAGTGGTTTGGTTGGTTGTGATCCGCAAGATCGTGAGCAACCGCTGGAATTGGTGTATCGATCGCTAAGGCGCAGCGTCCTTGGATGGTTGTAGTCGGATCGTGAACGTCGTTCCAGTCAAATCGTAGTTATCAATCTCCACCGAAAGATCGGGACAACCCATACACTCATCAAGTGGTATTCAGAGCAAGGTTCATCGGTGAGAGATTTCAGTTTGCTATTAATTTCCTATAGTCCAGAACAACCAATAAAAATAGTAGATTTGTTTTCCCATAATCCTATAAACCCTTTGTGCCTTTTACTAGTATTACTTAGTACGAGCTTGTTGTGTTTGGTTTACATCGGTTGAGTCGTGTTGCTGGTTTTAGGGTTAGGCTTTTAGAGTTTCGAGTTCTTGTCACGTTTTGGTCACTATATCCGTTGTGTTTACCATCACCATATACAACTCCACTACATCATATATATTTATTTTGCAATCGTTGCTACCATATACATCTTCGCTGCACCATATCCATCCACATTTTTTTTTTCACATCCAAATCTGATTTAGGCACACAAAAAAATATCAGCATTGCTACTTCTACTCTTGTTCGAGAAACACATTGTCCATTGCTTTTGTTGAAATCTGATTTGTCAAGTTTCAGATTTGTTCTAGTTGAGGAGAGTTAAAGAAAAGGTTTTTGAGGAGAGTTAAAGAAAAGAAAAAAAATCAGAAAGAAAAAGAAAAGAAAAGAGGATAACAGAAAAGAAAAACAAAGAGAAAGAGAAAAGAAACAAAAGAAGAGAAAAGAAAAAAAAAGAAGAGAGGAGGAAAAGAAAGGGAGTGTTTTGCTTGCTATTCTTGTGCCTTGTTTTTGCTGTACCGTCACTTCATTTGTGTCTAGGCTCGCGTCTCTAGCACGGTCTAGCCTAGGACCAGCACGGTACCTCCGTTGAACGATTTCTCAACTTGCTTTTGTGACTAATGTGGTGCTAGTACTTCCTTGCACATTATTGTTTAGCCCTCCTATAGCTCCACATATCCGGATACAGCTTGACAGGTGTTGTTGCTGCGGTGTCGATACACTACTTCCAGGGTTTCCGACTTGTTGGTTACTGCCACCTCTTGTTTTGCTTGGTAAGAACTTGTAAGAATTTGTTTGATCAAGTTGAGAGTGAGAGAATTACAGCAACCACATCCTACTAGTTGATAGGGACATAAATATTATTGTGTATGTTTCTTGTTTTCTTCTAATCATGGCAGGAAACTACATGAAATTAGGAGATGATCAGGTTGCATATTCGAATCACTTTGCTAGTGGTATGACAAGTGATAAGCTTGCTACTTACGAGGTATGTGATGCTTTGCTAGATAAACTACAATCTGCACTACCTTATTTTGAAGGAAACTATGATCCTCATGCATATATTGAATGGGAGCTACATGTAGACAAGGAATTTAAAAAGTATGATCTATCTGAAAAACAAAAGGTTAAAGTTGCTTCAAGTGTTCTTATTAAGTATGCTTTAACTGAGTGGAAACACCTTTGTAGATTTGATAAAGCTCCTCAATCGTGGAAAGATATGAAAAGACATTTTAGAGATGTTTTTGTTCCTAGCTATTATTCTGAAATTTTGAATGGAAACTTGCAATCTATAAAACAAGGAAACAAAACTGTAGCAAAATATTTAGAGAAACTAAAATTGGGTTTGCTACGTTGTGGCATAGAAGGAACCGATGAGTTTCTGGAACATAGATTTTTGCATGGTCTTAATGTGGAAATTCAGAATATACTTGTTGATAAACGTTATAAGAATTTTGATGAGTTGTTTGATCTTGCTTGTGATGCTGATGTAAATCTACAAAGGGAACATACAAATACTATAGAAGCATTTGTCTCTCCTATTACTGACAATTTGCAGGAAGTAGATGATAATATACATGTCGACAACAATCAATTTGAGATAGGAGCTGAAACATTTAAAGAGAGCGTGAATCTGGCTACACCTACACCAATTAAGATGAGCATCCAAGGTATGTCAAATGCTTGTAAACTAAATCAAGGTGAGAATACTTTAGTTGACTTAAATTTGCCAACTAATCATGATATTATAGATCAATCAATTGTTGAACTGGTCGCTGATTTTCCTTTGTCACACTTTGATATGCTTGATTTTACTTGTGACAAAGAAGAGTTGTGTGATAGTGCATCACTTATATCCATACCACAACTAGTGAATAAAGCTACAAATTCTGTATTAATGAGTGCTGAATTCAAGCATGTTGTTCATATTGTAAATGAAAATGAAGAAGCTCAATTGTTGTCATCTTTACATACAATCGGATATATTGAGTTTGATGATCTTTGTGAGCTTAGCTATTTGCAGAATAAACTGATTGGTAGATTTGAATTGCCATGTTCTTATAATGTTAGTTTCCATGCTATTGGAAAATATAATTGTAAAGAGGAGTATATGGTACATCGAATTTACATTTGCTCAGTTCTGCAACCTTCTTTTATTGTGAAAAGATGTGATCAATTAGAGGTATGCATTAATTATAAACATGCCATGTCGAGCTTCTCTAGTTTTATTATGAAGAAACAGGATAACAAACAAGAAAGGGAGCCTGGTTTGCTTTTACCTACACCACATTCTCCAACAGTAGTCAAACCGAGGACGGTTTGCTGTCAAGAAAGGGAGAATGATGAGGACATCACCGGCTTAGATATGACCATGCCATCCACTTCTATACCAAAGGTGAAACCATTCTATATGAGGTTTATCATTGTTACATTTGATGAATGGGTGCTGCACTATGAAGTGTGTATGTTTTCATTTTCAGAATTGCTTACATGGATCAAGGAAGGGTTAGATTGCATATGGAAAGCATGGATGGTCAATGAAGTTGATTGGGACCAAATCCAAGTGTTCCTAACGTTCTCCACCAGGCCACCACGTCATATTGGATCCAAGGAAACAAAGAGTCCAAGTCCAACACGTTTTGGAAAGTTCAATTCGGACTGCAGAAGAGTCCAAACTTGCGACGGTTGCCACGACTTCATACGGACTCCGATTGGGACGTTATAGGACTTTTTGGAAAGCTTATCAAGTCTACTTTCCAATGGGTCTGGACTCATACCTATATCCTATCAGATGCGTGCGCAGTAGACAATTTAATACCGAGATCTTTTCTGTCAACGGTGCTGCGTCACCCTATTTTGGGCCGATGGCCCGTGTATCAAGTTGAGTCCATTAGGGACTCATCCTAGGGTTGTAGGATGACACTAGGACCCTTGTGGTCGTCCTCCCTCCTCCTTATATCCCCCTAGAGCCGCCACAAACAGATTGGGTTTTGTTTAGATGAAAGTTTAGCTGCTGCTACTTCCTTGTAGACGCGTGTGTCGACTAGACCATCCGTTCTACTTGATTCGGAACCCCATCTTCATGTGTATCACATCTGATCCTTCATCTCTTATTTGCAATTGAGTGCTTGTCCTACTTGTTCTTGCTTGTTCTTCGATTGCTTGCAGGAATAACCCTAGTGGTTTGGTTGGTTGTGATCCGCAAGATCGTGAGCAACCGCTGGAATTGGTGTATCGATCGCTAAGGCGCAGCGTCCTTGGATGGTTGTAGTCGGATCGTGAACGTCGTTCCAGTCAAATCGTAGTTATCAATCTCCACCGAAAGATCGGGACAACCCATACACTCATCACTCAGATTGATCACGGATAACTTAGAGCAGAGCTAGACGAGGCAAACAGCGATGCGCCCGGATTGCCAAAGCCTAGAGGTACTCCCAACGCGGAACTAGCAAGGATTTTGACGGAGATCAGGGTGATGCAGCCCGTTGAAAGCTTGAAGAACTCGTTGATAACTATAACTAATGCATAAAAGGGTAAATTGCGGTAAAAGTAGGATAAAAAGTAGAATTGGTTTGTTTTGAATTGGATTGATTGTTTATTCCATAGCCCTCGGGCTTATATTTATACTCCCGCATGGAGAGTTGTACAAGGACACGACACATATCTTTCCTAAAAACAAACTCCTACTTTAAAGGAAACTGACCCGCGCAGGAGCCGGATAACAATATTTATTTCCTAAACAAATACACCTATTTTAAAGGAAAATAAGCGACCCATGCAAGAGTCGGACTCAAACTACTATAATAATGCTGGCACAGAACACCAGTTTCCTTATACTCCTTCTCAATGGAAACTTTCCATCGGCAGATCCCTTTAATCCGCACCTTCCTTCTTTGGCCACTTGTAACCCTCCGCTTCTGCCAAGTGCTAAGTCACGCCCATCGGCATCGGCAATATTTTCCCGATCGTCAATCGGCAACATCTTTCATCGGCAATCGGCAACGAGCCTTTATCGGCAATTGGCAAGGCCTCTTTATCGGCAATCGGCAATAGCAGCTCATCGGCAATCGGCAAGACCACCAATTAACCTTTATCGGCAAAGATCACCCAGCCTCCATCGGCAACACACTTGGCCTTTTGCAGCATTCTTCCATCGGCAATATTGGCTCATACTTTACCGATGCCGATGGAGAACAGTCATTGATCAGTCAAGCTTCAACCCATTTGACACGTGTCGAAAAACGGTGTCAACACATGCCCCCCAGTTTCGGAGCGTATAACTTTACGTGCCGAAATTCTCTCCACTGTAGCCGTTGCTATAGCCGTTACCCCCCGAGATAAGCGTACGGTTTCCTCGATCCCCGCATGTGGAACTGCAATTTAATAATAAAATCCCTCGATTGTAGCATGAACAGTTACAGACCACCTCGATCACCGCGCGTAATCCACCGCGGGCCTCTCCACATTCCTGCACAGTGTGGAACAGAACCCCAAAATACCCCTGAATAGGATTATAAAAGTTACCGGGATCCACACTGCCCTTTTACCCGAGCCCATTTTCACTTTCACCTTCCTGCCTTCGTCTTCAACCTCCGGCTGCCCTGAAGAACGCAGGCTCGAGCAACAGTACTTCTTCGCACTCCAAGGACGAATCAAGCATCTCTCCGGTTCCAAATGGCGATCCAAGTTGACATCCCGAAGGTAAGATTCATTTCCCATCCAATCTAACCTCTCTACACAGTTCTTTTTTCTGCAAAAACCTGGTTTTTATCCCCATTCTTCCTTCTGATTCATCCCTTTTTCTTCGAGCCCTAGGAGCTGTACAATAAAGTGATCATCCCTCTCGCTGGTTCCAATCTCAGTTGCCTAGGCCCAATGGGCAATCCAGACCCTACCTCCATCATCAACGCAGAAACCAACCGGATACCGCTTAGGTCTGAGAGCTTCGATCTAGGGTTGTGGAAGGATACATTCCTCTCATGGCCTAAGCACACCAAAGGATGGAAAAACTGGTACTTGAGGTTGGCCAGGTCACAGCAGGTGTACTGGTAGGAGCGTGGCTTAGATCAATGCATTAGGCTCTCAATTGCCGATGCAGAGAGGAACGAAAACTTAATGATAGCAGCTTCATACTTCTGGTCCGATAGCATAAATGCCTTCCTCTTCAGGCATGGACCAGCTACTCCCACCCTTGCTGATGTCTACATGCTGACCGGCTTGGATATCACTTCTGCCGATACGCTCAGCCTTTTCAACAGAAAACCTGAGTACAAAGTGAACACCCGTAGCATCGGCGGTTGGACAGGTTATATTCAGGAGCATCAGAAAACCGGATCAGTAACCCAACGGGAGCATGCTATCTTCTAAAACATGTGGCTGGAAAAGTTTGTCTTTTGCGGCAAAACCATTGGCCCGACAACTATGCACCTCCCTGCGGTCGAACTACTTGCCAACGGCACAAGGCTCCCTTTAGGCAGGTATCTCCTCGGATCGGTTTACCGATTGCTCCATCAAGTTTCCAACAAGCTACTGCTAGGAGAGCCCATCGGCAATCTCGGAGGCCCCTGGTGGTTTGTTAATCTCTGGTTGAATGCACATATGCACAGGGCTCTTGGATTTGATCTATTTGCCCAACAATTCCGAGGGACATATCAGAAGACTACCGATATGATGATGACGAATCGGCAACTCGAGCTCCGCTCAACTTTGGAGAGGCCGTCATAATGCTACCAGGTACCGATGCCGATGGGGAGCACTTTGGTTATTATTTCCAAAAGTTCTACAACGGACTCCCCTCCTCGGAACGGGCCTGGTGGCCATATCTCGACGAACACAACCAGTCTCCGTTGCTGTTCAGCGTGTCTGACATGAGCTTGCCCGAGAACCAAGCAGTTATGAGGGCCAGCATCACTCCCCGAGCTCTCCCGGTAAACATTTTTGGATCTGGGAAGAATGCCCCACCGTCGTATGAGTTCTACTATCCATCGGCAGCAGCGAGACAACTGGCATTTGGCCAACTGCCGATCAAGCTGTGCTACTCCAGGGTAGTAAGACCCAGGCAGGCAATCTCCAGCAATCTGGATTGGAACAAAGTCATCAGCCTCCCTGCCAATGCCGATCTGTTAGACCTCGACTTGTCCTCCTGGTCGCCAACCTCCATCACCAACGAGTTCAAGTCTTGGTGGTAAGAATGGAAGTGCCAACTACTCGCTAAGTCTTCGCACTATTATCGGCACTTGATCGACGCCGATTACCTCATTCCCGACGACGCAGTAAGTCTCCTATCCAATGTACTTTTATTACTTTATTTGTCATCGGTATCAACACTTAACTCCTTTGCACCTTTGTACTTGACAGGCCGATGATCCAGTCCCCACAATGAGCAACAGCGGTAGACCCTTCAATCTTCGGATGATGGGCCCTATATCGATCATCGGCAACAAAGCTCCGACGTTGGCCGCCTTCAGGCCTCAACAGGTACCTTTGCCGATGCCTACAACAGCTCAGGCTACATCGGCTGCCGCTATTGCCTTGACGCAAACTTATGCAGTAAACTCTTTACTTGTACCGATCACATACTGTTTCATCGGCAACATTTATCTTGCATAACTCGCTTTGTATTTTCAGGCTTTATGGTCATCGGCATCTGCTTCCAGAATACAAATGACTTCTAGCCCTGTTGCCGATGCCCCCCAGTCTTCATCCAAGCGGATCGGCTCCCCTACTGCTACGCCGACAAAGAAGAGGCGCTTGAGGCTGGCTTCTCCTCCACCATCGGCTCCACCTGCATCATCAGTTGCCGATGCATCACCAGCGAGACTGTCTCCGGCTCCAGCCGCACTACCTGCCGGCGGGTCATCAGCAGAACCTCCGTTGGCTTCTGTGCCTGATCAGCCGATGGACGACACCACTGCCCAGGAGATAGCAGTTGTTGCAACCGAAGCGGCATCGGCATCGGTACCGGCCACGCTGAATGAAGAGATGACCCGTGCCGTAGCAGCGGAGGTAGCACCGGCATCGGCATCAGCCAAACTGCCCAGCGAAGGAATCACTCGTTCCGCAGCAGCGGCAACATCGGCATCAGCACCGTCTACCCAAGTCCCCGAGGTCAAGACGGAACCGCCACAAGAGACTGCCACTACATCGGAGGCGACGCCGGCCACAACTATACCAGCACCAGCAACGTCGGCTGCCTCTCCGACAAGGGCCCAGTCATCGACATCTGCTGCCGATGTTCAGGATGTGGCTGGACCATCCAGTATGCCAAGCCCTAGGCAGGAGATCCGCTTCAAGACGGTAAGTCGATTACCTTAAAGCTTATAGTTTTACAATCGGCATATTTTAACCTCTGTTTTCAGGCCCAAGATTCCCCAGACAGCCTCTTCTCCTATAGCTTGAACCTTCAGAACGAAGATGAGCGCCAAGGCCGTCTTCAAGCAGACAGCTTATTTTCCTTTGCCGTCAACGTCCCCGATGACGATGAAGAGGAAAGCTCCACCCCAGCTCTGTCGGCAGAAGTCAAGTCAATACTCGAAGAATTGCTCTCCCTACTGCTGCAAGATACCTCTCAACTTGTCCAGGACTCATCGGCGGCAAGGGTTATATTCAAAGATATCCAAAGCCATCTTTCTGCCGATGCAGCAGAAACCCTCCTCCAGGCAGCTTCTATTGATGTCAAACAGATCCAGTACCAGAGGCTCACTCGTCGCATTGCCGATAGAGCGGCCCAAGCCAAGAGCGAGGAAGAGAAGCTCAAATTTAAACGTCTTGCCGATGAGAAGCACAGAAGCATCGGTCAAGCCAAAGTTTCCATCGGCAACCTTGACCAGGAAATTTCTCGACTATCGGCAAGGAAGGAGGAGCTGCAAAAGGTTGAAGGGGGTCTGACAGCTGCCAATCAACAAAAGACCCAACTGTCCGATTCCATCGGGGCTTTACAGATAGAAAGAGATCAGTACGCTCGGCAAGCCATCTCATGGAAGAAGAAAATCAAGCCGGTTGAGGGCTCTGCCGATGCTGACGCCAAGGAGATAGACGAAATAGATCAAATTCGCCTGCGTGCGATAAACGTTATCCACTCCTTGTTCTAATGCCTGTTGTATCGGCAAGAATGTAGCCTGATACTTGATATTGTTTGTAATATAACGCTAGTTTGTTTTTACCGATGTTTTTATAAGTTTTCTTTTCATCGGCATTCGACTGAGCATTATGCATCTACCCATATACTAGGGTAATATTTCTTTAAGTATTTGCCATTGATCGCCCTAGAAAATGCCACTCCCTCGAGGTTTCCAAAATGTACGCATTACCTGGAGCAGACTGTCCGATAAGGACCTTCCCAATTAGGGGACCACTTTCCAAACTTAGAGCTCCTAGTCCCAATCGGTAAAATCAACTTCCAAACCAAATTGCCATCGGCAAATTCCTTTACCTTTACTTTTTTGTCATACCATTGGGCAACCCTCTTCTTATTCTCTTCAATACTAATTAATGCTCTTAACCGATGACCTGCCAAATCTTCTAACTCATCCTTCATCAGAGTAATATAGTCATCGGTCGTCAATTGATTCTGAAAAGATAATCGCCTGGTACCAGTCTTAATTTCCCAAGGTAGGACAGCATCATGTCCATAAACCAACTGATACGACGAGACTTTGGTTGCACCATGACAAGCCATCCGATATGACCATAAAGCTTCGTTTAATACCATGTGCCACCTCCTAGGGTTTTCTTCAATCTTGCGCTTTATAAGCTTAATGACTCCTTTATTAGTCGCTTCGGCTTGACCAATAGCTTGAGCGTAATAAGGAGAAGAATTTAACACCTTGAAACCCATGCTAGCAGCAAAGTCATCAAACTCTCCCGATGTGAACATGGTCCCTTGATCGGTAGTAATGGTCTGAGGAATACCAAATCGGTAAACAATGTGCTCCTTAACGAAATCCACCATGTTTGCCGATGTCACCTTCTTCAACGGGATTGCCTCAACCCATTTGGTGAAGTAATCGGTAGCAACAAGTATGAACTTGTGCCCCTTGCTCGACGGCGGATAAATCTGGCCGATGAGATCAATGGCCCATCCTCTGAACGGCCAAGGCTTGATTATAGGATTCATTGCCGATGCAGGTGCCCTTTGCACATTACCAAATTTCTAACAGTCCTGGCACCCTTTGAAATAATGGAAGCAATCTTCAAGGATTGTTGGCCAATAATATCCATTCCACCTAATCATCCACTTCATCTTGAATGCCGATTGATGCGCTCCGCATACGCCCTCATGGATTTCTCCCATCAACTCTTTCGATTCTTCTTTGCCGAGACATCTAAGCAAAACTCCATCAATTGTCCGATAATACAACTCGTTATCAAGGAGTACATACTTAGTAGCTTGGAACCTTAGACGCCTCTCAACCTTCCTGGATGGATCCCTCAAGTAATCGGCAATCTCCTTTTTCCAGTCATCGGCAACTGTTACCGATGTCGTGACTTCCTGAATCGGCTGATATCCTGAGGCATTCTGCGCTAACCGATTGGCTTCTTCATTATGCAACCTTGGAATGTGTTCAAGGCGGTATTCTTTGAACTCCTTTAACAACTGCAGACACCGCTCATGGGCTGCAATTAGCACTTCACTTCGGCACTCATATGTCCCGATCAGCTGATTAATCACCAACATGGAATCACCGAAGATTTCAACGGCATCGGCATGCACCTCCCTCAGTAGTTCCAACCCCTTAAGCAAAGCTCGGTACTCAGCCTGATTGTTTGTCGAAGTAGCAACAATCGGCAATGAAATCTCATACCTCTGTCCTCGGGTGAAATCAACAGAATACTGATACCTACTCCATCCTTGCATGTAGACCCATCGAAGAATAGAGACCAAGGAGCAATCTCCACAAAGCTCACCATATTGCAATGCTGAGTGACAAAATCGTCCATCACCTGACCTTTAATAGCCTTCGCCGATTCATACCTTAGGTCAAACTCTGATAATGCCAGAATCCACTTACCGATTCGTCCACTCAAAATCGGCATTGACAGCATGTACTTGACCACATCATCTTTGCAGACAACAGTGCATTCAGCCGATAGTAAATAGTGTCTTAATTTAATGCAAGAGAAGTATAAACATAAGCACAATCTTTCTATGGCCGAATACCTGGTTTCAGCATCCACCAACCTTCTGCTCAGGTAATATACTACGCGCTCCTTCCCTTCAAACTCTTGAATTAAGGCTGACCCGATAACACCGTCATCGGCAGACAAATATAACCTGAAAGGCTTCCCGTACTGAGGTGGAACTAAGACTGGAGGATTTACCAAGTATCTTTTAATCTCTTCTAAGGCTGACTGCTGCTCCTCTCTCCATATAAACTCTTGATCGGCTTTTAACTTTAACAGAGGACTAAAAGATTTAATCTTACCAGACAGATTGGATATAAATCTTCTAATGAAATTAATCTTGCCGATCAGAGACTGCAGCTCAGTCTTGTTTGTGGGAGCAACTACCTTGTTAATTGCATCAATAGATTTTCTGCCGATTTCAATGCCTCTCTGATGCACCATGAAGCCCAGAAACTGCCCTGCCGATACGCCAAACGCACACTTGTTAGGATTCATCTTCAATCCATGCTCCCTCGTGCACTCCAATATTTTCCGCAAATCGGCAAGATGCTTTTTGAAGTCTCCAGACTTAACCACCACGTCATCGATATAGATTTCAACTATTGTGCCGATATACTTATGAAAGATAAAATTCATTGCCCTCTGATAAGTAGCACCGACATTCTTCAAGCCAAAAGTCATGACTACCCATTCAAATAAGCCAACGTGACCTGGACATCGGAAAGCAGTCTTGGGTATGTCTTCTTCAGCCATGAATATCTGATTATACCCAGCATTGCCATCCATAAAGCTAATAATTTGGTGCCCAGCAGCAGCATCGATCAACAGATCGGCAACAGGCATCGGGTAGCCATCCATCAGCGTAGCCTTGTTCAGATTCCTGAAATCAATGCAAACACGAAGTTTTCCATTCTTTTTATACACAGGAACCACGTTAGAAATCCAATCGGCATATCAGCATTGCCGAATAAATCCAGCCTCGATCAACTTAGTAATCTCAGCCTTAATATCGGGTAGGATAGTAGGATTGCATCGGCGTGCCGGCTGCCGATGTGGCTGAAAACCAGACTTGATGGGTAACCGATGTTCAACTATCGATCGGTCTAAACCAGGCATCTCTGTATAATCCGAAGCGAAACAATCTTTATTCTCTCTTAATAAATCAATTAACTGCTGCTTACATTGGGAATCTAACTTAGCACTAATAAAAGTAGGCCTAGGTTTACCACCATCGCCGATGTCGACCTCGAGCAAGTCATCGGCAGACGTGAAGCCCTGCCCCAGTTTTCCGTCATCGGCGAACTGATTCATTAAGACTCCTCCTCAGGACCAACTGCTTGGATCGGTTTGATGCGGTAATCGGCAACTTTGAGGAACTCTTTATCCCAGGCTTCGCCAGATATGCACCTGGTCTGCTCATAAGTGTCCAACTCTGCCGATGCAACAATAGATGGGGCTTCACCGCGGACGACTTCAATTTTATCCCCGATCCACTGTACCAGGCTCTGATGCATAGTAGAAGGGATACAGCAATTAGCATGGATCCAGTCCCTTCCGAGGAGCAAGTTGTAGGTGCCTTTGCCGCTGATTACAAAGAATGTTGTCGGCAAAGTCTTACTGCCGATGGTTGAGTCAACACATACGGCTCCCATGGCGGTTGACACATTGCCTTCGAAGTCCTTGAGCTTCATGTCGGTCTCGACCAAATCCTGATCGCCTTTGCCAAGCTTCCTGAACACGACATAGGGCATTATGTTGATTGATGCGCCACCATCCACTAGCATCTTGGTCATCGGCTGACCATCCACTCTGCCTTTGACAAACAGAGCCCTTAAGTGTTGCCTCTCATCTTCGGCAGGCTTTTCAAAGACAGCCGTCATCGGGTCCAGCACCAATTGTGCCATATGGGCAACCTCTTGATCATCGCTGACGGCGCCATGAACTCCATCGGCAACATGACAACCATGTTTATATCTGCCGATGGGCCCCTGTCCTTACGCTTCGGCCTCCATTGCTTCTCTTCCGAGAGTTCTGCACTGTCATACAGGTCGTCGCGGCGCTGGCACTGAATCTTCCTCTTCTAGGTTTTAGTCAAACCCTTAGGGCACCAGGGAGGAAGCTTGGTCTTCCAGACAGGTTGATGCTGCTTCTCACTGCTTACATCGGCACTTCTTCCGATGTTGGGATCTCTGGAGAATGTCTCTTCGTCGGGCACTCTAGCATTAGCCATCTCCTCCAGCTCCCTCTGGTCAACACGCCTGCCAAGCCAATCATGGGCATTGAGCTTGCCCCCCAGTCGGTCATGTACCGATCTATCTTCTCTGAGCGGCCTGGCGTACCTGGGTGCCTGATCATCAAAACAAGGTCGCTTACCTGACCGATCGGCTGTGTAGTACCCGTTGCACTCTGGACAGTTATCGGCAGTGGGCAGCTTGATGCCTTCTTCCCAGCAATGAACAAAGAAGGGACACCTCCAGTGGTCCTTATGTCGAAGCCATTCCCGATGTTCCTCTTCTTCTTGCCGATACTGTTCTTCACGTGATTGCCGATGATATCGCCTTGGCTGTTTGTGAGTAGTCACCACTCCGGGAGCCCTTTTGGCTCTGCTACCCTCATCGGCAACTTTCCTACCCCTTCTGTCATTGGCAAACCTTCTCTCGTCGTGCTTAGGCACTTGGTAGTCAGGATCCACCGATGAGTTCCTTCTGGCAGCTTCCGATGTCAGCACTTTGGTTTTTTCATTGATCTCCACCATGTTGTTTGGGAACGGGTGCTGATCTATTTTCATCGGTTTCTGGACTTTAGAGTTTTCAAACTTGATACGCCCAGACTCGATCTCCGACTGCAACTGCTGCCTGAATACTTTGCAGTCATTGGTACTGTGTGAGGTTGCATTATGCCACTTGCAGTACCTAATCTTCTTGAGCTCTTCGGCCAATGGAATCACTTGATTGGGCGCCAACTTGATTCGCCCCTCTTGCAGCAACAGGTCAAACATCCTATCGGCCTTGGTGATGTCAAAGGTGAACCTCTTAGTTTCTTTCTGGCCGAACGGACAAGACACAGGCTTCTTATCCTTCACCCATTCGGCCGCATTGACATTCAGCTCTTCATCCGATCCAGAGTCTTCTCCTTTCCCGATGAAGGTCACCTTCTTGTTCCAAGTCTTCCTGGGCTCAAAGGCTTTGAGATCTTGATCGGCAATCCTCTGCACCAGGTGACTTAGGCTCTCAAACTCCTGGGACGTGTACTTGTCCTTGATGTGCGGCAGTAACCCTTGGAAGGCCAAATCTGCTAGTTGCCGATCGTCAAGCACCAGACTGTAGCACTTGTTCTTCACGTCTCGCAGTCTCTACACAAAACTTTCTACCGATTCGTCGTTGCATTGCCTCATCTTGACCAAATTGGTAAGCTTTTTTTCGTGTATGCCAGCAAAGAAGTATTTGTGAAATTGCCTCTCCAGATCGGCCCATGTAATTATAGAATTTGGAGGCAATGATATGAACCATGTGAATGCCGATCCGGACAATGATAAAGAGAACAGTCTCACCCTTAATTCCCCCCTGCTGGCAGCTTCCCCGCACTGGATAATGAAGCGGTTGATGTGCTCCATTGTTGACGTGTCGTCTTGGCCGGAGAACTTGGTAAAATCGGGCACCTTGTACCGATTTGGAAGAGGAATCAAGTCATATGCAAGCGGGTACGGGGTCCGATAGGAGTATGTGTTGACCTTGGGTTTGATACCGAATTGCTCCTTCATGACTTCGGCAATCTTGCCGACCCAGTACGCGTCCTGCTCTTGCCGACTCATTGGTTGATTATCGACTGGTGGAGTCGGCTAACGCGCCTCTTGGAGATGTGCAGTAGTCGTGGGCGCAGCACCAGTCATCTGGACGCTATGCATCGACTGACTTGCCGATGGATAGATTGGCATGCTTGGCGGAGTCGGCTGATGCGCCCCTTGAAGATATGCAGTTGTCGCAGGCACAGCATCAGTCATCTGCATGCTGTGCATCGGTTGACTTACCGATGGGTGATTCGACATACTTGACGGAGTCAGCTGGACTGTAATATTCATCGGTTGCTGTACCGACAACCGCCTCGCCTGTTAGGCCGGTGGCGCGGACGATGACGATTTCATCATCCGCAACTTACCCCTTCATCTTTCGGACTCAACCCGCACGTGGCTCGAGCATCTTCCACCCAACACCATCGATGGGTGGGAGACTCTGCGACAGGCCTTCGTCAAGAATTTCAAGGGAACCTACACGCGCCCAGGCAACCCCTGGGACCTCCGTAGCTGCAGACAGAAGGCGGATGAGTCCCTCCAGGAGTACATCCGTCGCTTCTCTCAGCAGTGCACAAGACTCCCAACGGCGGCCGACGCAGATGTGGTCGGGGCCTTCCTCGCAGGCACGACCAGCAAAACGTTGGTCCACGAGCTGGGCCGCAGCAACCCCCGCACCACCGAACGAATCCTCGACATCGCCACAAGCTACGCATCGGGAGAAGAGGCGGTCGGTGCGATATTCCACCCTGACAAGGGAAAGGGCAAGGAAGTCGAGACCACCGGCGAAGGCGGCTCGAACCGTGCCTAGAACAGTAACAAGAAGAAGGGCAAGCCGCAGCATGGCGACGGCGACAACCTTGTCGCAGTGGCAGACCGCAAGCCTCCCCGTCCCCAGGGCAGGAAGAAGGTGGGCAAGTTCGACGACATGCTCACGAAGCCGTGCCCGTATCACAATGAGCCGGTCAAGAACACTCTCCAGCAGTGTGACATGATGGCCAGGTATTTCAAGGTTGTCCCTGACAAAGACGAGCCGAAGGAATCAGAAGGTCAGAATAGGGACGGGGGTCGCGAGGACTCCTACCCCCACGTCAACAAGTGCCTCATGATCTTTGGAGGCCCAGAGGCCTACAGCTGCAAGCGCCGGCAGAAGAAGGAGCGGCGCGAGGTCTTCGTTGTCGCCCCGGTAACTCTGGCGTTCCTTGATTGGTCGGAGCCCGACATCACGTTCGGCCGGGATGACCATCCGAGCCACATTCCTCACCCGGGTCGTTATCCACTCATCGTGGACCCAATCATAGGGAGCGTGCGCTTCACCAAAGTACTGATGGACGAGGGTAGCAGCCTCAACATCATGTACTACAATGCCTTTGAGGCCCGCGGTCTACGAAGGGAGAAGCTTCGATCCTCGGGGGCTCCCTTCTAGGGAATCATCCCCGGGAGACAAACGGTACCCCTGGGACAGATCGTCCTGCCCATCACGTTCGGGGAGCCGGACAACTTCCGGACTGAGTATCTCACCTTTGAGGTCGTGGCGTACCGAGGGACTTACCACGCAGTGTTGGGGAGGTCGTGCTACGCAAAGTTCATGGCCGTCCCCAACTACACTTACCTCAAGCTCAAGATACCGGGGCCGCACAGCATCATCATAGTCTCCTCCGACATCAAGGTGGCGTACCAGTGCGAGGTGGACTGCTGCAAGAACGCTATGGCCGAGGTGCGAAGCGAGGAGCTGGTGGCGGCGATCGAAGCCGCTGACAAGATGGACGTCGACCCCTAGAGCGCGAGGAGCTTGGACGCCCACGCAACCAACAATTATGTCACTTTCCTATTATTTTCTAGTATATCTATCACCATGTACATACGCATGTAATCTTTTCTTAAAAAGAGCAAAAAGTTCGAGGAATAAAAACGTGGGAACTCTTGGACCGACCGCTTAGCAAGGTGCACTCTCGGCACGCGCCAGAACACACCTCGCTCGGGGGCTGGGAAGGGGGTAACTCCCTGTCTTTCACTCCAAAAAACTTTTTCGCTCAAAATCTCTTTGCCAAACCCGCTAGGTGAAAGCCCGATCTCCCCCACTGAGAGAAGAGATCTCGCCGGACCGTGCCAAAGGGCTGTGAAATATTCCGGCTCCCCGGAGCCAAGTATCTCCACCCGACCTCACACCCGAACAGATCAAAGCTCCTCCTAGGGAAAGTCGGGAAAATAGCCCAAGCAAAAGGCAAATGCGAAAACCAACAAGCAAACAAATTTAAAACGAGCACACCAAAAGAGCTATTAAAGTCGTCTAAAAGCCCTCCTACGGGCGCAACACAAGATATCTTAATTTGTCTGTTACAAGGGACCTCGGCCCTGATCTCTGACCACGCAGGGTCACTCCTCCGGCGGCAGGAACACATCATCGTCGAGCTTGGCGGCCAAGATCGTTGCAGGCTCCTCCACATCGGTCTCGATCTGGTCGAGCAGGTCTTCTGGGGCATCTGGGGGGGTACCCTAAGCTGACAAGCGCAGGGGTCACCGCGTCATAGAGGCAAGCGACGATGGCCATCGTACGGTGGACTCCGATGCGCAGGGCCTCCCGGATCCGCGCTTGGCCCCGCTCCCAGAGCAGACCGACGCGGGTCCTGGCCGCTGCCGGGCCACCCTCGACGGGTGCCACGCCGAAGAGGTCGCACACCCCGTGCATGGCCTCCGTAAGGCCTACGCCTCCTGCGCGCCGGCCTGCAACGCTGAAGCAACAAAAAGAGGACATCAACCTATGAAAACAAACTTCACGCAATGTGGGCAGGCGGAGGAGACATACCTACGTTCTCTCCCTCTAGACCGGTGACCGTTGTGCAGAACTGCGAGGCGACCGTCGTCAACTCACCAACCCGGGTGGAGAACTCCAGAATCCTCCGGTCGGCAGCAATACTACGCTCGCGCGCCGGGTTAGACAGGTCCTCAAAGCGGGCCACATCGTCGTCTCGCTCCTGACGATTGACGTTACGTTGGCGTCGCATGATGTTGCGCTCCTCCTCCATGTAGTTCAGCGCCGAGATGGCCCGGCGCCGTGCTTCTGCCTCGGCGTCACGCTCAGACACGAGACGCCCGATCTCGGCCCGATGCGCCGCGCGCTCGTCCGTCAGCATCTTGCGAATATCCTCGGCACCAGTGTGGGCGATATCCCGCTCTAGCTCGACTCACTCGACGTCGTCCGCGCTCCGGCACACTGACGCCCGGGCTTCTTCTTCCCTCATCACCGAGGCCCTCAGTTGCTCCTCCCGCTCGACCACTCGGCTACGAATAGTCAAGAGGGCCTCGGCCACGTCGGTATCCCCCGCCGCTGCCCACGACCCGGGGTCCCACCACCCAACCTCACGGCGGAGGAACTCGGACTTCTCGGTGCTCCTTGCCATTAAGATCTGCGAGGAAAAGGGATGTTAGCAAGTCAACCGGAACAAAAGAAACAACGCTCATGTTCGAGTGGGTCCTCACATTGCCATGGTGAGAAAGGTCGTCATTGAGCGATGCGACCGACCGCTGAAGCTCCTCCACCGCACGCGCCATGCGGCGTTCATGCTCCCAGCGAGAGCTCGCGACACGTCGCCAGTGTCGAAGTTCTCGCTGGTCATCGAGCACGAACACTGGCTCCCCCGGGTTTTCCCGGTTAACCCACGCGATCGGGTCAGCATCCCCGAAGGACTGGCGATCAGCGCCAAGTCGGCGAAGGGCCCCAGGAGCGGTCTCTCTGCCGACGCCAGACGGCGCGCTCTGCGAAGTCGTGCTGGGCTGGGGGAGAACAACTTTCGATGCCCGCGCGGCCGCCAACTCCTCCTCCATGAATGACTGGGGAACTATCACGTCGCGAGGCGACTCTCCACGGGGAGGGGGGCCGTCCGGATGTCTCGCCTCCTCCGCGCCGGCCGTTACCGCGGCGTCCCCCAGCGTCGCGACCGTCGAGACCTCCTCAACATCCACGGCCACGGTGACATCCGGACCACTCTCCTCCCCAGAGTCGTCGACGACTACCACCTCCGGGAAGAAGATGGCACGACCACCGCGGGGCCGGTGTCGGCGGTGGTCCATGACGTCGCGCCAACCACGGCGGAATCGTTCAAGGCCGGGCGCCCGACGAACCTGTGGCAAAGGCCGCGACGTCCCGTCCCGGGCCAACCAGAGGCGCCTCCCGGCGCAGTCTCTTCCAGCCCGCGTATCCGGGGCTCCCGACGGCCCTACGATGCCCAGCCCGTGTTCACCACACAAACAACCGACCACATTTATACAATGAAGAAGGACACCATAGAAAGCAGGCTTACCGTGGGGAGAAGACGCGGCCACGCTTTGGAAATGACCCCGTCACGCCACGGCTCAAGGACCCTGAACCACCGCTCCGTTCGCCGTCCCCGCCTTCCGCGGGCAGAACGGGAAGAGGAGTGGATGGAATGCCACCGGCAGCACCACCCCTAGAACTACCAGGGCCAGATGCGCGCCGAGCACCCTAACCAGCGGTACCACCACCGTGGTCACGGCCGCACCGGCTGACGCGCTGCCCCCGCCGTTCGAAGCGTAGGGACCACCTCCGATAGAGGACGCCGGTCCTCGTCGTCATCATCATCGTCATCCTCCCCGAGGGCCTCCCAATCCATGTCCTCCTCACCTAGCACAGGCGGAGGGGGCAGAGGCGCGGCCACATGGCGAGCTATCGAGAGGGCCCCCTACAGAAAAAGGACGAGCGGCGTGCGAGTTGTCATCACCAAATAAAGGGAGTGCGGAGAAGAGACACTACATTATGGTCTTGACTCACCAGCTCGACGAAATTGATGTCAGGACGCATCGGTGGACAATGGTAGACGCCATCTTCATCCAGGGCGTCCCCGAGCAGCCTCCGGGCGACTTCAACTGCGTCCGCCAGCTCCAGGTCCACCGCTGCCATGGTGGACCCATCACGCGACGTCCCTGGAATCATATCGTTCAGCGCACGCACCCGCTCCATGAGCGGGAGCACCCAGCACTGCAAGAATTGCGCGACAACACCCGAAAGGTTCAGGTCCGCGTCACGAAGCCGCCCCAAGCTCCGGATATAGGGCGCTATCCCTCCAAGCTCCTCAGGGGTCAAGTCGTCGTTCCAGCTGGGAGGCTCTTCGGAAAAACGCCGGCCCGTGTACTCCGGGAGTGGCGCCTCGGGGTGGTTTCGAATGTAGAACCACTGTGAGTGCCATCCCCGGTTGGACGAGCTCATTCACGCCAGCATGTAAAGGTAGGAGTTGGTCGAACGGAGACTGATGGCACACCCTCTGCTCAATGGCACCCGTCTCACCCCTCCAGCATGAAGGAGGAACACCGTTGCCTTGTAGAAGAACCTCCACAAGTTGAAGTCCGGCTCCGTCGCCAACATCCCCTCCGACATGGCCGCGAAGGCCGCGAGATGGAGGACGGAGTTGCGATTGAGATTGTGAACCTCAATCCCGTAATGGTGAAGGATCTCCCAGAAGAAGCGAGATGGCGGCGTCCCGAACCTGCGCTCGTGGAACGGCAAGAAGGAGACCACATACCCGCACGGTGGGTCCAGCCTGTCGACGCCGGTGGGACGATCCACTCGGCATCGTTTTCGGCGGAGAGCTCCGGGTGCAGCATCCCCGCATCCACCAGCGTGAGCGCCCGCTCATACTCAGCCTCGCAACGGGGACAACTCTTCTCCGGAGGCGCTCCGACCATCTGAAGTCCTCCGGGAAGTGGCGTGCGACGCGACGCCAAGTGTGGCTAAGACGGACGCACTGCGACGCAAACCCTAGCTTCAAAGGATCTGGCGTGAGCAAGACGAAGCGGCGAGAGAGGCGAACAGTGCAGGGCTCAGAGGGGATGACACGATGCTCAGATATTTATAAGGGACCGGAAGACGGAACGGCGCCTCCACAGCTCCTGACGCGCAGGACCCCACGACCCGAGTCACATTAAATGCGGTCGCTCGGTCACGTTCACTCCACTGTACGCTGGAATACCAGAAGCTGCGCATGACGGCAGGTAACTGACACCATCTGACCCCCCACTCGTTTCGAATCCCGCATCCCGTATCTATCATCATTACAGGATCCCCCCCGGGCCCACAATGTCGCGCACACAAGATGTTTTTCGTATGCGTCCCCAGCGCATAGCAACGAGACCTCCAGCTCGTCCGAGCACGGCCACCTAACGCAGGGATCGAAGTGACACACATGTGGCATGACCAAGCAGCAACGGCCCACGGGCCCAGGTAAGCTAAAGGGATAGGGGCTATAGACGCCCTGACGGCCCACTACGGTCCAGAGAAACGAAGGCCGACCCAGCGGGGTTCGAAATGGCCGTCTCAGGACGACAGAGCGAGGGGAAAATAGGGAATGGACACGCTAGCGGTCATCAGCCTGGCAGTCGGATGCTAAGGTCATTCCCAAAATTCGTATTTGAGTCCGTCTTCACGGATGATTGGTTCATGGTATTCCTACCGAAGGAAGGCAGCAGGCCCCCGGGACCCATCGAACGGACCCGGCTACTATATGAAACCAATCTGAGGTGAGCCACGACATGGGCCACCAGCCGTGACCCCAGTGAATGAAAACCGAGCGACCCACTCAGATTCTCCTGTTATTACCTCGACGAGCATCCATGGTTCATCCGCCTCAAGGATAGCATGGTCCGGCTCATACTCCCCCTTCTCGCGGAGAGATGCGCGGGGAACGTATGAAAAGATGGCACAGACCCGAGACGTTTCTTTACGTCAAGTAGAGACTCGGGGGCTGCCGCCGCACCCCTCCTACCGGTTCAAGCAACTGGATAACGGAGAGGGAAAAGGAGTCCTCATGCCTCACCCGTCAGAGATCCGCACAGGTAAACACAGGCACCCCTTTTTTCATTTCAGATCCACATATATATTGATCTTTGCAGGGGTTACACGCTCTCTATAGAGCCACGAGGGGGTAAGCCCGATCATCAGACACTAAAAACACAGAAACGTTTACAAGGTGGACTGAAGGGAAATCCCAGGCCAAAGGGCCGAAAGTTAAGGGTGCCCGAAGGGCACCTACACTAAATACCTCACCGACGTCTGACGAACCTACGTATCCAAGTCAGGCAACCCAGCCGCGGGGCTCGAGAGGCATTTGCCTGAGGTACAAGATCGCCTCGGACACCAGCGCCACGACGCACGGGCTACCTAGACCAGGCGTGCTACAGCTGTGGGAGAACAGCGACCGCCTCCTCTTCAGGAAACCCCAGGCCGTGTCCCTCCTCCGGAGTCAGTTGGGCACTTTACGGCTAAGTCGCCCTAGCCGCTCCGCGATCGAGGACGCCGTTGGCAAGCGACTCCGAGCCTGCCGTGCATCGGCAGCTCCGAGTCCGCATATCCCTCCATCAGCGGCATCACCATCAACCAATAGTCAAGGATGAGCCAACTCCTGGAGTCATTCGAAAACCTCAATGACTTTTCCAATGGACACACCCTTGACTTCCCACTAGGGAGGGGAAGCATGTCGTCGCCCCCCGGAGCGATTCGTGTAGGAGGTGGCGACACCTCTCTTCCGCCCGACGGTAAGGATAAGAGGAAGCTATGCACACCTCGCAGAGCTTCCTCTGAATCCAGCCAGTGGGCGAAGAGGGATGCACCCACCCCCAACGCAGAACTTCCTCTGAACCCGGTGCTGCTCTCAAAAAGCCACCCGCCAGGGCGGCTCAAGGGACTCTCCAACGAGGCCTTGGAGGAAAGATCTGGGATAGGCCATACTGTGTGGATATGAATCTCTCCGCGGGCGGCCACCACAATTTATAGCCTGCTAGGGCATCCACGCAGCGGTAGGCCCGTAGAGCTACAGCATCAGCCTCCCAACCACACCACACTGTACCGAAGCACCCACTTCAAGAGGGTGCAGCAGGGCCATAAATGGCCAAACAAAGGGCGGGCTCAGGGCGCGCCATCCGGAGTCTTAACCGCAGGACAAGTGGCGCTCTGGCGCCACTCCTCGAATGGGGAAGACACGGCACATCCATTTTTGGGCCACGGGAGGAGGAAAAAGGGGCGCAGTCAGACCCCGGAATCCGACAAACATGTCTTCGACCGGTCAATCGACCGTACAGGCCCAAGGGACAGCACGGCGCAGGACCCCCTGAGGCCAACAGTGCAGCCCGCGCCAGGGCTGGCGTGCGACCAGGGCTCTGGCTCTGACGTACGGAGTAGACCACCCCCTCCCCGCCTCGTGAGGGAGGCGAAGGATCAAGCACTGTACAAAACTTCCGAATAAGCCCTTAGGAGGAAATATCTCCCTCCTAAGGCCTCGGGGGCTACACCCGGCGGGTGCGCTCGTGCACACCCACTGGAATTCAAAGACTCAACCAAAACCACCATAAGCGCTCTCGGAAGCCTCCGGTGTAGTCCTTCACTACATCGAAGGCTCGGGGGCTACTGTCGGATACCTAGAAATAGGGTACCCAATTTACTAGACTCCACAAAAACAAAACCACCCTCAGGGGCTCCTCCGCCCCACCCGAGCCAAGGTGGCGTCACCCGAGACGTCATCGACCCTCGGGGGCTCCTCTGCCTCACCCGAGCCAAGGTGGCGTCACCCGAGACGTCATCAACCCTCGGGGGCTCCTCCGCCCCACCCGAGCCAAGGTGGCGTCATCCGAGATGTCATCGACCCTCGGGGGCTCTTCCGCCTCGCTTGAGCGAAGGTGGCGTCACCCGAGACGTCATTGACCCTCGGGGGCTCCTCCGCCTCGCCCGAGCCAGGGTGGTGTCATCCGTGACATCATCTACCCTCAGGGGCTCTTCCGCCCCGTCCGAGCCCAGCGAACATCATCCGTGACATCCCACGCCCTCGCCCATATAGTCAAAAGGTCCACAGTCTCCTCCGTCCCCAGGCATGGGGTTTAAGGCATGAGGCGCCATACCGACCTCTGTTCACCCTACGGTACAAGGTCCTATGCTGCCTAACTGACAACTTCTACGCGTTATATCCACGCCATGTCTCTGACGGACACTTCAACAGGGATTAGGGCGTCATCAGCCCTGTACGACGGAACGCGAGGGTGCCTGGTCCTGTGCGACAGCCTCCGACCATGCCCAGAAAAGGGGACAGCAGGGTCCCTGGTCAAAAGGTGCATGGCTACAACACAACAAGGACGAACATGACTCTGACATGTGCCTATTGGCACAATCTTCCCCAGGAAGGAAGATAGGATGAAGACAAAGCCCTCCCTCGGCAGCAGCCCAAGTCGGGCCCACGATCACTCCTCCTCTCTCTATTGTACTCCTCCATCTCCCCCTACCTAGAAATGGTGAAAATGGACCCCCAATCTAGCAGGCTCTCTCGACTCTGGAACACTCATTCACACACAATCAAACTCGCACACACGCGAGCACACACCAGAACCAAGAACCTCATACGCACGAGACCTGGGAAGGCGCTTCCCTCTCTCACCAAAGCTTGTAGCTCCCCTCTACGAGCTCTCCACGCTCGGTAATACGACCCCGCAACACACTGGACGTAGGGCGTTCGTGCTTGAACCAGTATAAACCTTTGTGTTCTCCGAGCGCAACAATCCAAACTCCGACACGCTTAGAAATTTACTCGTTGGCCGTCTAGACCCCGCCATTTTAGACACCGACAGGCGCCGTAGAGCCATAAGTGGCCAGGCAGACGGCAGGTGCGGAGTGAGTCATTCGAGAATTTGACCACACAGGGGTGCTGCCTTCATAGTACCCTCAAACGGGAGAGCACGGAGGATCCTACTTTCGGGTCAAGAGAGGCGCTGCCTGACCAGGCTGATACAGGCCCGACAATGACCGGTCAAACAGACGCTCAGACCGAAAGACAGCTCAGCGCAATCCCGATTCGTCACTTCAGAGCGCGTCAGCCCGAGTACAACAGTACACCCCTGGCAGGGCTGGCGTGCAAGCAAAGCCCTGACCCCGTACGGGCAGGGCAGCCCTCTTCCGATCCTCACCTCTCGAAAGGAGTGAAGAGCCAAGCACTGTATACATCTACCGAATAAGCCCTTAGGAGAAAAAATCTCTCTCCTAAGACCTCGGGGGCTACACCCGGCGGGTGCGCTCGCGCGCACCCACCGGAATCCAAAATCTAACCAAACCACATAAGCTCTCTCGGAAGCCTCCGGTATAGTCCATCACTACATCATAGGCTTGGGGGCTACTGTCAGATACCTAGAAATAGGGTACCTAATTTACTGCACTTCGCAAAAACAAAATCATCCCCGGGAGCTCCTCCGCCTCGCCCGTGCCAGGGTGACGTCATCACTCCCGGGGACTTGCCGCCTTAACCAAACCAAAAGGGCAGTACTCCCTCGCAGGGTCTTCCGCTTTGTCCGAGCAGGGATGACGTCATCCGTGATGACATCTACCCTCGGGGGCTTCTCGCCCGAAAGGCCCAAGGCAACGACACTTCATCGGGGGCTCCTCCGCCTCGTCCGAGCGGGGGTGACATCATCCGTAGTGTCATCCGCCCTCGGGGGCTTCCCCGCTCGAATCGGCTAAGGCAATAACACTACCACGGAGGATCTTCCGCCACGTCCGAGCCTGGATGATTTCATTCGTGACGCCATCTACCCTGGGGGCTCTTCCGCCTCGTCCAAGCCGGGATAACGTCATCCGTGATGTCACTTGCCCTCAGAGGCTTCCCCGATCCATGGAGCACTTTAGCTCGTAGTCAAAAGGTCCACAGTATAGACTCGTCCTTGGGAATGGGGGTTATAGGAATGGATCGCCATGCCTTCCCTTGTAGAATCCTTAGGGTATGAGTTCCAGTACTACCAATCGACGTCCACCATCCCTCCGACAGACAGTTGAACAGGGATTAAGGTGTATTCGTCCCTATATGACTGAACATAGGGGTACCAAGCCCTGTTTCGCCAACCTCTGCCCATGCCCAAATATGGCAACAGGAGCGCCCCCAAGTACAAGGCACGTGGCTACAGTTGCATCAAGGACGAACAGGACCCACGACGTGCCAACAGGCGAAGCCTTCCCCGGGAAGGAAGGGGAACAGAAGATAGGAGCGTCCCCCAAGTCAACAGCCTATACCAGGCCCACGTTCACTCTCCCTCTCTCTACTATACTCATCCATCTCTCCCTACGTATAAAGGGGGAGAATGGATCTCCAACCATCTCTCTCGACTCTCTGAACTCATTCACACACACTCATACTCGCATCCACGCGAACTCTCACAACGAACCTCGAACCTCATACGCACGAGACCTGGGAATCCACTTCCCTCTCTCACCAAAGCTTGTAGCTCCCTCTACGAGCTCTCCGCGCTCGGTAACACGACTCAGCAGCAAACTGGACGTAGGGCGTTCATGCCTGAATCAGTATAAACCTTGTGTTCTCCGGGCGGAACCATCCGATCTCCGACACGCTTAGAAATTTACTCGTTGGTCGTCTAGACCCCGCCACTTTAGACACCGACACATATCATCCAATTCATATGTCCTTGCTTCTTCATGCCTGCATTCTTGGCCGCAACTATAGTCCTTCATGTAGGTTCTTTCTTCAGTTCATACATCTCAGATTGCACAATCCCTTCCACAGTGTCTGTCATCTCCCATGGATGGTAATAAAACATCTGAGACTCTTGAAGAATCCCATGATTAACAAGAAATTTGGCATATTCTTCTTCGAACATGTAGAACTTACAAAGAGGAAACTGAAATGGAAAAAAAAAATCAGTCCCCATTGTACGAACCCTAACTTTGATTTAGCAGCATAAATTTCAATAATGAAATCGAACCTTTTTGTACTTCCTTGGGAATTTGAAGAACCTTTCCATTGGGTGGTCACCTGATTTTGACATCAGCTCCAAAATCCTCCCCATGCCACAGTATGGACACCAAATGAGCGGCAGTCCACTTTCTCCAAGCGGTGGCTTTGGCGCCGATTCTGGCTGCGACAGAAGCGGACGCGATGTGCTAGGGGCCATAGGGAAATCGAGTGGGGGGGGGGAGGAAGAGGCTCAGTGCGGCGCGACGAGGAGGCATTGAGAATGTGACAGAGACGAGGAAGAGGGCTGCTACGAAGCTCCGGTCGTCTGAGCGGCGGCGTGGAGAGATGAGCGTCCCTCCTTTTCTTTTCCCCTTGGGCTGACAGCGTGGGCCCACATCTGACATGGTGCAAGGAGTGGGAAAACCAACGTCCAAACCTGCCATGGGGGTCATGTGCTCGGATTTGATAATTGGGGGAGCGTCTGTGTCTGGCTTTCAAGTTTAGGGAGGCAGAGCTGACATTGGCAAAAGATGAGGGAGGTAAAGTGGACTTTTCCCATTTTTTCACCCGTGGCGTTGCGAGCAGTAGCCCATGGCGAGGACAACAATGGGGCAGATTTGTGGACATGTGGCATACGGATACAGATAAGGATGAACGCTCGTGTCAGAGTATTATCGAATAAAAAAACTAGAAAACATGACCCAAATATGTCGTGGCCATCCCGGAGTAGCTGCAGCAGCGGCCCAGTACGCGAGTTCTAGCCCATTTGCGCCTCATGGTACGCTTGGCCCATCATCGGCTACAATTCCAAGCAGCTTTGATCATCAATTCCCAGGTTTTGTGGAACCAGAGCTGGCTCCGCCACTCACACACCACACGTTTTGCAATTTGCCACAACACTAATTATTCCAATGGGAAATATTGATTTTGCCCCCCCCCAAGACCCCAAGTTAACAAACTTGGGATACAGAAACGAGATATAAGTGGTGTGAGAAGACAGAAGATTGGAAAAAATACATGAAAGCAACTCAGCGAGGTGTTTGAAACATATGAATTTGAAAACTAAATGGTAAAGAAAGTAGTAAAAGCACCTAACCTTATATGAAGAAGAATTTACTTTGCGCTGGCTGCTGCTTCTGTACATAGGTCAGACGCTTTGTGATGGATAAACATGAGCAACGAGCCGACCCGGTCCGGTCCGGCCCGGGCCTAGCCCGGTCCGTACGGGTACAGGACATAATGGCTTGCGTGCCACCGTGTCGTGCATGCACAGGCCACCGTGCCTGCTCACTAGCCCATGCCCGGTCCGTGGGCCCAAATACGGACCGTGCCAGCCCGGTGAGCACGGGGCCCAACGAACATCGGGCCAGCCTGTAGCCCGTTTTTTTTAATAAACCCTTGTTCAACTTCATTTTAAGATGACAAGTTCAAAATCACATTCATTTGAAGTTCAACATAATTCACAAGTTCACAGAATCACATTCATTTTAAGATGAAGTTCAGAATCACATTCATTTGAAGTTCAACATAATTCACAAATCACAAGTTCACAGAATCACATTCATTTTAAGATGACAAGTTCATAGAATCACAGAATCACAAGTTCACAGAATCAAGACAGGAATTATGGCTTAAAATTGAGTTGTTCGTGCAATGCCGCCTCATTAAAAACCTTTCCAGCCTCGAAAGGAAAAGAGTACGGCCATCTCATTTCAATTTAAAGGTTCAAATGTTATTACAAAGTACAAACCAAGAGCCTCAGCTCAAATGTATCATACTCTCAGTCACTCTAAGTCTCACAACTCTAACTCAATGTCTCACTGCTCAGTGCTCCTTGTCCTCAAGCTTGTTCCTCATCAAGGTACTGGTTCTTGTGATAGTCTTCCAACTCCTTGTCCTCCACAGTATGTTGGCCTTTCTTTTCACCTAGCTCCCAGTCTTTCACGCAGACCAACATCTCCACACCGTCAACTCCCAATCGGCGTCGGCGCTCTTCAATGATCATGTCACTAAGACTAAAGGTAGACTCCAAAGAAACAGTTGAGACAGGAACAGACATAATATCTTTAGCCATTGCAGAGAGAACTGGATAGGTTAGTTTATGCTCATGCCACCAGTTAAGGACATCAAAATCATCATCATAGGCCACAACATTGTCACTTTCAAGGTAAACAGTGAGCTCAGACAGACCAGGGGGCACAAGAGATGATCCAACACTAGCACTAGAAGGACTAGAAGAAGAAACTGATCCTCCAAATATTTTGCCCCATGCCTGCTTCCTCTTACCTGTCAGTCCAGATGGATAGTTGGTCCTAGCTGGCCTAGCTGCACCAAACTTAGATTCATACTTGTCACACAGTTTATGCAACTCAGACTTAACCTATGCAAGATAATCAATGTAACTAATATTGTTACACTGAGCCAGCAAGTCAAGCACATTTTGCAAACCTCTGATCTTAGCCCTTGGCTCCAAAACAAAATCAAATGAATACATTAGAGGTATTTTTTTCCAGTATTTAAGAAATTTATTTTTCATTGGCACAACAATTTCAGCAAGATTAGAATCATGTTCATAGTCATGCAAGTGGGTAGCAAGCAAAAGAATGTGATGCAGTACCAAAGGACTAGTAGGATAATAAACACCAGAAAGAGCACAGGTTGAATCATAGAACAATTCAAGAAACTACAATATTCTTTCAGCAATGTACTAGTGATGTTCATTCAAAATTGGATAGCCAAACTAAGCATTTATGAAAACAGAAAAGACAGATCTATATGACATCAAATGTTTCAGCATAAGGTAGGTTGAGTTCCATCTAACATCCATATCCAAACAAAATTTACGAGGACACATTCCCTTAGCATGACAGTACTCCTTGAATTGAGCAATGCGTTGATTAGATGAATTTAGAAAATTAATTGCACTTCTAAAAGACTCCAAGCAAGGTTTAAGCCTTTTCAAACCAGATTTAACAATCAAATTAAGAACATGGTAAGCACAGCGCTGATGCACAACATAATACAACTTTTTACTAGGATCTTTAGGATCAATATCATACCCCAAGTAACCATCAAGCATACAGGACAATCCAAGCATAGCAGTTGTATTAGCAGATGCATAATCAAGACTAACAGAGAAAACTTTGTCAAGCAGGCCCCAGTCTCTAACCACATTTACTATTCTTTCAGCAATGTTAACACCATTGTGGCTCACTTCAATCAGTTTAAAACCAATAATAGATTTCTTAAGTTCCCAATCAGAAGTGATGTAGTGAGCCACAACAGTGATATAGTCCTCTTTAGCATTACCAGACCATATATCAGAAGTCAAACAAACTGAAGACACAACAGACAAAACATCAGTTTTAAGTTTAAGCAATTTTTCATTGTAAAGCCTAGACAGATCTCTAGATGTGGTGAATCTAGAGACTCTCTTATATCTAGGATTGTGAGCATGCTGAATGTAATCATCCCAAGCCTCACTGTCATCAATAGATAGAGGCAGATCCAATCTAGCAATCAAACGACAGAGCTCAGCCCTAGAAACATCAGGCTTATACTCCCAGTTTCTATAAGATCCATCAGGGTTTAAAGGAAGCCTACTTTGAACAGCATTAAACCTATCAGTTTTCTTTTTACATGAGCTAGCATGTCTTTTTAAATGCCCAGTACCATTAGCAGATTTAGCAGACAAACGAGTACAACACATCTTGCAAACAGCAACAACAACATTCTCACCATCAACCGTCTCTTTGACTTCATCGAAGTCTGCCTAGACAGGAGACCGACGCTTACCAGTGGTGGTGGACGAAGCAAGTCAAGTTGCATCGCTAGCGGACGGTGCTGCCTCACCGGCAACAGAATCATCTTGGTTGGTAGGAGCAGCACTCCTACCGAACAAGAGATGAGCAGCATCTCCCATGTCGTCTTGGTCGTCGGGGATCTGGCCCAAGGCCCTCAGCTCATCGTTGATGGTAGGACCATCAGAGCCGGCCATGGCCACCAGCTACAACCTTCTTCTCCTCTCACAGTAGGCACCGTTCCTCAACGGATCCAACGGCACCAGCTAGACGCCGGCGACCTACAAAGATCAGAGGGGGAGATAGATCAGAGGGGGAGACAGAGAGACTGTACTAGATCTAGATTAGGGTTAGGGTTCTTACCTGCATGGAGCCGGAGCCCGACGCCGAAGAGATAGAAAAGAAGACGAGCAGTGGCACCTCCCCAAACGACGAGATCGACCGGTGGACGGTGTTGAAGAATGAGAGATCAGAGGGAGTAAAGGGCTACACAGGCAAGATCCAGCGGTGGAAAGCTCCAAGATCTCCAAGCAGAGCCAGATCCAGCACCGTTCCTCAACGGATCCAGCGGTGGAGACCTCCAAGATCTCCAAGCAGAGCCAGATCCGGCACCGTTCCTCAACAGATCCAGCGGCACCAGCTAGAGGCCGGCGACCTGCAAAGAACATAGGGGGAGAGAGATCAGAGCGAGATTAGAGGAGGAGAACATAGGGGGACCTAGGGTTAGGGTTCTTGTTCATCTTACCTGCATGAAACCGGAGCCCGGCGCTGGAGAGATGGAGAAGAAGATGAGCGGCGGCACCTCCCCAAACGATGAGATCGACCTCCAAGATCTCCAAGTAGAGCCAGATCCGGCGTCGGCGGTGGAGGCCTCCAAGACTCCAAGGAGTCCAAGTAGGTGAACGACGTCGAGTCGAGGTCGCGCGGCAACGACGAGCGAGCGGTGGCCGGTGGCAGTGGCGGAAGACTACGGCGGCAGCGTCGGCGACTCGGCGGCAGAGGCGGAGAGCGTTAGGGTTAGGGTTACGAGTGTGAGGGGAGGAGCGGCGATGGGGAATGAGGGAGGGGGCGCAGGGCGGGTAGCAGGGAGGCTTATATTGCCTCCCTGGCTACCGGGCCTTTAAGCGGGCCACCTCTACTAACCGGACCGGGCCGTGCCGCCCGGCATGCCTAGGGGGTAGCCCAAGTCCGGTCCGCTATGGGATTCGGGCCGGCCCGGGCACAGTAGGGGTACGGACCGGGCCGTTCTCGTACCATGCTTTTCAAACGTGCTTCGGACCGGGCCAAAAGCCCGCGGGCTGCATGCTCAACTTTAGTCGCGGACTTCGTGATACAAAGAGAAACCAATAACTCAGAATGGATTTTTCTGATTCCTGTGTTTCGAGAAGGGGAGCAAATCTTTCCTTCTGGAAAGGGAAGTTGTAATCCTCCATTCCAAACGGACGGTGACATCAGCAAAACAAAGGATGCTATTCCTTTAAAATTCCTATGATAAAACTGCAATCTAAACAGAGCCGTGTTTTGAAGATATCACGTTCTTGTAGCTCTTTTGATGGTTTTGTTTTAGATGTTGATACCACTACTTCACATGTTCTAGCTGTCAGCGTTGTATATGAAAGCTCTAGGTATGGAGCTTCAGGGATCATCTACTATTTGCATTTATTCTGTTTCATTTCAGTTGATAAGAATTTTCAAAAGTACTTCCTCCATCCCAAGTTATAAGACATTCCAACAATGTTAGAGAGTCAAAGCATATCAAGTTTAACCAATAATTATAGAGAAAATTATAAAAAATTATGACATCAAATAGACATACTATAAAAATATAATTGATAACGAATCTAATGATACTTAGTTGACATCATAAATGTTATTATATTATCGTATAAGTTTGGTCAAACTTGAGATATTTTGACACTCCAAGATTTTTGGGATGTCTTATGATTTGGGATGGAGGGAGTATATGCTAACTTCCTACGTAGCAAGCACTAATGTCAATCTCAATGCATCGCTCATTGTTTCCCGTACTTGGTCTTACAAACTGAAACATAAAACGACCTCTCTTAGTAGATAGTTTTTTTTCAATGTTTCATAGATTTATTGTAGCACTAATTTTTTGTGTTTTGCTGTGATCATATATACTAGAATTACTTTGTTGCCGTTTGTTGTGTTCAGATCAAACGTTATCCTATATGGCAGCATGCTAGAAGCCGGGTCTGCCGCGACCTCGCCCTTTGCCGTGCCCGCCGGAGCTTGAACTGTCCCGGCCTGCCTCGCGGTCCTTCCTCTTGTGCCGTTCCATCCACTGTTCCTCCATGAGCAGGAGCTTGCCGGAGACATCCTTCGCGAGCGACGGTTCGTCGTCGGTTGCTGCCTTGAGACGCCCGGTGGTCTCCTCAACAGAGAAGGTGTCAATGTCGAGAAGGGTCTCGATGAGACGACAAGCTGCCTGTACTGCGGACGCGCGACGCGGAGGTACTTCGCCACCACCTTCAGTTCCTGTCTAGGTCTCCGAGGATCGGCAGGCGCTGCACAAGATTGGACAGACGCAAGGTGAAGTCCTCGACAGACTCCCTGTCGCGGAACGCAATCTGTTCGTACTCCACGGTAAGTCTCTACGCCGTGGACTTCCGCACCCGGTCGTCGCCGATGTGCATGGCCCGGATTGCCTCCCACGCCTCCTTGGCCGACGACTTGGTTGCTAGGGTGGGCACCATCTCCTGAGGCACGCCAGAGCAGATCGCCTCCAGTGCGATGCGGTCATCATGGAAATCGACGTCATCGTCCTCAACCGTATCCTAGAGGTATCAGGCTTGCATCTTCAGCTTCATCAGCAGCGACCACGAGTCGTAGTTCGTCTTCGTGAGTTGCAGCCAGTTGGTGGAGCCATCGTCTCTCGGATGACCCGTTCGACGACGTCGTCCCGGGGATGCTGCGTCCACGACCGGTGCTCGCCGCAATTGCGTGAACGGCGTGGTGAGCGGCTTGGAGACGGCTTGCGTAGCGGAGACTTGCTGCCAAAGCCACTGCCTTTCTCCTTGGTGGCCGCCGATGGCGGCAAACGGCCTTGGTGCTTTGGCGACGTCATGGCGGCGCGCTAGGCCCTCTCTCTTCACAGTTCTAATGCCAATTGTTAGTTCTGACCGGCGTTCTTGTCGTCCGGCGAACTCGTGACCTTGATCACGAACACATACACAAACTCAATGCGATCACTTAGACACAAGATGTTTTGGTGATGTGAACAACTGAGCAGCGTTTTCTGTATATTGCTTATTTTATTCTATGGAAATACAAAGCAGGACCATCCAGTGGTCAGCTGCGCACCGCACAACGAACACGTCCATCCCCGACATTCCCCGTGCCCACGATGCCGCTAAAACACCGGCCGGCGGCCATCCTTGGGTCGTGCACGAGCTAATCTCGCCACCCCTTCCAACGCGCACGGCAGCCACAAGTCAGTGCTGGTGCGCATGCTGACGTACTCTAACTGAAACATGCAAAGACTAACCAACCTCTGCGCGAGGATTACTGACAGGCAAGCAGGAGGAAGAAATACTCACTTGTCACAAGATGCATGTGGACAGCCTTGGAAGCATCTCATCAAACAGCTGCACGGTGTCAGCGGCGCATCTCTAGCGGTTCCCACGAACATGCCGACAAACTTCGCAGCGCGCTCATCCCAACCGAACGGCGCTCACACCGTCTTCCTCGCCGCCATGAGCAGTTGCGGTCAGGGCATAGCGGACGTGCAGCCTGGGGCGGAGCCGCCGGAGCCGGAGGTCACTTGAGCAAACATGTTTTACTATTGCTCAAGCTTCCACTCGAGCAGATATGTCCACTGGGAGCATCTGGATTTTACTTCCAGGACATGTCGGATCCATCTGCTGAGGCTCCCTCGCCTCTCGTCAGAGGTGCCGATCACTTCTACCCGATCATCCAATCATCTGGCTTCAAACAGAGCGCGGTGGTGAGATGCCGAGATGGAGTGGAGTAAGGATGAAAACAGATTGATATGAACGGAGCGAGGATAAAAACGGATTGGATACGAACGAATATCGCTGATATTGTATTTGTTTTCATATTTCTGTTCGGATTCGAATACAAATATAGTTATGAGCTAGATGTTCGAAATTGATTGGCTAACTCTCATGCCAATTCTAAATTAGACATTCTATATATGCATTCCGACAATCTCGACGAGAGCTACGGATGGTTCCGTTCTAGAATTTGATAAAGTTATCAAAACCGAATCGAGCCAAGACAATTTTCCTAGTTCAACTGATGGTAGACAATTTTGGATGTGAATACTTCTTTTTTATACTAAAAAACATGTATGTGTACTGTGGCGAATATGACATATGTCCACTTGTCCAGATACAACGTGGTAATTTGCTTTTTCTCCATATTTTCTGCAAAAAGGTTTCTTTTTAATTCTCCCATTTCACGTTACGTTACCTGAAACGTACAAGAAGCTGTGCTACTATCAGAAACAGCTCCCGGGAAATAAATAATCCAAGTAGAACAACTACACTACAGTCTAGCACTGAGCTAAAAGACTTTCCCATCACGAATCATGTACTGATTTCATCCCGGCCTCACACAAAAAATTTTACAGATCCTGACACGAGCTGCGAAATTTGTAATAACCAAATAAAATTTGGAGGAAGAGATGGAGCAGAAAGTGACCACCCGGAACCTTTCCGTTTGCTTCATTAGCTGTTCACTTCAAACCTGATCTAGCTGCCGTTCACGTTCAGCGTCGGCAACCACACCGCTCTCCCCCTCCCCTGCCTTGCCGCGGCTCACCTGCTCCTCCTCCGTCTCCGGCGACCCTTCTCCGGTGGCTGTGGCGGCGGCGCTGTTACCGTGCGCTCGGCGGACGATCGGCGCGGCCAAGAAGGTGGGCATCTTCTCCCCGGCCATGACGACGGCGACGAGGTCGGCCAATGTCGCGGGAGAGGGAGCCGGCGACTTAGAGCCGTCGCCATCCATGGCTCCGGGTCCAGAGGAGGGGGAGGAGGCAGCGTCGCCGGTGCCGAGGTAGTTGTTGAGCTTCCAGTAGGAGCAGGCAAGGATGAGGAGCGCCAGCGTGATGAGGCCCAGCATGGCGGCCAGACCGCCGAACAGGTATGGCACTGGAGAGTGCCACGGCGAGGCTGGCAGTGCCACGGCCGCCGGCGGTGGCGCCGCCGACGAAGTCGTCGACGTCGATGTGGGCCTGGAAACATTTGGTGCCGGCCTCATGGCTTCAATAAGCTCAGCAGATCGTGAGGGGCGAGGCTGTGTGTGTGTGTGTGTGGCAACTGGCAGTTCTTGGCAATGCAAGCAGGCCGGGAAAGAGAGAGGGATCATAGGTGGCTTTGGCGTATAGGGGAAATGACAAAGTGGAGGGTGAGGCTGATGAGAGGTATTTATAGAAGGTTAGGAGTTTTTTTTTTTAAGAGTACACAATACAACGCAGATACTCAACACGCACGCACATACGCCCCTACGAACACACGCACGTAAACCCTACCCCTATGAGCACCTTCGAAGGACTGAACCGGCAAATCTTGAAGTTCACGAAGTCACTACACTCGCCCCTACGAACACACGCACGTAAACCCTACCCCTATGAGCACCTTCGAAGGACTGAGCCGGCAAATCTTGAAGTTCACGAAGTCACCTCCTATGAGCACCTTCGAAGGACTGAGCCGGCAAATCTTGAAGTTCACGAAGTCACCACAGGCGTCTTGCTGTCGACGGGAACGTCGTCTACCACTTAATGCGTAGCGCCGAAAAATTCTGGAATAAATCCAGAATAAAGTGTCGCGCCCAGGTTTTGAACCCTGGGTGGGAGCCCCCAACCAATGGTCGCCGTGAACCCCTTGACTATAGAAGGTTAGGAGTTGGGATTTTTATTGTGCTCTAAAAAGAGGAAGATATTTGTTTGGGACATGAGGACCTTCATGATTTTCTCGTTGAGCCCAAGTTACTGCTCCAAATAAGATATATGATGCCGGGCCCTTTCATATTACTCCAAACCGTCTCAAAATGTTCCGCGTTTTGGTTTGATCTAAGTATATAGCTTATCTAAGTTGATTCCATAGACATATATATTTTGCAACAAAAATCCTCTCTGTATGTACTAATGTATATACACATAAACAATATGTAACGTCCTTATCGTCCTTATCTAACTTGTAATATTCGCGTCCAATATAAATCATCCTCTACTCTAAGATTACGCGTGCTCGTCTACCTTGTTTTGATATGAAGACCGGATCCACTGATCCGTATCCGACACAAAGTCCTCAAAGCTTATGGGTCCCTGTTCACATTCAAATACTTATTACGTTTCCTCTAAAAAAATCATGCTCCCAGTCTAGCGAAAAAACAAATTAAGACATATATTAAAATGGATTTAATGAAGCCAATTTGATGCCATGCATGTTGATGACCTTTAATGAAACTTTTAATTTACCAGAAACAGAAAGCTAAATGAATATTTCACAACGAATGAAATAGTTCACGCCATCGGACGTATAAGTTCTTGCTGCTAGTTATGGTAGTCACGATTTGTAGTTAGCATATACCCTATATATATTTAGTGTAGAGTTAAATGTAGTATAGATCCATTGATTTTTTATGGTGTGTAATGTAGATTCATTAACTTTGAAACTGTATTTTTAAATTTATTAACTTTTGTTGATGCGTCAACAACAGGTCTATCAGCTTTCAAACTGTATTTTTGGGTCCATTAACTTTTAGTGGTATGTCATCTAGATCAACCAATTTTAAAATTATATTTTTAGATCAAATTACGATTAACTAGTTTATCATAGGTCCATACCCCTTCGTTTAGCAAATATATCTGGCATGCATGACATACCACCAAAAATTGATGGAACTGAAGGACACATCACCAAAGTTAATTGACCTAAAAATCCAGTTTAAAAGTTCGTAGACTTAAATGACACACCATCAAAAATTAATGGACATAAAAATGTAGTTTAAAAGTTGATGGGTCTAAATGACATATTACAAAAAATTAATAGACCTATAATGCATTTAACTCTTTAACGTATATAAAGTGAAGTACACCTTTCGACGTTGGAGTTGCACATTTGTTTGATTTTCATCTCTTGACTTTATAATCTAGTAACAAACATCCTCCAACTATATCAAAACTAGATAAATTTGTTCCTCTAACGGTTTTAAATAAAGGTAGTTTTTTATTTTCTAAAAATAATTAAAGTCTGCTTCAATCTCTAGAATTTTATACGAATTTATTTTAAATCATAAAATATGAAACTGGATCCATTTTTTCTTCTAATTATGTCTTCCATGTTTCAATGCTCTGTTGAGAGTTATTGGGATCTTATCTATTTTAAATAAATAACGATCACAACTAGAAGAAATAAAGTAATAGGTAAAAAATCAATTCCAAATTAATCAGGTATACAACATTTTTACAAGATGGAAAACCACTTATGGAACCAGCCACATGGTCAAATTTATCTATTTGCCATAGTTGGAGGATGTCTGTCACCCAATTTGTAGTGTAGGGTTGACAATCATATTAAGATTTTGTCTCAGGGAAACATTCATTATGATGGGCATATATATATATATATATATATATATATTGAGCTGAATGCATGTACTAGCTAGCTAGTTGCATCTTAAACATTAACCGAAGACTGGCAGTTCACTTGTAGATACGTACCGGCCGGAAGCTTTAAGGTGAGGTTACCTGAAAATGCTTAGCGCGCTAAATATGTAAGTGCTCCTAAAAAAGAAACCACTTAAACTTATCTAATCCCTAGTTAAAGTGTTAAATATGTAAGTGAATTCAATATCACCACACTTTTCAATCACATATGATATTGTAATTAATGTCCTCAGCCTTCACACTTCATTTACATTGTCACATAGAATGAAGGTGTTAACTGATTGGATAAATGTGGAGCCTAAGATGCAAAAGAAATGGAAAATCTCATTCAGATTGGAGTATACGAAGATGATCAAGACCCTAGATCAACCAATGAGAAACAACAAATGTGGGTTTCTATGTGATATGGACAATGCTTTGCTACTTTGGCGCAAAACTAGGATTAGAAGATGGCATGGTACGTACGTGTCTCATTTTAATTCTATTGTTTTGTCTTACGTATGTGGATCTCAATATCATTTTGTATCAATTTACAGCGCAAAGATCAGAACCACAACAGGTTGCTAGATTTTGATATAAGAGGATTTCAAGAGGAGATAGCAGCTCTTATTCTGGACGAGATAGTGTATAGAAAATGATCTCTAGCCATTATGAAGAGTGACAACTTCAAGAAGAAAGACCGCCTCGAAAGGCTATTGTAATGCGACATTTAATTCGATACTTTAAGTTTTATTTGGATGTTTTGTAATAATTATTATAAATGTGTGATGGGTTTGTATTGTCGCTAGTCCACAACCACGTTCAATTCACATCGATATCAAATGGTTCGATAGCAAACACCTCCACGACCTCCCACCCCACCACCTCTACCATAAACCCTAAACCCCAAATGAAAATAAAACAATTAATAAAATCCAATTTTAAAAAATAATATCACTACCGGTTCAATTAAAACCGACAGTGATATGGCTTAAGCATCACTGTCGGTTGGTGAAACAAACCGACAGTGATGGCTCAAGCATCACTGTCGATTGGTAACACGAACCGGCAGTGATGCTTGAGCCATCACTGCCGGTTTGACATAACCGACAGTGATGACATGGGCTCATCGCTGCCGAAGTGTCAGTGCCGGTTCAAAAACTGCCACTGAAGGGGGGTTTTGAACCGACACTGATTGTCTGTTCTGTAGTAGTGACGGCTCGCTTTCACTTGAGATAGATGGCCGTTGGCAACGGCGGGCGCTAGTAATGATGGACCGGTAGCCAGCTGAGCTGCGACGACAAGGATGGCCGGGTAGGCATGCAGCATTTAACGGCCCGTGACCGGAGTTACGACGGCACGTTCATCTTTCAGGAAGTCAAGCACAAGCAGGCCGTGCATCATCTATCCTGGCTGCTGGCCGAAGCATGCAACAGACGGCCGGCCGGTCCCGTCGCTCGAATAGTAGTTATTACGTTAGGCAGTCACGAAGAAAGGGAGCTGCCGGAGTTTCCGGTTTGCTGACGATGCATTCAATCTGCAGATGGATCGGACCGGCGGGCAGCTCAGCTCCACCCCGGCGCCAAGCACACGTTCATGGATGTGGTTTGGGTCAGGGACAAGTGCGCTTTCTGGTGGTGTGAAGCTATAGGCTAGGCGAAACCCGGCCGGCCACAAGTATTGCTGGCTTCAACCAATAATGATTGTATATGTTGATTGTTTTCAGTATTAATTCAGAGAAAAAGGTCATACCGTCGTTCACAACTACAAAAAAAATGACATTCATAGACACCTCAAAAGTGAACTACGGAAATTTTGTGAACTACGGAAATCAAATGACTAGGGTTTGGTTGACACCACCAAATTTGGTTCACACGTCAAAAGTGAACTACCGTAGGCTAGGGTTTGGTTCAAATTTGGTGGTGTGAACAAAATTTGAAAACAAATGACCATTATATTTAGGAAAATTTTGCTCTTGGACACTGAAAGTGACCACCCTATACTGTTGGACATCTAAAATAGAGTCATGTGCTAGCTTAGAGGACACTCTGGTTCTTGACAAATTTATTAGTGCACATTGTGCCCATAAAACATTTTAACAAAATAGATATAAAATCATATATCATATAAGTGTCTAAAAATTATACTATAAAAACTTATATGCTCTACATGATGAGGAATATACTGTAAAAATATTGTTTTTCACTGAAACGATCATTTTGCCCTATTCATAAATTGACAAAGTTAACTATAGTTAATTTATTCATATATTTATATGACACAAAAATCTTGAAAAAATCACAAAATACGCATGTCACCAAATCTTGACTATACAAAAAAATATTAGTTCGAAATAATAAAGTTTATAATGGTATATTTAGCATGACTAAGTTATATATTTATCTACTATCAAGCTTAATTGTATATTTAACTTTATTATGTTGTGCTGAATTTTTTAGCACAGTCATGATTTGGTGATGTAGGCATTTTGTGATTTTTTAAAAAAATTTAATGTCGTGTAAATATATGAATAAATTAATTATGGTTAACTTTTTCTATTTACGAAGAGGAGCAAAATGATCATTTCAGTGCAAAACAATATTTTTACTTTATAGTTCTTATTATATAGAGAATAGAAGAATTTATAGTATATTTTTTGAACACTTATATGATTTTATATATATATTGATAAATGTTTTATTAGGTACACGGTGTTCACCAACAAATTTGCTAAGAAACTGAGTGTCCTCCAGTAAATCGCTCTATTTTAGATGTCTAACAGCAAAGGATGGTCACTTGCGGTGTCCAGGAACAAAATTTCCCTTATATCAAGATCACACACTATTATATATATATATATAATAATATATATATATATATATATATATATATAATATATATACACACACACACGCCCCGCGCGTTGCTGCGGCGGGAGGTCTACTCTGTTCTGTGCTATGGGTAAGAATATGAGTAATAGCATAGAAGATAAATGAAGTGGTGGATAAAGTTTTGGGTATGCTAGTGAACCCAGGTATGAAACTCATGAGCACTCGAATTCATCATATTAGTCCAGTAGCATCTCTGTTAAACTGTACAACATAGTTAAAATGACAAAAATAAAAAAAGGGCTATGCATGACAAAGGTGGGAAGCTCCCTCATTCTTTTGGTAGGTTGTCCGCCAGGAATCTATAAAAGAAATTAGTTTGCAGTCAGTGTAGGTAATCTTTTGAAACTGCATATCGGTATTCCCATTGGGTATATATATGAGAAGGATTATTGCCAATTTTTCTGCCATGATTATAGCCACATTTTTTAGCATGGTCATATAGAAAAGCTTTTTCAGCATGAGTACTGACACATCAAGCACGGGACAATGGCTATAGCAGTAGCAAGGCGATTGAAATAAGGAGTGGCACAATCAATAAAGAGAATGCATAGTTGCAAATTCACCCTATTTTCTTTGAAGAGGACCATACGATCTGTGCTTTCTGCATCCCCTAGCACCTCCCAAACAATTAGATCTTAATGCAAGCTCTGTAACAAAATTAAAGCATTTGGAAGGACAGCCTTAAGCAGCCATTAAAGGTCAATTATCATTCACAATATGCGCCTGACATGACACCAGCAATATGGCATTTCCATTGTTCGAAACTACTATGAATACGGACAGGAAAAATAACTGATAGTAGCAGGCACACCTGAGATGTAGGTCTTTCTTGGCATGGTTCTCCGACAATTTACTCTTGGGACATCGTAACCCACTTGGGCGCTTTGGGCCAGGATTATGTTTACAACTGTTTGGAAAGTTGATGTTCTCAGTTCAACACTCCCTTCACAAAGATGAAGGTTTCTGGAGGCATTCTCAGATGTAATCTGGAATAAGAAATGGAAAATAGTGAACAAATACTAAGTAATAAAGAGATTTGATAACTAAAAAAGATTTTAGGAAATTCATATAATCACTTGAGTGGTAGGCAACCTCAGTGATTATCAGGAACGAAATATGTGCCACATTTTGTATAACTTATCCATGAATATTGAAAGAATAAGAGCTATGAGTGGAAAATAATGTTGTCCCAGAAGCATTCTATGGAACACCTGGTGGTCAGGTAACATTTTATCTATCTTTGCAAATCATTGTCATGAACATGTACTTGGCTGATAGAGTGTAGACTATCCACTGGTGAAACAGAGAAAGCAGTTGATGGCGTGGCATGCGTCATGCTGGTCTTTGTCGTCGTTGGCCGTTGTGAGAAATAGTGGACCAAAAATTATATTCAACAACCTGTGCAAGAGGAGACATAGGCCTAGGTCAACCCATAGATGGTACTACATGTTGGAGGCCGGCAACCGCCTCATCTGTGATGCTACTTGGCCAGAGGATGAAAGATGAAATGCACATGACAGGTTAATTTTAGATTATCTAGGATATATAAATTTAACTGTAAGCCTATCTACAGTGGAAATGATACATCTATCACCATCAGAAGAATACCAAAGCACGTACCTCTTTTTTTATGCAGGTGGAACTATCAGTTGGTGGTGCTCCTCTCTGTACTGGAAAAGAAGATATAAAACACATATACATAAAAATGGATAAAGAAACCAAATGCAAGATGATAGGAAATGGTGCTTATTTATACCTGTGTTTAGTTTCCTGACTGCTAGGCAGTGGGTTGAACACCTGGTAATCGAACTACAGTACATTTATGTACAGGTTCCATTTTATTTTTTCATTGGGTGTCAATTTAAGCAGCGCATGACACATAAATACTATAGCAAAAAGATCTGGCAAGTAAATGAATCTCTGCAGAATAGAAGAAATGCGTGAAAAGGATATATTATTGGTTGTACTTACATTGGCAGCACGAAACATATTCGCAACCTAAATATGAAAATCCCTTGGAAGCCAAAGAACAATACTGTTAGCTCCATGGAATATCTACAACATAAGGCCAAAGAGAAATGTGCTTATTTAGGTTGTCATGCAAATCTTTTTTTATTGTAGGCTGAGTAATTGAACAGCGTTATGAACACAGTAAAGGGTAAAAACAATCTTTTGCCATCATTGTGTCTGACAACTTATACCTCTAATGCATATCCAAGAAGTAAACTCAACTACATTTCAATGTCATGTAAATAGAGTTCGTGGCATTATCTCTACGTGTACTGTAATAGAGATTAAAGTCTGGCGTCACCGCTGGGAAATGGAAAATACACAGCTTACCACAGACAACAATTTCAAAGATGATATGAAAATCCCTTGGAAGGTAAAGGACACCATTGTCAGATCCATGGAAGATCTGCAACACGGTAATTAAAAAAACATCTTCATCATGTAATTGACTAATGGTATTAGCACCGATATCATGTAGGAAGTTAGAATGTTTATTCGTTAACTTTAATAGGCAAAAGAAATATGAGAACTTTAATATAGCCTAATGTCATGAGAACAAATGGTGGCACCTTGAACTTTAGTCTCTAACAAAACAATAGTTGTGTGTGGTGGGGGGAGGGGGGCAATCTAATATTTTAATATTAAGTTTCATTGATCATAGGTACTGAGACAATAATAGTTTTAAAAAACAACATTAATACTAGGGAACAAAAATATATATTTGGCTGCTATTTTATATTCTTTATTAGTAGCATGTAAAGTATATATACATTGTGAAGCAAAGGAGTGCATCCCCAAAAACCGGAGATTGGAGAAACTTGGAAAATAGAAAGAGGAGGCATAAATACCTAAATTCGTCAGCCAACTTTATAGTAATTGAAAAAGAGTTATCCGAAGAACTTGGTGACCCAATAAACTATTTTACTGCTGGTGCAGTTATCATCCATCAGTTAGAGATGATGTGAAGCATCCTACGACAATTACCTGAAAGGAGAAAGAGTGTCACTAAACTATTCAGTGTTGAATCTCCTCTCATAGCAATACCCATAATGATGAAAACAATTGAGGGTCTGAGCTCTGCTTGCTGCTCTGGTTCTGCATTTACCTACCTGAATTTGAAAGAAAACATGTTAGCTGGTTAGTACGTAGGTACAGAGGAAGCTTTCCATTTTTGTAACATTGGCCATTACTGTTGTTTCTGAGCCATTCGATTAACCATTACAACAGTCTTCTAGGATGAATATGTCTTTGTTGACCTGCAGTATAGCAGGAACACATGTTTTTTTTTTAATTTGGGCTGACAAATTTGATAACAGAAGCATCTACGATAGCCATATTCTGTGGAACCAATCTGAGCAATGTATTGAAATTAAAAAATATGACTGAAACTGGAAGGAAGACAATCGTATTATTCAGTATACTTACAGGAAATCAACACAAAAAAAGGTCTTGGAGGGGGACGGATAAGGAGAGGAAGGGGAAACGGGTTCAGGCACAATCGTAGGTACCAAGAGGCGATGAGCCGTCTGATCTGGTCCATCTGCCGTCAAAGCCGGCCACGGATCAGATCCGGCACCAAGGAAGGAAGAGGAAGAGGTGGCTCGCGGAGCACCACGGGGGGGGGGCCTGGGCGTCGCCAGCCGGTGGCCCGGGCATGCGAAGTGCGGGGATGTGGCGGCGCTCTGCTGGCCTTTCCGCCGCGTCACCACGTCGGGGGAGAGGGGAGGCTGCAGCAGGGGCTTGAGCGGAGGCATCGCCGGGACCGCCGGGGGTGGCCGCGGCGGAGGTGCCTAGGCAGCGGGAGAGGAGGCGAGCGTCGCGATGAGGAAGGGCAGCGAGGCGTTTTTTTTTGCCGGTCTCCAGAGCAAATGGGAAAAGGGAGAGGCACGGAAACTTCACTCAGGAGGGGAAACGACAAAAGATGAACAGGATAACAGTAACATGGCGCCGTACATCTACGCGTGTATTAGTTTATATATATATATATATATGACTGTACAGCCTGGGTGCTAAATATTATTTAGCCCTCTCCACCGTGTACACCAACTCTCCGGTGAGCCTTGAAGTAGGTAGTAATAATTTATTTACTTCTATAGCATGCATGGCTTGCGTGAAACCAGCTTTAAAGGATATCGTTTAAAGTGCATTGATTGAGGTGCCAGGCCAGCCCATGCATGCGATTGTTCGGGAGTTTGAGAAATTGTGTATTTCAAACTAAATGATCCACTTTATTTATCATAATTTTTTTCAACGTTACTTTTTTAGAAAAAAATAGGCTGGCATAGGATATTATTTTGACGTGTCGTGTGTTGGAGTAAAATGAAAAAGATGTTATACCAGCATTCATATTTTAAATGGACTATGCGCACAGACTAATCTTTCTTGAGCTTTTCAATTTCTCTAGATTTTAATTTTTTTTTCACTACTGTTGTTGTTTGCTTACAAAAATAATTACGGGCGGGTACAGACGATGCAATAAACTTGGATGGAATTATTTATAGAGTAAAATTATATTATTAGTAATAAAAAATAAACTCATCTGGATATCGGATTTTACAGACAAATTATTGCTCACTAGTTTAGACAAAATTATTTATAGACACAAACAATACAATTAGTAAAAAAATTACCTAGTCCGAACAGCGAATGCCTCGGTAATTATCAGAGACAAATTTATGCACACCGGCCAGGATGGAATTAGTTACATACCAAAATCAAACTGATAGTAATAAAAGATGACCTGACACAAAATGCCCAGGTGACTATTTGAACCAGAATTACTACACACCGACGTTGATATAATTATATATAGACTAAAATTATACTATTAGTAATAAAAATTATGTCATTCAGACACCAGACCTCCCATTTATTATGACATGCAAGTTTAACGGTAACAATTCTGAATGGAATTATTTATATAGAAAAAATCATACTATTAGTTATAAAAATAATCTGACCGGATAACTAATAGAGTGGTGTCTATCGCATACCATTTTTCTAGGCGCTAGTTCAGACAGAATTATTTATAAGCATAAATGTTCCTTTTAGTAATAAAAATTACCTTATCCGGATACTGAACACCCTATTGATTATCACAAGTAAGTTTACTATTCATAATTTAGAATATAATTATTTACAGGCTAATAATATCATTTTATTAATTAAATGATTTATTCTGGCCCATGGTGGTAAATTTGTATGTGCCTATCACTGGCTTGCTGGTTTGCTGATTAGACTATTTTTTATTACTAATAACATCATTTTGTTAAGTAAATTATTCATCACCGACATTTTTGCCCGTCCGTTAAACTATTTTTTATAACTAATACTAGTTTGTTAAGTAAAAAATTCCTTCTGTCATGTGAGCGGTAAATTTGCGTTCGGACAACAGACTATTTTTGTATTACTGATAATATCATTTATTAAGTAAATAATTCCTTCGTGGCATTGAGCGGTAAATTTACGTGTTCTAATTACCGACAAATAATTCATGATAAGTAATTACCTCCGGACCAATGAAAAATAAATTAACTGAGTCTAGTTCATAGACAAAGTAATTTTTATTACCAATAGTATCATTTGGGTCAAGGAATAAATCCGCACACGTCAACCTTTATGAGTAAAATATCCATGAGCACACACGAGGCAGTAAAATATAAATGAAATTACTTATTTAAATTGAAAAGATTTTATCCATACAAGCATATACGTCTGAAAAAGATTTTATCCACTCTCCTGTCCCGCGAGCTGTAATGACACGCTCCTGTCCCGCTAGCTGTAATTTTGCATGAGATAATTACCAACATATCCGTAGTCCGATCAAACTATTTTTTATTACCAACAGAATTATTTTCTTAAGTGTAAATAATTCCGTCCTAACCTATGAACAATGAATTTGATTGGGATAATAATTCATGTCCAGTATTTGAACAGTATGAAATATTGTAAAGTTAGCAAAATATTGTAATAACCCGAAGAAATCAGCTTGTAAAATATTATACACAACCGAAGAAACCAATTAATCAGTATTGTCGTTCTCGCTGGTATATTACTAAAACCAAAACAAAAAATAACCATAAGGTAAGCTAATATTAAAAAAATACAATTTTTTTCTCATCATAGGTATCTAGAACAACATGAACCATCTCATCGGCTATCTCCTAGTATTAGCAAGCATACTTTAAAAATATAAAACAATCATTTCACACAATACAATATGGAGTGAGTGGCACTGGCATTCGCTAAACATGTGGTGTGCTGGGGCTAGCACGAGCATGCGCCCTTCCATGTTAAGGCGCAACGAGACGACTGAGTTCTTGGTGTGTTGCGGCAAAGAGCGGCGGCCGGTGACGACGGCAGCGCGCTAGTGAGGATCGCAGCGCCGCCCATCAGCGCCTTCCGGCTAAGGTCGAGGTCCAGATGAACACGAGAAACGAGCGCAGGGGACGAGAGGTTGTGTTGCCCATGGCGTCGTAGTATACGTGCTCGGACAGCCGCATCGTGAGCGCGGCGTACAAGCGTCCGTGCTCCATCGACGATGCACGCTCGACGGTCTAGAAAAAAAAGCCCATGCTCGGGCTGCCGCTCGAGGATGCGCTCGGGGAGACAGTCGCTACAACGTGCAACCATCGCCACCACCTGTTTACCAAAGGCCCCAATCGAAAATCGAGAGAGGTCGTTGCGCAACTCACCTTTAGCTAGATCCAGACTGCGCCCGCTCGATGATGCGAATACGATCCTGGCTAGCCGACTGGAGGGAGCTTTGACGGTGGCCAAGCGTCGAGAAGGGACCACCGGTGTCGTGCTCGAGGGGGATAAATACAGTAGTAAATACGAGCAATTGATATATGAATAATTTATTTATTACTGGACTTCGTCGGACGGTGGCGGCGCTTCGCCGGAATGCTAAATTATATTCAACATTCAGGTTTCAGAATAGTGTTTCTCTCTAGGATATTTAACACCCTAGCTGTAGAATATTATTCACACCCACAACCCAACCAGGCAGCCGCTCGGCCCACCCGCTCGGCTCCGGCCAAACCCAACCAGGCACCCGCTCGGCTCCCGCCAAACCAGCGAGGCTGTCCGCTCGGCTCCCGCCCGCAAAGCCGCCTCGTGCCAACCAGCAAGGCTACCCGCTCGGCCCACCTCCGCCAAACCAGCCAGCCTGCCCACTCTTATTTCATTCCGCAAAAATCAATTCAATACACCAACAAAAAAATACAGGCAGCTAGGGCCTCACGGTTGAGGACTTATCCTTGTTGTGCTAGCCATTTCAACCTTCAGTTGTTACTTGAACAAACTAGAACCACAAATGTATTTATTAGCGACACATAATGAAAACTAACTCTAATTAATAATTTCTTGGTAAGTACAATCATATCTTAAACGTCAACAAATTCAGGTATGGAGCGAGTACGTGCTACTCCACTTTTTTTTACATGCATGCAACTTTACTGTTCCTACATGCCTTCTACACGTTTTTTTACATGCATATATTTATCGGTATTTTTACTAAGAATACTGATTAGGCTGTCAGTATTTGATATTTTTTATTTCAGTATTTGTTTTTATTTATCAGTATTTTTATTACGAGTATTAATTAGGGTGTCAACATTCATTATAGTTGTCAGTATTTCGAATACATATCAGTATGTAAGCGTTATTCAACACCCTTAATCGGTATACGTAATGAATGTTGACACCTGATTCGACTTCTCAAACTAACTCACCCGAGCGGACCGCACCACTCAGCCATCTCGCATACCCTGCCCTAATCAGTATTTGTAGTAAAAGTATTGATAAATAAAAATAAATACTAACAACTGCTGGAATAAAAATACTAAATATTGAGACCCTAATCGGTATTCGTAGTAAAAATACTAATAAATAAAAAAACTGACAACTACTGAATAGAAATAATGAATATTGACACCTTAATCGATATTCATAATAAAAATACTGATAAATAAAAACAAATACTGACAATTACTAAAATAAAAATGTTGAATATTAACACCCTAACCAGTATTTTCGTAATAAAAATACTGATAAATACTAGCAAATACTTACAACTACTAGAATAAAAAATACTGCAACCCTAATCTGTATTTGTATTGCGACCCTAATTAGTACACATGTTAAAATCCTAATCATTATTACTATGACCCTAATTAGTATGGATGCTGCAACTCTAACTAGTTTCATACGTAGGTAACCATTATGGGTGATGCAACCCTAATTAGTATTCTTGCTACAACCATAAGTAGTATTTATATTATGCCCCTCTAATAAGGGAGATATTGACAAAATACTTATACCTACAAGAGTAAGAGTATTCACAAAATACTTAAAGATACTGATAGCTACTTAAAGATACTAGCAACTACTTAGTCATAGTACTGACCGTACCAAGCTTTCTAACAAAATACTCGAAGATACTCACAAAATACTTAAAAGTACTAGCAACTATTGAAGTTATAGTAAAAAAAACTATTGAAGTTATACCAGCGACTGAACCAAGCTATTAACAAAATACTGATAAGATATTGACAACTACTAAAAGGTATCAACAACCACTGAAGTTATAGTATCAATTATATCAAACTACTAATAAAATACTTACAAATACTAACAAAATATTTGAAGATACCGACGAAATACTGACAACTATTTAATTTAGTATTTGAGATAGTCAAAATTGAGTAGCATTAAGTAATTGATCATCTAGTTAAGCTTTAGTGCTACTTCCTCCTTTAATTTAGTTTTAGTACACAAAACATGCGACAAAAGTTTTAAATTAGTATAGTCCTCCATATCTATATTAGTTGACGTTTAGGACATAATGGTGCTTACAAATGAGTCATTAATTAGAGGGTATTTTTCCTATCGGGCCTTATTAAATAGTAGTGCTGATGGTGTCCTATAAACATGAAATGTTTCATAGCTGTATTGGTTAAGTTGTAGCCTAATGAGACTGCTGTGTGGGGTTCGAATCTCTTTGCACACGCATTTGTTTTTTTTTTGCTTTGTTTCACTGGACTGGGCAGCCGCGTGGTGGGTTGCTGGGAAGTGTCAGAGAGTGCTAGCCAGAAGCGTGGGTTCCGATCCAGCGAGCGCGGCTCAGCGCTAGCTGGGATGTGTCAGCGAGCGCAGCTCAGCGCTAGCCAGCCGCGCGGGGCGGGCTGGGATGTGTCAGCGAGCGCTAGCCAGCCGCGCGGGACGGGTGGACGCGTGCGTGGTGGGCGCACGGGGCGTGTGCGTATGCGGGCGGGGTGGTCTGGTCAGTTGTGTTTGATTAGCTCGTTGAACTGATTCATGGTTAATATTCTACACCTAGAGTGCAGAATAATATATATATAATTTTTCTTTATGGTATTGTTATCGTCGGTTCGAAATAGAACCGATGGTGAAATTAAAATAACTTCCACAACTGATTAGCAAGTTGAACTGGAAGTGAAATAATTAGCTTAATATATAATTGAAAACATTCTGTCCACTCGTTTCCTCACCCTAGCACCACCAAACACCTCTCTCTCTCACACACATGCAGGGACCGACTCCCGACCCCTCTTCCTCACCTCAACCTAGCCCTCCCCAAGAACGACACAACACATGTGGGCTCGTGTCTCGCATCTCCTAGCATGGCGGTGGTGGTCTGCCCCTCCATCTCTTAGTCTAGCGCAGCGATGCCCACTCTCCGAGCAAGGATGATGCAACGGTGTAGGGAGCCCTAACCTCTCCCACGGCGGATGCAGCGACAATGGGCACCCAATGAAACCTCCCCTCTCTCTTGGCACGACACCGTACCGCCGTAGCCTTGGTATAGGGGAATTGACATAGTTCTTGGCGAGAAAGCTCCAGGACGATGTGAAGCTTGTGGCCGGAGGGCTAACTCTCTAGAAGGCATATAGTACAACACATGACTTGGAGTTAGCAGCGGTTGTGCATGCTTTAAAGATATGGAGACATTACCTAATGGGTAACTTGTGTCACATCTTCACGGACCATAAAAGTTTGAAGTACTTGTTTACCCAGTCTGAATTGAACATGAGACAATGGAGATGGCTAGAGTTAATCAAGGATTATAACTTGGAAGTGCACTACCATCTTGGAAAAGCGAATGTTGTAGCAGATGCTTTGAGCCGCAAATCTCATTGCAACTTGTTGCAACCTCTGTTAGAAGATGGATTCGATCTAATGCATCCTTTGGTGTTAAATAATATTGTTATCCAATGCACCTTGGATAGTGATATTATTGAGAGACAGAAATCAGACAAAGAGCTTATGCAAACCAAACAAAGGTTGGAAACCAGTGAGTCTCTGAATTTCAAAGTGGATGAGAAAGAAGTCCTATGGTTCAATCAACGTTTGGTAGTTCCTAAAGATCAGGCTCTGCGAGATAGAATCCCCAACGAAGCACATAACTCTAAGTTATCAATTCACCCTGACAGTAGTAAGATGTATCATGACCTCAGGACAAGGTATTGGTGGTAAAAAATGAAGTTGGATATTGCGGAGTATGTCGCAAAGTGTGATATGTGTTGTCGCATTAAGGCCGTACACATGAAACCTGCCGGTTTGTTACAACCTCTATCTTTACCTGAGTGGAAGTGGGAAGATATCAGTATGGACTTCATCACAAGGTTACCTACCACTTCCAAAGGGAATGACTCAATATGGGTTATCGTTGATCGCTTAACCAAGGTAGCTCACTTCATACCAGTCAAGGTTACCCATCGACCGCATCAGTATGCAGAGTTGTATGTTCAGAATATCCTAAGGTTACATGGTATCCCCAAAAACGATCATATCCGACAGAGGATCTTAGTTGATCGCACGTTTTTGGGAACAATTGCATAAAGAGTTGGGAACGAAGTTAATTCGAAGTTCAGCTTATCACCCTCAGACAGATGGACAAACTGAAAAAGTGAATCAAGTATTGGAAGACATGTTGAGGGCATGTGTTGTGTCAGCAACAGGATCTTGGGAGAAATGGTTACCTTTGGCAGAGTTCTCCTATAACAACGGTTACCAAGAAAGCATTAAGATGGCACCATTTGATGCCTTGTATGGACGCAAGTGTAGAACCCCCGTCAGTTGGGTTGAACGAGGAGACAAAGGATTCTATGGTACGGACTATGTCAAGGAGGTAGAAGAAATAGTTCGCGATGTTCAACAACATATCTATGCAGCTCAGTCTCGACAGAAAGGGTATACAGATCAAAGAAGGAGACCTTTGGAGTTTCAGGTTGGTGACTATATGTATCTTAAAGTATCACCTATGAGAGGCGTACGTCGCTTTGGGATTAAGAAGTTAGCACCCCGATATGTTGGACCGTATCGGATTGTTGCCAAGAAAGGAAAAGTAGCATATCAAGTACAGTTACCCACAGAGATGAGTGTTATCTTTCTAGTGTTCCATGTATCTCAGTTCAAGAAATGTCTTCGAGTTCCAGAAGAAGAAGCAGTTCAGAGTTCCGACATTGTGATCAGATCGGATTTGGAGTACAATGAGGAACCCTCAGAGATCTTGGATACCAAGACTAGAGTTACCAGGAACCGAGAAGTGAGAACTTTTAAAGTTCTTTGGAGTCATCATGGTCCCAATGATGCAACTTGGGAGACCGAGGCCTACCTAAGCACAAACTATCCCGTCTTTTATAATAAATGGTATAAAACCCAAATCTCGGGACGAGATTTCTTTAAGGGGGGAAGGGTTGTGACACCCTGTGTCAAGCTTGCATTAGGATCATCATTAGCCACTAAGCATAAGCATTGCATTCATGTTTATATATGACATCATTTCATGTGTGTTTGTTTATATTCTTCACACTAGAATTGAATAGGTGTTTTGGTGCTCTACTCTTGATCAACATGTTTAGCTACATTTACTATGCTTAGATTAATGAGTAAATTGTTTGTCTTGTTAATCACCTTGCCAAATTAAGCTTAGTTTATTTGTTAAGAATAAAAGTAATTCTTGTCTTAAATGGCTTAATTGGTTTTTAATCTAGAACCCTATAAGTTAATGGTTTTCAGAAAATGTGACCTACATGAAAAATGTAGAGCATATTATTCTGAACAACTTTGGTTTAAGTTCCAAATCTTAGTTTGGAGTTTTTGAAACTGTTTTGAAGCCATTTCAGTGTGAATCAAATAAAAGAAATGGGAAAAAGGAAAAGAAATCGGAAACGGGCCGAGTCTCACCTTTCGGCCCGCTTGGCTTTACCTGCGGCCCAGCCAGCGCCCCGCTCACGCCCGCGCGCCCCGCGCACGCACTGTGCACGTGCAACGCACGCGCCGCTCATGCGCGAGCGCCCGCGCCCGACCGTGGCTGTGCCGTACGTCGGCATCGCCTCGCTTCTGCCCTGCGCCACGCCGTGCCGTCAGCATTGCCTCTGCCGCTGCCGCACTGCGCCGCGCCACAGACACGCCGCGTCACCGCGCTGCCCTGCCTTCACGCCGTGCCATCGCGTCGCGTTAACACCGCCGCAACACTTGCCGCTGACCAGCGCCCGCTCCGTCTCGGTCGCGTCTGAGTGCGAATCCGCAGTAACGGCGCAAGGACCGAGCGTTGCGCCCTGCCAACACCCCTGCTCGCCACTCCCCGCCTCTGGCCGCGCCGTCACGTCGCCGGTGCCACACACGCCAGCTCCCCAACCAGACCTCGCCCCGTCCCGCTCGCCTTTAAACGTGAATCTGCGCTAATGGCGCCACGACCAAGGGCGGATCCTACTCGCCCAACAGCCGCGCGCCACAGACCGGCAGTGCTGCTGCACCCGCTCTGCCGCTCGGTCCACCGCGTCGTCGTGTCAGGGCCCCACCGGCCGTGCTGCTCGGCCACGACCAAGACAAGGGGGACGTGCACCTCCCCTCGCACCCCCACGCAGTCGCATTCGCACTGCCCCGCTCGCTCTGCGCTCGCCCTCGCCACGCCAGAGCACCGCGTGACCGCAAGATCCCTCTTCACTCGTTCGCCGCCATCCGAGCACCTCTGCTCGATCCACCTCGCACACCCTCTCGCCTTCGCCTCGCACACGCACTGCTCGCCTCGCCTTCGCCAGCCAAGCCTCGCTCACGCCTGAACGCCGCCGCCGTTCCTCGGCCCGCAGTCGCCACCGCACTGACCGAACCGCGTTCACCCCTCTCCGACCCAATTTCGTCACCTCCATCTTCGTGGAAGCTTCACATGATGTAGTAGAGGTGAGAACATCCTCCGTCTAGCTCTAGTTCACCTTGGAACGTCACAACACCGTTGTCCGTGCGCCATTACCGCCGCCGCGGAGCTCGCACGTGGTCGGACCTCCTCGGAGCTCCTTCGGCTCAACCAATGCTCGCGCTACACTCCCCACCACCGCGGTGCTCACGCAACCTCTAGCCTAGCACCCCACCGCTGGTAATCACCCCGCCGCTTCGCACCGCCGCATCACACCGCCATCGCGCACTGCCGGCTCGCTACAGGGCCACACCGGTTCAACCAACCCCACCAGTCGACGCGCGACGTCACCACGAGTCTAGCGCATCCAACCTCACCGCCGGCGAGCTCGCCGTCGGCGAGAACGAGCCGGTCAGCGCCGGTGCTCTGCCCTGGCTCGCTGCCAGGTGGACCCTGCGTTGACTGCGGGTCCCGCCTGTCAGTCCACCCTCCCGTGTGCACTGGGCCGATTCCATCACTGTTCATCCACAGGCCGAATTCTGAAATGCTTTTCTTTTTTCTATTTTCAGTAAATTGGTTAATGCTTGTTTATTTCATATCTGGAGTTTGGTAAATCCTAAAATGGTGAAATAAATGGTGTTAGAATATATAAATGAATATCTTCCGGTTAAAAATATAAAAGTAATTTTTGGAGAATATCTTGAGTACTGATGTTTTTATAATCCTTTTCTGCATTTACCAAAGTTAATTGTGTTCCTGCATGTAATGGTCAAATAAAAATGTGAAGTTTTTATGCTAGCTCTGTTATCCTTTGTAGAAGCTAGGAAAAATATAAGATGCCATGTTTATGTGGAGAATTAATTAGTTCTCTATTAAAATGTGTTTCTGTTGTTTTTTTAGATTAATTCCTATGGTAAATATGTGCATGTATAAATCATGAAACTTTTTGTGTAGTCTCTATATACCATGTTATATCTAGAAAAAATATAATATGTGGTATGTTGTATGGTAGAAAAGATACTTGTAGTTCAAGTGTTCTTTTCTAGGGTTTCCCTTGGAAATTCCTATAGAAAATAATCTGGTGGTGTTGATCATGGAACTTTCTTGATAAATATGTTTCCAAGTAAAGAACCTGTTAAAAATAAGATATAGCATGTTCCACCCTGTTAGCTAGTAGGTCTAGTTCTAAGTGCTTTTTCTGCATTTAAATTTATCTTTTTGTAACTGCTAGCTGGTAGCTTTGCTTTGGATAAACTCTCTACAGTAGCATCGAGTAGGCTTGTTCTATCCTCTGTAATTTTTGGTAGATTTTTCTGAGCAGTTTATAATAGGCTTGATGTGTAAAGTGGAACTAGCATGAATAGTTAGGTTAATTCTAAAAACAATCTTTGAGTGCTTAATTCTTGTTCAAGCATCATCCCTGCACCATCAAGTTTACTTATATGCATTGCAAACATCCAGGCTCAGTAGAGGAACCCCAGGTGCCAATTAAGTGCTAGGAGTTAGATGAATCCCAATTATTGCATTACCTTCCTTGACATTGCAATTACCTACCTTGTTAACCTGTTAAAATAAAATGTAAAAGCAACTGCTTAGCCTGCTTAGAATAAATGGTTACATTTATATTTATTTTAGTATTATCCCATGGGGGTGATACCGATCACGGTTGGCTATAATTGCTATCGTGGGAAAGAACCAATGGTAGTAATGAAATGCGGCCAACTGGAAGGAAGAGGCACCAAGTGGTTTAGACTTGGGTGCAGTCCGTTCGTTGGATCGTATAGGTTTGTATATGATGGTGGCCCTCTTACATATTCGAATACGCCCTTTCACATAGGGGCCGTTGGGAGTATCGACCCCTAAGCTGAGTAAACACTGTCCGGGCCGACTCTCAGTCTACTTCTGGCACCCTCTAGTTTGGAGATACGACCTGCCCCGTGGTGACCAATTGATTTCTCCAGTTGGGTGGGTTACTCTGAGATTGAGGCGGTACTACCTGGACTTTGTTGAGCGGTAACCCAATGCATGGACCCGACAGGGAAAGTGTGGGTGTGTGTTAAAGGTAATCTTGCCAGCTGGTTGTATATCGATTCGAGTCGCCGCCTCCCACCGGATAGTGGGGGATTATGCTGAGCTTCACCACGGTACAACTCCATATGGCATCGTAATGGTTCTACTAAAATATTGATGAAGGAATTGGATATGGTTTTATTATATTGGTTACTTAGATCAAGTGAGTGCTCTAGTACAGGTGCAAAACCTAGAGATAAATAATAGGATGGAAAATGGCTACTCTCTAATATTCTTAGTTGTTTCATCTTTCTCATGTTTCCACAAAAGCAATGTTTATCCAGATCCACATAAATAGCCATGCATATCCTTGGAGTCTTTATTTTCAGTTAGATGGGTAAGTCTAGCTGAGTACATTCCCGTACTCAGGGTTTATCCCGTTTGTTGCAGATGGCCAAGTATACTTTGGCTATTGTAAGCACTGTCTCTATCCTGTCGAAGGAGAAGAGGAGTAGGCTTTGGGCAAGGTCTTCTATGAGCTCATCTTTTGCTGTTGTTGGACGTGATCTCGTGGGCACCCTTATTTATTAATGGTACTAGTGTGGAGTGAAAACTTTGGGTTCGAGTTTTAAAACAATGTTTCATTTGGCCACAGGTGTTGTGGCGTGAGCAATACTTTATTTGGGACAAAGTGTTGTGATAACTTTATTTCGAACTTCAATTATTTCGTTTTAATGGTTCGCTCGTATGAATGTGCATACCTGAGTTTGCGCGATCTTGGTTAGAGATACGATTGTTAGAAATCCTTCGAGATTTCCGGACTACCGGGATTATATGGGCTCAAGTGTTTAAAGTGGTTGTTAATTCAACAACTTCGGTACTTGATCTCTTATAATTTGGACGGTTCTGCCACATTTTCTTTGGCAGTTGATTATTGCAGTGACAGTTGACAGTTGAGGCAGTGGTTCTTCTCGTGGTCGGCAATGCCACGCACAAAGAACGTCGGCCCCGTCCCCGGTAGTGGTGGTGACCCTCCACCTCCACCGTGTCCACCCACTGACCGGGGAAAGGGCAAGAAGAAGCTTGTGTTGAAGAAAAGGAAGAGGCCACTGATGGATCCAGCCTCAGTGGCAGCTCTAGCACAACAAAGGCAGCAGAGGATGCCGAGCAGGGTGGACGTCGTGCCGGCTTGAGGATAGGTTCCTCTCCTAGCCGTGGAGCACGTCGTGAGTTCCCTGCTCACACCGAGACAGAGGTCCCTCCAGAGACAGAGACAGAGCCACCAGAGGCTACTGAGGGAGACGAGGCTGAGCAGGCAGATACCTCAGGGCACTCGTCAGTCCAGGAGCTTATGGCTCGGCGAGTCACACGTGCTCGTGGCTCGGAGCCACCTTCTAGGCCCGAGGGTCCACGGCGCAATGACAGACCTCCACCACAATCTAGTCTGCCAGATCCCGTGAGGCACCAGGTCCATACACTTTCAGCGAAGTAGATTCAGTAGATGAGGTTTGCAGACTTCTAGACTTGGTTCCCAGCTTGACGCGACCCTCGTGCTAGTCCTGACTTCTACACCATTGTGCACAAGGTTTTTGAAACTTTCTTCTAAGTCTTGTAACAATGATTCAGGTTCTTTTGTTTTGATTACCACATCGTCAATGTAAGTTGTGACAGAACCGCCCAAATTATAAGAGATCAAGTACTAAAGTAGCCGAATTAACTGCCACTAAGAGCACTTGAGCCCATATAATCCCGGTAGTCCGCCGAGTGTCCCGAAAGACCTCGGTTAAATCAACGTCACACCAAGGATCACTAAATTAAGTAAATACAAATCACTAATCTCAGAGTTTGCGGCGGAATAGAATTTACATTTGAGTTCACAAATAAATAATACAAGGTTGGGTTCAAAATCCTTTTAGTAAGACAACATAGCTTTGAAATGATTGGTATAATATAAGTTGAAACATATTGCTAGCTTAAATCACATCCTCCAACAACAACATAGAGATAAGAGAAATAATATAGAATCACCGTGCCCACCAGTGGTTAGCCACACCTTCAGCAGTATGAGTCCTTCACCTGCAACAAGGTGGGATAAACCCTGAGTACTAGAATGTACTCAGCTAGGCTTACCCGTCTAACTAAAAATAAAGACTCCAAGGATATGCATGGTTGTATCTGGAGTTGGGTAAGCTTTACTTTGCAAAAATGTTTAATTAAAGGAGTTCACTTTAATGATTAAATGAGCAGTCATATTTTATCCTACTATTTATCTCTAGGTTATTGCACCTGTACTAGAGCACTCACTTGATCTAATCAAACAATAGTATAATACCATATCAAATTTCATTTTCAATATTTTAGTAGAACCATCATCGATGTTGCATGGAGTTGTACCGTGTTGAAGCTCGGCATAATCCCCCACTATCGGTTGGAGGCGACGACTCGAATCGATATACAACCAGCTGGTAAGATTACCTTTAACACACGCCCACACTTTCCCCGTCGGGTCCATGCATTGGGTCACCGCTCAACACTGCCCAGGTAGTACGTCGCGAGCTCAGCGTAATCCACCCAATTGGAGAAATCAGTTGGCCACCATGGGCAGGTCGTATCTCCAAACTAAAGGGAGCCAAAAGTAGACTGAGAGTCGGCCTGGACAGTGTTTACTTGGCTTCAGGGTCAATACTCCCAACGGCCCCTATGTGAAAGGGCGCATTCGAATATGTAAGAGGGCCACCATCGTATACAAACCTATACGATCCAACGGACGGACTGCCCCAAAGTCTAAACCACTTGGTGCCCTTACCTTTTAGTTGACCGCATTTCATTACTACCATTGGTTCTTTCCCACCATAGCAAAGTATAGCCAATCGGTATTACCCTCATGGGATAATACTATAAATATAAATGTAACCATTTATTCAAACAGGCTAAGCAGTTGCTTTTACTTTTATTTATCAGGTTAACAAGGTAGGTAATTCAAATATCAAGGGAGGTAATGTATCAACTGGGATTCAATCAACTCCTAGCACCTAATGCATCACAGTATAAAAGTACTCAAGTAGATTAATTTATAAAACAATGGGAGGCTTAAGGATGCTCTGGGGCTTACCTGGGACCAACACTAGGTTAGTGTTTGTTAGAGGTCACTTGCTTGGCGAGAACCGACGAAGACACTTCCATCTTCGGACTTCGTCCTTCAACAATACCTTCGGTTAGCTCCAAGCGTCACGTCCTTCACGTATGTACTTATCGTACCTAAATGAAATGTCGATGCACGTGCATGAATGCGAGAAAAAGATAACACAGACTACATATATAACTATTCAACACAAGCATAAAATCAAACATGATATACACATAAGCACTTGGAATTATTTAGCCAAGTATCACTCAACACAACATAAGCGATACAAGCACATTTTAAGACATACCTAGTCACTTAGAATTACTTAGCTAATTATCACCAAACTTAACATAGAAGATAACAAGCACATAGAGCATAGTATACTATTAATATAAAGTCACACCATGACAAGTATTCACCCAACAAGTTTACTTAACACACTTAGCTAGCAAGAACAAGTTAAGATAACTATCTTAGATATGCAACTTTGGGACAGCAACACTACAGTAGCTGTTTAAGCCATAACTGGAGTTATACTAACCCGATAAACATGATTCTTATATATTTGAAAATCTAATTAAGTTGTCTACAACTTTCTTATAAACATGCAAAGGTGATTTAATAGTTAAGCAACTCAAAATAAAAGAAGTAGGCATCTCTGTCCAAAAGTGGACAGATTTGACCATCCTTCTTAAAACTGCTATAACTCAAGATCCAGACATCCTAAAAATATGAATATGAACAATCTGGAAAGCTTATGAAAAGCACTATAAATTATTCAATATTAGAAATTTATGATTTAGAGCTTAATTTAGTTCAAAACCACTTTGAATCAGATCTATCCAGAGAATAGGGCAGATTCAACTTGCAACTTAATAAATGCATTTCTCTCAAAATACTAGAGATATGGCCTTGAAATTTTAACACAAGATAGCTAGTAATATTATCTACAACTTTGGTATTCATCATACCAACAGAAAACATCATTTAATACATGATACAATTTATATTCTAACAACTATGCATGCAGCCAAAACAGAAATATGACAAACTTGATATTTTTATAGATCCTAAACCATTCAACAAACAGCCATGAAACTTTAACCAAACATCAATCATCATATAAGGAATATACCATAATTATTTCTTAATTTTAGGAACAATTCTCGACTGCGATAAATATTTAAATCACATAACCATGCTTCTAAAATAGCAGCACACAAAAATATTTTTATCACAATAAAATCAAACTGAAACATAGCATGCAACAGATCTAGTGCATAGAGAATTTAACAAGGATTCCAAAAAGTCTGAAACCACTATCATACGATTTTTGGTTGATTTTATACGGATTTACAAAGTTCATGCATTGAATCTGAAAATAATTACGGAAATAAAAATTGCATCAGGCACCCTGCATTATCAAGCAATAAATAAATGACACATATGTAAAAGCATTAGTCATGACATTTATGCAGAGTAAAATAGAATAAGAGCTTCTATTTGCATCCATGCCCTTTCTACATGGTTTTCACGGGAGATCGTCGGGGGATTTCTCTGGACGACGGATGACGGAGGATTCCGGTGGCCGGGGATGGTGCAGCGGTGGCCGATTAGATGCTGTGGTGGCCGACCAGGGAGGAGATGCCGCAGCACGGCATTAGCAGCAGCTCTGCGCTGCCTGCTGCACGCAGCGCTCCCGGGCAAGCGTGTGCTCACCGACGAGGCACGGCAAGGCCGCGGCGCAGGGATGCAGGGACGCATCGCGGGAGCGGCTCCCGGCCAGTAGCGCGGGGGAGGCAGGGACAGGGGCACTGCCCTGCTGCAGCCCGCGTGGACGAAGAGCCCCTGGCCCTCCTGGCCAGCGACAACAGTAGCAGCGCCGGCAGCGCCAGCGGCCACGGGAAACGCTCGCGTAGGCGGGCGAGCGCTTCGGCAGAAGCCACGGGAGCTCCGCAGGGGCTCGTGCAGGGGCGCGGTGTCGGGCCTGCGGGCGCGGCTCGCACGAGGCGTGCGCTGCGCGGCCAGAGCAGGGAGGCACGTCGAGCGGGAGGGAGAAGGGTAGCTCGGCGGGGAGGCAGGGACAGGGGCACTGCCCTGCTGCAGCCCGCGTGGACGAAGAGCCCCTGGCCCTCCTGGCCAGCGACAACAGTAGCAGCGCCGGCAGTGCCAGCGGCCACGGGAAACGCTCGCGTAGGCGGGCGAGCGCTTCGGCAGAAGCCACGGGAGCTCCGCAGGGGCTCGCGCAGGGGCGCGGTGTCGGGCCTGCGGGCGCGGCTCGCACGAGGCGTGTGCTGCGCGGCCAGAGCAGGGAGGCACGTCGAGCGGGAGGGAGAAGGGTAGCTCGGGAGAGCTTTCTGCTCAGCAGAAGGGAGGGAGAAGAGAGAGTGGCGTGTGGGAGAGAGTAGGGATGGAGGAAGGGAGAGGGAGCCGGCTCTGCTTTTTTCTGCCGAGGCAGGGGACACGAGGCAGGTGACGAGATGGCCCGGGTATGGGCGCTAGGTGGAGCGAGGGATGGTGGGTGGTCGGCCGTGACCGACGTTTATTTTTTCTTTCCTTTTTACTTCCCCACCAAATTCATTAATTGACACTTTCTCATGTTTTTCTTTCCAAAATTACAAACCGTAAATCCAAAAATTCATCTGAATATCGTGTTGCAAAGATCTCGACGAACAGAGCACTTTGGTTTAAGAACCACCGCCAAACTCCAAACGGTTTGCATATTATGAGTTCCCGGAGAAAACATCGCGGTACCAAAAACTGGCATTCTGACGATCTTCGGGGATCTGTTTCACTATTTTCTGCTCTGATTCAGGTCTTGATGTTTGAACGAGATTCTTTCGTCTTTATCCAATCTACAAGTTTTCTTTAAGTTGTGTCGACATGCGAGATCTCCAAAATGTCGGTCAAAGTTGATTAAAAACATCTTCGGTTGCGCTCGGATCAGGGTACGGATTATTTTCCGGTCATTTTCTCTGTTTCCGAGCAACATGAATCTTTCACGACTTTTGTTGTAGAGTTCAACTTGAGACTTTTGAGCAAGGTTGCAAGACTTGGTTGACCTCATATAATTATACCCCCTTCATAAAGTAATCCGGGTAATTCTAAAAGTCATCATTCCATGTGGTGTTTTACTTCCAAAGTGTACCAAACTTTTCCAACGATTCATATCGATAGAAATAGAGATAAGACACGTATCATAAATATATTCTCATAATTTCCCGATATATGAACTATAGTCTCTGATTTCCTTCTGATCTGACTTTATTAGGCTTAATCACTTTTTAGCCAGTGATTAAAATTGAGGGTGTTACATAAGCTTCGGCGTTTCTTCCAATTTGATATCCAAAGCAGGTTTGTATTGTTCTTTGATATGTTGCTCCTGCATTCTTTAGTCCAAACGGCATTGACTTGTAGCAATATGCTCCGAAGGGTGTTATAAAAGATGTTTTGCTTTGATCCTCTTCTCTTAGTGATATTTGATGGCACCCCGAGTAGCAGTCTAGGAAAGATAGTAATGATGATCCCGTTGTTGAATCTATGACTTGGTCAATCCTTGGTGGCCCATATGGGTCTTTTGAGCAATGTTTGTTAAGATCCGTATAATCAACGCACATACGCCATTCCTTTGAGTTCTTTTTCTCTACTAAGACTGGGTTTGCTAACCAATCCGGGTTGATTATTTCTTTGATGAATCCTGCTGCTAGTAGCTTTGTAATTTCCTTTTTGATTGTCGCTTTTCTGTCTGGAGCGAATCTGCGTAACTTCTGTTTCACTGGTCTTGAGCCTTTGTTTGTGTCAATTTTGTGCTGAGCCAACTCCTTTGGGACCCCTGGCATGTATGTGGGTTTCCATGCGAATATATCTCTATTGTCCCTTAGAAAGTTGGTGAGCGCGAGTTCCTATTTGGGGTTCAGATTTGCACTGATTATTGATGTCTTATCTGCATCCCCAGTCAACAGGTCGATTGTCTTTGTAGCAGCTTCTTTTGGAGGTGTGAAGTTATTTGGCTTTTTAGCTAGTATTTGTATTTCATCTGGATTCATTTCTTCGACTTTCTTCGCAATGTCTTCTTTCTCTTTATAGTTCTTTAATTTCTCTGATATTTGTATGGCTTGTACATCACAGTCATAAGCCTTCCTTAGGTCTCCCTTTAGTGACAGAACTCCTTTTGTTGTTGGCATTTTGAGCAATAGATATGGGTAGTGGGGTACTGCCATGTATCTTGTGAGTGCTAGTCTTCCGAGGATTGCATGATAGCATGATTCAAAATCTGCCACCTCAAACTTAATGAATTATGTTCGGATTTGTCTGGTGTCCCAAAGGTGACTGGTAAGGTTATCTGCCCCAACAGCATAGAAGCTCTTCCGGGTACTATCCCATAAAAGGGTATACTTGTTATTGTGATCATGCTTTCATAGTCCAAGTTCATTTTTCCCAAGGTGTCTGCAAAGATTATATTTAATCCTGCTCCTCCGTTGATGAGTACTTTGGACACTGCCACTCCCGCTATCATTGGTCCCATTACTAGGGGATAGTAGCCAGCGTTCGCCGTGCTCGTCCACTGGTCCTCTCTTGTGAATTGGATTGGGTACTCTAACCAATCCAGGTATCTTGGTGTAGCTGGTTCGGCTGCCATGATGGTTATGTGGGCTAGCCTTTCTTGTCTTTTACTTCTTGTATATGATGCTCCGGAAAAGATTACGGCTAATTGTCGTTGGGGTTCTTGATAATTTCCTTCTGCCTTCTTTGTATCCTTTCCGAGTTCACATGCTTTTTGTTCCGAGTTGTTTGTGTGTGTATCTTCTTTCTTTGCAAATCTGCATTGAAAGGTGTTGCATTCGACTAGCTTGTGCCCTGCATAAGGATGTATATGGCATGGTAGGTCTTCTATTCTCTCTGCTAGCTTTATTGCGTAGTTGTTTCCTTGATAGTTGTTGTTTGAGTACCTATTACTCTGGTTTGTGTCCCTATTGTTGTTGTAATTGTTGTTGTACCCTCCTATGTCACTGTCGTTGTATCTTCTTTTGTTATCTGCTACTGCCACCATGTTATCTTATCTTGGCCTTTTATCTTGAGGTCTAAAATATGATCTTATATTTTCATGATAATCTCGGGTGAATCTGTGCCGAGTTCTTTCTTCTAATGATATCATTTTTTCGACGGCTTTTTTTGAAATCTTCATTGGATCTTGGATTTTCATTGAAATAGTCCTTCAACTGCCAATTTGCTTGAATTCCATCGACGAATGTTTCTATTACTTCCCTATCAGTGATATCTGAGCTCTAAGTTCTTCAAACCTTCGATAGTATTCCCGTAAAGTTTTCCCTTTCTTTGTTTTATATTTTTCAACTTTGCTGCTGTCATGGGGTGTGTTATTATTGTTGACGGTAAGAATGAAATACTTTTACATACTCAAAACCGTCAACAAAGGACCATTTCGGGAACCGAATAAGCAAAGAAGAAATTATTTGGTTCAAATAATTTGGTTCCACATGTATATGTCCTCTATTTGAATGTAGGCACAAAACATAATGATTGGGGGCTCAACATGACATATTTCGAAGTATGGAAAATGTCCAAATCCAATACACCATCATGATGAACATCACCTCTAGAAGCTACCTGCAAAAGATGAGCTTATTTGGCCACAAAAGACGATCGACCGATCTCACTTTGGGCCCAATTTTGCACAGTAGAATCCACACCTATCAAGGAGGTCCCACACCAAAGGGGAGGCCCAAAGCCCTCTAAAGGAGGTCGGCCGACCTCAAGTATGGGTCCAGAGGCTACTCATAGACCCCCTGACTAGTGGGGACACCTTCTAGAAGAAAGGGGCAGGTCCCACCTGCAGAGGGAGGTCAGCCGACCTGGCCTTGGTGCCCAAAAGATGCCCCAAGCTCTCCACTGCCTTCCTGCATGACGCCATGCATCAACTTGATCTCCACCCTTGGTTTAAGACGATTACAATGACGGTTTGATCCTATGGTGGCTGATGAAGGTGACGCGGATCGCTAACGTGGCACCGGAGTAGCCCCTACTCCACCTCTAGCTATAAATACCCCCGAGGCCTTCACTTGTAATCATGCCTCATTGGAGAAACTACTTAGCTTAGCGTAGCTCTGCAGTAGTGCTATGCTAGTTGGAAGAGAGTGAGGAGAGCCAGGAGGAGAGCCGGGCCTGTCTGGCGTCTTCTCCGAGCTGTACCTCAGCGGATGCAATACTCTTGTAAGTTCAACACTTGTAAGTGATTCCTCCGAGTTCTTTATAGCATTTAATACTCTACTTCTGGCATAGCTGTTATACATCTTTTCGCACTTGTCCATCGCTTTACTTTAAGTAGAGTGCTTTAGCCTTAACGTGGGGATAGAGTAGTAAGAATAATGTAGACGTGGTGTCTAGACTAGATCTTGCCTTTGTAAACCGCTTATCGTACAGATTGTTTGTGGTAGCTAGTAGGTGGTGACAGCCCTATCTAGTCCTCGTATTCCACCACGTGTGTAAGATAAGTTCTTAAAAGGTAGGGCCTCAATACAACATGATGGCGCGGTCCGGTTAGAGTTTTGCCCTCCTTCTCATCTATCCCATCGCCTTCTGCAAGAGAAGGGCTGATAAAGCCAGTATAACCAGCTATACCTTGTTAGATATCTTTGCTATATCGAACCTCTCAACCCAGTTATCATAGTCTCCCTTGATTCGTCATAGGACATATTCATAATTCTAGTTAACTCACTTCTCGTTCCCTGTGGAAAATACGATACCTGGAATACTCCCGGTGAAAGCTACACTTGACAACAGTATGCTTGCGGTCTTTTATCTATTTGCCACCTTTGGTGTCAACAATTATCCCTGCGAAGTTGTTATAGAAAGCTTCTTGCAAGTCTTCCCAGTATCTGATTGATCTTGGTTTTAGCTTGTCGGACCATTGTAAGGGCATGGCTTCAAGTGCCATTGGAAAGTATAAAGCCTTGATGTCATTGTCTCCTCCCGCGAGTTCAATGGACTGCGAGTAGACTCTTATCCATTGTCTGGGTTCTACCTTACCATTATATTTGGAGTGATTTGCCGGTTTGAATTTGTGTGGCAACTTCATTGTTTGCAGTCTTCCCGCGAAGCATGGAAATTTGTCGTATTGTTCTGTTCAATTGAAGTCGGGTGACCAGTCTCTTCTATAGTAATCCCGATCCCCTCTGTACTCGGATTCTCCGTAATCTTCTGGGTAGTGTTGGCTCCATTCTGGGCCGTTTTGCTCTATTAGTCTGAGGTGTCGCTCATGTTTTCGGATGTTTGAGCAACTTCTGTTTTTCCTAGTCTGTGAAATATTGATTTTTTAGGTGGTTGTCCATCTTGTTGTTCTTGCGGTGCGTCACCGTCGGATTGTTGGTTGAGATTTCCGACTTCTTTATTCTGTTCTTCTGTGATTCTTTCTTCTTTAGTCAATATGTTTAGTTCTTTTGTCAACTTTTCGATTCTTATTCTTTTCGTATTCTTCACGGATTCTCTTTTCGCTTTCTTCCTATTCTATTCTTTTAGTTCTGCCTTGTACTTGTTCTAGATCTGCTTTCTTTGAGCAGCCCTGTTTCTTCTTCCTGCCTTTGCCTTGTTCTTTTTTAGTCTTGCAGCCTTGTTGTCGTTGGTTTCATTATCACCTCCTTCTTCGTCGTCTGAGATGTCCCCTTCTGATTCATCTGATGATTTCAAATCTGGTATCTGTGGGGGTTCCAGGTATGGTTCTAGCTCTGCCATGTATACAATGCGTCCTCTCCAAGTTCTTTTTGCTTGCTGGTTCTTTTTTCTTGGCCCACATGATGGTCCATAATAGATTCTGAGTTCTTTTCCTACTTGGAATGGTAGTTCTTCATCTTGGATTTGTGATTTGGAGAGTGGTTTGGCTAGTGTACGATGCATCCTTCTAGAGTTGTTGACATTATCATTCCTTCCTGAGCGCCTTTTAGGGTTATGCTCCTTGTCATCACCTTCCAAAGAAGTTGTTCGTGTGTGGCTGCAGAGTTACGTAGCCCGTACAGACCCGAGTACTTGTTTATTCCCGAGTTGTTTTCGTCTCCGATTGTCGTTCGGTTGCGTACTTCGACTCAGGTTGTGTCTAGTCTTTCCGTGTTCAACTCGGGATCGGTGTGCGATGGTGTCTCCCTTTCTGAATCGGTCTCGTATCCGTCTTCTTCTCTTGTCCTAGTTGGTTTCGAAATTGTGAGGTTTTTGACTTTCCGGTCTAGCTCTTGGAGATCTTGTTTGATCTTTTCGTTGGATCCTTCTTCTTCTCGGAGTCGGCTTTGAATCTTTCAGTCATCGTTGATCTCGCAAATACATGATCTGAAGAAAAATGTTGATTTCGTCGATTTTGTCATCTTGAGGTCATAGTCCACCAAGCTTTCGAAAAAAATTCATCGAAAGCACCTACCTGACGCGCCAGCTGTCGATGTTTTACCACCGATAGCCTGCCACGAGGTTACTGTTGGGGATATAACCTCGGCATATCCCCAGGGACCTTCTTGGGCCCAGCCCACGAGGCCTTGCGGCACGCGACCAACCCGTCGTGCTCGCTAAGGACTCCGAAGAAGACTTGCTCACCAAGGAAGATCCTAGTAGATAGACTCGGATCCCTCGCCATAGGGAATCGACCGTAATGTGTTAGGATATGAAAATTGTAACCCTGCTCTCTGGCTATATAAGGCGAGCAGGGACCCCCCCTCGAAAACACCAGAGAACCTCTCTCAGATCATCTACAGATCTTGTAACCTGATATACGAGATCAATCTAGCCACCAGAACACAGGACGTAGGGTATTACGGCGGTTTGCCAGCCCGAACCTATCTAAATTGCAGTGTCTACGCTCTTTGTGTTACGCTTGATTGCCGTCGCCACACCTCCGCCTAACAATCTACTACCGTGGGGTACCCCCTAGGTAGACTGCGACGCATATTTTGTCAACAGTTGGCGCGCTAGGTAGGGGGCGTGTGCATCGACTTCGTGGCTCGTCAAGCGGTCACCTTCCCAGATTCGATGGTCCTTCCGGCGCCTGGCACCATGATCCAGATCGGATCTATGTCTTGGACCATCGGATCCGCGCCACGCGGGGTAAGTCCACCACCATCTCTGCGTCATCCCGCCATACCGAAATACCGTCCACGTAAAGACGTCAACATCGACGACCTGATCGGCGCCGTCGATCGCGCCAACGCCGGAATCATCAGCTGCATCGACCTTGTCCAGGCGGCGCGACGTCGACTTCCAGGTCACCACGGTCGCCGACCACGCCTCCGTAGGTCTCCGCCGAAGATAATGGTCGCGATGACCAGGGACACTCGTCCCTCCCTAATGATGCCCTATAGGCTCGGTAATCAGGCCGCTGTCTTCCAGCACCAAACGCATCGACTGATCTCCGAATAGATTCACCCAGCACCCATCGTGAACACCGTCATCATCTCCCCGATCTCTGACGACTCCGACCAGGCAGTTTCCCTCGTTGGCACGGCCTCTTCAGGAATGGTCGATTCTGGGAGGCCTGAGACACCTGATCCCTCCAGGTCGACCAGTAACTTCACAGAGTCCCCCCCAAGCTTCGGGAGGATGATTCTCCAAGCCTCGTCCAGTAGCACCCCCCTGTGATAACGAGACAGAGGCGATTCCCATCTTCTCCAGCGATCCACCGGCTGACGAGCTCAGTAATAATTCGGCAGAAATCCCCCACACCAACCAAGACGACACCGCACGAAGCAGGAAGGGCGGGCGACGCCACTTTTGTTCCCCGGAACACAAAAGGGACAAAGACCGCCGACCAGACCACCTCAGCGATGGAAGAGCTGGTTATCAACGGAACTACCGATCCGGCAACTCCGAGCGCCACTCGCAGAGGCAAGATTACAGGCAAAACGACCACTACTTCGCCAACCCGAGCGCCAGACTAGGAATAGACTATGACGCTAGTTATGAAAGAATCCTTGACGGGCCATGTCCCATACACAGGGACTCTAGGCACTCTATGCGTGAGTGCGATCTCCTTGAGGCGGCGATAAGATAAAAAGACAAGAGAGCAAAGAAGGACGACTCCAGCAAGGGCGAAGACCGAGATCCAACAACACCCAAGTTCCGACCACCTTCAATGACGTACTCCATCTTCGGGGGCAGTATGGTTACTGAAGGAGAAAGGCGACGTCGTCAAGTTCCCAAGGACATTTACTCGTTCATCACCAAAGATGATGACTCGGCCAACGCCCGGTACCTAGGCTGGTCGGAGCAGACTATTAGCTTCTCAGCGGAAGACGAGTGGGCAGATTACAGGTACCCTGGTCGATTCCCACTCATCATCGACCCGACCATTGCCATGTGCCGCTTCAGGAAGGTGCTAGTCAACGGTGGCAGTGCATTAAACATCATCTTCGCCGACGCATTCCGCCAGCTCGATTATTCAAAGAAGGACCTCCTGCCGGCAAACTTCCCTTTTTGGGGTATAGTCCCAGACAAAGCATCCACACAAGTAGGACAAATTACGCTCCCGGTACAACTCGGCGACCAGAATCACTTCAGAATCGAGAATATAAACTTCATCGTCGCTGACTTCCAAATAGCTTACCATGCAATCCTCGGCCGACCGGCACTCGCAAAGCTTATGGCCGTGCCACATTACACCTATATGGTGCTCATAATACCAACACAGCAAGGCGTCCTAAGCCTCTGCACCGATCTGAAAGTCGCATATGAGTGTGAACAACAAACAATAAACGCCGCCGCGAGGCCCCGCCCCAACGACAAATACAACTCCAGCACTACCGACAACCCCACCGCCAAGAGGCCGAAGGAAATACAAGCGTTAACAACCAACGTCGACCTACACACATGAAGATCCACGCGATAGGCAATACAAGCAGTTTAGGCACTTGAAGAGGTCCAATAAAGTTTGTACCGGTTATCCCCGATGAATAAATAAAGTGATTTGTTCTTCTTTGCCCTTTATACATACCCCGACTCCAACAAAACATCCATGGCGACCCAATGTCTACAAAGGAATATACGGTGTTCCACGACCTCTCCAAAACACTCCCACAGTGTTTCGACGACCTCTCCAAACGCATAACGGCGTTCTCCAAACAGCCTGGCCATAACCGAAAACCTTCAAATCTGGTCTATCAACTTCATAACGTATAGAATTAGCTACCCTATACGCTACGATCATGTTGATAGACCTCTCAGATGATGCATCTCTATCAAACGAGACATCACCTGAGTTGAAGGCTATGTGGATGTGCGCCCAGAATCTGTATACGACCACGGTACGGGCGACGACTCTACAAGAAGCATGGCTTTGTGCCAGCGTCTGCAGGAACGGTCTCCACAGGCCCTAGTCACGCCACGATCGAGCCTCTCGGAAAAGGGTTCTGTCCCTAGCACCACCTTAAGTGTGCATGAGTTGTTCGCCCTCTGCGCCGCGGGTTGCTAGAACCTTAGCCCCCTGGTAATCTCCATGGTACCTACGCGTGAAGTAGCTTGGGGCTCTACGATCTGGGCCACGGGGAACCCGGGGCCGAACGATTCATCGCTACGGCTCACGACTCAGGAGGCACGACAGGGCATACAAGTGAAACAAAAGCTCACCACCCGGATATTTTACACCTTTGTAGTTTTCACTTACACGCCCGAATTAATGTATCCATGATACAAACTACCGCTACCCAGCAGAGAACAAATCAACATCTTTAGCTACAACTTCCACGACATGATCGGCAGCCGCCTCCAGACAATCTGCATCCCAATCCGATGTCCCTGACGCGAACCCGATCTCCACGCGACCAAGCTTGATCTTGGGATAATGAGATTGCAACATAGCCATGCCATGAGCAGCCACACTCCACGCCGTCGAAGTTGTAAACAATTGAAGTCTGACCCACAGGCCGCAAACCCCCGCTAACACACTCTCCATGGTCACCCGGCCAACGGGTTTTGGAATGAGCTCCTGACCATGCATCAACACACCTTACCACAGGGAGATCTCACGCGCCAGCGACTAGAAGTTGTCTTAATAGGAACCCACTTTCGCCTGCAGGTCTGCAAATTGAAGACGAACATTGTCCAAGTGAACTGTGGAAGTAGCAAACACCAAGCAAGGAAGCCATTCAAAAGTAACAACAGGCAGTGAAATGATACCTTTGTGCATCTCCCTTATATTGTACATCTCTTGCTCGGCAGCATCAGCCCTCTCCTCCGCGGGGCGTTTTGCCTTTTGAGCATCAAGCAGTTCTATGCGACAAGCGAGAAAAATTATCACAAAGACAAGACACCAACATTCAAAGCCACGGAGAACGAAGACTTACGAATGCGAAGATCGTCAATGAACGATTGAAGCTCGCTAGTCTCCCGCTCTTGGTCTCAAACTGCGGCCCTTAACACTTCCGAGCACCGGTGCGTCGCGTCCAAACTTTCCTCCAGCCCCGCAAACTGACCCTCGACACGAGCAACGTCACCACGAAGACGCTCATTCTCAGAGGACAGCTTCGCAAGCACGTCGGCCATCATCTTACGCTCCCTCCAGGACTCAAACAACCCCTGCGATGACACAGCAACAAGCTATATAGAAGAAGCACAGAGACAACGCACAACTAAGCCAAGAGTCTGAAGCTACCTTGAATCGTCCGAGCATATCGCTAGCATCGCTAAGGAGGGCAGCCTCTTCCTCCTCAACCTCGTCATCCTCGACAACAACAAAGTCATCACCATCACGACGAAAAGTATGAAATGGCATCACCTTCGGGTCGTTTTCGGCACGAGGAATCTCCTCCACTACCTCCGGCTCCTCATGCACCATCGTCGACCCCTTCCTCATCTCCGGCCTTGGATCCGACGCCAAAAATGATGATGACTCCAGCATAAAACCACAACCTGGCTCTGTATCTTGAGCTCCGGAGCCATCGGCACCATCACCAAACACAGCCCCCTCACTCGAAGCAGGATTCTCCTCACAAGTTGGGGATCAGCTGGTGCAGCGGCACTACCTCTCCCTGAGCCGCCACATGCTCCCCCAGCGACATCCGACCCATTGTCAAAAGACTCCACCGGATCCTCGGAATTTGGCACTCTATCAAAAGCAGCATTATAAGAGAATTGACAAAAGCAACTAAGACTCAGACAAAAATGAAGTACTCACAGATAACATTTCCGACGACCCCTCACGAATCGCTGACCTGGAACCCCCTCCGCGAAGCCTGATGAAGCACCCGTAGGCGGACGCTCCGACGACGCAGCAGGATGCTCCACTCCAAGGAAATCACAGGCAGCCACCTTGGGACCCGAGCGTGAACACCCCTCTCCGTCCAAGCTCGTGGTCGGCACATCACCCCCACCCAATCCCTCATAAGACGAATCAGACATCGAGAAGTTCAGATGGGCAGCGCCCTCGTTGATAACAAACTCGCCCCCAGTCTTCACTGACGGTTTCATCTTTTTGCGGGGCACATCAGTTGGGCGCTTTCCGACATGATCGCCAAGAACTCGGCGTTTCTTATCCAAGGGCCTATGTGCCACACCCTCATTGGAAGACTCGCGACCACCTCCACCAAGTATATCCCCCATAGTCCTTGACTGATCCACACCGAGGGGCCACTCCGCCGACGGAACTCGGGAAACAAAGACTGTACGATCCTGACCAAGAAGATCAAAAATCCCAAAAGTTAGACGACCGCTACAAAGGCAAAATCAAAACTCACCGATGGCGGAGGCAGGCCAGCACGAAACGCATCCCGTGATCTCTTCAGATAGGGCAAGGAAAGATCAAAAATTATAGAAACACGATCAAATCCTTCTTCTTGCTCCAACATTTGGGGCACTTCGCGGGTAGGGTCACTACGACCAGTGTAAAGAAAGGCAGGATGAACCCTGTTCTTACAAGGCTGGCAGCGTCTCATCACAAAATTCTAACCAACCAAAAAACCATCAACCAACGACCGGTCCATCAACATTAGTAGATCCTTCACCTGGTCCATCGCCGCCTTCGAAGGAGTCGCCGACCAGCGAGGCTGCGACACTGGGATATCTGCCGGATCACCACGCGCACATGGCTCCTCCTGGGGGACATAGAACCAGCAAGACTTGTACTCCGGAACCTTCGAAGGCAACAGAGTAGCAATGTACACATCCGCCATACCCTCCCGAAGCTGAAGATATATGGAGCCAACAATCCGCGATGTGGCGGTCCCAGTCCGCTTGAGCCAGAAGAAATAACGAAACAACTCGAAATGCGGCTCGATCCCCAGATACGCCTCACAGAAATGCACAAAAACGGAAACATGCAATACTGAGTTGGGATGGAGGTTGCATAACGCAATCTTGTAATACTCCAAGAGATCGCGAAGAAAAGGATGAACCGGAACCCCAAATCCACGCCAAAAGAAGGACTCAAAGACGACAAGCTCACCAGTGTTAGGAGTCGGGAACTCCGCATCAGTCGCCGCCCTCCAATCCACAAGAGACTTATCCTGAAGAATACCAGCAGTAACAAGAAGCTGAATATCCTCCTCCTCCAAAGTACATTTGGTCCAATGCTCGGCCCAATCCGGAAGCACATCCACCATCTTCGAAGCTTTTCCCCCCTTCTTCACCGATGCGCGAGTACTCGGCCCCTTCCGAGGAGCCATAGATAGGGAAGAGGATATAACTACGGTAACCTGGCCGACACGGTTGACGGGGCTACACACACAAACACGCTCGGGGACTCCGTCAACACCGACTACCACCCTCAGTGTTAGTTGCATTCCCGACCAGGCTCGGGGACTTTGTCCAGTTCCACATCAAGCAAGGTTTGGGGACTGCGACCAGGGCACCAGAGAACAACACCCGGGGACTGTGAATAAAAACCAAATGACCCCGACACAAGAATCTCTCTAAGATCCTTCCATCAGGATTGGGGACTATGGGTATTCGCAGTCATTTATCATTAAACTAGTATTTCAATCCTTCATTTTTTACATACTTGATCCTGATGCAAGAAGCTACTTGCTACTCACATTAGGCTCGGGGGCTATGGGTACTTGCAGTCATTTTTTCAAATGTATGCTCCAATTTCTATTTATATACTTCTTGCACTACTTTATAAAGCATGGCACCATGTGCATACTTCACCCGCTACCATGCTCGGGGCCTAAGTGGGTACACTTCACCTTGCGGTGAATGTACTGATCTTGTTCACAAACAAAGCTCTGTTGTTTTAATGTACGGTTTTTGCAGAGCCTAAGTGGGTACACTTCACTAGGGAAAGACCTTTCAAAGGTTTTTCTTCTTCAGCACGTCATATTCTTCCAGCAAGCAGCCGCAGCATCTGGCAAGGCGACCAGCTCGCACGCCAAGTTACGACGTTCTCGACCAGATCGACCTGGTCAGGAGACCTTTCCGAGCAGCACCTCGACCAGCCATACTGGTCGGGAGTCTACGACGACCACCCCGCATGACAGCGACCAGCTAGACGCCTCTCAGGATGACACCGCGGACTCACCAAAAGAATATAACGTGCTCGGGGACTTGTTGGGGATATAACCTCGGCATATCCCCAGGGACCTTCTTGGGCCTGCCGACTAGGAGACGGCCCAGCCCACGAGGCCTTGCGGCACGCGACCAGCCCGTCGTGCTTGCTAAGGACTCCTAAGAAGACTTGCTCACTAAGGAAGATCCTAGTAGATAGACTCGGATCCCTCGCCATAGGGAACCGATCATAATCTGTTAGGATATGGAAATTGTAACCCTGCTCCCCAGCTATATAAGGCGAGCAGGGACCCCCCTCGAAAACCCCAGAGAACCTCTCTCAGATCATCTACAGATCTTGTAACCTGATATACGAGATCAATCTAGCCACCAGAACACAGGACGTAGGGTATTACGGCGGTTTGCCGGCCCGAACCTGTCTAAATCGCCGTGTCTACGCTCTTTGTGTTATGCTTGATCACCATCGCCACACCTCCGCCTAACAATCTACTACTGTGGGGTACCCCCTAGGTAGACTGCGACACATATTTTGTCGACAGTTACCAGAGATAGTTGTTCGTGCCTCGGCGAATAGTGAAACCTTGGTGGTTGGACACGTAGGGACACATAGTTTATACTGGTTTAGGCCCTCGACACAGTCGAGTAATAACCCTGCGTCCAGTTAGGTCGCTTGTTATTGCTCTGGTCTCGTAATACAAAGTCTTGCGTGTTTCTCTACGTATCGGGTGTTACGTAGTATGTTGAGGTGTTTTTGGGTAGTACCCTCACTAGACCTTTATAGTCTAGGGACTGGCCGAGGGTTGCTTCTGATCCTACTCGGTTACATACTTAGAGTCCTAAGCTACGCTTTGGTCTTGTTGTCCTACCCGAGTAGAATCTGGGTTTGTTGTGTTTGCCTTCCTTCGTGGGCCGAGTGATTGAGACCCATAACTCCGGTAGGCCGGTTAACGGGTACCCTATAGGATATCCCATCGACAAAGTGTTTAAGGCAAGTGTAACAAGTGATCTTCCTTGTTATCCTATTCACTTTAATCACCATTTATCATATGCATGTGTCTACCTTGTTACCCCTTTACCCCTAAAGATTTCCTAGATATTTGTACCTTGTGCCTTGACACCATGGGAAGATTGCATTGGGTAGATCAAAGCTAGTGCTCATAAATGATAACCATGATTGTGTTAATATATGTATGTTTTCTGCTATATACCATTGATTCTGATATTTTCATATTCTGTTGTTGTATGTGTGGACTTCCTAGGCACACATATGGCGATCTTGGTTTTGTTCTTAAAACTGGGTGCGACAGCTATCCTCCCATGGGACATGGAATGTTTGGTGTTTTTTCTAACACTTTTCAGGGGCAAATGACTCAACATTGGTATCCTTCAAAGTTTACCAACCCCAGTGTTGCGCCATTTGCTCACCCCCATGTCTCTCCGTTGATGTAAGACAGAGGACCAGAGAACACTTGGCTTGTGGATTCCAGATACTCACTTCACATGACCAGAAGTGCCAAGTGGTTTTCCAGCCTTGACCTCGTGAACCATAGCGAGTTTATCACATTTGGGGATAAAAGCAAAGGTAAGGTTGTGTCCCGTGGGTCCATTCGAGTCAATGCTTCTTTCATCCTCAAAGATGTTGTTTTTTGTGAATTTACATTTCAATATTCTCTCTGTTTCTATTAACACTGTATTTTGGCACGACCAGACATGCGCTTATGGGCCCCTAGCAGGCCTTTGGAGGAGGCATCCAAGATGGACCCGAAAGATCGACTAAGGAAATAAGGGACCATTTTTTGCGTCAACATTTTCATTACTCTTGGAGGACAATTTTGAGGTTCATTTTAAGTTGGGCTTTTCTCATATTCTTGACCTGCATGGAGATCTTGTGTGTCAAATTGTGCCTTTTGGGAGGGTTTTTCGTGACAATTTTTCTCTATCTTCTGGACGCTCTCGATGTCTTTTAGCTCAATATTCTTCTGAACTTTGGAAGTGGCATAGGAGATTGGGACACTTGAGTTTTAACTTGCTTGCAAGTTGTTAACACCAGATTTTTGCACATTAACAAGAGGGCCAGTGCACGGTGAGTCGGCGGAGATAGATTCTCAGAGCATTCGGCAAAGTCCGTGCAGTCGGTTAATTCCCAGGTTCGGCGATCGATCGCACAATTGGTTAATCAGAAGAAGGGCGGTTTCCATCGGAGCGACAAAGGCGGCAAGTGAGAGCTGAATTAGAAACGATGGTTGCGATAATTAAGGAAATGAATACTCTGAAGGAAACCAAAGTCAAAATATTGTATCTTTTCCTTTAATATTTTGTAGCTGTGTCCTCTTAGGACTCATGTCATGGTCAGGGTATAAATATAAGCCCTTAGCTATTGTAAAAGGGGTTCACAACCAAATCAATACAACCGGCCCCGTGCCAACTTCGAGTCCTTTTGTTGTGTCGTCGAGTTCTTCGAGAGGAAGCATCGATCCGTCGACCTCCGTAAGTCTTGGCAACCTTGCTATCATGTCTAGTATCATGCGGTGGATTTAGATGTTGATGCAAGTACTCTTGTTTATTGTCAATGATCGTGTGGCGGATCTTTGATTGATGATCAAGAAGTCTTCACTTATGTTTTGTTTACAAGTAAATACCATGCGGCAGGTGTTTGCTCGATATGCTTAGCATAAGCAAGATAGTTATCGGCTCTCGTACATTTGGCAAGATCTATTGGATTCATTAAGTTATCGTGTTGCATGTTTTGGATAATCTTTACATATTTGCAAACACTCTTTTGCCCAATCTAGATTAATACGGTTCGGCTCTTGTTAATTCTTGTAGATCCATCCATGTTACAACGAGTTGTTGCTTTCATGTTGTTCCTACAAGTAGATCTTATATCTATAATATCCGAATTTGTTTGAATCTAGATTGTTATGTGTTGCGGGTTCATGCATGCTATCCATGTTTAAGCTTTGATGACGCTAGGTATCGTGCGGCAGATGCAGGCTTTAGATTAGTTTAATCATGTTTGCTTACGTGTTTCCTTCATCATGGACCCCAATTCGGATGATTGCTGAGCTTGGTTATGCTTTAATCTATGTTCAACTATGACTCGTTTGTACGTCCTTTTCCCATGCATGCGCGTTCGACAATCGGTGGTTTACGTACTTTATGTATGTTTTAGCCGAACATCCCATAAAACCTGTTGGCAGATAGCTTTCATAGTTGTATGTCGTTGTAAGTGGCTTCAGGGCCATACATATGGAACTGTCTGGTATTATCTGGCACGTTCCAGTTTATATCTAATGACTTTCATCCCTTGTTAGTTTCAGGTCAAACTGACTGGCACGTTTTCGGTTCTCGAAGCACCCGGGCACCCGATTGAAGCCACACTTTCCGGCTTGCTGTGTGTGAGACGCAGTACGTCACATTTTGTGTCAACACAAGTCTAAGCTCTCTTGACCTTATCCAAGGACTGCCAAAGCTGAAGTTTGAAAAAGATTTGGTTTATCATCCTTGTAGACACAACAAGATGGTTGCTGCTTCCCATCCTCCGGTATCTCAGATTATGACCAAGGAACCATGTGAGCAACTTCACATGGACACAATTCGTCCAGTTTGGGTTCAGTCTGATAGTGGGAAGTGGTATGTGTTGGTCGTCATTGATGACTTTTCGAGGTATTCTTAGGTGTTCTTTATGGAGGGTAAGGATGTGGCATTTTCCCATGTGCAAGATCTGATTTTCATGTTGCAAAATGAGCTACCTAAGCATGACATGTGAGCTATACGTAGTGACAATGGCACCGAATTTAAAATGCTTAGTTTGACAACTTTTGTGCATCTTTGGGTCTTGATCATCAGTGTATTCCTCTCCCTACACCCCCAGCAGAATGGCATTGTTGAACGCAAGAATCAAACCCTTGTTGAGATGGCTAGGACTCCTAGGAGATGTTGGGCCAAAGCGATCAATTCTTCTTTCTATGTTTCCAATCGCATTTCTTCGGGCCTTCAAGAAAAAGACTTCTTATGATTTGCGATTTGGGAGACCACCCAAGGTAAGTCACTTAAGGGTGTTTGGGCGCAAGTGTTTCATCCTCAAGCAAGGTAAGTTGGACAAGTTTGAGTCCAGGTGTTAGAATTAACTTGTCTTTAGCAACTAGACACTATCTTTACCTTATACTCCTAAGCATGAAACGAGGTTATCATCCCCAATTATAGAGCTAGGAATAATTAATGGTACTTATGAATTAATCTATTATCTTATGTGGCTAGGCAGATTTAAATAATGATGAATATGAATTTATAGAGAACAAATGATTCTGCAAGTAGACAGATAATTAAACCACTGTAGCATTTTACCTAGAGTATTATCAGGTTGTCAATTTATATTTATACCACTAGGAAGGTCTAGTTAAACGAATAATCTATTATATTGATAACACTTATATGAAATGAATGAAGGAATTAACTAATGTCATGTACTCTACTCATAACAGGGGTAAATCACATGATAATTATATATATAAATAATAGGCATTGATGAGTCATAAATAATGATAATGATAAAGTTCTAAGAGCAATCTAGTCACTACAACAAGCGTCTCTTTACTAGAGCACTCTAGTAAATCTCTTTACTAGAGCACTCTAGTAAAGAGAAAGATATATATTGAATAAGATAAAGTCTTACAAAGAACGAAAGATACAAGAGCTATACTAGACTCTCCAGAAGACAACTCCGGAAATCCCGAGCACGACTCGACTCAACTCTAACTCCCACACTAGACTAACTCCTAGAACAATCTAAGGAATAGATCTTGTAGGCTTCTTCTTCATGTTTAGCGAGGGGGGTATGGCCCACTATTTATAGTAGGCGGTGGAGTAGGGTCTACTCCATCGCCACGTCAGAGATCCAAGGCCTTCCATCCTCCACCGTTGGATCAAACCGCCTCTTGAACCATCATTACATGGGTGGATGTGATTAACCAAGTGGGGAATTGCATATGGCGGTTGGAGGAGGTTAAACCGACCTAGGGGGCGGTCGGCCGACCCCCCTACGGCAGGTGGCCCCCCCCTTCGGACCTCTGGAAGTGGCCCCACTGGTCAGGGGACCAGGTGGGAGCCAGGTGGGCCCAGGGGCGGTCGGCCGACCCCCCCCCCTTGGGGTCCCTGGCCCACTTCCTCCTCCCTGGTGTTGGTCCCACTGGTCATTGAGGTTGGATGATGGTTCTGAGGTTGTTGTCACGTTTATCTCCTCGGTGCGGGCCCATGGATCCATGTGCTATCTTTGTGAGCCGTTGAGAGGAAACACAGAATGATCCAATGGATGGATTTCACTCTAGAGTGCCTCTCTTGGATCATGGCCGAGAGTGGAGAGCCTGGTGGCCCCATAGGGTGGTCGGCCGACCCCCTATGTGGGTACTGGCTCTCCTTTGCTTCATTTGTTCATTCCTGCACTCAAACACTCATGGACATGTGGAACTAGTTATTTGATAAAAAAATGCTCATGATGTGTTTGTTTATCCTTGATCCTTGGGTTGGTGGCAACATTTTAGCTATGTAAAAGATGGTCATAATTTGTGCCAACAAGATCCCCCAAGCTTAACCTTTGCTAGTCTCGAGCAAACAATCAAACTTAGCTCGATGGATCAGGAGTTGCTACTATGCTTCATATTTCAAGAGTACTAAATCTACAACAATCATACTTCTCTTTTGAGTGGAAAAGTTAGCAATAAAGACTCACCCATATTACCTTAGTCCTTCATGGGGCTTATAGCTTTATCCTTTGTCTTGAGAGGTTGAGACATAGAACAACTTGACTTGAGCACTAGTTTTCTCATTCTTTCACAAGTTTCATATCGGAGGTTTTGCAAGATTTTGTAAAATAAAAACTTAGTGTTCCTCAAATGGTACTCTCGAGTTGCTCACAAGGTGTATGATTCCTCACCAAGGCATATATCAAAGTTTGCCTTCTTTTCATCCTATCTCTAGAGCTTATGTGGAGCTATAGGTAGGGATCAAAGATATAGCAAACTTACCTTGCATGTATTGTAAAGTCAAATTTCGGATCCAAGGAGAGAAATGTCGTACTCTTAGATCAAGATGTGCAAGTGTGTGGAAACATGGCAAATGATCAATACTCCTATATTTGGATGATCTCTCTTTCCTAACTTATTATTTTGAGACATAGCTATCTTAATAATATATTTTTTTCAAAGAGCTTTGGAGTGCTCATAAATTTGGGACTTTAGAATGCCCTTGATTTTTTCATAATTTTGCATAGTCTATGTCTCATTTACTAGCAACAAACTAGAGAGAATTTTTCTATTAGAGCATGGAGTATGAACTATGTGGAAATGTAAGGCATGTTTTTGCGTACTTCCAGTGTAGAAGCAGCATGTATACGTGGCGTATACGTGATCTTGATCTTGGGGGCATGATAAATCTCTCAACAAGGGTCACAAAACTTGACCAAACTCAACACAAGTAAGCAGCTTATGTAGAAAGCTTATATCATGAAAGAGCATATGTGGCTTTGGTAGGAATTCTCACCATTGAGGAACAAAAAGTGTTTTTATCATTTTAATCAATAAAACTCTGATAGTCATTCTTGCTTAGAACAAAATTATAGCAGCTCTTATCTTGTCATATCATGTCTCACAACAACTTAGACTTATTTAGGCATTTGCAACCCACAAAAGTTTGAGGTTCATGATCTGATAGTCATTCTTGCTTAGAACAAAATTATAGCAGCTTTTATCTTGTCATATCATGTCTCACAACAACTTAGACTTAGTTAGGCATTTGCAACCCACAAAAGTTTAAGGTTCATGATGGTTTCTTTTAAGCCAAGTAATCCATACTTAGAGAAATACCAAGTTGTAAACTAAGTACTAGAGCGACAGTTAGCAGAGCAACTATTCATCATTTCTATAGGAGATATTAATTTTCATGGAACATGTGAGAGTGGAGTAGAGAAAGTCTTTTTATTTTATCATATGCAGATTTTTTTTGAATGCAAAGCAAAGATAAGCAAGGTAATGCATAAATATAAATGCTGAAATTAAAAACTTACCTTAGTGGGGGAGGGAACCACCCCCAAGCTTGTCCTTTGCTTAGTAATGCGGCGGATGTGCATGTTGTTGCCGCCATAGGTCCCAATGCCGGTACTATTCTTCTTGCATTGCTTGGATGTCTTCGATAGTTTGTTGGACAATGCGTGCTATCTCATCGTGCTCAACACGCAGCTCACCAAAGACGTTGGTGAGATGATCAAATTGTTGCCACTGTTCACGATGCTCCCTTTCTCGTGTGGACGAAAAGGATGCTCGCACTCGTTGCGGGCATGATGGTCGAGGAGGCATGCCACTAGAAGTGTGCATGGGATCGGAAGATGCATCATCTTCCTCCTCGCCAATAGCTCCTCGGGAAGGACCACCTTGCTCAAGATGAACAAAGTAAAGCCCTCCTGAGCTCTCCTGTCTGAACCTGCAAAACCTCTTTGTCCAATGCCTTGATCTAAATCAAGGGTTAGCTTATGGGTCCTATACAACTGAAGTTGCCTATTTGGAAGAGGCACCTCAATTGTATGGCCATTGTAAATCATTTTAAGTTCACCATTGACATCTCTTTTTAACATTTGAGTAGCTGCAAGATATTCTTCTGAGACTACAGCTATAGGAGCAGAGATGTAAACAAAGGGTTGAGTGCCATTTAGCAGGTTCATGGATTCGGCAAGACGAGTAATAAAAGATGTGAATTGAACAGAGTCATTACTCTCAATTGAACTTTGCCAAAATTCAACTAAACATTTCACAAGAGAAATTTTAATTTTGTTTACCATGGCATAAAGCAATTTTAATTCCATGTCACTTATCAAGCTAGTATTGCTTCCAGGAAACAAAGTCATTTTCATCCAAAGATGTATGAAATGAAGGGTTGGATTATGAATTTCCTCAGGTTTAGGATTTGAGCAATCTTTTAGAGTAGAGATAGAGAACCAAAATTTCCTCTTGTTAAATCTACACATGGCAGGGTCTAAATTTATCAAGCATGAATTTTCAAAGCCAAGAACAATGTTTAGATGACTCCAAGTTAAGCTATGACTTTGATTAAACATGCTAAAGGAAATTCCAACATTAGAGACTTGGAGAGAGCATAAGAATTCTATGGAGAGCAACTCAATTCCAAACTCTTCTATTTGCTAAAAGCCAGACCATCCAATAGCGGAAAATATAGTGTTGAATTCGGTGGTCATACCTGCGTTGGAGAGAAGACTCGGATCCAATATCCTTGTGTACTCGAAAGATCGATCCCAAAGAGAGAGATACCTTTGGTACTCTAGTTGGTCGAACCAGAGACCGCTCTGTTGATCATAGGTCCTCATTAGAGGCACCATGAATGCCTCGATATGAGGTACCTCTGTTGGCACTTCCTCCTCCTGAGGGGGTTCTTCGGTTTGGACGTTCTCCCAAGTGTATCGGGCAGAACCTCCCCTTATTCTTCCTTGGGAACTATCCTCAGATGGGTGGGAGCGATGAGATGAGCTCCCGCTTATAGCTTGCTTCATCTTCTTGAATGCGGTTGTCATTGGGTTCTTCATCTTCTAGAGAGGAAGAAGGACACAAGGACAAGACCAGGAGAAGATGTGTGTGAAGTGGATTTCTAGTTTGCCTTGTGGGGAGAAGCTTGAGTTTAAGAGAAACTTGATGAAGGCAAGGGATCTTCTTGTGGACTAGTGAGCAACACTAGTTCTCTTGAAGAGAGGAGAGATCAACGCCTTCAGTGGGTTTTAGTGACATGACAACGCAATTAGAAGACTAATGAGACTTTGTGAGCATGACAAGAAGGTTAATCTTAAGGAGGTAGACGAACAGGTTGGCGGACCCCTCCAATTACAAAAGTACATGGCAACAAGCTCAAAGAGTTTAAATTCATTTTATACTTTGAAATTGAGTTAGGTATGCCGTACTATAAAGAGGGATTCAACACGCATGCCAACAAGTGAACCAAATGCATATCTATCCAAATACATCACACCTCCACATATATAGTGGGCAAAACAGCCAGCTATTCGAAGATCATATCCTTGTTGTTTCTGCCAGGCCGGCAGTGCTGGGCTATAGGCCGGCACTGTCGCGACTTACTCGGCCAATGGGCAGTGAAGGGGTGTTTCTTACCCCCTCACTCACCCCCAACGGCTAGTTCTACCATTCTAACATTCACATTTCGCAAGAACAGAAAGAGAAGCCTCCTTCTTGCTCTCCACTCTCCCTTGGTGCTCAACCACTCTCCTCCATTGATCTCCAATCATTCTTTGAGAGATTGAGCCTCCAAGCTTGAGAAGAAGTTTCTCCCTCGGATCTTCACTCCTACAAGCATTTCGTTTGCGTGGTGGCCAGCGGTTTGAGTTCTTTACTCTTGGAGCTTTGCTCCTAGCCGGCTAGAGGTTGCCCTTGAGATTGCCTCCTTCGTGTGGTAGCCTAGGGAAGTTTGTATCACCCCATATTGCTAATACATTCCTCTCATCTCAAGGGTTCACTCCCTTGACTTGAGACCAAGGAAAGAGCAAGCCTTGTGTGGCGAGCTTGAGCCTTGTGTGGCGCACCTCAACAACGTGGACGTAGGCAAGCCTTGGTGGTGAGCTGAACCACGGGTCAAATCTAGTGTCACCGTGTGCTTGTTACTTTACTTTGATATATATTGCTTGCAAGGTGATTTCTAGGGTTTGGACCCGATCTACTCGGTGGGTGTGTTGCTACCACTTTCAGGTGGTGCTAGAGGTTTCCTAAACCTCTAGGAAGGTTTTCATTCAAACATAATTTCCATTCTAGCTTTACATTTTGAATTGTGTTACATTCTGTGCTGGTGACCAGCACTGCTGCCCAGAGAGCAGCAGTGTCGGCCACCCCGGTAGTGCCGGTCCACAGCCCGCCAGTGCCGGCCTCAACTGACAGCAAGTTGTTAAGTGGATTTTAAACATGCCTATTCAGCCCCCCTCTAGGCTAATCAGGTCCTTACAAGTGGTATCAGAGCAAGGTTACCTCAGTTTTCACTTCACCGTGCGAGGTAATGGCCGAAGAAGGTAAAGTTGCGGTGGTTGACCCCAAGGTGGTTGACCCTAAGGCTTTGGAGGTGCACTCAATGGACAGCAGCGAGAGTGCGAACATGGAGAACTACTTGACCTCTGCTGCCCTATCCGAGAGAGAGAAGGCAAGAAGAATAGAAGCTAGAAGATTGAGAAAAGAAGGAAAAAGATTGCAAAAAGAAGAAAAAGCTCTCAATGAAGCAAGAAGCTTGAAGCTTGCCGAGAAGCTTCATAGAAGAGAAGTGGGAGCTCTCAAGAAGGAGCTCAAGGCAAAGGAGGAGGAGCTCAAGAAAAGCAAAGAGCAAGCCTCTCAAGCGGAGGTTGAGTCTAGTAGCTCCGATGGTGATGATGATGTGTCATACCGTTCCTTCAAGATAGAGAAGAAGGATGAGAAGAAGGAGGAGGATGGCAGCAAGAAATACTCCACCATATCCTTTGATTATTCATCCATTTCTAAACATGAGCATAAACCTTTATTCCATGTTCCTGCAGGCAAGTTGCCTCATTTTGATGGGACTAACTTTGCCAAGTGGAAACACTTGATGAGAGCTTATCTTGTAGGTCTTCACCCCGGTGCTTGGGAGATTGTGCACAAAGGATGTGATCCTCCGGTTGATCCCACAAGCCCCACCACCACCGAGCTCCGTTGCATACAACTCAACGCACAAGCAACTAGTGTGTTGCTAAGTGCATTGGATGGTGATGAGTACAACAAGGTTATGGGCTTGGAGGTTGCCAAAGAAACATGGGATACTTTGCATCTTGCACATGAGGGTGTGAGAAAAGTAAGGCAATCCAAGATTGACCTATTCATGGCCAAGCTCAACCAGTTTGTGATCAATGAAGTTGAAGGGCCACAAGAAATGTTTGATAGATTGATGACCATTATGGGAAAGATTAGAGGACTTGGTGCTGAAGAAGTCAATGATCACAAGGTTGTCAAGATCATGCTTGAAGCCTATTCCCCTAGGAATGAGACCGTTGTGACATTGATTAGAGACAAGAAGAGGTTTGAGTACTTCACACCAAGTGATGTGCTTGGAAGGATCATCACCTTTGATTTGCAAAGGGAAGAAGCAGAAGAAAGGAAGAAGCTTGGAGATATGCAAGCAAGGTTGGAAGGCATGAAATCAAGGATGTGGCTCTCAAGGAAATCAGCCCCTAGATGTTCCAAAAATAGCAATCATGCTTCCTCAAGCAAAGCTCAAGAAACCAAGGCCATCAAGCATCAACCCAAAGCTCCAACATAAAGTGATGGTGAAAGTGAAGGTGAAAAAGAGGAGAACATAGATGACATGGCCCTATTCATGATAATATTCAACAAGGGCATAAAGAGCAATGGGTACAAGCTCATGAGAAGAAAGTTTTCACGCAAGAAATCAAGAACTTGCTTTAGATGTGGTAGCACCGAACACTTCATTGCCGATTGCCCAAACAAGAAGGAAGACAACAAATTTGGCAAAGGAAAAAGAGAAGACAAGGGTGACTACAAGAAAGGGAATAAATATGTGGGTGAAGCTCACATTGGACATGGTTGGGATGAATCAACCAATAGCTCAAGTGAAGATGAGGAGATGGCCACAATTGCAATTCACAAGCCATCCACTTCACCAAGGCTCTTCAACAACATGTCCGATGATGATGAAAGATTCCCTCACACTTGTCTCATGGCAAAGGGTGAGAAGGTAAAATCAAGACTGAAACCCCTAGCTCCTCCACCCAAAGACATCTCTAGTAGTGATTCTAGTGATTGCTCTAGTGATGATGAATCTAGTGATGAAGAGATCAATGAAATAACTAGTAACATGGATCCTAAGACCAAACTCTTCATTGCTAATATATTGGATGAATTATAGGCAACCAAAGCTGAGCTAGCATCTAGAGAAAAGACTCTTATCAAACAAGAGGATCTTTACATTGCTAGTGAGGAAGCTCTTGAATTAGAAAGAAGTGAGGTGAGCTCTTTAACTAAGGCTTTGGCCAAAGAACAAGAAGCTCATGCTCTCACTAAGAAGGAGTGTGGTTACCTCAAGAAAAAGCATTGTGGCTTAGTTGAAAAGCATCAAGAGCTTGAGGCGTAATACTCTCTTCTTTGGGAGGGCAACTCACATCTCTCTAAAGAAAATGATGCCTCTTCTCCATCCACTAGCCAAGGTTGTGGAAAATGCTATAATATTGATATGAATGCCTATTCCACTAACCTTGCCAACATGGAGGCCATGAAGAAAGAAATAGCAAGGCTCAACAATGTCCTCTCAGTTTCAAAGAAGAATGACAAAGACAAAGTTGAGCCCAAGAAGATCCAATACAAGGATGGAAGACATCCATCAATCAAATATGGGCTTGGACACACTCAAGGAGGTAAAACCAATGGAAGGAAAATAGTGAAAGGCATTGAGTGTGTCAAGTTTGAGAAGAAGGGAAGCATTGGCGCAGATAAGCCTGCACAGACAGCTGCTCTGCTAGACCAGAGGTCGGCAGTGCCGGACCTCAGGTCGGCAGTGTCGCGCCCCACTAAATGGAAGGCTGCCAAAGCTTCACATGATCAAGCTTAGGACCAAGTCCATGCCAAGAGGATGCCTCAGCAAAAGCAGGTTTCTCAGAAACCCAAGGACTCAATCTGGGTGGCCAAAAACAAGTTTGCATATCAACCCAAAACAAGGTCACCTCAAGGGAGTTTGTCCTCATGTTACATGTTGAAGTGCAATGACCGTGGTAAAGTCATTGCAGAGTTTGTGGGTGATGAGAAACATGATAAAAGGAGCATTAAAATTTGGGTTCCTAAGATTGTGGTGACTAACATGCAAGGCCCTAAGATTAATTGGGGACCTAAATCTAGGAACTAAACTCGTTTTGTAGGCATACTCCTCTAGTGGATCAAGTTGGGTGCTTGATAGTGGATGTACAAATCATATGACCGGAGAGAAGAGTATGTTCTCATCATATTCCCCTACATCAAATGCAAGTGAGAATATCATCTTCGGTGACAACTCAAAAGGGGAAGTGATTAGACTTGGTAAAGTTGCTATTACTCTTGATCATTCCATCTCAAATGTATTACATGTGAATTCGTTGAGTTAGAACTTGTTGTCCATTTCTCAATTGTGTGAGATGGGCTACAATTGTCTCTTTACGAATAAGGGTGTGGAAGTCTTTAAGAGGGAGGATTCCTCTATTGTCTTTACAGGTCGTTTGAAGGGCAAGCTTTACCTAGTTGATTTCAACAAAAGTAAGGCTAAGATTGAGACTTGTTTAGTGGCAAAATATAGCATGGGTTGGCTATGGCATCGCCGACTAGCTCATGTTGGGATGAGGAACTTCGCCAAACTCCTAAAAGATGAACACATTCTTGGACTAACCAATGTTCATTTTGAAAAGGATAGAATTTGTAGTGCTTGCCAAGCCGGAAAGCAAGTAGGTGCACCTCACCCACCAAAGAGCATTGTCTCCACCAAGCAACCATTGGAGCTAATTCACATGGATCTCTTTGGACCGGTGGCCTACATAAGCATTGGTGGTAACAAACATGGTTTAGTTATTGTTGATGACTTTACTCGATTCACTTGGGTGTTTTTCATGTATGATAAGGCACAAGTGCAAGATAAGGTGAAAACTTTCATTAGAAGAGCACAAAGAGAATTCGGTTTCCAAATCAAGAAAGTTCGTAGTGACAATGGAACCGAATTCAAGAACACTCAAGTGGAGGAGTTTCTTGATGATGAAGGCATCAAGCATGAATTCTCCGTGCCATACACCCCTCAACAAAATGGTGTAGTAGAGAGGAAGAACCGGACACTCATTGATATGGCAAGGACAATACTAGATGAGTACAAGATTTCGGATATCTTTTGGGCCGAAGCCGTCAACACCGCTTGTCATGCCATCAACCGGCTCTATCTACACAAGATCTTGAAGAAGACTTCATATGAACTCCTAACCGGTAACAAACCAAAGGTGTCTTACTTTAGAGTTTTTGGGTGCAAGTGTTTCATACTTAACAAGAAACCCAAAACCTCTAAGTTTGCACCTAAAGTTGATGAAGGCTTTCTTCTTGGTTATGGATCAAATGAGCATGCCTATCGTGTATTCAACAAGACCTTAGGGAAAATTGAAATCGCGATAGATATGACATTTATTGAATCTAATGGCTCTCAAGTAGAGCAAATTGATCAAGTGATTGTATGTAATGAGGAACCACCATGTGAGGCAATCAAGAACATGGCTATTGGTGACATTAGTCCACAAGAAAACCAAGCCACAGAAGTGGAACCTCAAGGTGATGAAGCTACTGCCCCAAGACTTGGAGAAGATGGGCCAGCAGTGCTCCCTGGTCAGGCCTCTGTGCCTGTGGCCAGCACTGCCGGACCTAGCAGGCAGGCAGCAGCAAGTCCCTCACCAGCAACTCCAAGAAACCTACAACCTATATTTGAAGAGTATGAGTATGATGACCAAGCTGATCAACAAGAATCCACAAAACACCCAAGATTAAGGCAAACAATTCAAAAGGATCACCCCATCGACAATATACTTGGGAGTCTTCGAAGGGGGGTAACTACTCGTTCACATTTGGCAAATTTTTGTCAATTTTACTCTTTTGTCTCCTCTTTGGAACCTCTCAAGGTTGAGCAAGCACTAGATGATGCGGATTGGGTGATGGCTATGCAAGACGAGCTCAATAGAGTTGAAAGAAATAAGGTTTGGTCATTGGTGGAAAGACCCGACACAAATGTGATTGGAACCAAGTGGGTCTTCCGCAACAAGCAAGATGAGCAAGGCGTGGTGACAAGGAACAAGGCAAGATTGGTGGCTCAAGGTTTCACTCAAGTGGAGGGCCTAGACTTTGAAGAGACATATGCACCATTGGCTAGGCTTGAAGCAATTCGAATGCTTTTGGCCTATGCTTCCCATCATGACTTCAAGCTCCAACAAATGGATGTGAAGAGTGCATTCCTCAACGGCCCTATCCAAGAGTTGGTCTATGTTGAGCAGCCACCAGGTTTTGAAGATCTCAAGTTCTCTCATCATGTCTTCAAGCTCCATAAGGCGCTCTATGGGCTTAAACAACCACCAAGAGCATGGTATGAATGCCTTAAGGATTTCTTGATCAAAAAGGGCTTTGAAATAGGCAAAGCGGATCCTACTCTCTTCACTCATAAAGTCAATAATGATATCTTTGTGTGCCAAATATATGTCGATGACATAATATTTGGTAGTACTAACCAATCATTTTGTGATGAGTTTAGTAGGATCATGACTAAAAGATTTGAGATGTATATGATGGGTGAGCTAAAGTTCTTCCTCGGTTTTCAAATCAAGCAACTCAAGGAAGGGACTTTCTTATGCCAAACCAAGTACACCCATGATATGTTGAGAAAGTTTGACATGGCCAATGCTAAGCCAATCAAGACTCCCATGCCAACTAATGGACATCTTGATCTTTATGAAGGAGGGAAATCCATGGACATTAAGGTATATCGTTCCATGATCGGCCCTCTCCTTTACTTATGTGCATCTAGGCCAGACATAATGCTTAGTGTGTGCATGTGTGCTAGATTTCAAGCTAACCCAAAAGAGTGCCACTTGGTGGCCGTTAAGAGAATTTTGAGATATCTAGTTTTCACTCCTAACCTTGGCTTATGGTATCCTAAGGGCTCTAAGTTCGATCTACTTGGGTATTCGGATTCCGATTACGCCGGTTGCAAGGTAGACCGAAAAAGCACTTCGGGGACATGTCAATTCCTTGGACGGTCCCTAGTGTCTTGGAGTTCTAAGAAGCAAAATTGTGTAGCCCTTTCCACCGCCGAGGCCGAGTATGTTGCAGTCGGTGCATGTTGTGCTCAACTACATTGGATGAGGCAAACCTTAAAAGATTTCAGATGTCAAATCACCAAGATACCTCTCTTGTGTGATAACAAGAGTCCCATCAAATTCACAAATAACCTGGTTAGTCACTCTAGAACAAAACACATAGACATATGTCATCACTTCTTGAGAGACCACGAATTAAAAGGAGATATCACAACTCGCCATGTGAGCACCGAAAAGCAACTAGCCGATATCTTCACTAAGCCTCTCGATGAGACAAGGTTTTGTGCTTTGCGTAGTGAGCTGAATATTCTTGATTCACGTAACGTGGTTTGAACTATAGCACACATTTGCTTGTCCACCTAGCGACTTAGGCAAAACTTTGAAAAGTTTCAATTATGTGCTTCAAAACCAATTTTGAAAGAAACTTGAATGTGTTGGTCATTGTATGATTGATGATTTGCTTACTGACTAGCACATGGCAAGGGGTATGTGTCCACAATTTCATAAATATATAGTATAAATGTGGCATAGTGCCTCACTGCCGAGCTAGGCCAGCAGTGTCGAGGTGTCCGGCAATGCCGGGCTTAGGCCGGCAGTGCCGGGACTTAAAGGACTCGAGCCTATCGGGCCCAAGTCCTCCCTCTTGGGTTTTTCTCTTATCTCCTACTCCAAACCCGAGAGGACTCCATCCTAATCAGTTTTCCCCCAACAGAAACACTTCTCCTCTCTTCTTTCAACCCTAAGGAGACACAAGGAGCCCAGAGGTCCCTCTCTTCCCCCCGGCAGTGCTGCCCCTTTGGAGGTGTTGCCATTGGAGGAGGTGTGGAGGATCTCCCTCCCTGCGTCAAGCTCCATTCAAGCCTGACCTTCTTCATCCTCTTCCCTCTATTTCAAAGGTAATATTGATGAAACCCTAACTTGGGTCGATCTATGCAATGTATGGATTTTGAGATGGGATTTAGGTTGTTAGTAGTTGCATTATGTATGGTGATGTATCTCTAGTAGTTAGATTTGATCAAAACCTAGTTTCAATGGAGGATTGATGAAGCTTGCAAGGGTGTTGTCTGCACCAGGCCGGCAGTGCCGGACCCTGGGTGGCAACACCTATGCATATGCTTCTACAATCGTCCATTGACCCTAATTTTTGGTTCAATCTCTCCACTAGAGTTTCAGTTACTATTCTAAGTGCAACAACTTAACAATCTCTCCTTTTAAATGCATAGATGGACGTCAGTGGATCGCGTGGCGGTGCAAGAGGAAAAGTGAGGTCAAAGTCTCGCACTCCTAGAGTTGATGATGGGTTGAATCCTAGGCAAAGGATAATTCAAGAGGAGAAGTTGCAGAGGGTAGGGAGGACCATCTTGGAAGGTGTTTGCCCTAGTACACCTCCAGATCTTGGTCTTTTTGATGGCTCACATCTTGTTGAGCATCCTGAGGAGGTGCTTGTCAGAGAGCCTCAGGACACTCCTGGCAGAGTCAAAGCTATCAAAATCAGTGGAGGACAGTCCAGGAGCAGAGGGCCATCAATCCCTATGATGTGCCAAAGGACTTGAGTGTGGATTACAGGTTCTGGAATGTGTTTCATTCCGACTGTTACACCATTGTCCTTCTTCAAGCTTCCAAACCCAAGATCATCAAGATGAAGTATGTTGATTGGGAGCACTTGGAAATCAAGAGAGATCCTGTGTTTGACAGGGTCATTGATCAGTGCAGGCAGCTTAGCATGTATCACTGGATGGGATTCCAGAATGGGTGGAACACAGAGATCATCCACCAGTTCTATTCCACTTACTATCTTGACAAGGAGAACTTGGTGATGCACTGGATGACAGAGGGTTTGCACTACAGAGTTGACTATGTGACTTTTGCTCGCCTCCTTGGTTTTGGAGAGGAGGACAGAGAAACATTCATGATGAGAGAGGGCTGTTAAATGAGGAGATTGCTTTGCTCTACATTGAGCCTCAGCATGCAGATGGTCTTATCAAAGGTTTGAGGAGCAAGTACTATATCTTGAACAACCTTTTTAGGACTACTCTCTATCCCAAGGTGGGATCTGCTTCAAACCTCTACAACACATCCAAAAATGTGTTAAGGAGGATGAGAGGTGGAGCACCACCTTTTTCAGTTGCTCATTTTCTATGGGATGAGCTATGCATTGCTACATAGGATGCTAGAAAGGGGCTTCCCTATGCCCCTTACCTGATGTTCATCATTAAGATGGTGACTGGCCGGATCTTCAACAAGGATACAACTCATGAGCCTTACAGAGCAGAGAAGTTCATTCACTCTACAGTTGTTCAGGAGGTGAACACTCCTCCTAGAGAGAGCACCAGGGCAGTAGCTCCAGACTACCCTGAGTCTTCCAGCAGAGCATCTTCCAGAGGTAGGAAGAAGGGAAAGCTTGGTAGGATCTTAAAGAAGATCTTTGCTGGCATCTGCTATGCAAATGATCATGCTTACCAGACCAGGCTTGAGATCAGAGAGCTTAGATAGGAGCAGGGGCTCAGACAGATTCCTCCACCTACACCTCCACCTCAGCTTAGAGAGGAGTCTACCTATGATGAGGATGATGAGGAGGAGGAGTAGGAGGAGGATGAGGAGGAGATTGAGCAGCCTCAGACTAGGAGATGCAGCAAGCGTGCATCTACTCCCAGTATTCACTTCACAGGCTCTCCTGATGATGATGATGAAGATGATGATCGAGACAACGATGATGACCACGTGGAGGAGGACAGCGACTAGTTTGTATTCTTTTTGTTTTGTTCTTTTCTCTTTTTGGTGACTTGTTGCCAAAGGGGGAGAATTACTAAGTGAAGGGGGTACAACAATCTTCGACGGTCATGGAGGAGCAGCAGCTGCTAGTTATCTTTTGTTTTAGTTTGTGAGATGAGAGAGCAACATGAAACTATATTTTTGTAATATTGTCACTTAAGTACTTTATTTGTGTCATTTGTGGACATGTACTCTCTCATATATATCATGTTTGTCTTAGTATGCTTTTGTTTTATATTTTTAGTGTGTTGTGTGGATGTGCTTGTGCTTCCGCAGTCTTGCTGCCAGTAGTCAGGCCGGCAGTGCCGGGCTGCTCTGACAGCAAGCCCTCTGATTTGTTTTGAGACAGGTTCATATGCATCACGTATATTCTTGTGACAATTTTTTAGCACCCCACAACAACCATGGATGTAGGGGGAGCCCTACTTCACTCCAATGTGTGAATTTTGGCCTTTCATGCCAAGTTTGGAAATTCAAATTTCTATTCACACATTTAGGGGGAGCTCCTACACCCATGACTTCCATTGTCTTAGATTATTATTCACTTTTGTAAGTTCTAAGTGTGTTGTCATTAATCACCAAAAAGGGGGAGATTGAAAGTGCAATCAAGTCTTAAGTGGGTTTTGGTGACATGACAACGCAATTAGAGGACTAATGAGACTTTGTGAGTATGACAAGCAGGTTAATCTTAAGGAGGTAGATGAACAGGTTGGCGAACCCCTCCAATTACAAAAGTGCATGGCAACAAGCTCAAAGAGTTTAAATTCATTTTATACTTTGAAATTGAGTTAGGTATGTCGTACTACAAAGAGGGATTCAACACGCATGCCAACAAGTGAACCAAATGCATATCTATCCAAATACATCACACCTCCACATATATAGTGGGCAAAACAACCAGCTATTCGAAGATCATATCCTTGTTGTTTCTGCCAGGCCGGCAGTGCTGGCCTCCAAGCCAGCAGTGCCGGGTAGGCCGGCAGTGCCGGGCTACAGGCCGACACTGCCGCGACTTGCTCAGCCAGTGGGCAGTGAAGGGGTATTTCTTACCCCCTCACTCACCCCCAATGGCTAGTTCTATCATTCTAACATTCACATTTCGCAAGAACAGAAAGAGAAGCCTCCTTCTTGCTCTCCACTCTCCCTTGGTGCTCAACCACTCTCCTCCATTGATCTCCAATCATTCTTTGAGAGATTGAGCCTCCAAGCTTGAGAAGAAGCTTCTCCCTCAGATCCTCACTCCTACAAGCATTTGGTTTGCATGGTGGTCGGCGGTTTGAGTTCTTTACTCTTGGAGCTTTGCTCCTAGCCGGCTAGAGGTTGCCCTTGAGCTTGCCACCTTCGTGTGGTAGCCTAGGGAAGTTTGTATCACCCTATATTGCTAATACATTCCTCTCATCTCAAGGGTTCATTCCCTTGACTTGAGACCGAGGAAAGAGCAAGCTTTGTGCGGCGAGCTTGAGCCTTGTGTGACGCACCTCAACAACGTGGACGTAGGCAAACCTTGGTGGCAAGCTGAACCACAAGTCAAATCTTTTGTTACCGTGTGCTTGTTACTTTACTTTGATATATATTGCTTGCAAGGTGATTTCTAGGGTTTGGACCCGATCTACTCGGTGGGTGTGTTGCTACCACTTTCAGGTGGTGCTAGAGGTTTCCTACACCTCTAGGAAGGTTTTCATTCAAACACAATTTCCATTCTAGCTTTACATTTTGAATTGTGTTACATTCTGTTCTGGTGACCAGCACTGCTGCCCAGAGACCAGCGGTGTCGGCCACCCCGGCAGTGCCGGCCTCAACTGACAGCAAGTTGTTTAGTGGATTTTAAACAGGCCTATTCACCCCCCCCCCCTCTAGGCTAATCAGGTCCTTACAAGTGGTATCAGAGCAAGGTTACCTCAGTTTGCACTTCACCGTGTGAGGTAATGGCCAAAGAGGGTAAAGTTGCGGTGGTTGACCCCAAGGTTGTTGAACCCAAGGCTATGGAGGTGCACTCCACGGACAGCAGCAAGAGTGCGAACTCGGAGAACTACTTGACCTCTGCTGCCCTGTCCGAGAGAGAGAAGGCAAGAAGAATAGAAGCTAGAAGATTGAGAAAAGAAGGAAAAAGATTGCAAAAAGAAGAAAAAGCTCTCAATGAAGCAAGAAGCTTGAAGCTTGCCGAGAAGCTTCATAGAAGAGAAGCAAGAGCTCTCAAGAAGGAGCTCAAGGCAATGGAGGAGGAGCTCAAGAAAAGCAAAGAGCAAGCCTCTCAAGCGGAGGTTGAGTCTAGTAGCTCCGACGGTGATAATGATGTGTCATACCGTTCCTCCAAGATAGAGAAGAAGGATGAGAAGGAGGAGGAGGATGGAAGCAATATATACTCTGCCATATCCTTTGATTATTCATCCATTTCTAAACATGAGCATAAACCTTTATTCCATGTTCCCGCGGGCAAGTTGCCTCATTTTGATGGGACTAACTTTGCCAAGTGGAAACACTTGATGAAAGCTTATCTTGTAGGTCTTCACCCCGGTGCTTGGGAGATTGTGCACAAAGAATGTGATCCTCCGGTTGATCCCACAAGCCCCACCACCACCGAGCTCTGTTGCATACAACTCAACGCACAAGCAACTAGTGTGTTGTTAAGTGCATTGGATGGTGATGAGTACAACAAGGTTATGGGCTTGGAGGTTGCCAAAGAAATATGGGATACTTTGCATCTTGCACATGAGGGTGTGAGCAAAGTAAGGCAATCTAAGATTGACCTATTCATGGCCAAGCTCAATCGGTTTGTGATCAATGAAGGTGAAGGGCCACAAGAAATGTTTGATAGATTGATGACTATTGTGGGAAAGATTAGAGGACTTGGTGGTGAAGAAGTCAATGATCACAAGGTTGTCAAGATCATGCTTGAAGCCTATTCCCCAAGGAATGAGACCGTTGTGATATTTATTAGAGACAAGAAGAGGTTTGAGTACTTCACACCAAGTGATGTGCTTGGAAGGATCATCACCTTTGCTTTGCAAAGGGAAGAAGCACAAGAAAGGAAGAAAGCAGTGTCGGCCACCCCGGCAGTGTCGGCCTCAACTGACAGCAAGTTGTTAAATGGATTTTAAATAGGCCTATTCACCCCCCCTCCTCTAGGCTAATCAGGTCCTTACATATGATTGAATTCTTGCCGTAGTTCATGATGCTCCCTGTCTCGTGTGGACGAGAAGAATGCACGTGCTCGTTGCGGACGTGATGGTCGAGGAGGCATGCCACTTGAAGTGTGCATGGGATCGGAAGATGCATCGTCTTCCTCCTCGCCAATAGCTCCTCGAGAAGGACCACCTTTCTCAAGATTAACAAAGTATCGCCCCTCCTGAGCTCTCCTGTCTGATCCTGCAAAACCTCTTTGTCTCATTCCTTGATCTAAATCAAGGGTTAGCTTACGAGTCCTATACAACTGAAGTTGCCTATTTGGAAGAGGCACCTCAATTGTATGACCACTGTAAATAATTTTGAGTTCATTATTGCCATCTCTTTTTAGCATCTGAACATAAGCAAGATATTGATCTGAGATCATTGCTAAAGGAGCATAGATGTAAAAAAAGGGGTTTGTGCCATTTAGCAAGTTCATGGATTCGGCAAGACGAGTAATTAAAGATTTGAATTGAATAGATTCATTACTCTCTATTGAACTTTGCCAAAATTCCACTAAGCATTTTACAGGAGAGATTCGCATTTTATTGACCATGGCATAGAGCAGTTTTAATTCCATGTCACTTATCCAGTTAGCATTACTTCCAGGAAACAAAGTCATTTTCATCCAAAGATGCATGAAATGAAGAGTAGGATTATGAATTTCCTCAGGTTCAGGATTTGAGCAGTCTTTTAGAGAAGAGATAGAGAACCAAAATTTCCTCTTGTTAAAACTACGCATGGCAGGGTTTAAATCTATCAAACATGAATTTTCAAAACCAAGAGCAGCACTTAGATGACTCCAAGTTAGACTATGACTTTGATTAAACATGTGAAAGGAAATTCCAACATTAGAGACTTGGAGAGAGCATAGGAATTCTATGGTGAGCAACTCAATTCCAAACTCTTCTATTGGCCAAAAGACAGACCAACCAATAGCGGAAAAGATAGTGTTGAATTCATTGGTCATACCTGCGTTGAAGAGAAGATTCGGATCCAATATCCTCGTGTGCTCGAAAGATCGATCCTAGAGAGAGAGATACCTTTGGTACCCTAGTTGGTCGAACCAGAGACCACTCTGTTGATCATAAGTCCTCATTGGGGGCACCATGAATGCCCCGATATGAGGTACCTCCATTGGCACTTCTTCCTCCTCCTAAGGGTGTTCTTCGGTATGGACGTTCTCCCAAGTGTATTGGGCAGAACCTCCCCTTCTTCTTCCTTGGGAACTATCCTCAGACGGGTGGGAGCGACGAGATGAGCTCCCGCTTATAGCTTGCCTTATCTTCTTGAATGCAGATGTCATTGGGTTCTTCATCTTCCAGGGAGGAAGAAGGACACAAGGGCAAGACTAGGAGAAGATGTGTGTGAAGTGGGTTTCCTAGTTTGCCTTGCGGGTAGAAGCTTGAGCTAAGAGAAGAGATCTTTCTTGTGGACTAGTGAGAGCAACACTACTTCTCTTGAGAGCTAAGAACTTCTCTTGAATGTAGAGAGGAGAGAGCAAGGCAAGGAGAGGCTTGAACTAGAACTGAATTCTTGTGGAGGTGTGAGGGATGAAGCTCTCCTTGCTTGGGGTTTTATAGGGGAAGGAAGTGGCACCAAGGGGGTGTCATGGAGTGGTTGGCCGACCACCTCTTGGGCATGCCCTTGGGTGCCATGATCACATGTCTTGGAATATGCCTTAAACAAAGCAAACGAGGGAGAGGAGGTGACCAAAAGTGGTCGGCCATCCCTCTAAAGTGAAGCTTCCACTCATGCTTTTTCTAGTGCTTGGTGAAAGGTGAAGGATGTGATATGATGTGATCAAAAGTTGAGCTAAAGTAGTCAAGATTCTCCTCTTTAAACAAAGAGTAGTGGGGGACAAAGGCATGTCATGCTTTGATTGAATTTGATTGATGTGTTTTCTTTTTCAAAGCATGACAAAGTGAAAGTGAAAGTTGGTTCCCCACTTTGGATATGGAGTAGTGGGAGACAAGGATGTGTCATGCTTTAACAAAAAGTGATTGATGTACTTTAAAGCATGACAAGACAAAAGAGATGTCTCCCAAAGCAAGAATCTGATTTTTGAAAGTCCCACCTCCCAAATCATGAGATGCTTGGACAAAGGATGGTGGAGAGGAAAAGATGGATGGACATGGGGCACCTAGGGTGGTCGGTCGACCCCTAGGCTTCCATTTTTTTCTTTTTCTTTTATAAAGGTTCCTAAATGTTCCCTAATTAAATAAGCCAAGATAGGGTGCATATGGGTGGTCGACCGACCACCCCTATGACCCTACCTTTTGTCAAGTTTTAGTGCTAATCTAATTCTCATGTTTTATTTAAACTAAATTTAGTTTTCTAAATTTTAAATATGAAAGAAATTAAGGTTTGAACTAATTTTAAGAAGGGAAATAAAAGATAACTACCGATTTACCTTTCGACGAAGGCTCCTTGATTTAAGTCCTCGGAGTAGGACTCTCCTTCTTGTTCATTCTTCGGGTGCACATGATGGCTCCGGAGACGGAGACCGTGGTGTGTGTAGCTCCTTTGCTTTCCAAACCTACCTTGGATTGGCGGGTTCGTCTTTCTTGAGTTCTTTAATCTTGGCCTCCGGATATTACTTCTTTTGGCGTGGAGCTTGAACTCTTCTTTTTGGTGGTTGTGTTTTTACCTGTTTGTTGAGTTTATAACCATTGAAAGCACATTTTACCTTATGACTGGGGAATTGGAAGTGGATCTGGCCCAATCCTACGTAGATGACTGCGTTCGTGGAGTTGAGGAAAGGCCTTCCCAATATGACGGGTACTTCCACGTTGGCTCCCATTTCTAGAATGATGAAATCGGTGGGGATGTACTCATCTTGGATGTTCACCAAGATATCCCTTGTGAGTCCCTCGGGAAACCTTATCGTTTGATCTGCCATCTGCAAGCGAACACATGTGGGGACCAACGGTCCTCCTAACAAGTTATCATATGTTACCTTGGATATGATGTTGACGCCTGATCCAAGATCGCAGAAGGCGGTGTGGAATGTTTGTTGCCCGACTGAGCACTTGACCATCGGGTGGCCTGGATCTTCCTTCTTCATGATGAAGGGAGGATCGAGAAGATAGCCCTAGTAGGAGCGAAGTGGAGGCTTACCAAACCTCGTATTGACCATATTCACATGCTCAATTGAATCTTCTGGTTTCCCAGGAATTTTACCTTGTTCCATGGATGGCATAGCTGCTGCTAATTGAGCTAATTGGGTTTCTAGCATTTTATTAAAGCTCAATTGATTTTTCATGGCAGTTGTAAAGCTATCCATTTTCTCACCAAAGCTTTCAAGAACTTTATCAATGGCAATCATTTTTCTATTTATTCCATCATTAATCTTTGATTGCCCAAGAACAAGATCTTTTAATGAAGGTTGGTTATTCTAAGAATTGTAATTATTGTAATTACCATTACCTCCATTACCTTGGTAGAAGGGGCGTGAGTTCCAGCTTCCTTGTTGTTGGGGTCGATACCCGTTGTTGTTATTGTTGTTGTTGTTGTTGTTGTTGTTGTTGTTGTTGTTGTTGTTGTTGTTGTTGCTGATGAAGTTCACGTCCTCCTTTGATGTCTCAGGGCAATTGTTGCCCGAGTGATCATTTCCTCCGCACACCTTGCACCATGGATCGGCTTCAATAGCTTGTGCAGCGGCAACTGGGTAGATGACCTCTCGTTCCTTCTTGGAACCTTCTTCTATCTTCTTCATCAAGAGGTCCATCTTGGCAGATGTGAACACATGGTGGATAAGTACCCATATATGTTCAGCTTTGATGATGAGTGATCGTCCAACACGTGAGTGTTTCAGTTTGAGTGGCTTACCCTAACCTCTATGAAAGCAGAAACATGTGCTTGTCTATCGGCTTGTGGTGTGCAGGTGCTATGCCTAGTGACAGTGGTCAATGGTGTGGAGAAGGTCGAGTAGAGGCTTGCCGTGCCGATGGATTGAGAGCAGTGAAGGGCGGAAGCGGGGCTCGGATTGAGCGACCATAGGCGCCGGCAGACTAGCTGTGGTGGCTAGTACTTGGCATCGGCGAGTGCGAGAAGACATGGAGGTAGACCGAGTCGGTCGAGTCAATACGGTGGACGCGAGAGTCGAGCGGAGGCTCAGGGGACTCGGAGTTCGACCGGCGAAGACAAGGTGGCTCACGTCGAGTGGTTTGGTGGTTTGGGCCTCAAAACCATCCGCGTCGGTTTTCGAGTTTGGGCTGCAAAACTCGGGGTTCGGTAGTTGAGCCCAAAGCTACCGGTGGCGGGTTTCCTGGGTTTGGGCCTCAAAACCTAGGCGGAGCTTCCGAGGAAGCGGGGATGGCACGTGGCGGAATCCTAGAGGTTGCGTCGAGGCGACAGCAACTCTCGGCAGGAAGCGGGGCCGTCCATTCAAAATGCGGGAGATATTTCCAGGAGCTTGGACTACAATGCTTAGGCTAGGTAGTTCACTCAATGTATCTAGGGGGGTCTTTGGGAAATAGCCAAATCCCGTTAAGTAGGGGGTGAAGGGGTATCCCTCATCCCATCTCTTGAACCCTAATCATTTGCCCCAACTCTCTCTCTCTCTAGTTCATGAGATCCCTAGGTTGCTTCCACCAACCTTTGTAAGAACTTGAGTTTGTCGCGAGGAATCGGAGGCCGTAACCTCCATAAGCCATGGTGGCTTCGATTTCGTGATTGTGTCCCCGTTTTGCTTGTGTTCTTCACGTTTTGCTTTTGCTCCTTATTTTCCCGAGATGATTTATCTTTGTAGGGAGTAGCTCTTGCAAATCCGTTTGAACCAAGTTCTTGGTACTCGTGAGGAGCAACTTTGCACCGAAGGAATTTTCCTAAAACCTCACGAGCAAACAGATCGGGCATTTTCTTTGCGACGTTCTTCGTTTTGCCTTTTCTCCCCCAAATCCGAGTGTTCCTGTTTATCCTCTACAAATTGAGCGATGATTTCTTCGGGATAGCTCCCCAGCTGCACAAGGATCATACCTACAAAATTTGGTTGCAGTTGGAGTTCATTTGGTTGAGTTTTGGGAAGATTTGGAGGAGAGAAAACGATTTTCGTGTTTCTATGCTCTGCTCGAGGGTGCGGACGCTCTGAGTTTTGGCGTCGGACGGTCCGTCGAAGCGTCGGACACAAGGACATTCTGACGTCAGCGACCGTCGCGTTCGTCCGCGTGTGTGTGAGTTTGGCGCCGGACGCTGTCCATCGTCCGTCGCCCTGCGTCCGTTGCTTTGCTAGTCTCTCTGGATTTTCAGCGTTCACTGGAAGCCCGACGGGCGCTCCCCTAAGCATCCGTCGCGCAGCGTCCGACACCAACGGACGCTCACCCATGCGTCCGTCGCCCAACGTCTGACGCCCTGCCTTCTGCTTCTCCTCTGCAAGGCTTTCTAGAAGGCCGACGGATGATCTCTCAGCGTCTGACGCCTAGCGTCCGTCGCCTGTATTTTGGGTTGTTTTTCTTGGGGTTTTTGCCTCTTTCTCATAGGGGTTGAGAACTCTTCTTGGGGGTTTCCGATGAGTTTTCCTCCACTGCCGGTGAGCTTTCATTTGCTCCATTTTCGTCTGAATCCCCGCTCATGTTGCTCGGGGGAGGTTGAGCACCCAGCAACTGGGTTTGGTTTTTGGGAAGAGTGTCCCGAATATTTCGAGAGAAATTTGAGGCTCCCATTCACCCCCCCTTTGGTCACTGTTCTCGGTCCTTCAGCAGAGAGTATGTCCACCTCACTGACGGTGTGCATACCTCTTTTCTTTGGTTGAAGACATTCATCACCCCATCCTTGGTTTATCACCATTTTCTCGATGAGGTCCTTGGCATTTCTCACTGTGTGTTGGAGAAATGCCCCTCCAGCGGTAGCATCAAGGTGACTACGGGCCATGCTAGTCAGCCCGTGGTAGAAACCTTAGATCAGGAGCTAGTCATCTATCCCATGATGAGGACAGGCATGAACGTACTCCTGGAGGCGCTCCCATGCCTCGGGAATCGTCTCATTAGATTGTTGTTGGAAGCTTGAGATCTTTCCGCAAAGAGCATTGGTTTTGCCCGTCGTGAAGAACTTCTTGAGGAATGTGTTAGCACACCTCTCCCATGTAGTGGTTTCTTCTTTGTGGGCATAGAACCATTGCTTCGCCTTTCCCAATAGCGAGAACGGGAAAAGACGAAGGCGAATGGCATCAGACGCCACTCTGTTGATAGTGAATGTGCCACATAACTCCATGAAGTGCTGGAGATGAGCATTTACATCCTCATGAGGCTTTCCACAAAACGGATTGGCCTGCACCATGTGGATCAAGGCAGGCTTCAGCTCGTAGGTGGCATCCCCGAAGTTGACCTCGGGACCCTGAGCTACGTGGGTAGGTGACGGAGACGAGAAGTCAGAGATCGCCTTCTGGGCCATAGCTTCCTTGAGTGGTGGTGTAGAGCCTCCTTCCTTGAACGGGTTCTGGTTCAAGAGGAACCTCTGAGGGGGGAACTTGATGATATCTAGTCCTCCTCAGCAGTTGCTCAAGGTCTTTGAGATAGTTTCCGGTCAGTTGGAAACCGCTCATACACTGTTTGGCTTCACAAGAAAGGAAGACACAGACAGGGGTAAGCCCCTATGACTAATTGATAACTAAGTTAACGAGAATCTCTGGATTCAATCTAATTAAAATTTCTTGGCTAAGCTTTCCCCGGCAACGGCGCCAGAAATATTTGTTGGTATTTCTTATGACTATTGGATAAATCCGCAAGCGCATAGATTATACCATTGTAGCACTTCACCTAGGAGTATTCCAAGGTATCGTAATTTATATTATCCCAAGGGAAAGCTGGCTAGAAATGATAATCAGAGAGAGATCCTAGAGAGCACCTCAACTTATTACCAACTAGTATAGAGGGGTAAACGATATATGTGATAGGAAGGGGTGATGAATGAAGAAGCTACAATAAAAGATACTTATAATATACTAGAAAGACTAGCTAGGTGGGAGGACAACGAGAAGAGTAAAGGGACTCCTATGTACTTCACTCTACTTCAATATACTTAGTTAATTAACTAGTCTAAACACTATAGAATGTCTCCTCAATACAAGTATGCTAGGCGAGGGGATAGATCAGTAGGAGGACAAAACTCCTACCGGACCACGCCCTCTTCTTACGAGGGCCTTACCTTTTAAGAACTTGCCTAAGAACATGTGGTGGAATACGGAGACTAGACTAGGTTGTCACCTCTTGCTAGCTACCACAAACAATCCATGCAGCAAGCGATAACCAAGGATAAGATGATGTATAAGCACCACGCTTACACACAACTTACTACTTTGACTACGATCTATAATCAAAGTACCCTATGACAGGAAATGATCGCATACAGGAAAGGTCACAAGGATCACAGACTATGAATGTAAAGGCTATTAAAGAGCAAAAGCATATAGCAAGACTATATCTAGTATAGAAATGCTCAAAGTAAATACTAAGTAAAGTAAAGTAAAGAGAAAGATATATATTGAATAAGATAAAGTCTTACAAAGAAGCAAAGATACAAGAGTTATACCAGACTCTCCAGAAGACAACTCCGGAAATCCCGAGCACAGCTCGACTCAACTCTAACTCCCACACTAGACTAACTCCTAGAACAATCTAAGGAATAGAGCTTGTAGGCTTCTTATTCATGTTTAGAGAGGGGGTATGGCCCTCTATTTATAGTAGGGGGTGGAGTAGGGGCTACTCCATCTCCACGTCAGCGATCCAGGGTCTTCCATCCTCCACCGTTGGATCAAACCGCCTCTTGAACCATCATTACATGGGTGGATGTGACTAACCATGTGGGGAATTGCATATGGCGGTTGGAGGGGTCAAACCGACCTAGGGGGCGGTCGGCCGACCCCCCTATGGCAGGTGGGGCCCCCCTTCTGACCTCTGGAAGTGGCCCCACTGGTCAGGGGACCAGGTGGGAGCCAGGTGGGCCCAGGGGGCGGTGAGCCGACCCCCCTTGGAGTCCCTGGCCCACTTCCTCCTCCCTGGTGTTGGTCCCACTGGTCATTGAGGTTGGATGATGGTTCTGAGGTTGTTGTCATGTTTATCTCCTCGGTGTGGGCCCATGGATCCATGTGCTATCTTTGTGAGCCGTTGAGAGGAAACACAGAGTGATCCAATAGATGGATTTCACTCTAGAGTGCCTCTCTTGGATCATGACCGAGAGTGGAGAGCCTGGTGGCCCCATAGGGTGGTCAGTCGACCCGCTATGTGGGTCTCACTGGCTCTCCTTTGTTTCATTTGTTCATTCCTGCACTCAAACACTCATGGACATTTGGAACTAGTTATTTGATAAAAAATGCTCATGATGTGTTTGTTTATCCTTGATCCTTGGGTTGCTGGCAACATTTTAGCTATGTAAAAGATGGTCATAATTTGTGCCAACACCTACCACTTGCCATACGATTGAGTATACGAGCGCTATATGAACATGTGCATGAACTCAATAGAAAACTAACTATACTGGATATACTAAAGTAGACAATAAACAATGTAAACAAGAACATAATGATGAAGAATAATGTTGCTCATAACAATCGTACAAATGTAGATATTATAGTAAGAGAGAAGAGAATAAAAACTGTACCAGACTCTAAACTCTTGACAACGTCGGGAGTTCAAGATCGGTTGACGTATCTTGACTTCCTCTACTCTTGATCTAACTAAGCTATGCTATGAACTAGAGAGGCTCTAGATGAACTAGGGTTTGTGGCTCTGTATGACTTGATCTCCTGATGACTTTCGGGTTAAATGAATGAATGCATTCTCTAGGGGCGTTCTACCCTCTATTTATAGCCTGATGGGTGCAACATTGTCCCTTGGATCAAACCGACCTCATGTAGGGTTGAGATTACTCATCGTTGGCGGTGGTGGAAGACTCTAGAAGGGGCGAGAGAGATCCTCTCACAAGGGGCCGACCGACCTGCAAAAGGGGTCGGTCAGCCCTACCTGGCCGCCTCCTGCGCCCTGGTTTCTTCCCGTGTCTTCTAGGTTCTTCCTGAGTTGTGTGAAGTATTCCCGCCGCGGAATAATTTAGATGGTTAGTTTGATAATTAGGTCCTTCTCCGCGGTTTTCTAGAATATTCCATAGGAAATAACAATTCACCAAAACTCGCAGAATTTATTAGTTAAAGCCCTATACTTTTATATTTAATCATGTTTCATCCATTTCTCATGTTTATAGTAGTATTAAATGTTGACGTCACCGTGAACAACGCGCTAGCGTCCGATCACCAGCGTCCAGTGCAGACAAGCCATCCACGTGTCACTATCAATGAACTCAGGTCGTTGATCTCCAATAGCTAACTTACATCAAACACTTCAATATGTTGCATCGGACGCACTTCTCCAACTAACCGAATGTGCCAGCCCCTGGCATCCAATCATTTCCCGTAAGCATCTAGATAGGATTTTCATCGACTAGACACGTCTGGCCCTTGGTGACTAGATCCTAATTCCTAACAGTGTCTGGTCCACACAGTCAGCTTACACCCTTTCATCGACCAGACATGTGAACAATGCGAGTGTTGTGTATGGTGAGGCAAGGTCCAATCGTTTACAGTAAGGGTACAAAGAGGTCCTTGAGCGACCAGACGCATCCGGTCACTGCTGACCTAATGCTCCTAACGTCCAGTGCACACCTCTCAGCCAATTTGAGCCTAGGGTTAGCCATCGGATGCATCCGGTCCAAAGGGGGACAACATCCAACCTTTTATAACTTCTCCACCCTTGCTCCCATGTGCCAAATTGTGGCAAAACAGCCTAAGTTAATGAACTCACGGGAGTACTTGCCTTCCATTAGACACTAAGTACCCAAGAGAGCGCACTAACTAGACCAGTTCCGTCGAGCTCACCTAATGGGAGAACTCAAAAATCCATGTTTCCATCTAGGATCCAATAATGAGTACATAACTTACATACTTAGTCCATTTCATACAATACAGTCTCAAAATTTATTTATTACAATCCAGAGTTCTGAGTGCAGAAATAAAATAGCGAAATTTAAATGAACATCTAGCAGAAACGATACAAGGATCCGTCTATGCCCACTAGAAGAATCCTCCACACAAGGGGTAACTCCTTAAGCTGCAGCTACAACAAGGGTAAAATAAACCCTGAGTACACAATGTACTCGCAAGACTTAACCGGCTATTGGGAATATTTTCCCGACTCTCAAGGGTATCCGGGGGCTATATGGTTTGCTGGTTTAAAGAATTTTCCGAAAGCATTACTAAGAGTGTATACTTATTTTGATTTTATTAGCAGTCAATTTAGTTCATTAACCAACAATTCTAGGTAAGCACTGGTTCTATATTCAAGCATGTGATAAGCAATCAGAACAATTTTATCATCTTTCTTATTCCAGTTCTTACTACAGTGCTACACCATAGTTAAGTTGTACCGCATAGCGCGGCGATTCGTGAATCAATGTAGCCCAGCTGGGTACCCCAAAACACACGCCTCGTATGTACCCCGGGCACAGACAAGACCAGCCTACCACTCTCCTGTCCAGGGGTCCAGGTCCCCGCCCAAACTAGACTCTAAGCCCCTGCACCTGAGTCCCGGACTCAGTGCAGTGCTTAGACCTCCACCCAAAACCACCAGTAACCGTCGGTCCAGATAGAACCAAAACCCAAGACAAGAGAGTAACAAGTCTTTCCTCTCCCATAAGCAAGTATGTGCTCATGATAATAAGTCTGTGATCTGACTACCATCCACAGTAATGGACGGTTCCTAATCGACACAGACAGGAAAACAGTGTAACCCAATTAGCCCCGTTGGTCGCGGGACTCAACTCGTCACACCCACCAATAACCAAACCTCATCCTTGCCTGGTCACTATTTATTTTTCACCTATTTATTTTTCACCCTCTTCCATGAGAGTAATATTATTCACCTAGTGTGAGCAACGACAGATCACCCACGCTACCGATAGCCTAGCATGACAGCTACTTAGTCCTATACTAGTACGACTCATAGGATAGATATATTTATGCATGTGGTTTTCATAGAACTCCTGAACGTAAATGCACAACATATATATAATTATATATTACTGAATATAAAAATAAGGTTATGCAAGGGGCTTGTCTTCTGCGGGCACGGTGTCAGCAAAGTCAGTGACTAGTGGCTCCGGGGCATCCTCCTGCACGAGGATCTCCTCCTCGTACTCCTCGATGACCTCGTCGTACTCCTGCTCGTTGAAGGTCACGATCTTCAATGACTCGTTCGCTATATGCATGCAATGATGATGATGTAATAATTAATAAATAAATATATAACCACAAACTTTGAATTAGAACATGCTTACCAACTACTAAGCTAGCTCTAATGACCAAGATATTAAAATAAACATCACTTTCATTAAAATAGCTAGCAACAATTAACACGACAAAACTCAAACTAAATATTTTCCGACCAGCACTAGGACTCTTACACAAAAATAATCTAAATATACTAAGCATAATAATTGATCAGTCTAACCAACACAACTGCAATACGAACGAATTTCACCATGAAATAGATATCTATCTTAGGGACTCCACAAAATTTACATCACAACATTCAGACACTTGATTGATTTCATACTAATTAACAAAGACAGCTCAAATTAATTAGATAGGAGGACTAATTAACTTGTGAATATCAGGGACTCACTGCCAACATGGCTGACAGTTTGGTTAGGCCAGAGACACCCCGAGCAGCTAGTCACGTGCAACCAAGCAGCTCAGTGCTCTGCTGCGGACACCACAGCGCTCAAGCCTTAGGACAGCGATGACACTCCATGGGATGGCGCAGAACGAAGCCCAGGCGAGCTAAGTTGTCCGTGCATTTATCTCCAACTTTGGACAGACAGCCTATGCACGCAACATCGAAAACTATTGCAAACCAGTTGCACGTGAAAATTTCCAAACAAAACTGGGTTAATTGGTTAAGGCTGTATGTGTTGTGGTGTGCTGCAAAAGCTTTGGACTGACGGAATACAAAGAGGAAAAGACCAAAGACTGCCTTGCCATTAAAGGAGGTGTCTCCGTGTACCATCTACCACCATGAACAACAAGAGGACAAGGGGACAAGAGCCAGAAAGAATGACTAGTAGAACTTAATTAGCTATTAATGGCAATGCATGCATAGCCCGACAACCCAACTGCACTCGCACAATTAATTAGATTGTTAAATACATACAAATAAACTTTTGAACCTCACAAGAACTATTGGGTTAACTTTCATTTAACATTTCTATTCAATATTAAAAGCAACGAGAATTTAACCACACAACTCATCTCATGCATTAATTAATTTATAAACATGATGCTCATGACATTAATAAGTTGATTTATGAGTAACACTGAGGGTGTTACACAAATACAATGTATAAAACCTTTAGGCATGTGTGTTAGCATATTTTAAAATTATTTCCAAGGATGTTAGGATAGCACACTAGTTCCTAATGTATATGATTGAATGATATCACCTAGTGACACTTTATATCTATAATTCACGAAGAATTTCCCCTCTCAATAGCACGGGTATCAATCCTAAATCACTCACACCCTCTATGGTGTCTTGAGTGTGAAATAAAATGGCTTCTATCAATATACCTTTGTCTTGAGTCCATTTTGTTTTTTCTCTTTCTTTCTTTTTGGAGTATGGAGCACTTGATCCATCTTTTGGCCTTCGCCTTCACAATGCTCATCATGTAGCTCCATCACTTGGTTTGTACCAACCTTGCTAATATCACAACACTCATGACAAAGGTTCATACTGCGAACACATGGTGGATAAGTACCCATGTATGTTCCGCTTTGATGATGAGTGATTGACCAACACGTGAGTGTTTCAGTTTGAGTGGCTTATCCTAACCTCTGCGAAAGCAGAAACATGTGCTTGTCTATCGGCTTGTGGTGTGCAGGTGCTATGCCTAGTGACAGTGGTCAATGGCGTGGAGAAGGTCGAGTAGAGTCTTGTCGTGCCGATGGACTGAGAGCGGTGAAGGGCGGAAGCGGGGCTCGGACTGAGGGACCATGGGCGCCGGCGGACTAGCTGTGGTGGCTAGTACTTGGCACCGGCGAGTGCGAGAAGACATGGAGGTAGACCGAGTTGACCAAGTCAATACGGTGGATGCACGAGTCGAGCAGAGGCTCAGGGGACTCGGAGTCCGACCAGGCGAAGACAAGGTGGCTCGCGTCGAGTGGTTTGGTAGTTTGGGCCTCAAAACCATCCGCGTCGGTTTCCGAGTTTGGGCCACAAAACTCGGGGATCGGTAGTTGAGCCTAAAGCTACCGGTGGCGTGTTTCCTGGGTTTGGGCCTCAAAACCTAGGCGGAGCTTCCGAGGAAGCAGGAATGGCACGTGGCGGAATCCTAGAGGTTGCGTCGAGGCGACGGCAACTCCTGCCAGGAAGCGGGGCCGTCCATTCAAAATGCAGGAGATATTTTCCGGAGCTTGGACTGCAATGCTTAGGCTAGGTAGTTCACTCAATGTATCTAGGGGCTCTTTGGGAAATAGTCAAAGCCCGATAAGTAGGGGATGAAGGGGTATCCCTCATCCCATCTCTTGAACCCTAATCACTTGCCCCCCCTCTCTCTCTCTAGTTCATGAGATCCCTAGGTTGCTTCCACCAACCTTTGTAAGAACTTGAGTTTGTCACGAGGAATCGGAAGCCGTAACCTCCATAAGCCATGGTGGCTTCGATTTCGTGATTGTGTCCCCGTTTTGCTTGTGTTCTTCGTGCTTTGCTTTTGCTCCCTCTTTTCCCATGATGATTTCTTTTTGTAGGGAGTAGCTCTTGCAAATCCGTTTGAACCAAGTTGTACGTAATCGTGAGGAGCTTCTTTGCACCGAAGGAATTCTCCTCAAACCTCACGAGTGCGTAGATCGGGCGTTTTCCTTGCGGAGTTCTTCGTTCTTAAGCTTTTCCCCAAATCTCTTTCCTCCCTTTGATCTAAGTCGAACTGAGTGATGATTTCTTCGGGATAGCTCCCCAACTGCACTAGGATCTTGCCTACAAAGTTTGGTTGCAGTTGGTGATCATTTGGTTGAGGTTTGGGAAGATTTGGCTGAGTGGAAACGATTTTCACGGGCTTTAGCTTTTCTGTTCGTGAGCATCGGACCACCCTCCGGACCACCCAGCCTGTGAGCACCTGACCATTGCAAGTAGTCCGGTGGCTCTGCTGAGGGTTTCACTCACGCGTCGGACCAGGCTCATTAGTCCGACGGTGAGCGTCGGACGAGGTGTCCGGAGGTAGGGTGCTTTCTGTGGTTTTTGCTCTGTGGCGAGTATGTGCACCGGACCACTTCCCATAGTCCGATGGTGAGCGTCGGACTAGTTGTCCGGAGCCTAGGCACTCACTGGTTGTCTTCTGTGTGAGCACCGGACTTCCGAAAGTGAGCGTCGGACTAGTCCGGAGCCTCTAGTCCGGAGCTAGGGTGCTCACTGTATCGGCCTGTCCTAGTGGGTGAAGGCGTCGGATCTGAGCTCCGGACTACATGCTATAGTCCGGTGGCTCAATCCCATCTGGTCCGGAGCTCCCTGTTGGTTGCTGTTTTCTCCCGTTTTGCCTAGGTTCTTGCCTCTTTTCCCTAGGGGTTGAGAACCTATGTTTTGGGGTTTCCGGTGTTTTTCCTCCACTGTCGGTGAGCTCTCTTTTCTTTGTTTTCGTCTGAATCCCCCGAGCGTTGCTCGGGGGAGGTTGAGCACTCAGCAACTGGGTTTGTTTTTTGGGAAGAGTGGCCCGAACATTTCGAGAGAAATTTGAGGCTCCCATTCACCCTCCCCCCCTTTGGTCGTTGTTCTCGGTCCTTCACATACACTAGGTGTCATTAGTTATCCAAAACAAACTAGGGCTTTCACACGACCCCTTGCATGGCCACCTCCACCTGCGCTCCACGTCCACGCTGAGCTCCACCTTCCACGGTGTTGGCATCTTATCCTGAAATAGTGCGTGCACCTCTACCTGAACCTGGTTTTGCACCTGGGCCAATATCCATATTCACTGAATTCATTTGTTCAGCCTGCATGACATCTTGGAAGGTGTCCGTAGTTGGGAATTCTTCGACGTCAATGTTGAGGTTAATGTTGGTCTCATTATGTCCAATCAGCAAGGAATCCACTTGTGATGAGGCGAAAAACTCCATTCCACTTTGCATTGACCGGAGGTACCACTAAGGCCTGGTTCGCTTTCTTCGGAATGAGCCATTTTTGGTCAAAATTATTTTGTTGGTTATACAAATTATACATTCGATCCTGGCCGGATTGGTTCCAGATCTTCATTCTGAGATAGTTGAACATAGCCCGAATTAGTTCGAGAAAAAAAATCCCACCTCTAGGTGGATCCATTGGTAGATCAACCTGACAGAAATAAAATCATTGTTTTTTTCTTCCATGGTTCTAATGGCCAAGTACAGAAAAAAAAACTAGGTCTTGCCAAGAGTGGTACCTTGTCGCTCTAGGGCTAGCGCAAGCGTCCACGGAGACAGGCCATAGGGAAACCGAGCGGCCATGAGGCGGAGCACGCCATCGCGCTTGGGGTCTGGTGCATGGCGGATAGTTGACCTGCGAACCCATATATAAACTTAGTTTTTGCGAGTTCCTCTGCATCCTGCAAAAATTAAGCCTATATGTGGACTTGCGGGTCAGCCCGCTTGCATACCTAATGGCGGAGCAGGGCGGCCATGGACACAACCGAGGTGACTACAGCCATGGTAGAAGGAAAGAACAACTGTGTGGGGAGTAATCATGGCCGCGACAGAGATGAACCACAACGGAGCATGAGCAGATGTTGTGCGGATGCAAAAGTAGAACGAATACAATGGAGAACAAAGCGGATGTCGATGGGTGACGGAGGGGTAGGCAACGTCTAGCAAAAATTAGCCATTGATAGCTAGATTGAATGGACTAGTGAGCTAACAAGCCTTGGCTAAAGTTTTGTCCACCTGTTTAGATCCGAGGACTAAGCTTTAGCGATTACTAAATATGTTTTAAATTATAAAAGATTTAACTTTTCTAGATATATTAATTTATTATATATGTATATCTATGTACATAACAAATACAAATATAGTATGAATTATGCTATATATCTGTCAACAGATTTTCTTATTTTTTATCTGTCAAATTTTTGACCGTTTGATTTGTTTAGAGATTTGTGTTGATGTTTGGGTTGTCTGACGGATCCGTTATTGTAAACGGGTCTGTTTTGTACCCGAACCCATTATTTTCGAAATCCGCGCCCATCCTTATCTTTTCATCTCCGACGACATTTTCCCCCAAAATGACGGAGGGCTAGGCATGACATTTTCCCCCAAAATGGCGAGGGAAGGAGGGGTGGCGAGCAGCCTGCGGTGGCTGAGCGGGAGGCCTGCCTGCGTGCTGCCAGGGCGTGCCGCCTATGTGCGGCAGGGGCAGGCGGGCGGCCTGCGTGCGGCCAGGGGTGTGCGTCCCGGTTGAGCGCGGGGTGCCGCGGCGACAGTGCGGCCTGCGTGTGGCCGGGCGCTCTGCGGCGGCGGCAGCCAGGCGGGCGGCGGCTGGGCGGCCTGTGAGTATGTAGCTAGGGTGCGCCCGATGAAATTCCACGATGAAATCCCTGTAGTAATGAACGATTTGAGAAAGGTAAAGAGTCCAAGTGAAGAAAAATACATGTATTTGCATCGAAAAAAAGACTTAATACACTAAATGTCATGAAAAATAAAATGCAAACGTTTCAGATGTCGTTTTAGCGACTTCAACGTTAGAAATCCTATTTTAACAAAATCACATGTTTATAATAGCAATTTTCTCGCTCCGCGGGTTGCTGAGGCGGTGAGTCGCGCGAGCGCCGGGCAGCTCCACCCGCACCCCGCCGCGCCGCGCTCATCCTCCTACGCCACGCCGCGCCTCGCGATGCTGTGCTGCTTTGTTCTGTCCGCGCCGTGCCGCTTCGCCTGCGCCGCTCGCGTCTTGCAGCGCCGCTGCGCTGTCCGCTCGCTCTTTGTGTCGCGGCACGCGGTGTGTTGAGCGGAGCTTTTTCAGGGCTGCTACGCTATGCTGCAGCAAGCTATGGTTGGTTGCGGTGTCCACCTGCACATGCTGCACTCTCATGAAGCCTGTACAAGTCTGTGAGGCACCTATGTGTAAGTGAGTTGAACTGAATCTCTCTGACTATGAGTTTGGTAGCTAGAGTTTCTGTCTTTTTCTGTCAGATTTGATCATTGTGAAAGAACTTTCAGATTTTTGCATGTAGAATACCAAGTTTTTGATATAGTAGAATGTGGTACACTGTTTTTTTTTTTTTTTTGCAGAGATATAAAAGGTTGGAGAGCCTAGTGGAATATGGAAAAGAGTTTTGATATAAGCATTGCTTCACCGGTATAGGCAATATATGGCTTACAAGCCTCCTTATGTTAAATACAGTTTGAGCGACAAATTTCTAAATTTGTGTAGTCAGAGTTGCATGTATAGTACTTAACTGTTGTAAGCCTAATCATCTAGATGGTCGACTTTTTGTTGGGTATACTTTGTGAGCCTTGCTTGTGTTGTGATTGTGGATATGGTGTACTGTTTTTATTCAGACCTGCATACTCCTATGAGTTATTGTTGGCGTCATTGCTGTTATTTTTCATTCCAAAATATTTGATTAGCTATGCATAGCCTTTGTGTGTATTGATGTATTGTACTTAGCTTATCTACCCAATTGATTGTGGCAGTACTATCACCTTTAACTCATATGTGCATTCTCAGATAATGACTGCAGCTCTACAGCTTTCTTGTATAATCTGCAGTGCACCTTCGTGAAGGAGAAAATGCATAATTATATTCTTAAAAGGGAATTGGGTAGACGAAAGAGCCTATTATATTGTGAATTTTCTTAACGTGAAATTTGATTTATTAGCAGGCTGTGATGCTCCTGTTTGCTTCTCTGTGATGTATACGTGATGTATACACAGGCTGTGATTTATTTTCGATGGATTCATCGTTTTTTTTCCCTGATAGATGGATGGCCATAATGATAGTAAGGTTGTATTATGCACTTGCTTGTCAGTCCTTTTCCTTTTGCATTTCTGTTGTTTTTAGGATATCTTTTTTTTATCTTAGGGTGTCATTTCTAACCGTTTTGAATGGGTTGTTCATTTTTGACTGATTTTAGTTTGTGTGGAGGTAATGCTTCAGTATGCTTCTGATTTCTAATAGTTTTAGCAGTGGTAGACCTTTCAAGTTTAGTTGCATACAAGGAAGTTTTTATTATATCATGTGCTAATTGTATGATAGCTTTTTTACAGTTAATGTTCATGGACACTCCAAGTCCAACCGGTGATCGGATACCTTTTAGTGACCTTACAAATATAAGAACTGAAGGTACTCCAAACTTTTACAAGATTTCTACATGTTCTATGTTCATATGTTTGCAACTCCTCACAAATATTTTTTCAAGGGAATCATTCTCGGTTAGAAGATGGCAACCGTAATGAGAATAAGAGGAAAAGACGTCGAGAGAGAGATATGATGAATATCCAAGGTCATGTTGGTTTTGTAGACTAATTTTCCTTATTGTATGAATCAATTAGTATTGGATGTATTTGTAATGTTTTACTATGTTCAAACTTGCAGATGGAAAGCAAGGAAATGAAATGGATGGACATGCAATGAATGAAATGGACGAAAATAGTGATTGGCTCCATAGGACACCAGCGTATAGTAGTGTGGATCAATTAACAGGTTACTAATTATGCTCATAAAAGGACATTATTGTAGATGTTAATATAAGAAACATATTATTTTTCTTTGTGTAATGTTTCTTTCTACAATGATTAATTGCGTAGACGTGCTCATGCGTTGTGATTGTTTCAAAACTACTCTCACAATTCAGAGCATAATCTTATTAAAGTGTCATTTCATCATATGGAACTAGGTATTGCATATGAAGCCAATTCAATCAATCATAATGGCACGTGTCCAAAAGAGTGTATATATGAATATGATAGTGCACGACTCTCAGGAATGTCTACTGAACAAAGGGAAATTGTGAATAAAAGAAGACGTGAATTGTATGCAGCGCGTAATGAACAAGAAAAAATTGTCTCGAAGCTACCAATGAGGATAGATGACATGGAACAGACTTCAGGTAGTTAAATCATGTTTTCATTATGGAAAATCTATTGTTATTATTGGATGATGCTTATACGTATTAATATATCAATTCAATTTCAGATTGCCCTCTACCTTTACCTATTGAAGTTCCTGATGATATTGAAAAGAGTTTACTTTATACGGATATCAACAATGACCTTGAAACATGCAAGTATTTATAGATTAGTACCTTTATTTTTAAGTTACAATACTAATATCGATGTTGTCTTTGCTCCTTCGATTATTATGTATTAATAGCGCTTTTTTATTAATGTATAGGTGTTGTAAATGCGTGCCCTTCTAAAGAAAATATTGTCATGTGTACAAAAGACCGTAAACGTGAGTTAGAGAAATCACGAAGGGCAACAATATCTCCTGAACAAAAGGCGCAATTAAATAAGGCGACGTGAGTTGTATGAAGGGTTATGAGGTTGCTACGCTAGCCAGAAAATAAAATTTTTCTACCCCATAAACCAGGAACTAGTGCTAGTTATAGATCACGGGGTTACCACTAGACACGTAGGTGTAGCGGAAACGACTTGATGTAGTCGTGCACGTCGCAGCAGTGTCGTGCAGTTGCGAGGTCGTCCGTCTCAATGTCCCTTACTCGCGGTTCGTCCTTGTGCTCCAGATGTAACACCTCCGAGGAATCCCACACGTGCAGGGAAGAAGCATCACGCCTCCGGACTGCTAGGTCCGCGAGGAGTACTAGGCGTGAGCGTGGGGAGCATGACGGCGGCTGCCAAAGGATGTGAATTCGACTCGCCTCGCGTCTCCCCTTGCTTATATAGGCGTCCTAATGAGCTCCCACATTGGAGGCCCATTAGCAACCCTAAACCTAGTCCAACCCGAATTAGGCTTCCAGCCCCTTAAGCGTACGACCCTATGGGCTCACGCACACATAGACATGACCCAAGTACTCTTACTTGACCAATAGTTGATAGCAGCCTCTAGCAAGGTGTGTTAACTCCTATGCATACGCTATGATCATATCAGATGAACCGTCACAATACAATATACTTGTTATTCCTTTGCCTCACGATATTTGGTACAACTCGTGGGTTAACACTTAACCCAAGCACGGCCATGCATTTCATGATCTAATCATTTGAGTAGTCCAGTGATATCTCTCTCATATGAAGTGTGGCAAATTCCATCTTGATTGACTATGTCTCACAACATGTTTCCCGACAAACCCGAAAGCCACCTTTATAACTACCCAGTTATAGAGTAGTGTTTGGTAGTCTCTAAGTAGGTCATTTCACATCTTGAGTACATATGACAATCTCAGGTCTAAGGACATAACATACATGATGTGTATAGAGACAGTCTCATGTCGGGTATGTCCAGCACCATGTCCTACATGTGCCCACATTATTAGTTTGACATCTCATGTCCATGACTTGTGAAACATAGTCATCAACTAATAATGTGCTGATCTAATATTCATGCACATTCTAGCACAAACTCTGATCAGGGACAACTTTAGAATAACCATATAAGTAAAAGAGTTTCACAAACAATTCACATAATTGTTTATCGATACAAGTTGTCTTTAATGGATATTCATTGAACTCATAACATGTCATGGATACAAGGAAATACAATCATCTCTATGATTACCTCTAGGGCATATTCCCAACATTGTATGCGGCAAAAACTGCACGCAACAATACTGCAAGAAAACTGTTAGTAACTCCACGAGAGAAGAAGTCATCACGAAAAGACACCAATAAAAAATATAAAACAAAGGTGATAGAACACCGAGCCAACAACTTACATCCGGACTCAATCGCCATAGAGAGCCCTCACTTTAACCCTCAGCTTATTTTCCCTTCTACACCTCAATCGCCTAAACCAACTTCACAAGATTTCAAAATACCTGAAATGATGGGCACGCCTATTGACATCACGTCATCTGTAGTTCAAAGTGAGGAAGTTCATGCCCCTAAATTAGTTGAGGCACATACCATACATAGGCATCGAAGCAAACATATGTTTAGTAATCAGGCTTTTGAAGCAAACATTGCAAGAAGGACCAGAGGTTGTGCGGATGAGAATTGCAATGATTTGAATGACCTGACCCAACCAAGTGTAATTTACAACGGTAATTCGCCTTGTGCATTATATGTTTAGTATTCGGTTTCCTTCGCTGTACTACTTCAAAAATATCTCGGTTTTAACTACAGATGGTGTCACTCAAGAACCTCCAGAGCGAACACCTACCAATTGCATAGGTACACAGACACAACCGTCTATAGTTGAAGATGCTTCTTCAATTCCTCCAAATGATGCTCAAGCCCATACACAAGACTCGATGGTCGAAGATGGTATTTTCTCAACTGTTAGTTGATTTTCTATTTTTAATGTGTCACTATGTTCTCATTATATAGTTGATCAATATTTGCCCAGATTATGATGAGAATGTCATATTTATGGATGACGACGAGGAGGAGGAGGCGTACTTTTTTGCTGGAAAAGGTACGTCGCTGAATAGAAAAATCATTTATGATGTAACTTTGTTGAAACTCATGACATCATATCAATTTTGTAGAAGACGATGAAGAGAATATCGAGGGAGACCAAAATAACGACACAGTTGAGGAAGAGAACACAGATTTTGATGTCATGGATCCATTCGACAAGGTTTATGCTAATATCCCATCAGAGACACATATGCTATCATCAGTGCCAAACTGCAAGTATTGCAACGCAAAGAAATTTGAAGCCGAACCTCCTGGATTCTATTCTCGTGGTGGTAAGATTCATCTTGCGAATGTTAAGACACCACCAGAACTCATGAGGCTGTGGTCAAGCTTGGATGCTGATGCTAGGCACTTTCGTGAAAACATCAGACATTTCAATGGTCACTTCTCTTTCACTTCACTGTATTGTCAACTAGATCGTGTGACCACTAATATGAAAATTTGTGGTATCTACACGTTCCGTGCCCATGGCTATTTTTACCATAACATGCAATCTTTTGGTAAAGCGGATAATGTTCAGAAGAAAAACCTCGAGCTTTATTTTTACGATGATGATTCGTCCCTCGAGCATCGGATGAGCAAGTGCCGTAAGGAATCCGCCCAAAAAGATAGAGAAGTTATAGAGCAAATGGTTAGAATCTTAAATGGGAATCCGTATTCTGAGCATCTAAGGAGTATGGGGCATGTTAAAGATCTTGATGATTATCGTATTGAGTTCAACCTTGACCAACAACTTGACCAGAGAGTATATAATGTGCCACTGCCATCAGAGGTGGCCACGGTCTGGGTCAAAGGGAGAGAGCGTCTAGGCCAATTCGAGCATAGTGTCCTCCTTCAAGGGAAGGATCGGTCTTTTTATGGAATTCGTTCATATCATGCGTGCTATGACCCTCTATCATACCCGTTATTCTTCCCAAGGGGTGAGCTTGGGTGGCACAATTCCATTCCAAAAGTGGGAGTGACTATGGAGGCAGTTGAGGCAGCTCGAGCAAAATGGAAAGAAAGAACTGATGGTGGTGATGATGATGGAGGTAATTCCAACTCTTTTGAAAACTGCAATCTAAATTTATTTTGCTTGCAACTCTTGATACTATTTTTTGTAATGTCTCCTTGTAGAACGTATTGGGAATCTATGTGTCTCCGTGCACGACTACTACTGCTACAAATTTTAGATGCGGCCAGGGATTTTTAATCCAATACTCTATGGTGGGCGTCTTTTCCAGCAGTTCGCCGTTGACACCTACATCAAGATTGAGAGCTCACGTTTAGATTACATAAGGAACAATCAGGATAGGTTGAGGGTTGACCTATACCAGGGCCTGGTGGACAGTATGCATTCGAGCGAAGGATCTGCTGAGAATGTCGGAAGGCGTACTGTCCTGTCTTCGTCATTCATTGGAGGACCCCGTGACATGAGGCGTCGATACATGGATGCAATGACTCTGGTAAGAAAGTATGGTAAACTTGATGTCTTCCTCACAATGACGTGCAACCCAAACTGAGATGAGATCAAAAATGAACTTTATCCAGGCCAGACAACACAAGATTGCCCAGATCTCGTTACCCGACTCTTCCATGCAAAGTTGGATGCAATGAAGAATATGTTGATTGAGAAAGACATACTTGGAAAGGTGAAGGCCTATGTGTATGTATTAGAGTTCCAGAAGAGGGGGTTGCCGCATGCACATTTCTTGCTAATAATGGAAGGAAAGTACAAGCTCACTTGTGCCAAGCAATATGACATGATTATATCAGCAGAGCTACCAAACAAGAAGAAGTACCCTGAGCTATACAATATGGTAACCAAGCATATGATGCATGGTCCCTGCGGTACGCTTAATCCAAATTGTCCATGCATGGCAGGTCGTGGGTCATGCAAGAACCGTTACCCCCATCAATTCTGTGACCCAACCAGCAAGGGAAAGGATTCGTACCCCATCTATCGGCGACACGATGACGGACGTACGTTGAAAGTTCGAGGTCATTACCTCGACAATAAATGGGTTGTTCCTTACAATTCTTGCCTACTACGTACCTTCAATTGTCATATAAATGTTGAAGCATGTGGTAGTATCCAGTCGGTAAAGTATCTTTTCAAGTATGCATATAAGGGTCATGACAGGGCATCGATGGCGGTGAGGGAGTCTGACAAAACAGACAAGAGAGGGGACATTGATGAGATTACTCAGTTCAGAGAAGTCCGATGGGTGACACCTCAAGAAGTACTGTGGAGGATATATGGTTTTGATTTAAGCAAAAACCATCCACCGGTACAACAGTTGCAGCTTCATCTACCTAACATGCACATGGTTGCATTCAATAAATGGGACAAGGTCGAATGTATCGTTAATAGACCCGGTGCTCGAGAGTCAATGCTGACAGCATACTTTGAGGCAAACATGACAAAGGAAGAAGCCCATGGAATATTGTATCAAGACTTTCCAGAGCATTTTACCTGGCATTCTGATGGTAAATTCTGGCAGCCAAGGAAAAACTCAGTTTTCCAAATTGGCAAAGTCATCTCGGCTAATCCCGCTGAGGAAGAACGCTACTTTCTTCGTGTTCTATTAAACAATGTAGCTAATGCTACTTCATACGAACATCTGAGGACTGTCGATGTCGTTCTACTACCTACATTCCGTGAAGCTGCAGAAATAAGGGGTCTAATAGAAGAAGACAATACACTGGATGAATGTCTAAGTGAAGCTACTGTCTTCGAGATGCCTTCCTCCCTACGAAGATTATTTGCAACAATATTGGTATTCTGCGAGCCGAATGATGTGATGGGGTTATGGAACATACACTATGATGCAATGGCAGAGGACTACAGTCATAAACATCCATCCCCAGATCTGGTGCGACAGATGGTTTTGATAGACATTAGAAACATGTTGCAATCTATGGGGGAAGGATATAAGTTCATTTCCTCTTCCAGAAATCGATCGCACATACGACCAATACAGTAAGATTCCTCGGGAAATATTTGAGGAAGCTAGCGTCGAGCAGAAACCTGACGATATGCTATTGTGCGACTCACTCAACGTCGAGCAAAGATACGCCTACGATGAGATAATGGCCGTTGTTGAAAGCAACAAAGGTAGGGTGTTCTTTGTGGATGGACCTGGCGGGACTGGAAAGACCTTCTTATACAGAGCACTTCTCGCAAAACTACGTAGCCAGGATAAGCTTGCCGTTGCTACAGCTACATCTGGAGTCGCAGCGGCTATAATTCCAGGTGGGAGGACGGCTCACTCGCGTTTCAAGATACCTCTCACTCTTCAAGAGAGCGGTTGTTGTAGCTTCACGAAACAGAGTGGTACTGCTAAGCTGTTACAACAAGCAACTCTCATAATTTGGGACGAGGCGACTATGACAAAGAGGCAGAATGTGGAAGCACTAGACAAGAGTCTACGAGATATTATGAGCCGGTCAGACCTACCGTTTGGTGGAAAGACTGTTGTCTTTGGTGGAGATTTCAGACAGGTCCTGCCTGTTGTGCGGAAAGGATCTAAGGCTCAAATAGTCGACGCTTCTCTATGAAGGTTGTATCTTTGGGAATCCATGCAACACTTAAAGCTCATCCGCAACATGAGGGCTCATAGTGACCCGTGGTTTGCAGATTATTTGTTGAGCATCGGTGGTGGAACGGACACCATCTTCCCAGATCTAAATGCAAACATGACCGATAAAGACTACATCACCACTAGATCTATTTTATCTACACGGAATGATTGGGTGGACAAGATTAATATGAAAATGATTGATATGTTCCAAGGCCGGGAGACAGTATCACAGTTTTGACGCCGTGGTAGATGATCCACATAACTACTATCCATCAGAGTTCCTTAACAGTCTGACACCCAACGGACTGCCTCCACATGTTTTGAAACTCAAGATCGGGTGTCCTATCATATTGCTTAGAAATATTGATCCTGCAAACGGGCTATGCAATGGTACAAGGATAGTGGTGCGGGAATTCCAAAGAAATACAATCGACGCAGAAATTGTGGTGGGGCAGCATGCTGGCAAGCGGATATTCCTTCCTCGAATACCGCTATGTCCATCAGATGATGAGATGTTTTCGTTCCAATTTAAGAGGAAACAGTTTCCTATCAGGCTAAGCTTTGCCATGACGGTCAACAAGTCCCAGGGCCAGACTATCCCCAACGTCGGTGTGTACCTGCCCGCGCCGGTATTCTCTCATGGACAATTGTATGTTGCGATATCTAGAGCCATGACAAGAACGAATATCAAGGTCCTTGCCCTACCTCCTGATGTGGAAGCAGTGGAAGAGGAGGCGAACAAGAAGGCAACGAAAAGGGCTCAAAAGAATGCCAAGAAAAGGACATCAAATAAGAAAGTTAAGGATAAAAATACCCAAATGATGTCGAGAACTTTCACGAAAAATATTGTATTTAAGCAGGTTCTAACACTATAGATGAGGTAATATAACATTTCACTAATACAATACATTTTTGTAACACCCGAAAATTTAAATTTTTGAAATAGGTTGAATTTGATTAATTTTGAATTTTTTTGTGCTCATGAAAATTTAGGTAAATAAAAACATTTTCATCAAATTAAAATCTCTTAAGGTAGCAACTTGCTTTTGCATACATGATGGTGCATTGTTTTGTTTGTTGAGTGCCCTTGTTCAAAAGCCCAAAGAAAAGAATTTAAAAATTCTTTGGAAATGGTTTTGAAAATGAGTTTAAGAAAAACAAAAAGGAAATTCACTTTCCATCCCCTCTCCTTCTCCTTGGTGCGGCTGACAGGGCGGTTCTGCCTGTCATCCCCGAGCTCCCCTCCTCGCGTCGGGCTCAGCTCTCGCAAACCGACCGCGCAACCTTTGCGCAGCACGGCGTGCGCGCCCCAGACTCCTCCCTCCGCCCGGCTATATATAGCACCGAGCACCGCCCTACCTTCCCCATCTGATGCTGCTACTGCTATCGCCTCGCCTCGTGCCCCAGCCGCACTGCTCGCGTCTCGCTCGCATCGGACGCGGTAAGCCCGATTCGGAGCTTTGCAACGCTCCTGCAGTCGCGCCGAGCCCCTCCCTTCTCTCTTTCCCCTTTCATTGGCTCACCCGAGCTCGCCGTCGCGTTTTAGGACGAACCGAGCCACAGCTTCCCGTCGTCCGCCTCCTTCCGTGGTCGGCCGCCACCGTGCCACTTCGGCCTTCGCTTTTGTCCCCGGTGAGTTCGCTAGCTTCTTCTCTCTCTTTTATCTTCTAATCTGAATCGTTGACCCCCGATCCAACGGCTCCAGATCGAAGATACCCCTTCGCCGATCAATCTTTGCTAAAGAGACCCCTGGTTTCTCCTTATTTAACCCGCAATCCAGATCCAGTGAATAAATCTGAGTTTCTTTATTTGTTTTATTCCGAAACTAGATCCACCTAATTTACAAGTCTATCTCTATCCAGCATGTCTCCGTCTTTTCTATCATCAAATTTATTGTCCCCTAACTCCATCCTCTTGTTTGGAGTTTCCCAAGATTCTTTTAATTGACCCTAAATCATTCTCTTGAGTCCATCATTCATAAAAATATCTCTAAAATCTTCCGGGGATTTTTTCTGGCTTTTTCAGAACCTTTTCTCATTTTTCTATGAGCTTAATCTAATTTTTAGATGCTCCAAAATATCTTTTCGTGAGCTCCAAATACTTTATTTGGGTTCATAATATTCCAAAGTGTCTCCGAGAATTTCCCCATAATTTTTGGAGACTTCGGAGTATTTTTCGTGACTTAAATATTAATTCTGGACTTTTCTAGAATTATTTTATTCCGAAAATAAATAATAAACATCTCAATTTTCCACCCGCCCTCAAAGCCCATGTGCAATAATTCTAATAAATCTCAAAAGTCCTTGCATTTATTTACTAATGGGCTTTGATGTTTAATTGACCCATTAGTAAATATATGGAGGTGCAACATTAATTAGTACCATATCGCCAGAGTATGAACATGTAGGAAGTTTTTCTCCCTATATATATCTATCAGTTTCTTGCCAAAACACACCACATCTACTGTAAGAGGAGCCCCTAGTTTGGAAAATCTCTCGTGTAGTAAATTATAGTTTTCTCTCTTTCTATCATATCATTTGCGGTCAACTCCGACGAACTCCCCGACGAGCTTCTCTGGTACTATAAGGTTCGTCTTGTCGTTTTCTTCGCCGTAGTATCTTTCTTTTTTTTCTTTCCCGATGAATTTTATCCCGCGAGAACCACCATAGATGAGCTCGTTTCGCGGTCACGCCCGTGTGCGGATAGCCCTCCCGCAGCCGCGTCATGGGGCGCTGCATCACCCGCAGTCCGCTCATCCGGCACTCGCGTGCAGGTGCACCGTGCACGTGGTCACGATGTCCACCGGACTCTGCTGCTGCTACTGCTCGGTCAAGCAGGTCACCGGCCGGCCCCTTGCACCTCTCCTCAGCCCGAGCGTGCCCAGTCGGGCACCACCCGGGTGGTCAGCAGGCCCCGCCGCAAGTCCCCTTCCGACCTTCCCTCTGGTGTACGAGTACGGCAACAGCAGTGGCCTGCACACATGCACGTTCGTGAGGAAGGAAGAAGATGAGTTCAAGGTACAAGATGAACTTATTTTACGAGTTTTTCATCAATCTTTTGATCTTCGTCTTAGATTCGTTTTATCAAGATTTATGTTTTAAACCCCCAATAATATATGTTTTGCAACTTTGAAAATAATTATTTATCTAATGGTTTTAAAATCAATTAAGTTTCAATTTTTAATCTTGTATAGAAAATCATGTTTAATTCATAATTAATTCGTTTTAGATCCGTTTTAGCCCGTTCAAGTTGCGTTGGTTTTGTAACAATAAGATCTACGTGTTAGTAACAGTAATAAACATGTTTTATTCTTTCAAATAAAATGATAATTGATTAATCTATAAGCAATGGTTTTTTCAATTAAAACCACCTCGATGTTTTCCTAAATAAAATATATTTAGTTTAATCTTGTTTTTCCAAGCAAATATAATGTGACTTAATTTAATTTGGGCATTTCTCTGAAATATCCTAACCATGTTTTTTATAGATAAAATAAACGAAGTCTAGTTTTCTTTTAAAAGCTAAATCTTTCGGTAGTCATTTCTTTTCGTTATAGATCCGATTAGCGTGATTCTCGCGTCTGCGTGATCGTAGCAATACGTAGATTTCTTTTAAACCTTTTTCATTGATTGATGTATTGTTCTAAAGTAGATATATTGTATGCTTTGTATGATTGTTCAGATGCTTGTGTGGTGTTTATGATCTTATCCAATCGGTGGATTTACGTAGAGATCAAGAAGAAGTCATCAGAAGATCGAGAATCAAGTGAAGAAAGGATCTAAAAGTTTAAGGCAAGTTTAACATGGGATCATCCTTGTTACCTATTCACTTTAATCAATCTAGTCATATTGCATGTGTCTAATTTTGATTCCTATTAGATCTATATCATAGCTTTGTTATCCCTTTTATCTTGTCACCAATGGGTTACTATGCATATGGGTAGTTTTGCTATGCTGAGCATGAAGAATCTTGAATTGAATATTGACTAATGGATATATGCAACGTTGATTAAAATTGATTTTTATAACATGGAATAGGACCCCACTATAGGGCAAAAGCTGAGACTTAAATGCAACCATGAGTGCTATAATGGCTCTGACTTTAGTTAAGTATGAAGTTTGGACTAGCATGCTTGTGGTTTGTGAAAGACACCTTTGCCGAGCTGGTTATGGGGTATAGCTTGTATGGGGACCGTTGCGGGTGGTACCATCGGGGTGTCCCATATACCCCTTTGTATTGGGTCCGTAGGGTCCGCTACATGCTAGAAAGGGCTTTTGAAAGACTTTATAGTGTACCCTGCCCGCTCACCTTGGAAGTGTTTTGGGAGTCATGATCCCGGGCATATGGGCAACACAGCTTGTGGGTAAAGTGCGTAACCTCTACAAAGTGTAAAACTATCATGATAGCCGTGCTCACGGTCACGAGCGGCTCAGAAAACTCACAGTGTTAGATACTCATGTTGTTGAACAACTTATGATGGTAAGTTTGGAGATATGATATATGAGATTGTTTCATTAATGATCATGTGGTTACCAACTGTGTTAAGCATAACTAAAGCTAATTGTTGTTAAAACTTGATCAAGTTACTGCAGTAAACCAGTGTCAGCCTTTTGAGCTTCATAACCCTATGTTATTCTTGCTGAGTACTATAAGTGCCCACCCTTGTCTTATCACCCATACCAGATTGCAAAGGGCAAGAGTTAAAGGAGTTAGGCTTGTGATCAACCAGTCAGTTGCCCCTGTAAAGTTGGAGTCTTCACCTGAAGTTCGGTGTTGTCTTACCGCTGTTCGTTGTGTTGAGGTTATCCTTTGACCTTATATGTTATGTATTTAAGTATTGTCTTTTGATACTTCCTTAATTTATGACTATATGTGAGATTTGACTTTCTGGGTTCACATATGGTGTAAATCTGGTTTTGTTCTTAAACCGGGTGTGACAATTTTTTATTCCATTTGTATTGTATACTAAATATTATTTGTGTAACGCTATACTTGTTATCATTTCTAGGCATTTTAATGTATTTTATCGGGCTTTACATGGAGCTGATGTATACACACTACATACATACTGGAAAATCATTTGTACATGTTTGATTCTAATGTTAACAATTGAAATGTAACACGTTTATATTTACACAAATCAATGATGCGTACTCTCATGGAGAATATTGTTATACTATCATGCGATCTATGTCTTTTTAATATAAATGATTATCTCGTAGCAACGTACAAGCATTCAACTAGTGTAGAAAAATTAAAACGTGGTAGTGTAGAAAAATTAAAACGTTTTATAATTTTGGATGGAAGGAGCAGTTGTTAGGCAAGACATCTAAACAGACGCTAATGTCGAAAGTTAGTCTGAAATTTGAAAAAAATAAATAAAAAAGAATAATCGGGAGAACCTGCAGGTTGCGGGCGCCAGCCTGGCTGGACCTACCACCGTGTCCCCCGTCACAGTTCAGATCCCCGACACCCGTTCTCATCATCTCCATCCCCAAATCCACGATTCGTCGTTCCTTCTCTCCTCCTTCCGAACCCCAATCTCTGCAGGCCCCAAACCCCAATCTCTCTCCTCGCTAGGGTTACCGTGATTCCATGGCCGGCGCCGGCATCCACCCGTTCCACCAGCAGTGGCCACCCGCGGCGGCCGCACCGCCCCCGCCTGGGGCCGCGGCCTCGGTCGCCGTGGCGCCGCCTCCCCCCGTGCCGGGCGCACCCGGCACCGTTGCCGCCGACGAGGTTCGCACCATCTTCATCACGGGGCTACCTGCCGACGTCAAGGAAAGGGAGCTGCACAACCTGCTGCGCTGGCTACCGGGATTCGAGGCCTCCCAGATCAACTTCAAGGGCGACCAGCCCATGGGCTTCGCACTCTTCTCCACCGCCCACCAGGCCATCGCCGCCAAGGCCGCGCTCCAGGTCTGTTTGTTTCGGTTCTTGAAGGTGGGTGAGGGTTTGGACTTTGGAGGGATGAGATGTGACCCCGGACACTCGTCATCTGCAGGATATGGTGTTCGATGCTGAGACCAAGGTGGCGCTCCACACTGAGATGGCCAAGAAGAACCTTTTCGTTAAGAGAGGTGAGATTTTGTTCACTTGTCATTCACATGTTCTCCCTGCTGTCACTCTAATAGCATACAACATTGATGGAATCTCCAACCTCATAGATAGAGTTTGTTGTTGCATTAGTACAATGTTGTTGGGATAATCTTCATTGGTAGGCCGTGCTTCCCTGTTTTGTAATGGCTCTTTTGTTTGGTTGTGATGCTGGTTACATTGAGTCAGATCAAAGTTTGCCACATCTACTGAACATTGTTTGTGGTTCTTGAGACAAGACCTATGGTATCTAGTTATTTTTCTTTTTTTTGTAGATTTAATTTTTTTTAACGAACTTTTTTTAGATTTAATAGAATTCCCTTAATTGGACTTGGGTATCTTGTTGGGTTTCAACTCTAGCCTACCCCAACTTGCTTGGGACTACAGGCTTTGTTGTTGTTGTTGTTGTTGTAATAGAATTCCCTTAATTACACAACAAATTTGAAGCAATAAGCATTATAGATATCAGTAACCGGACGGCAGGCCCATGCACTGGCTTGGCTATTGGAAGAGGTATCGGCATCGTTTGTAACCTGGAGGTTGTTTTGATCAATGTCAAAAATTTGAGCTTCAAGTACAAAATTGTGGAATATGATATGTTTATTTTTGTTAGTAATTGAATAAAGCTTCATAGTACTAAGATTAATTAAAAAAACTTGACCCTGGGTACAGCCATATATGCAGAAAAACCCCCTGAACCCTTAAGCTTCACACTATAAGTCTACCTCTTGTACTCCTCCATTCCAAATAGAAATATTGTAGATCTATGTACATAGCAAAAGCTATGTATAAAAAATGACACAACAACTTAAAATTTGGAATGGTGGGAGTTTTAATTAACCTATGAAGTTCTCTTATTCAGTTTCTATTCTCATTTTCATTTTTTGGTACAACCTAATAAGTAGGAAGAGATATGATCAACCGATCCTTGACCTCGTTACAATTTGCTTTGGAATTTAATTGGAAACATCAGGTGTATGTTGCAATACTAGTGTATGCATGAAGCAAGTATAGTTGGAGTTCCCAGAATTCTTATGCCGGTTTTACTGCTTCACATGAAACAGTCTAGCATCTTAGTTTGCCCCTTTAATAACTGTTTGCTTCCTGAATGGTTTAGTTACTTTGATGTTTTCCATATGTGTTGAATGGTTAAAACCATTTTAGGTGTGGGGATTGATGCAAATGTTGTGGATCAAAGTAAACGGTTGCGAACAGGTGGTGATTATACTCATTCTCCTTATGCTCCTCCATTTCATCCACCAGCTGTTCCCATGTGGGGAGCCCCAGGGTAAGTGTTTATTCTTTTTTTCTCATCATGCTGTAATGAATCATTCATCAAGGCCTTATCATTTCTCTATTTGGATATGATTCAGTTATATCACGGCGCCACCTCCTTACAATCCCTATGCTGCCTATCCAGTGCCCCCTGTAGCTATGACTTCACCTTCTCCTGTTACAGGTCCAACTGCCTATGCTCCTGTGCAGGTAATTTTAGAGTTGATGTTGCCTATGTCATAAATAAAAGATTGCGTTATTTAGTTTTTCATGGTCTTGATTTTGTATTGAACCAGTCTTGACAGTCCTAGCAGGGGTAAAGTGAGGCAAGCACTTTTTCTGTATTAAGTTTTTTCTTTGCATGACAAGAACTTGCATGATTCATGTTTCATCTATAGAATATTTGAGGCCAGGGCTCGTGTAATAACAATATCAAATTGTGACCCCGTCACCCTGTTTCTCTTGCTGTGTCCGCTTGGATATCATTGGTTATGTGAACTTCTGATAAATACGAATAGTTTTACTTTTGCTGAAGCCTATGGCACTGTAATTTTCATGATATGTATCTCTATTATTGGTTGGGACTTGGGACTCAAGAAAAATTGATAACAAAGAATTGTATTGGCAATTGCTGTTGGACTCTTGGTATAATTGCCTTAAGAATTTGTTCCTTTAGTTATGTCAACCAAGAATATTTATTGTCCAGTTATTTACATTCTAGCAAATTCCTTTCCAACTTATTCAATTCACTGTCAACACTGTTTTATACCTTTATTGAACTGACTCTATTGATGTGTGTCTCTCATGGTCGTATTTTTTTGTGTGTGTATAAGCAAGCATATTAAGGCTTGATTGTCACAAAAGCTTTACATTTGGATGAAATTAGATGACTATAGTTTAATTGCTAGAATATTTTATTATCCTTTGAATAATTTCATTGTTACATGAAATACTTTCATTGTTACAAAGGCAAATATTTTGTGACAAAGGAAAATATTTTGCAGGAGTATAATTTCATTGTTACAAAGGCAAATATTTTGCAGCATTATTTAATATAATGTAGTTGATGTCTTGGGTCTACGGTGACAGCTCATTCAAAGTTGTTCATATCCAAGATTCTAAAGGTTACAATTTCTTATGAAAAATTATACTTTTCTTTTGTAGAACACAAAGGATAATCCTCCCTGCAATACCCTTTTCATTGGTAATCTCGGTGATACTGTAGTCGAAGAGGAATTGCGAAGCCTCTTCATCGTGTAAGGACCCGCACTTCCAATAGCAACATTCTACCTGTGGATTCCATTTTGTGTACTGGGTGTATGGCTGCTGCATATTTTGGTTCTGGTTGGTGCAATCATCTGTTTTTTCTTTCAAAATTTTTCACAATTTCTTGCAGGCAACCTGGATTCAAACAAATGAAAGTGTTACGTCAAGATAGGAACACTGTTTGCTTTATTGAATTTGAGGTAAGTAGTTATGGGTTGTCATTATTGATTGGTATAGTGAGACAATACCTTTGTTTCTCAATCACATGTCTCAAGGCCTTTCCCCTTTTTTCAGGATGTGAATGCTGCTACATCTGTACACCAAACTCTGCAGGGTGCTGTTATTCCTAGTTCTGGTCGTGGTGGAATGCGAATTCAATATCCTTTATTAATTGAAAAAATGTTGGATTCTTACATTGAATCAGATCTATATCTCAATTTTTATTTTAATAATCTCTTCATAATAACAATCCACCCTTATATCTATACGTGCCTACTTCATGTTTTTATATCTTAGATATACATGCTTCCATTTCCTTCATTCTAATCTGGTTTGTATCACAATTTGGCATTCCTTAACATCTTCCACGTTTTCGAAGAATCCCTTTGGGCGAAGGAAGGATTCAGCTGGTGGCATTGTGAGCGTTCTTAATGGAGCTCCTGCAAACTGATTGCACTGAGGGGATGTATCTTGAACTTTAGCATGCCCTCATGGATTTCATACTAGCACATCTTATTTATGATCTGCATACCTATGCTGAATGCGCTCTCTAATGTGACATCATCATCTTCATTTGGTGGAGCATCTGGGACATGATCATCATCTATCATCTTTATTTCGTGGAAGTTCTGGGGCATGATTATCATCTGGTAGACATTGCATTGTCACCAAAACATGCTGGTGTTACTTCTTTTTAATCTTATCTCTTTATGTTGTGAAGGTCATCCTAGATGTCTTGTAGATATGTGCATTTGGCATTTTTCATGGACATTACTCTTTGTAGTACTATTATTATGTATTTCCCTATGTGTAGTTGCAACATTTTGTGTTTTCATTGTAATAGTGAAAGTGGTTTATCTGGTTTACTAACCATTTGGGAATCTTGGATGTTCATTCCACATCATGTCATGGCATTTTTACGAGGAAAGTTTGTAGACATGACAATATGGCATACTTCATTCCATGCATGCTGGAGCATTGCCTTCATCCGCACGAAGCATGTAATCATCGATTGATTAACAACGTTAATTTGTTCTTTAATGTTTTTCGTCCAGGCTGAGAGGCTAACAGTGATTGTAAAATTGCAAAAATGGCGCAAGCCATTTCGTTCTTTTACTGCAGTGTGGAACACCAAATCGTTACTGCGGTTCTTTTGGCAAGCCTTTTCGTTCTTTTCCTGCAGCAGATGATGGAACACCAAGGAGTGGTTGTGGTCCTAAGAACAAATGTATCTTCTGATGTCTCTAAGGTTAGAGAGGGCTGCAACAAATGTATCTTCTGAGGTCTCTAAGGTTAGAGAGGGAAGCTGGGTGGCGCTTGGTCGTCCTAAGTACTTATGGATCTGTTGAAGCTGGGTGTCGCTTGGTCCTAAGAACTTATGGATCTGTTGAAGTGTTTTTGCTTAGATAAGCTTAGTGATGCTAGCTTGACCCATGCATTGAGCTGGGAAGTTTTATTATGAGTTAAAGTTCTGCATCTGCTGTCTTTAGTCCAAAGTTCTTCGCATCAGTTGATTGTGTTTTATTTTCTTCAACTCTTAATGTGGAATCAAGTTTTTTTTTTTGTTTAGATCAATAGATTTATGCCTATATGTAGGCATTCTATTTTCTTGCACTAGTGAAAGTGACTTTAAAGAAAATTTGGAAGAACTTTCTAAACTCAAAAGGACTGTAGTTTTGTTATTATTTCAGCTGAAATAAAATTGGTTATTATTTCATCTGAAATAAAATTGGTTATTATTTCAGCTGAAACGAAATTGATTTCAGTCTGAAGTGTTATTATTTCAGCTGAAGCGAAATTGATTTCACAGTCCACAGAAAAGGACTTGTGCACAGGCATGGCGGAAGAAGGGAAGTATGTGCTTTCATTTATCGTACAGGCAATCGATGGAGGAACAAGGGAAGTGTGTGCTTTCATTTATGAGTTGGATAGGTCACACAACCTGTTGTGTAGTAGGAAACTGAGTGGATTTTGGTGCGTCTTCTTTCACCTTATGTTTAATATAAACAACTGCTGCCATCTTGTGTTGAATAATGGAGGGTTTTCACGGAAACATCAATCTGGTTGTAATTGATGAGTACTGTAAGTAGGTGGGTTGGTGCACCCCTCGTCCAGTAGAAAGTCACGAGACTAGTCCTTTTGAAAAAGAAGCAGGGGGTAAATGTAGAAACGTAAATAAGTTAAGAATATAAATTTTCACATGACGATTCTTTCTAATATCGGTAGGCTCATGTTTTTCATTAGTTCTAGTTGCCTTCGCAAAAGCCAACCAAGCGGTAGATGCCTTCGCAAGAGCCAAACTCTTGGTTGGGTTCGATTGTTCCTTGTCATCTTTACTATGGAGAGCTTCTGTCAAAATGCTTAGAGCCTCTGTCCATTGTACATTATCGTCTGCCGTACAGAAAATATGATTGGTGTTATATGATCTCACAAGATTACATCCAGTGTGTACAATCTTTAGGCATGCAAGCATCGAGAGAAAAGAGGGGTGAAACCTATTAAAACTCTAGGCTAGCACCTGAAGCAAAGCACTTGTGTTGTCTAAACTAGTCTAAGCACCAACTAATATTTTTGCTGATTTCCTTAATCTTCTCGTAGGTGCGTTGGTGTCTAGATCACATACAAGAGTGCATCAACATTTCTACTAGCTTCTCCAAGCTCTCACTAGTTCAGGAATCCTTTTAGACGGCGGTGGGGTTTTTTATCGTTTTGCCCGCCTCCGTTATTCTCCGCCCGTGTGCGTTTCTCCGGCATGAAACGTGACTGCCTCGGTTATTTCTTAATGGAGACAAGCATTGTAACATCATTTGCCTCTGTTTATACTCTATTAACCGAGGCGGTTCTTATAGAGCATCCACCTCCGTTAATAAAGACCACCTCCGATAATCCTTATTAATTGAGGTGGTCGGATTATACTACCCACCTCCATTAATATATTAACATAGATGGTTTCTTTAAGTAGCCCGCCTCCGTTAAAGTCCTATTAACAGAGGCGGTCCCTACTACATCGACCGCCTCCATTGTTCCCCCACTGAAGGACCGATAATGGCGACCAAAGGGGGGGGGGGGGGTTTGAATGAGAGCCTCAAATTTCTTTTGAAAGATTTGGCAGTTGTCCCAAAATCACCTCCAAAAGCCAAACCTAATCACCGTGATGTCCACGACCCAAGAAGAGGGTGGATGTTCCGTAGGAACACAACGGGACAACACGAAAGCGCTAAGTTCACTATCTGAGTCGAATGAAGGAAAATGAGACACTCAACTTCTATATGGGAGAAGCAAGTACTCGAATCTAAAACACCCAAGTCAACTAGTGACAAGAGCACCTAGATAAGTTCCTTGACATGGTAGAAACCCAACGCAACAGACGGAACACAATTCGGAGCCCAAACGCTCAAAATAGCAATTTTGACGAACTGCTCCAGCCAATACCGGACACGTCTGGTATGAATACCGGACACGTCCGGTTTGGTTTTCAGCACAGACATGCCTGAGGAGAAAAATCGAAAACCCTATCCAATGGTGTCCAAAAATTATGAAATTTGAACCCTAGGTTCTAGACACCAAGGAGCAGGTCTCCATAAATTTTCAGCTCAAAACTCTGAAGGGAAAAATACCGGACACGTCCGGAATTCATACCGGGCACGTCCGGTATCAGCGAGCTCATTCGGCTGATTTCTAGAAAATCTCAAACTCGCTCAAATCAACTCCGATTGACCCCAAATTTTGTGTGCAGGCTCTTGAGGTAGTACTGATGCTACTCCATGAATTTAATAGCCTTTGGTGCCTCACAAAATTCGGGATAAATAAAAAACCGAGAGGGGGAAGAAAAATTATCGGAGAAAGGAAAATCGCCCGATCTGCGTGCTCACCCTAAATGAACTCGATTACTTCTGTCAAAACCTTCACAAGGGATCCTAGCACCTTATCCAACAAGTGGTTTGCAAAAAGATCAAGAAACGAGAGATCAAGCAAAAACACCGGAGAGGGGAATTGCAAAAACGCGAAGAACACGAGACAAGCAATTCATGAATCGAATCCCGGAGGACACGAGGAGGTTACGACCTCCATTCCTTGACACAAATCAGTTCTTACAAATACTAACTTGTGGACCTCAAGCAAGAATCACTAGGGGAGGGGAAACCCTAGGAATGAGAGGGAGGAAGGCAAATGCAAGAGGTGAGGATGAAGATAACCCTTCATCCCCTTATAAGGAAGTCTAAGTGGACATTTTCACTTAGCCCCTCGATACATGAGTGAACTACCTAGTCTTGAGACACTGCAGTCCAAGCTCCCGAAATATCTTCTAGGTTTTCATCGGACGGCCCTGCTTCCTGCCTGGACTTGCCGTCGCCTCGACGCAACCTCCAGGATTCCACCACGTGCCGCCCCCGCTTCCTCGGAAGCTCCGCCCGGGTTTTGAGGCCCAAACCCGCGAAACCCGCCACCGGTAGCTTTCGGCTCAACTACCGAACCCCGAATTTTGAGGCCCAAACTCGAAAACCGTCCACCGATGGTTTTGAGGCCCAAACCACCAAACCGCTCGACTCGAGCCACCTTGTCCTCGCCCGGTTGGACTCTGAGTCCCATGAGCCTCCGCTCGACCCGCTCGTCCGCCGTCTTGACTCGGTCAACTCGGTCTACCTCCATGTCTTCTCGCGCTCGCCGGTGCCAAGTACTAGCCATCACAGCTAGTTCGCCAGCGCCCATGGTCCCTCAGTCCGAGCCCCGCTTCCGCTCTTCACCACTCTCAGTCCATCGGCACGACAAGCCTCTACTCGACCTTCTCCACGCCATTGACCACTGTCTCCTGGCATAGCACCTGCACACCACAAGCCGATAGACAGACACACACATGCTTTCACAAGGATTAGTATAAACTGCTCAAACTGAAATACTCAAGTGTTGAGCAATCACTCATCATAAAACTGAACAAACATGGGCACATATCAACCATGTGTGGGAGAAGTTTTGCTCTTGGTTTGTTGAAGGAGGACATCACAAAAGGTAGAAACATGTTCTCTAAATGTCATTTCCCTTTCTATTTGGCCTCCTTGAGATCTAGATCTATATTCATGGAGGAGAGAGGAAATTGCTATTTCTTTAGCTCTAGATCTAATATCTTCATTGTAATACTTTATTTTTGTTGCTCAACAAGGTTTGCAGGTATGGACAAATCTAAATGGATATACCAGATGAAGAGAATGGAACCACAATACCTGGTTCATGTGCGGAAGTTTGTTGCAGCTGCGAAAGCTCACCGTGAGCATCTGGATCAGACAACCATAAGTCTGTGTTCTCACTATAAGAACATGAAAGCCCACAAAGACAACAAGGTGTAATATCACTTGATTAGATATGGTTTTGTCATGGATTACATGATATGGGATTTTCATGGCGAAAAGGTAGTGCATGCAACTGTGAGTGATGCATCTGGAGGGAACTCAATGTCGTCGATGATGATCAATGCAGAGCTTGTACGACGACAACATGCCTCCTCATCGACGCCAGCAGCAGGCGATGACAATGCTCATGATTATATCATGATGGAGGATCTATTCGAAGACATGGTTGGTGCTGACAACGATGGCGGTGGGGTTGGTGATTAGGACGCTATTGTGAGGGACACAGAGGGTTCAGAGCTTAAAGAGGAAATAGCTAACCACTTTGACCAAGATGACATTATGTTTGGCAACCCAAGGTGGCTGAACAATTTCAGGGGGATAAAGTAGGCTGCACTAGACCCTCTTTATATGGGTTGTCCAAAGTACTGCGTTTTGACCTCACGATGCTGATGTTTAAGACTAGGCATGGCCTGTCTGACACTAGCTTCAATGACCTCATGACTGTCATTGCTGACACATACCCAAATGATAACAAGGTGTCCACCAATACCTATCAGACAAAGAAGCTGATATGACCAGTTGCGATGAAGCTTAGAAAGTTTGACGTCTGCCCTAACCATTGCATCCTTTATTAGGGAGAGTAGTACAAGAAGTTGGAGAGCTATCCGCACTATGATGTGAGTCGGTTGTCACATGGATGTGAACAATGAAGGATCTGTGGGTGGGTCGAAGAAGAAGAAAGTGGCAAAGAGAAAGCAGTTCTCGGCTCAACTAGACAAGGAAGAAGTGGGTTACATGTAGAGAAAAAATCCTACATTGTCAATGTGGTACCTGCCTGTCATTGATCGTCTACTAGCTATATTCGAGAATCCTAGGGATGCTAACCTGAAGTCCTGACATGCATTTAGCGATCGCACAAAAGACGATGGCAAGCCGCATCACCCTTCTGATGGTAAACAGTAAAGGATTTCGATGCCATGTTCCCAGAGTTTGGCAAAAATGCACGAAACATTTGGTTCACACTGAGTACTGATAGAATGAACTCATTCCTTGACCGTAAGACCATGGAGTTCTTGCATTCTGACGCCAACATTTATCACATGATGTTTGCCATGTAAGTTAGTTATGGCTTTGGCACTACTACATCATTGGAAGTACTTTAGAAAAAATATAAAAAATAATGCTATGACAGCTTCTCCTTGCAGGATGCAAGCCTACGTAAGCAAAGAATTGGGTAAGGACTATCTATCTCAATTCGATTTTAAAAATTGAGAGATCCATCGTGGGTTATGATATACCTAACCATAGTGAGAACCTAGCGAAGTTGAACAAGGAGGAGAGAAACCAATACCAAAAAATATGAGTATAAGTATCGGACGTCAATGTATATACTTCATGCCATGAAGCAGATCAGGGGAAATGGGTGTATTTTGGCCGCCACCAGTTCAGATAAGTCAATATATATAGCTCATGTGTTCATGACTTGTCATATTTGAGCATGTCAGTTTTGTATTGTGTGAATGGTACAACAAGGGTATTAGGGGCCACTAAATTGCTTTCATAATCTATCCTCAGGATGGAAAGGCCTCGATATTTGACTCTCTTCGGGGTAAAAAAAGTAGGCTACAAGAAATTTGAGGGATGTTTGAGATAGTAAGTGATGGTATATACATGTTCAAATTAATTGTCACTGACACTATGACTTTTTACACAGTGCTTGCTTACAAGAAGTACGTGCAAGATCCCAAGTGCTACGATTAGAGATCTGAGGTGAAAAAGAGGAAGTATGACACAATTGAAAATCAGGTGTGACTTCCCGGTAAGTATATGAAAAGTTGTACTTCCTACACTACTTACTACTTACAACTAAACTACTTACTACTTACTATTACTACTACACTACTTACTGTTTTAATGATGGTGTACTATATATATCTTGTAGTGCGCCAAATAACCCATTGGGTCAGTTTTGTGTGGCTTCTATATTTGCGAATATATAAGGATGTGCTCGAGATTTAGCACCAGTTGGTGGCAGCTCAGGAAAGCATAAGGTTAGTGGTGAAAGACGAAGATCGACCAAGAATTCAAACAAATAGTCGCCGACATTTGTAAGTTGGTTACAGAGTCCGCGGACGAAGGGCGAGCGCCGTTCTTCCACACATAAAGCGACCTAGCTACTAATCCAAAGTATGCGATATCATAAATTGGAGCAAGGGGAGGATGAAGAATCATGGTCCCTTGTGTTTAGGCGATTAACGACAATGCTAGGTCACTATGACTAACGTGTGTTTTGCAGAGGCAAAATCATTTGAGTTAGGTCATTAGTGATGCTAGATGAATGGGCTTAATGGTATTCATGCCCCCAAGATGGAAAATGTTTCGATTTCAAAGGATGGATATACAAGTTGGAGACTAGGCTAGCTCTTAGTGCCATGAGGTTGAGAAGGGCACTAAGTATAGACTAGGTCTTTGTTTTTCCTTTGACCGTACTATAAAGGGGGGTATGAGATTAGTAGCTTGACCTAGGAGAGTTTGGGAATGTTGGTGTATGCACACATGTCACAACTAGTCCTAGAGACCCTGCTAATAGCCCTTGAGATGGTAGGAGCAAAACCTCTTCAAAAGACTTAGTGAGAAAAGGTGAAGAAGGAGGTCAGAAAGGCTCCGGACCAATTTGCCTAGGAGGCTCCGGACCAATGGAAGTGGTCCGGTGGTCTTGCCTTAGGCAGTGTTCTGAGGAAAGTGCTTCGGACCACCTGTCCGGAGGGCACCGGACTAATGGAAGTCATCTGGTTGCCACTTGATCTTGAGTGAGTCACAGGCAGTGTTCCGGACCACCTGTCTGGAGGGCACCGGACTAATGGAAGTAGTCCGGTGGCCACTGTGTTCTTCAGTGAGTCCCAAAAGGGGCTCCGGACTAGTCCAAAGGGTTGTCCGACGGCTAGTCTGATGGTTCTCAGCAGGAGATAAATTCAATACAGTATGCACCTAGGCTCCGGACCAGAGGCTCCGGACTAGGCACCAGACTATTGCAAGTAGTCCGGTGGTCCCTGTCAGACTTGGATTTTGGATCTGACTGCATGCTCCGGACCAGAAGAATTGGTCTGGTGCTTTCGCAGAAAAGAGAAAAAGCAAGAAACGACTAGTTTTGGAGGTGGGGACTATTTATAGTTGCCCTCCTCGTCCAAGTGAGCTCTCTTGGCCATTGTTTCACCTGAGGAACCTTTGAGAGAGTTCTTGGAGAGCCAAGTGCCTAGTGAGGGAGAGATTAGAGAGAATTCATCTTGTTCTTCCCCACTAGAGTGATTAGGAGTGACTTGTGTGCATCCATCCACCTTCCTAGCCTTGAGTTGGTCAAGTGAAGGTCTTGTGCTTGTTACTCTTGGTGTTCGACAACACCTAGACGGTTTGGTGGTGTTCGGAGGAAGTGATCGCCGGAAGATTGTCGGTGGCTCTTCTCCAAGCTTCTGTGATCGGTTGTGGGTGATTCACCGAGCCGGAGTGGCAAAGAATCAGCCCGTAGAGAGCACTCTACCCTTGCGCGGGTAGAGGGGGAGCTATACCTTGCGAGGTGCTCCAACGAGGACTAGGGGGGTGTGTTGACACCTCGATACCTCGGGAAAACATCGCGTGTCACCAATCCTCTATCCTTAGCTCTTTACATTTTGCATTACCTTTGTGTTGTGTTCTTCCAATTCCTACTAGAATTGCTTAGGTTGTCATTCCTTTCATTTGCTTGCTATTGCTTTCTAGTTATGATACACATTGCGGTAGGCACTAGGGGGTGATTGGCATCACTAGGTTTTAATATTGCTTTAGAAATTTAAAAGAAGCCCAATTCAGCCCCCTTCTTGGGCATCTAGATCCTTTCAATTGGTATCAGAGCAAGGTTGCTCTCAAATTAGGCTTTACCGCCTAGAGCAAGATGTCCCATGGGGATGGACCGCCACCCATGTTTGATGGGGATGATTTTCCTTATTGGAAAGTGTGGATGGAGGCCTACCTTGAGGCCGTGGATATCGGTGTGCACAAAGCCGCTACCATAGGTGGCACCGTGTTCACCGAGGATCCCTTCTTTGAGAAGAACAATGCCAAGGAAAAGAATATTCTTTTCCGTAGCATTGGCAAGGATGTGTTCAATCGTGTGCGGAATTGCAAAACCGCAAACGACGTTTGGACTAACATTTGTGCGCTACACGAAGGGACCAAGTGTGAGTGTGAAGAACACTACCATTTGGTCATGGCTAAGTTGAACTCCTTTACTATGCTTACTCATGAGAATGCTAATGAGATGTACTCACGTCTTAATATTCTCGTAGAGGAGTTGAATGGACTTGGGCTCAACCAAATGGCGCCAGCCGATGTGGTACGCAAGATATTGTGTGTCTTGCCCATTGAGAAGTATAGCCACATCATCACGGTGCTGCACCAAGGAGATCTCTCCGCCGCTACACCAACTCAAGTCTTGGGCAAGATCAATGCTCATGAGATGTACATGAAGATTGGCGATGGTAGCTCTTCATCCTCTTCCAAGAAGAAGGAGAAGGAGGAGAAGAAAGACTTGGCTCTCAAGGCATCTTCCAAGGAGAAGTGCAAGATTCAATATGTCATTGAGAGCGCAAGTGAAGAAGAGGATGATGAAGACAACATCGCTCTCATGGTGAGGAAGACCACCAAGATGTTGAAGAGGCTAAACAAGAGTGGAGTCAACTTTGTATCAAAGAAGAAGAAATTCTTCACAAGCACCTCAAGGAAGCCAATCTCCCAAATGAAGTGCTACAATTGTGGCAATCTTGGTCACCTAGCTCATTCTTGCCCCGAAGAGAAGAAAGACAACTTCAAGAACTTCAAGAAAAAGAACAAGTTCAAGAAGTACAAGGGTGGCAATGATGACTCTAGTGATGATGACAAAAAGCAAGACAAGACATACAAGAAGAAGAACTTCAACTTTCACAAGGTGAAGAAGGATGGCAAGGCTTACATTGTGGGTGATTGGCTCACCGACATTGAGGACACTAGTGCCTCCTCTGATGATGAGAGTGAAGATGAGAAGGTGGCCTCTTTGGTGATTGGTTCTTCCCTTCCACCGCCACCTCTTCCTTCATCCCGGGTTCATCCTCTACACACCTATGCCTCATGGCTAAATGTGACAAGAAGGTAAAAATAGAGGATGATGATGATAGTGGTGACTCTAGTGGTAATGATAGTGACGATGAAGAAGCACCTTCCTATGATGAGCTAATTAAAATTTGCAACAAGTATGCTAGCATCATAAGGAAGTACAAAGGTAAAAATGACAAGCTACTTGAGATCAGAGGAAACTTGCATGATAAGCTTGACACCTTGACTAGTGCTAATGATGATTTGAAGCTTGAGATTAATCCTCTCACATCTAGCACTAGGGAGCTCAAAGCCTCTCTTAAGCAAGCTAATGAGAAACATGATAAGCTTGAGAGGTCAACACAAGAGCTTCACACAAGGTATAACTTGCTAAAATATGACTACCAAAATGTGAAGCAAGAACATGGCACACTAGTGGTAGCAAATGAATTGCTTAATCAAGATCTTGCTACACATGTTGCTACTAACCTGTGTGCTAAGTGTGATAGTGCTACCTCTTGTGATATCTTGATTGATGATGTGGCTCTTGAGCAAAGTGCTAAGTGCAAGGGCAAGAGAGTTGTTGAAGCTGACAAGTATGATGACTATGTCAAGATGAGAGAAGAGAACTTAAAGCTCAAGGAAGAGCTAATCACTCTCAAGTCTAACAAGCCTATTGTCATCAAGACGGCTCAAGAAGAAGACAAGGATGCTATTACCTTCATCACCTCTCTAAGAGAAGAAATTGTCAAGCTTAAGAATGACAAGACCAAGCTTACAAGTGGCTTTGAGAAGTTCACCAAGGATCACAACCTTCAAAGTGAGCTTTTGATGAGCACCGTCATGAAGAATGACAAGACCGGCATTGGGTTCAAGGAGAACCAAATCATGAAGGCAAAGGTCGAGATTGAGGCCAAGAATTATTACAAGAACAAGTACAATGGCTACAATCAAGAGTACTCAAAGCCCAAGCCAAGAAGATGCTTTGAGTGTGGTCAAGTGGGTCATTTCACTTATGATTGCAAGACTCAACTACCCAAGACCTTGCCCAAGCACACAAGGCCATTTGCTCATGATGCTCACTATGTCATCAAGAAGGACCACAAGGGTAGACCACTAGTAGTGTTCCTTGGTCCACCAATGAAGAACAAGCCTAGAGTTCTTTGGGTTGCAAAGGAGATGGTTACCAAGGCAATGGGCCCCCGCTTTGAGTGGGTTCCCAAACAACAAGATTAACTCCAAGTTGCTTGTGTGTAGGTGAACTACAAGACCGGTGGAAGTCATTGGGTGATCGATAGTGGTTGCACTCAACATATGACCGGTGACTCCCGGATGTTCACCACACTTGATGAAGAATGTGAAGGGCAAGACAAGATTACCTTTGGGGACAATTCAAAAGCTAAAGTTCAAGGTCTTGGCAAAGTGGAAATCTCCAATGATCAATCAATATCAAATGTCTTGCTAGTACAATCTCTAAGCTTCAATTTGCTCTCCGTTGGTCAACTTTGTGATCTTGGATTCCATTGTCTATTCACTCCAACCGAGGTGATTGTGACCAAGATTGAAGATCCATCAATGATATTCAAAGGGTTTCAGCACAACAACCTCTACTTAGTGGACTTCACCTCAAATGAAGCCGAGTTGCAAACATGTCTATTCTCCAAGAGTTCTTTGGGTTGGCTTTGGCATAGAAGATTAGCTCATGTGGGCATGTCAACTTTGAAGAAACTTGTCAAGAAGGAGATGGTTAGAGGTGTGAAGGATGTGGTGTTTGAGAAGGACAAGTTGTGTAGTGCATGTCAAGCCGGCAAGCAAATTGCCAACACCCATCCCACTAAAGCATTCATGTCAACCTCAAGAGTCCTAGAGCTACTCCACTTGGATTTATTTGGACCTACCACCTATGCAAGCCTTGGAGGAAATCTCTTTTGCTTAGTGGTAGTTGATGACTACTCTAGGTACACTTGAGTGTTCTTTCTTCAAGACAAGAGTGAAACTCAAGCTATCTTCAAGAAGTTTGCAACAAGGGCACATAATGAGTTTGAAGTGAAGATCAAGAAGATAAGAAGTGACAATGGCACCGAGTTTGTCAACACCAAGATTGAAGACTATTGTGATGAAGTGGGGATCAAGCATGAGGTATCCGCCACATATACTCTACAACAAAATGGTGTTGTAGAGAGGAAGAACCGGACACTTATAACTCTAGAAAGATCTATGCTTGATGAGTACAACACTCCGGAGAAGTTTTGGGCGGAGGCCATCAACACCGCTTGCTATGCGGCAAACCGCCTCTTCATCCAAAGGCTATTGAAGAAGACTCCCTATGAACTTGTGAATGGGAAGAAGCTAGATATTTCATTCTTCAGGGTGTTTGGTTGCAAAGTGTATATCTACAAGAAGCGCCAACATTTGGGTAAATTCCAACGGCGGTGTGACCTTGGTTTCCATGTTGGATATTCGCTTAAGTCCAAAACATACCGTGTATTTAACAAAGCCACCGGCTTAGTTGAAGAAACGTATGATTTGGAATTTGATGAAACTAATGGCTCCCAAGGAGCGCTTGAGGATATTGATGTAGGTGATGAACCATTGAGGGAGGCAATGAAGAATATGCCAATTGGTGCTATCAACCCTCAAGAGGTGGAAGAAGTAGAAGATGATGATAATCAAGATCCTTCTCCACCTCGCACGCCTCAAGTTGAAGAAGATCAAGTGAGGGAAGCTCAAGAAGATACCTTCATCCCTCAAGATCAAGCCAAGGCCGAAGTAAGCAATGTTGAAGCACCACGTCCCCCTCCTCAAGTTCATGATAGAAGATAAACACCTATCCTTCAAGCACACCCCCATGATCAAATCATAGGAAGTCCATCAAGGGGAGTAATGACTCGCTCTAGACTTGCATCTTATGTTGAACATCACTCATTTGTTTCCTTTGTTGAGCCTACTAGTGTTGAAGATGCACTTACAGATCCGGATTGGGTGCATGCCATGCATGAATAACTCAACAACTTCACCCGGAACCAAGTGTGGACACTTGAAGAAAGGCCAAAGGGAGCAAGAATCATTAACACCAAGTGGGTGTTTAGGAACAAGCAAGATGATCAAGGCGTTGTTGTGAGGAACAAGGCAAGATTGGTGGCAAAGGGGTTCTCTCAAGTAGAAGGACTTGATTTTGGAGAGACCTTTGCCCTGGTTGCAAGACTTGAAGCCATTCATATCCTTTTGGCGTATGCTTCACATCACAAAATGAAACTCTTTCAAATGGATGTGAAGAGCGCCTTCTTAAATGGTTTCATCAATGAACTTGTTTATGTCTCACAACCTCCCGGGTTTGAAGATCCAAAGTTGCCTAACCATGTCTATAGGTTGTCCAAGGCTCTCTACGGATTCAAGCAAGCTCCAAGAGCTTGGTATGAGAGGCTAAGGGACTTCCTACTCAAGAAGGGCTTCAAGATCGGGATCGTCGACACAACACTATTCACCAAGAAGCTTAATGGAGAGATCTTTGTTTGCCAAGTATATGTCGATGACATTATATTTGGGTCAACAAACCAAGACCATTGCAAGGAGTTTGGTGCATTGATGTCCAAGGAGTTTGAGATGTCAATGATTGGCGAGCTAACCTTCTTCCTTGGCTTCCAAGTGAAGCAATTGAGGGAGGGCACCTTCACATCTCAAGAGAAGTACACTCATGATGTGCTCAAGATATTCAAGATGGAGGATTGCAAGCCAACCAAGACCCCAATGCCTACTAATGGGCATCTCGATCTCGATGAGGGAGGTAAACCGATTGACCAAACTCTCTATTGTTCTATGATCGGTAGTTTACTTTACCTCACCGCATCTAGGCTGGATATCATGTTTAGTGTGTGTATGTGTGCTAGGTTTCAAGCAAGCCCTAAGGAGTCGCATTTATGTACAGTCAAAAGAATCCTTAGGTACATAAGGCACACCCCTAGCATTGACCTTTGGTATCCCAAAGGAGCTCCCTTCCTACTTTGTGGCTATTCCGATTCGGATTATGCCTGGTGTAAGGTTGATAGGAAGAGTAGCTCCGGCGGTTGCCATTTGCTAGGAAGATCACTTGTCTCTTGGTCCTCCAAGAAGCAAAACAGTGTGGCATTGTCTACCGCCGAGGCAGAATACATTGCCATGGGAGCAAGTTGTGCACAAATCTTATACATGACCCAAACACTTCTTGATTACGGCGTTGTTTTAAAAGATGTTCCACTTTTGTGTGATAATGAAAGTGTCGTAAAGCTTGCTAACAACCCAGTTCAACACTCTCGCACCAAGCACATTGATATTCACCATCACTTTCTTAGAGATCATGTGGCTAGGAAAGACATCACACTAGTTGGAGTTAAGAGCGAAGATCAATTGGCGGATATCTTCACTAAACCACTCGATGAAACAACCTTTTGTAGGTTGAGAAGCGAGTTGAATGTGGTTGATCACTCAAACTTCACTAAAAAATGAGATTGTGTGAACCATGCATTCATATGTAATACAATCATGTTTATTCTATAGTAATGCACATAGGCTTGGCTAACACGGTCGGGATAACCACCCTCAAAGCGTGTGAAGAAGCCTTACCGCGGTTTAAACTTGCAAGCAAGCTAGATTCAAATTCCGTATTGCATAGCATATGCATGTGTGTTGCTTGTTGCTTCCTTTTTGGTTAAGTTTGATCATCCTTAAGGTTCGTCACTTAGGGGGAGCATTCAAAGCTCTAGCTTCAGCTAATACCCCTCTTGTGCCCCTATGGTGATCCTTGGAGCTTTATTGAGCTATTTTCCTATGAAAACTAATTCTAGCCTATGGCAAACTATTTTTAAATTTGAGGGTTTGAGAGATGGTTCTTATGCTGAGTCCAACAAGTGTTTCCTTCTGCTCTTTTGTGTTGGTACTTAGCTAAGAGAAAAGTTTGGAGAGAAAGACAGAAAATTCAAAGCAAAACAATCTCCGGACTACCCTCCAGACAACTTTCAATAGTCCGACGCTCACCTCCGGACCAGAGTCCGGAGCCTGGTGACTCTCTGTTCCCAGAAATTTATCTCCAAGTCAGCCATCGGACCACCTGTAATAGTCCGACGCTTACCTCCGGACCAGAGTCCGGAGCCTCGGCACTCCCTGCTCATTTTGGTCTGGCTCTGGTCGTGTCGTCGGACCACCCGTCCGATGCTCCTTCGGACGATCGGCTACCTTGATTTCATTTGTCCGGTGGTCTGGTCAGATTTGAACTATTTCAGTCAAGGACCTCCGGACCACTCTCGATAGTCCGACGCTTAGCTTCGGACCAGTGTCTAGAGCTTTGGTACTCCCTGTGTAACTACGTCAGACCACTCGTCGGACCACTCGTCGGACCAATGCGAGAAGTCCGACGCTTCAAAAAAAATGTGTTATTCCCCCTCGGGTCCTCTGTTCTGACAGTTAACTTCTCACTTCTGTTTCCGTACATCGTGCCTCCACCGCTCGCCGCCGCACGCCCTAGCCCTCCTCGCCGCCGCAGCTCCTCGCCGGAGCTCTGCCCAAGCGCCGCCGCCTGCTCCTCTGCTTGCCACCTCTTTTGTTCCTTGCCGCAGCACCACAGCCGCCGCCACCACAGCCACCGCCTCCATTGCCACCGCCATACCACCACCCTCGCCGCCGAGGAGCCCTCCCCGTCGGCGACCAAGCAAACACCCTGCCTCCCCTCCTTCACCCTGCCAAGCAAGGATTCTCCCCCATTTTCAAGTTCACCAAGATAGAGGAGCCACCCCCTAGGGTTTGCCTAAACCTAGGGTTTGGGGATTATTCGTCGATTCTTCTTCAACTTCAAACATCGACTTCGCTTCATTATCCCCTAGGGTATGCCCTTGATCATAGTGTTTAGCGTTTTGACTAGCTATTGATCATATCATGCCTTAGTTAATATATCTTGGCACTTCTTTTCTTCTCCACATCACTTATACTTGTCACTAATTGTAATTCTCAGTTGGTGAATCCCTTTATGGAGTGTGATTCGGAGTTTGATTTACTTTGATTAGTGCACTCGCTTACCTAAGGTACCATGGCAGTATTTCATTCTATCTCTTATCTTATATGCTTGCTTCCATACGGTATCTCATCCCTAGAATTTATATATGCTTATATATCCTATCTATTCTATCCAGCAGCATCAGTGGTAGTAAAACTCGGGGCAAAGCTCACGAGTATGGATTGAGGCAAAGCCTCATAAGGGTCAGTCCAACTTTCTGTCAGTGGTTCAGTGTTTGATACTTGCAGTTGGCAGTGTGACAGTGATTATAGTTTCTGGCAGTGATTCTCACAGTTGACCTTGGCACTTGTCAGTGTTTCTCTCAGTTGTCAGAGATGGGTCGTGCTCCAGTGGTCAGTGGTTCTGGTGGTGATGATACCCCTTCTCCTCCTCATCCTCCTCCTAAGGACAAGGGGAAGAAGCTAGTTGTTGAGAAGCCTAAAAATAAGAAGCGCAAGCTCACAGAGGCAGAGCAGGCTGAGACAGTGGCAGATGCAGCGGACTGCGCAAAGCGAGGTGGTCACCAGGGCTCAGTGTGTATCGGCGTCCCTTCTACTCAGTCAGCGACAGAGACAGTTGGTTCTCCGGCAGAGCAGTCAGAGCCTGCCGATGAGGCTCGAGCAGTGGACACCTCTTCACGTCCCACCCGTGTTCGGTACCCTCGTGCTGCTTCTCGCACCAAGCCGAGGCGTAGTGATCATCCACCATAGGCTGCTCCTCCTACTCCAGCTCCAGAGCCCCCAGTTCACCTTGACTTGAGGGGGATTACAGCGAAGCAGGTTCGGAAGCTTCGATTCATTGAGCTTGAGAGGTGGTGCTCTGATCAGCTGACCCCAGAGCTACACCGGGTTGGCATACACCACTTATGGAGGATTTCTACATTGCAGCTCGGCATGCTAATATCCAGCTATGCCCACACAGAGTCTGTTCCTTAGAGAACATAGTGGCGATAGCTGGGGAGGAGATTCGTCAGCATCTCACCTATCTTCCGGGACTCGCCGATCTCCTTGGTCGTTCAGGCAGCTTTGTTGAGCATTGGGTTAGAGAGTTCTATGCTTCGGTTTGGATTGAGCCTACTCACTGGTACCTGCAGTATACCTTCAGAGGCATTCCACACAGACTGTACTTGACTCAGTTCAGAGAGACTCTACACCTCACTGTTTCAGATTACTGTCTTCATGATGATTGCTACAGAGGCCTTCAGTTACCACGCCGTGCACGAGGTGGTCTCACTCTTTCAACTCAGAAGATTGCACCTATCTTCAGGCAGCCCTTTGGGGAAGGCAGTCCCCACACTCCAGCTGAGCTTACCCCCCTCGCTCACCGGTTGAACGAGGTCCTTCATCGCACCTTGTTACCTCGCACCGGCTTCAAGGAAGGTCTAACCAACCTTCAGCAGTTCTTGCTTCTCGCCCTTATCACCGAGACTCCATTCGATATTGCAGACTTTATAGTGGCAGAGATAGAGGACTGTATATCAGATGGCTTGAGAGCTAGGCGTCAGATGCCTTATGCTCACTGGATCGGTTCCATTCTAGCTCAGAGGCTTGTGGGAACAAACCCAGGGATTCGTGATTTACTTGATCAGTCCACTGATGAATTCCCAGAGTACAAGATTATATCCTCAGTTGACAATCGTTTGGGCAACCGGGCACTTCGTCAGGTCATACTTCAGACATCACCAGCTGATATGGCAGATGTTGATGCTGAGGATGAGGGGATTCAAGGCATTCAGTAGCAGGAGCTTGAGGACCTTATTGCTCAGGAGGTAGAGGGTACAACAGTTGACACTTCCTCTGATAGCTCCGACGCAGACTACAACCCCATTCCCACTATGCCCGCAAGGGCTCACGACGTCGAGGCTGGTGGTTCTGGCACTGGTTCTACTTCAGAGACATTGATGCTGAAGCTACTTGATCGGATTCAGGAGCAGTAGGGCTCCCTTGTGACTGCAGTCACCCAGGTCCAGCAGAGACAGGATGAGCTCCAGAGACAGTCACAGGAGTGTAATGAGGAGCTACAGTTACAGGTTCAGCAGCACCACGTTGAGGTACAACAGCAGATGCTGGCCATGCAGCTTGAGTCTCAGCGCCTACAGCTCCAGTCTTAGCAGTTTCAGGCTCAGAACATGGCCATCATGGTCCAAATGATGAAGTGGACGGGTATGCCTACAATTGAGTCCCTAGCGCTCCACAGATCCATATGATGAGCCAGACTCAGCCGTCCCAGTCAGTTGGTCCGTCAGCGCTGTTTCCAGCTCTTGGTCTCGCTTTGGGATCTCAGCAGACCGGTGGCCCTTCAGTGGCCCCACTAGTGTCAGCCGGACAGTCTATCACTCCCACCCTAGCCGTACAGTCCAGTGGACCTCAGGGTGCTGGATCGACCACCCCGTTCCAGTCTCCGGCGACACAGGTCACTTAGTGGTTGGACACACTCGGACCGATGCAGCAGTTCACTCCGCTTACTACCGGCTTCACGCTGATGTCCACTTCTCGAGGATTGACTGCGCGTGACCTCTCCGCTTCGTTCAGTGATGTCACCGAGCAGCCGTCCCCCACTGGTGAGGAGATAGCAGCCGAGATAGCGGTAGAGCTTGTGACACCGACCGTAGGTCAGCACCGGTCTTCAGTTGCTTCCTCAGAAGCCACACTTGATAGTCGGGCTCCAGTCGGTTCTACTCCTCCACATGCTATTGTGACAGATGCCACTACAGTTACCTCCAGTCCTCTACATCCTGAGCAGACACCAGTAGTTAAGACTCTAACTGAGTCAGTGCACGTGGCACCACCGGGTTCTACAGCTCCAAAGGCACCGACAGCTATAGTGGCAGAGGATCCTACTCCTACTCTTGCGCCCGCTCCAGTTCTGGACTCTTCGGCAGCCGAGTTGGTTGGCACGCTAGCTCCAGTCCCCCAGACTGCTTCACCTCTAGCTACCGAGACTCAGGGGGAGGACTCTGATGATGGTCTTGATGATTTCCGCAGACTTGACCGTGCCACGACTGCTTCCACTCCGCCTCCAGACGCTTATACTTTGGTGCTTAGACGCCAAAGGGGGAGAGGGAGAGTCGAGTAGATGGGCTAGCTTCAGGGGGAGCTAGTAGGATTCGTTCTTTTGATGTGTTAATGCTCTATCGCATCATGCATCACATTTATCGTCTTTATGCATTGTATGATATGTGTTTGATGTTTGAGACTTGATGGTTGTGTGACATGTGTGGACCTCTTATTTATATATCATGTCACTTGGTTATGCTATTGCTTCCGCGCTAATCTCTGATCTTTTGGTATAGCATATCCTTTTTGAAATCAAGTACTATCTTCAATTCATATTCTTTGTGCTTGTCATGGCTTGAATGGTTTAGGCATGTATTTGTCTCTCTTATTACTAACCCATGCCTATCTCATGTCAAGTCATGTTTTCTCTTATCAATATTCACTCATAATATTTACTCGAGCTTGTATTGTCGTCAATCACCTAAAAGGGGGAGATTGAAGAATAATGGTCCCTTGTGTTTAGGTGATTAACGACAATGCTAGGTCACTATGACTAACGCGTGTTTTGCAGAGGCAAAGTCATTTGAGTTAGGTCATTAGTGATGCTAGATGAATGGGATTAATGGTATTCATGCCCCCAAGATGGAAAACGTTTCGGTTTCAAAGGATGGATATACAAGTTGGAGACTAGGCTAGCTCTTAGTGCCATGAGGTTGAGAAGGGCACTAAGTATAGACTAGGTCTTTGTTTTTCCTTTGACCATACTATAAAGGGGGTTATGAGATTACTAGCTTGACCTAGGAGAGTTTGGGAATGTTGGTGTATGCACACATGTCACAACTAGTCCTAGAGACCCTGCTAATAGCCCTTGAGATGGTAGGAGCAAAACCTCTTCAAAAGACTTAGTGAGAAAAGGTGAAGAAGGAGGTCAGAAAGGCTCCAGACCAGTTTGCCTAGGAGGCTCCGGACCAATGGAAGTGGTCCGGTGGTCCTTCCTTAGGCAGTGTTCTGAGGAAATTGCTCCGGACCACCTGTCCGGAGGGCACCAGACTAATGGAAGTCGTCCGGTGGCCACTTGATCTTGAGTGAGTCACAGGCAGTGTTCCGGACCACCTGTCTGGAGGGCACCGGAATAATGGAAGTAGTCCGGTGGCCACTGTGTTCTTCAGTGAGTCCCTAAAGGGGCTCCGGACTAGTCCGAAGGGTTGTCCGACAGCTAGTCCGATGGTTCTCAGCAAGAGATAAATTCAATACAGTACGCACCTAGGCTCTGGACCAGAGGCTCCGGACTAGGCAGTAGACTATTGTTGGTATTTCTTATGACTATTGGATAAATCCGCAAGCGCACAGATTATACCGCTGTAGCACTTCACCAAGGAGTATTCCGAGGTATCGTAATTTATATTATCCCAAAGGAAAGCCTTGCTAGAAATGATAATTGGATAGAGATCCTAGAGAGTACCTCAACTTTAGTACCAACTAGTATAGGGGGGTAAATGATAAATGTGATAGGAAGGGGTTGATGAATGAAGAATCTACGGTAAAGGATACTTAGAACTGACCTCAGAGACTAGCTAGGAGGGAGGACAACGAGAAGAGAACAGGGACTCCTATGTACTTCACTCTACTTCAATATACTTAGCTAATTCACTAGTCTAGACACTATAGTTTGTCTCCTCAATACAAGGATGCTAGGTGAGGGGATAGATCACTAGGAGGGCAAAACTCCTACCGGACCGCGCCCTCTTCTTATGTGGGCCTTACCTTTTAAGAACTTGCCTAAGAACACGTGGTGGAATACAACGACTAGACAAGGCTGTCACCTCTTGCTAGCTACCACAAACAATCCGTGCAGCAAGCGATAACCAAGGATAAGATGATGTATAAGAACCACGCTTACACACAACTTACTACTTTGACTACGATCAAATAATCAAAGCACCCTATAACAGGCAATGATCACATACGGGAAAGGTCACAAGTATCACAGACTATGGGTGTGAAGGCTATTAAAGAGCAAAAGCATATAGCAAGACTATATCTAGTATAGAAATGCTCAAAGTAAATACTAAGTAAAGTAAAGAGAAATATATATATTGATAAAGGTAAAGTCTTACAAAGAAGGAAAGATACAAGAGCTATACCAGACTCTCCAGAAGACGACTCTGGAAATCCCGAGCACAGCTCGACTCAACTCTAACTCCCACTCTAGACTAACTCCTAGAACAATCTAAGGAATAGAGCTTGTAGGCTTCTTCTTCATGATTAGAGAGGGGGGTGTGACCCTCTATTTATAGTAGGAGGTGGAGTAGGGGCTACTCCGGCGCCACGTCAGCGATCCAGGGCCTTCCATTGTCCACCCTTGGATCCAACCGACCTTGGAACCGACCAAGGCATGGATGGTTGTGATCCAACACATGGAGGAAAGGTGTGGCGGTTGGGGGGAGCCAAACCAACCTAGGGGGCATTCGGCCGAACCCCCTATGGCCAGTGGGCCCTCCCTTGCCTCCTTGGATGAGGTCCCACCAGTCAGGGACTGAGTGGGAACCATTTGGGCCTGCATGTGGTTCGGCCGAACCCCCTAGGGGTGCCTGGCCCACCTCTTGCTCCTTGGTGCTGGTCCCACTCGTCATAGGTGTTGTTGTTTGTTCTGTGGTGTTTGTCACGTTTATCTCCTTGGTGTGGTCCCATGGATCCATGTGCTTCGCTTGTGAGCCGTTGAGAGGAAACACAGAGTGATCCAATGGATGGATTCCACTCTAGAGTGCCTCTCTTGGATCATGGCCAAGAGGGGAGAGCATGGTGGGCCCATAGGGTGGTTGGTCGACCCCCTATGTAGGCCCAACTGGCTCTCCTTTGCTTCATTTGTTCATTCCTGCACTCAAACACTCATGGAAATCTAGAACTAGTTATTTGATAAAGTATGCTCATGATGTGTTTGTTTTATCCTTGATCCTTGGATTAGTGGCAACATTTTAGCTATGTAAAAGATGGTCATAATTTGTGCCAACAACTATTGCAAGTAGTCCGGTAGTCCCTGTCAGACTTGGATTTTGGATCTGACTGCATGCTCCGGACCAAAAGAATTGGTCCGGTGGTGAGGCTCCGGACTAGTCCGGTGCTTTCGCAGAAAAGAGAAAAAAGCAAGGAACGACTAGTTTTGGAGGTGGGGACTATTTATAGTTCCCCTCCTCGTCCAAGTGAGCTCTCTTGGCCATTGTTTCACCTGAGGAACCTTTGAGAGAGTTCTTGGCGAGCCAAGTGCCTAGTGAGGGAGAGATTAGAGAGAATTCATCTTGTTCTTCCCCACTAGAGTGATTAGGAGTGACTTGTGTGCATCCATCCACCTTCCTAGCCTTGAGTTGGTCAAGTGAAGGTCTTGTGCTTGTTACTCTTGGTGTTCGACAACACCTAGATGGTGTTGGTATTTCTTATGACTATTGGATAAATACGCAAGCGCATAGATTATACCGATGTAGTACTTCACCGGGAGTATTCCAGGTATCATATTTTCCTCAGGGAACGATAGTGATCTAACTAGGATTAAAGATATGTCCTGATGAATCAAGGGATACTATGATAACTAGGTTGAGAGGTTCTATGTAGCAAAGATATCTAACAAGGCAAAGCTGGTTATACTGGCTTTATCAGCCCTTCTCTTGCAGGAGGCGATGGGATAGATGAGAAAGAGGGCAAAACTCTAACCGGACCACGCCATCATGTTGTATTGAGGCCTTACCTTTTAAGAACTTATCTCACACACGTGGTGGAATACGAAGACTAGATAGAGCTGTCACCTTCTACTAGCATCCACAAACAATCCGCGCGATAAGCGGTTTACAAAGGCAAGATCTAGTCTAGACACCACGTCTACACTATTCTTACTACTTTAACCCTACGTTAAGGCTAAAGCACTCTACTTAAAGTAAAGCGATGAACAAGCGTGAAAAGGGGGTATAACAGCTAAAACAGATTTAGAATCTTAATTTCTATAAAGAACTCGGATGTATCACTTACAAGTGCTGAACTTACAAGAGGATCGCATCTGCTGAGGTAGAGCTCCGGAGAAGATTCCCGACAGATCCGGGGATTTCTCCAGAAGACTTCCCTCACTCTCCTCCAACTAGCATAGCACTACTACTAAGGAGTAGTTTCTCCAATGAGGCATGAGTGAGAGTGAGGGCCTAGGGGGCTATTTATAGCTAGAGGTGGAGTAGGGGCTACTCCGGTGCCACGTCAGCGATCCGCGCCACCTCCATCAGCCACCGTAGGATGAAACCGTCATTGTAATCGTCTTAAATCAATGGAGGAGATCAAGTGGATGCATGGCGGTATGCAGGAAGTCGGTGGGGAGCTGGAACCACCATATGGTGATTCGGCCGAACCCTATGGCAGGTGGGCCCTGCCACTTTTCTTCTAGAAGCTGACCCCACTGGTCAGGGGCCTGTGGGTGGTCTCTGGCCCCACCTAGGCATTTGGCCGAATGCCTTTTGTGGCCAAATGGGCTCATCTTTCGCAGGTGGCTTCTAGACGTAATGCCCATCATGATGGTGTATGCCTTGTGCACATTTGCCATACTTGGAAATATGTCATGTTGGGCCAATGGATCCTTGTGCTGTGAATCTGGACCATTGAGAGGTGAATATACTTGGATCCAAGGGTAGAGAGTATTCTTGAGGGTGTTACATGGACCATGGGGCTAAGGATGCTAAGTGGGTCCATAGGGTGGTCGGCTGACCCCCTAAGTGGGCCCACTGGCTCCCAAAAGACCCCATTTGTCATTACCTGCATCAAATAGTCATGGGACATGTGGAACTAGTTATTGGGTAAATTATGTTCATGCTATTCTTGTTTTCCTTTGAATATGAGGATGTTGATGGTGTTTTGATGGTGATAAAATAGCTTGTAATTACCGTCAACAAGATCCCCCATACTTACCTCTTTGCTCGTCCTCGAGTAAAGGTTAAAAGATAACAAGACTATGTTATTCAAAGTATAAAACAAACATAAAGATTCATTCAAGACATTTTGTCATACCAATGGGATATGTGGTATTGGCTAACATATATCCTTGAGAAGTTGAGAAATGGAACAACTCTCAAGGCAAATTCATCTTTCCCAAATCATATTTTAGTACTTGGAGTTTTTGATAAATTTTTCAAAAAGCAAGCACATAAGTCAACTTACTCCTCTTATAGTACTCTAAGTCACTCAAAGTGTATGTTTCCTCACCAAGGCATAAAGAGGTTGCCTTCTTTGTATCTCCCTATTTCTAAATGGCTTATGTGGAGCTTAGGTAGGGATAAACAATGTAGCATACTTACCTTGCATATATTATAAAGTCAAACTCCAGATCCAAGGAGAGAAATGTCATACTCTTAGATCAAGATGTGAAAGTGTGTGGAAACATGGAAAAATATCAAAACTCCTTTATATGATCTCTCTTTCCTAACTTATTATTTTGAGACATAGCTATCTTTATTTTTCTATTAGCTTTGATATGCTCATCATCATTTTTTTCTATGAGCTTTGATATGCTCATCAATTTTTTTTGCTATATATATATTATTATTATTATTATTATTTCATAATTTTGCATAGTCTATGTCTCATTTACTAGCACATACTAGAGAGAGGATTTTTCTATTAGATCATGGAGCATGAACTATGTGGAAAATGTAAGGCATGTTTCTGCGTACTTCCAGTGTAGAAGCAACATGTATATGTGGCATGTATATGATCTTGATCTTGGGAGCATGATAAGTCTCTCAACAAGGGTCACAAAACTCAACCAAACTCAACACAAAGTAAGCAGATTATGTATTAAGCTTAAATCATGAAAGAGCATGTATGCTTTTGGTAGGAATTTTCTCACTATAGAGGAGTAGTGACATTATGGTTTTATGACATTTTCAAAAGTTAATATCCAAGAACCTTAAATAGACAAGGTATGAATCATGAGCCGAGAACTATATCACATTAATCAACAACTTAGTCAATATGGTTCCCTATCAAGATATTTTCCCACTAGCATAAGCAAAAGCAAGAATTCGTCTTTATGATGCTTTTACCCTTTAAATGTCATAGATCATGTCACTTTTCAAAATTTTAATTTTGGATGCGATCTTCTTGTTTTATTCAATACTAAAAGAAATTTAAACTAAGTGAAAAGTTTCATGAAGGAATTGTTTTTATTTTTTTATTTTTGAAGGGAAAATGAATAAATAAATGAAAAAGTATAGAGAAAAGGGGAGAGACGTGGCAAACCAGTCAGATTTGAAGTTTGAATTTGAAGGGGTGCTGACTGGTGGGTCCAGGCCCTAGAAGTGCATTCGGCCAAATGCCTTTGGAGCCGTTTGGCCACGGGGATCTCTGCATTTGAATCTCTTACCTCTGAATGTTGATGTGCTCTGAACTTCCTGAATTTTTGCCAAAAATATGATTTGTCCGAATAAAAAAGGTGGCCGTTTTGGTCCAAATTTTTTCTGGTACATGTCATGGAAGTGTTCAGCATGGTTCAGTGATCCTTGTGATGTTTTGACAAGTTGGAGTTTCGACCGAACTCCCCCATACTTGTTTCAGAGCCTGCTGAATTCAGTGACAAAGCAAACATCAAATGCAGGGGTTCTGCTGGGGTAAGATACCAGCAGAACCAAGAGTTTCATTTGTCATTGATAGCTTTAGGCACGTGTTCATTGATTCAAGAGTGACAGACTATCATGCCTAAGTATCTTGTTGCTATAAAGGGCTAAGGTGATCCACTGGAGAAGATGGATAGAGAAGGTCCTTAGCATAATGGATGACAAGCATCACTTCATGCTCTCTTCTATTAGGGTCATGAGGCAGGTTGTGCCGATGGCTCTAAAGGATTACTAAGGAGAAAGAGAGGCAAGGAGATCCTCTCTCTCAATGGCCGTGGATAAGCGTTTGAACTTTGCATTAGTGATAATGCGAAGATCATTAAAGCTATCTTCAAGATCGAGACACGTCATTCTCTCCTTAGAAACTCTTTCTTCTAAGTTGGTACTGCATTCTTTGGCAACAACACATAGAAATTTTTCCATTTCGCTCTTCTTCTTGGTGGAACCATGGTGAGGTCAAGCAAGGAGAGAAGGGAATCAAGAGGAGATGGAATTTCTACTGGTGGTGAAGAAGAACAAAGTGAGATGAGGAAAAAGGAGAGGGGGAGGTTAAGAAGAGAGAATTCAACGTCCTTCGCCTCTATTTTTACTTGGATCATGCTGGAAACAGGATAGGAATGTTGGTCCAGCGCTCAGGAGCAATGGGCATGGCTTAAGAGCCAAAACCACGTTTGGCTGAACGCTTTTTGAAAGATTTTGAATGAAGGAGCCAGGTTTCGAACTTGATCGGGTCAGGTGAGTCAGCTCGTGAAGTTTCGGGCTGATTGGGCCAAACATAGGTTTGGCCGAACCACTTAAGTGGCCAAATGGGCCGTCCTTTCACGAGGGGGAAGTCAAGGGTTAGGTGAGTTGTCTCATGAAGTTTCGTGTTGTTTGGCCCAAACACAGGTTCGGCCGAACCACTAAAGTGGCCAAATGGGCCGACCTTTCACGAGGGAGAAGTCAAGGGTCAGGTGAGTCAGCTCGTGAAGTTTCGAGTTGTTTGGCCCAAAGATAGGTTCGGCCGAACCACTTTAGAGGCCAAATGGGTTGATCTTTCACGAGGGGGGAGTCAAGGCTGAGTCTAGGCCATTTCTAAGGTCTTTTTCAAAATTTGAACAAAAAAGTTAGAACATGTAGATTTTAGTTCTAATTTGGATTAAGAACAAAATCTATCATATCAATTTATTGCTCAAGAATTTCATGCTCATAGAAAACTTTAAGACATTGGCCATTTACCTTTATAGGTGTTGCAGCTGTAATCTCGAAGCGTGACGATTCCTTGCGTCATGACATTGCTGATGACAAATGGTCTTTCTTCTGTAAATCGTCGCGTTGTACTCAGACCCTTTTTCTCCATTCATTGATTCTCTCCTGCAAAGGATTAGTGGACAACATATACCCGAAGGAACTCACATATGATTCGAAGCAGGGGCATTATTGTCATAGAAACAGAGGACATCTTTTATGCTATAGAAAAGTTGATTTCAACATTTTAGCACAGAAAGAGATGTCCCATCATTGTTCACCAATTTTTTAAAAGTCAAGCAAGGTTGAGGCAAAGATCTGCAAGGTTATTTCATTACTACCTCAACCCTTGATTTGTCTCTATGAAAGATCGCATGACTTAACCACCAAAATTTTGAAGTTATCATGCATTGGTTAGTCCAAGAGCACAACCAAATTCCATACAAGTTTACTTTTGGTACATTAATCAAACTTGACACCATGTCTAATTTGATTAAGGAAAACTATTTAACCTAAGCACCACACTTAAATTAAAGAGCTTATAGGAGTATGTACACTACTCCCAAACCAAAGCATACTCAAAATAGAACTAGGAAGTATGAAGGCATAAAGAGATTCACTTAAAAGAGACAAGAGCATGGATGGTGAACCAGATAGCATTTGCATTTTTTTTATAATTTTTATTATTTATATGACTAGCAAGATGAGCAAGGTATAAAGAGAAAGCAAGGTAGAGACATCCAAACAAAATTAACAATGAATCATGTCATGAATTTCTTAGAGAAATCCACTCCCCCATACTTGGATTTTGCAACATTTTACAATGTGAAAATCCAAGTCTAGGATGTGAAATTTTCTTTTAAATGTGCTTCATTATTGAAAGATGTTTGGTTGGACATACCTTGTGTTTTGATCCATCATTATTTTTGTTCAAACCTAAAATGGTTAGTGACAAAAATACCCGAAGGAACAATTTCACAAATATTCCCTTAATCTCTTTTTACAAAGTCATTTTATTCAGTTTAGAATTTTGGGAAACTAGAAATATATATATATTTTATTTATATATATATATATTTTTAGCAAACTTTAATAGAAAAGAAGAATACTTGGGTTAGCTCCCAAAAGTGCTTAATTTTAAGACACAAGCTTGTCTTTGGGAAACCTTCAAGTTGTAACTTATGTTGGTGAAGCGGTTTCCCCTTCAACTCCAACATTTTCAAACCTATCCTTAGGACTAAAACCACTACGAGATTTGCAAAATTTATGGTAGATAAACACATCTACAACCATCCTTGCAAAGATTTTTGAAACAAGAAGAATGAAGGGGTTGTAGATCATATGTGTAGTCATGGTCGAGGGAAGGATTGATTTGGGAGATTTCTCATTTGAGCATGGATTTGATTGGAAGATCGGAGTATAACTTCCATGCTCATTGACATCATTCTTCCTTTCAAAGAATGGGTGATCACTTTCTTTCTCATGACATTTCAAGTCATTCTCAAGGCTTGAATGAGTCATGGCTGTTGGCGAGATTGACATTAGCTCACCCCGTGGATCAAGAACTGGTTTAGATTCTAACCCTTTGATGAGAGGTTGGGAAGACCAAATGGGTAGATAATCTTCACCTATTCTATGATCAAGCTTCTCATTTCCTGTTGTGTTCTCCAAGATTCTCATGATTGGCCTTCCGATAAAAGTGAGATGAAAGGAAAGTCCAGGAAGGTCAAAGATGTGGAAATCTAGGAAGATCTTGAGATCATCAACCACCACAAGAACATCATGAAGGACTCCTAAACAATCAAGGATTTGACCATTAGGGAATCTAAGGTGTTTTTGTGAATGGAATAGATGATTCTTTGATGATGTTGGAACATGGAAATGAGGAATGATGTTGATCCCGAGGCTAGGATCGTAGCAAATTTCACTATCAATGCCCAACACTTGACAGGATATTCTCCTCACATGTGTGGGCATTTTAGTTACTTCCTTTGAGGATTTGACCTCATCCAACCATTCTTGACTTATAACGGTAGACAAAGGCTCTAACCATTGATTATGCTCCTCTTGGTCAGATTCATGTCCCTCATGGCTTCCATGCCTCGAGTGTCTTAATGAATTCCCGAAGTCATTAAGAGGGTCATCATAAGACTTGAATGAAGGAACACATGGGGAATCATCAGGATCAAGGATGGGTTCATAAGATAAGTCAGATGTGGGCATAGAGAAGGAGAGGATAGATTTGGATTCTAAACACTTTAGTTCTTCTTCTATAAACTCACTCGACATTTCTTCATCAAATATCCCAAGCTTTTCCTGATGTGCCATGTGGGAAGTCGAGGCACACGATGATGTTGCTGCGGGAGGTTTATGAAGAGATTCCTTTACGAGAGGTCTAGAAAGATGTTTCTTAGAAGGTCTCTTTTGGATACGATAATTGTGGGCATTCCCAAAACCAGCAAGATCATATGAAAGGTTAGCCTCAAACTCAAAGGAATAGTTTAGATGTTGAATTTCTTCTTCCTTCGAGATTTGTGGCATTTGTGGTTCAGGATCGATGGCAGAATCTTTGGATGGGAGTGGTGGTGATTCGGCTATCGAGATTTATTTTCTAGGGAATGGTTTTTCTCCTTCTATGGGTCCTTCATTATAAACGTTAATGTAGGGGGTGTTTTCAAGAATCTTCATGAGAAGACTCTTCCCTTCAATAACGGGTAAACACAGGAAGGCTCCCCTAGAAGTCATGTCAAGAATTTGTGCAGAATTTTTGCTAAGACAACCATAAAAATGTTGTAACAATGTTGGCTCGGTTATAGCAAGATCAGGGTCATATGATACTAGATCTAAGAGACGGGCCCATGCCATACCAAGAGGTTCTTTCTCCTTTTGTGAGAAAGTGATGACCTCTTTTCAAAGACGAACAACTCAAGGGGTGGGAAAGAAAGCTAGGAAGAATTTGGATTGTAACTTTTCCCACTCTCTGTTTGCATCATCTACGTGGCGAAAATACCATTGTTTGGCTATTCCCATCAAAGAGAATGGAAATAACTTCCACTGAAGGGTACCTCGCCTCATCCCATGGATGAGGACACATGAACACAATTGTTCGAAGTCACGTAGATGAGTGTAGGGATTTTCGTCTTCGTCCCCAAAAAAAGGTTTGTTCTGAACCATCCTTATGAGGCTTGGGCGAAGCTCATAATGAATGTCTAATATAGTCTGAGATGAACTAGGTGGCTCCAACCTAGCACCCGTTGGAGCACCATACTCGAAGAGAGGTGTTTGATCCATAAGTGTGTATGTGGAAAGAAAAGTTTAAATGAAACAAGGATAATAGGACCAAAGGGTACTAGTTAAAAGCTACCGTTCCCCGACAACGGCGCCAGAAATGCTTGTTGGTATTTCTTATGACTATTGGATAAATCCGACGCACGTGGTGGAATACGAAGACTAGATAGAGCTATCACCTTCTACTAGCATCCACAAACAATCCGCGTGATAAGCGGTTTACAAAGGCAAGATCTAGTCTAGACACCACGTCTATATTATTCTTACTACTTTAACCCTACGTTAAGGCTAAAGCACTCTACTTAAAGTAAAGCGATGAACAAGCGTGAAAAGGTGTATAACAGCTAAGCCAGATTTAGAATATTAATTGCTATAAAGAACTCGGATGTATCACTTACAAGTGCTGAACTTACAAGAGGATCACATTCGCTGAGGTAGAGCTCCGGAGAAGATTCCCGACAGATCCGAGGCTTTCTCCAGAAGACTTCCCTCACTCTCCTCCAACTAGCATAGCACTACTACTAAGGAGTAGTTTCTCCAATGAGGCATGAGTGAGAGTGAGGGCCTAGGGGGTCTATTTATATCTAGAGGTGGAGTAGGGGCTACTCCGGTGCCACGTTAGCGATCCGCGCCACCTCCATCAGCCACCGTAGGATGAAACCGTCATTGTAACCGTCTTAAATCAACGGAGGAGATCAAGTGGATGCATGGCGACATGCAGGAAGTCGGTGGGGAGCTGGAACCACCATATGGTGATTCGGCTGAACCCTATGGCAGGTGGGCCCTGCCACTTTTCTTCTAGAAGCTGACCCCACTGGTCAGGGGGCCTGTGAGTGGTCTCTGGCCCCACCTAGGCATTCGGCCGAATGCCTTTTGTGGCCAAATGGGCTCATCTTTCGCAGGTGGCTTCTAGACGTAATGCCCGTCATGATGGTGTATGCCTTGTGCACATTTGCCATACTTGGAAATATGTCATGTTGGGCCAATGGATCCTTGTGCTGTGAATCTGGACCATTGAGAGGTGAATATACTTGGATCCAAAGGTAGAGAGTATTCTTGAGGGTGTTACATGGATCATGGGGGCTAAGAATGCCAAGTGGGTCCATAGGGTGGTCGGCTGACCCCCCTAAGTGGGCCCACTGGCTCCCAAAAGACCCCATTTATCATTACTTGCATCAAATAGTCATGGGACATGTGAAACTAGTTATTGAGTAAATTATTTTCATGCTATTCTTGTTTTCCTTTGAATATGAGGATGTTGACGGTGTTTTGATGGTGATAAAATAGCTTGTAATTACCGTCAACAGACGGTTTGGTGGTGTTCGGAGGAAGTGATCGCCGGAAGATTGTCGGCGGCTCTTCTCCAAGCTTCTGTGATCGGTTGTGGGTGATTCACCGATCGGAGTGGCAAAGAATCAGCCCGTAGAGAGCAATCTACCCTTGCGCGGGTAGAGGGGGAGTTATACCTTGTGAGGTGCTCCAACGAGGACTAGGGGGGGTGTCGACACCTCGATATCTCGGGAAAACATCACGTGTCACCAATCATCTATCCTTAGCTCTTTACATTTTGCATTACCTTTCCGTTGTGTTCTTTCAATTCCTACTAGAATTGCTTAGGTTGTCTTTCCTTTCATTGGCTTGCTATTGCTTTCTAGTTAGGATACACATTGCGGTAGGCACTAGGGGTGATTCGCATCACTAGGTTTTAATATTGCTTTAGAAATTTAAAAGAAGCCCAATTCACCCCCCTCTTGAGCATCTAGATCCTTTCAGAGGATAAATCTAACTGATTACATGATATGACATGTTGTCCCGATCTTCACGACGTAGGATTAATCACTAGATAACTAGTTGTAGAACAACTGAATAACTTGTTGCAAGCAGCGATAACTAGTGCAACCTGATAAATAAAACTCGAAGCCGACCACCATCTTTAACCAACAACCTGAATCGAGGATTCGTCCAACTACACTCTCCAAGAATCAACCAACACAACCTGCAATCAATCAAGGTGAGTAGGAGCAGATGAAGCCGCCGCTTCTATAAATTTGGTGAAGGAAATCACAAGAGAAAAGGGGTAGAGTTCACTCTCAATATTTGTTAGTACACAACTGAACAAAGAGGTTATATATTTCAATAATCAAAAAGTCTTTGTTTGCTATGAAGCAATGATATTTTTATAATAGGAACAACCCTCCTACATAGGTATAAACACGAAAAGAAAACCAAAAGGTAGACTATGTGAACAAGTTTCCATGTGGCTATTGGTCTTCCATGCAGTCTTCAATGTTTTTATAGTAACCCCATTTTGGAAAGTCCAAATGACATGTCGTTGGTTGCGTTGGAAAGTTAACTTGATAAGCTTTCAACCAAGTGCAACATGCACCATGACATATTGTAGAATGATATAGTTTTGCATGGGAACTTGAACAACATGTAAACTGTTGATCTGTTGACCAGTATACATTATGCACTAAGCTAGTTGGATGGACAAAATGAAATTTCTCAATTGGTCAGCACTGGTGGCATTAGAAACTAGACTTCATAAGCTTTCCAAAATATTCTCATAGACATTCATAGCTTTTGGGATTCAAAAGATATAGTTGATTCTTCTTGACAGATCTGTCACGCTAGAGTGGCTTGAACGTGTTTCTTCTCTCTGCTTTACTCTTGGTGTGCTCTTGTCATCCTCCTTGGTGAACCTGAGCAGCGACAACAAGCATGACCTAGGCAGTATATAATTCTCATTAATATTAAAATGAATTTCATAAGGTAGCGCATGCACCTTTTGTTGTAGCTTCTTTGCTCGGCTATGTGTAATCGGTCCATGAAAGACTTGGGCTAGTGTTGATGTAGGTGCCACTTGACTTGGAGGTTGTAACATCTTGCTTAGCGTGGTCGGGGTTCTTGATGGTGTGGTTGGCGTGCTTAATGACATGGTCAGCGTGCTTGATGGCATGGTCATATCATCCTCCCCTCTTGAAAAGGAGTCGTCCTCGACTCTAATCCTTCTAAGCCCATTAATTGTGCTAGGCCAACCAACGTAGATGCTATGTTTCTACTGCAATCTTCTTCTTCCATCAAAGGAAGGTGTTTGAATATGTAATTATACAAACCAAGTAGTAGTCTTGTAGGTGGAAACCGAAAGGGTTTAAGATCAAGTTTAGCTTTCACCCTGAATGAATCCTTAGAGTTAGGAGTAAATGTTGATGTCCTTAACATGGTCATATCATGCTCTCTCATTTCAAGAAAAGTCATCCTCGACTTTTGTTGTCCTAAAAACATTGGAAACAAAATACAGGGTGGATGTATATGCCAAATGCTATATTAACTTACTAAAGATTGTTCATAGTGCTATTTATAATTGATATGCACATTATTTCTTTTCTCATGAGAGAAATAGCTTCTCCATTTTTTTGGACCTATAGTTAGCTTTAAAGATGAAAGTACAAAGGTTTCTTTCAAACAACTTATTTTATTAATGTTATCATGTTTAATCTTAGCAAAGTCAAATCTATGAAAAGATGATAAAGGAACATATTTGATATTCCAATAATTCTTGATGCATAACTCATGTAAAGGTTTAGAAATGTACCTTTCATACTCAAAGTTCCCACATGTGGATGGATAATTCTTGAGTGAAATAGAACACGTTTGCATACAATTTCTTTCTTTGAATGAAAAGTATGAACAATGGAATAACATAGATTTGTCTAAACAACAAGCACTAAACAATCTATTTATCTCAAATAAAGGAAGGTATGGTTCACAAGATGTACTAGTCATTTTAATCAACTTCATTTCAGCAAGTTTGTCACATGTTATGCAAAGGGCACAAGCATAAAAATTATTTACAACATGTTGTCCAATGAAGTTAAAAGTAAACTTACAGATATATGCATTATTGAAAGATTTCATAGATGATATGTCAAGAACACTTTGAAGCATTTTATCAATCTCCGTAAATTCAACAAGCTTGACATAGAACACACATGTATCTTGGGTTATCCTTGTAAAAAATTCAGCATGACTAAACAATTTCACATGGTCCACGTTATTGGTATCTTAAATAGCACATATATCATTAAAAACATAGCAATGATCATACATGATTGAATAATTTAAGCATTTAAATGAACATGTGAATGTATCAAATTGAGATGGAGATATCACAATTGTTCACCATTTTATTTTGTAATCCCAGATCTAAATTGTTTCCAATACCTTTCAGATTTGATGATGGTGCAAGTATAACAGAATGTACCTCTAAATTGTCATTGTTGTCATGATTCGAGCTTGGGGAAGTAATGAATTGGTTATTAGCATCGATTACTTTTTCACTTCTCTCATCAAGTATGGTGGTGTTATGAGAATCAATTTCTTTCTCATGTTCCTTGCATACGTGCATATTTTGAGAGAACACTAGAACTACAAACTAGTAGGTTAGTATTTAAATCATCCTCACATGTTTGGTAATAAAGTTCTCTCTTTTTATATGATGCATCTCTCAGACTCATAATGTTGATGCTCTCATTTGCACATTAAGTAGAATCATAGAACTCACTTTTATTTTCACTTACTCAATTTGGCTAAGTAGCTCTCATACTCATGTGGGTTTTGATGCACAATCACTTCAATGTCTTGTGGAACAACATATGAATAGGTTCAGTTAGACTCCTCATGGAAACGAATAATTCCGAATTTTAGTGGTAATCGATCGTTCCGTCGATAACGAGACATCTATGATGACTTCAGCAATCTCAATAATTTATGGGACGAGTCTTTAAAGATACTCATAGGAAGGAGAGTGTGCCAACGTTAACTTGGAATCAGGGTAATACGTAAGATTGCTTTGCCCGTCCATAAAGGAAGGGTGACAGCTTCACTATCACATCTATTGCATCTAATAGCATCATAGCAATTACTACTATCCTTAAAGTAGCAAGTACTGCCTCTGTCCCTAAATATTTATCTTTTGCGCTTCTTAAGAAACAATTTTTGACTTAATATATATTAAACAATATTAATATTTATGATACATAATTAGTATCATTGGAAAGATCTTTGAACCTAGTTTTTCTAACAAAATTATTTAGAGATATAAATGTTTCACACACTTTCTACAAATCAAGTTAAATTTATAGCATACACATCAATAACGACAGTTATTTAGGGAAGGAGTGACTATACATCAGACGATTGTTTGATGCAATGCACGGAACTTCAAACAGAATTGCTATCAAAGGACGGCGGAGACACCATTGCATTCCGTTGTTCCACGTACAAGCTCAACTCAATATACAGTTAGGCCTTCATGCAACCGAGATTAAAAGGTTGTGATCGAGCCCCAAGCTGGAAGCTGAAAATATTTTCTTGGCAGCTCCGCCTAGGCCAATGCCACAAAAATGGTTTCCAGCTAACGGTCTCCACCATTAATAATTAGTGAGGGGTAAGGCACCTTCTTTATATCCACAAATGTTGAATATTCGGAGCTAAGTGGTTGCTTCCATGGCTCCCCATCCATTTGCATGAACGCGTCCCGCCAATACCCACCTTTGATCTCTATCCGTATTGCCGCTGCCTGAACATGGAATAGTAGCACCAAATTATGCGGTGCTTCTCAAAGAAGTAATAATTACTCTTTCTATAGTTTATAGAAAACTTATTTTTTGTTTCATTTTTGCAATCGGCCACTAGGTGTCTAGGCCACAAGAAAATAAAAGTTTAACTCCAGTGTGATCTACTTTCATTCTTATTGAACTTAAAAATTATACTCTAGTTCACATTCAATTACATGTTTATTCAAAGTTTTGCATTAATGGTTTTAGTGAAACTGAACTTCTATAAAAAAATTTTTGAACAACTAGCAGGTTATTTCTTGTCTTACCAAATACTAGTATTGTACTGTATATGATGGAGGCACTACTACTAATAATGAGATTCGCATAATGGCATTGCATACATGTGCCAAATAGACTAGTCTTGAGTAACCACTCGAACTGTGGAGGGAGCAAGTTACCTGAGCTATGTGCTTGGCAGATATAAGTTCAACCATCACGAGAGATGCATGCCACCCTTGCTTCAATCCAAATATTTCAAGAAGACCATCATCTGACTGGGCTTCAACAAATCCTCTCTATTGGCATAAATGAGTTTATCAGAAGACAATGCTAATGCAATTGAGGTGATGAATGGTCACAGAAATTTACTCAACACACTTTCTCCAAGTATTCAGGCTTCAAATTTCCCCATGGGTTTCTTCCGCTTGCATAATTGTGAAGGTTTAATGCAACAATAGCCCTCACACTGCATCATAGATTGTCAGATGGAATTAATTTCACATTCTATATGCCGAAGCATGATCCCTAGCTATTATAAAACAGAGAAATTGTGAGCTTGCCTCGATGGTACAGGAATGTTCTCCCACTCAGAGCTGTCCATCCTCTTGATTGATAAACAGATAACGTTTCTCAATCCCCTGACATATTATAGAAAGAACAAATTGAGATATTCCATACAGGCTCTGCTACACTGGTCTGACAAATCAGTACACCCTGGTGATTCACTTCTGATAAAAGAAATATTTTTTTACTACAAAGTGTGAACATTTTCGGTTCCTGGATGAGTTGGATCCATATTATATTGAATATAAGACAATAAAAACAGATGCAGAAAGTCTTAAGAACTAACAAATGTATAACTAGAATTCAGAAGGAAACTGAAAGCCTATGTTATTGGACATCTAAACTAAAGACTCAACTACATCCGTTATTGCCAAGAACTGAAATATTATCTGATTTGGTATAATAAACTAATACAATCATGTTTTTAGAGATTTTTTTCCAAATTACATCACATGCTACTATTTACAAGAAAAACCATTTGTAAATTTCAAAAGGAAAAATTCCAACCTTCAACTATAGCCAGAGTTCAATTACAAACCTGAAACTCTGAAACAGTCTAAAATATTAATCCCTAACTATCAAACTTCTTAAAAATGACCCTTATCGATATTTGGACTTAGGCCATAGTTGAAGGATAAAAGTTGGCACATTATTATTAATAGTGGATTTTTTTTAAAAAAAAGCTGACAATATTAAGTTATCACTTATGAGGAAGGAAAAACTGAGTTCATTCAAGAGCTCTATTTTCTGTTGGAAAACTGGGATGGTCCCACCCTGATAGGTGGTGACTTTAGTTTGGTAACAAATGTCCGAGAAAAAAGTAATGGTGTGGTAATCAGAAATGGGTTGACCTCTTTCAAGGCTGGATCCATAGCTGTGGTCTCCTGGAGTTGAAGAACTCATCTAGGTCTTATACTTGGACTAATAACCAAGATCAGCCTATTATGGCTGCAATAGATAAAATTCTTTGTAACACTAACTTTGAGCAAAAATATCCTCGCTTTTGTGACAACTAAAGCTAGAGCTGGTAATGATCATGTACCTCTTATTTTAAATTTTGGTTGTTAGGAGGTGAGGAAACCAACTTTATTTAGGTTTAAAAAGTGGTGGCTTGAGCAACCAGGTTTTAAATAGCTGATTTCTAAAATCTGGAGCATTAATATTTATAGCCCAACCTTTTATTTTCTTTCTAAGTAACCTAATCTTAAATTGCCATATATCCATGGCATTCTCAAAAGCACAGTCAGACTGTGCTTTTGAGAATGCCATGGATATATGGCAATTTAAGATTAGGTTACTTAGAAAGAAAATAAAAGGTTGGGCTATAAATATTAATGCTGACATCAAAAGGCAAAAAGGTGATCTCCTTAAGGAATTTGACACCTTAGATATGAGATACGAAGTTGGGGACCTGCTACCAGGGGAGAAAAGGAGGATGGATGACATTGTAAAAGATCTAGAGAGTATTTGGAGTCTAGAAGAGAATAAGGCGAAACAACGTTCTAGAGATAGAAATATTAAGGAGGGTGATAGAAATACAACCTATTTTCAGGCTATTGCTAACCTATTTTCAGGCTATTGCTAACCAGAGAGCTAGGAAGAAAATGATCCCTGCTCTAGAAAGCCCTCATGGCATGTTAAATGATACCAAAGATATGTTAAATCATGTTGTAGAGTTTTATAAAAAGTTGTTTGGGACTGAGGAAAATTTAGGGTGCATTTAGGAGAAAATTTTTGGGAAGAGGTAGATAAAGTCACTAACTCTGAAAATGAGCTGTTGGAAGCTCCTTTCTCTGAAGAGGAAATTAAGATGGCTATCTTTAATTCATATGCTGAAGGGGCTCCTGGGCCTGATGGTTTTTCCTTTATATTTTATCAGTCCTTCTGGGACATTATAAAGGTTGATTTCATGAACTTAGTTGAAGACTTTGAGGCTGGCCAACTGAACTTAGACAGGATTAAATTATGCTATCATTACATTGATTCCAAAAGAGGCCGAAGCTAAAAATCTTAAGAAATTTAGACCCATCAGCCTTATTAATTGTAGTTTCAAAGTCTTTGCTAAAGATCTTAACAATAGATTAGTTAAGACAACTGACAGTGTGCTAATCAAACGACCTTCATAAAAGGCAGGTTTATTCTAGAGCGTGGTAGCTGCGCATGAGATCATCCATGACATTCATAGGAACAAAGATAGTGGGATTATTCTCAAATTAGATTATAAAAAGGCTTATGATAGTGTTAGTTGGGACTTCATTGAAGAAATGCATCTCTAGAGGCTTTGGAGCCAAGTGGAGAGGCTGGAGGAAGAAAGTTATCCAAGGAGGCTCACTTTATCTCAGGATTAATAATGAAAATAGCATTTACTTCAAACCTGGGAAAGGGCTTCGTCAGGGAGACCCCCTTTCCCCCCTCATGTTCAATTTAGTTGCTGATATTTTTACTAGAATCTTTTTGAAAGCAGCCATAAATAATTTGGTTTCTTGTCTTTTACCTAGGGTTGTGAAAGGGGGTGTGATTAGTCTGCAGTATGCAGATGACACACTCATTTTCTTGGAAAATAGTCTAGAAAAAGCAAATAATCTTAAATGGTTTCTAATATGCTATGAGAAAATGACTGGTATGAAAATTAACTGCGATAAAAGTGACATGCTGAATATTGGAATTGAGGAAGAGAGAGTGAATGAGTTTGCTAAGATCTTTTGTTGTAAAAAATATGAGTTTCCTATTAAGTATTTGGGAGTGCCTTTGCACTTTTCAAAACTGAGGAAAGAAGACCTCCAACCTGTTATTGATAAAATTATTAAGAGGATTGCTGGGTGTTAGGGTAGACTTTTTTATTATGCAGGTCGGCTGACTTTACTTAAAGCTTGTTTGGCGAGCATTCCTATATACCTCATGAGTCATGACCATCATTAAATTCCTGAAGTGGGCAATAGAGTTGATCATGGGACTTTTTTGTGGAATAATAATGAGGAACATTATAAATATCACCTGGCTCATTGGCAATTAGTTGCCCAACAAAAGGAGCTGGGTGGTTTAGGCATTCCAGATCTGAGAAATCTTAATCTATCTCTTTTAAGCTCCTGGATTTTTAGATATGGTCTTAAGGACAATGCTATTTGGACTAAAATTTCTGACTATAAATATAAAACTAACAAACCAAACATTTCTTGCCCCCTAGGTGACCAGTTAACCCCTTTTTGGAAAGGGGTGACCTGGGCTTTACAAGCAGCCCAGATGGGTATTATGTGGAAGGTTGGAAATGGGAGAAAGATTAGATTTTGGGAAGATCATTGGTTTGGGAACTCTAGTTTGGCTACCCAATTTTGGCCTTTGTATGTAATATGTGAACAGCAAGGTAAGACTATCAGTGAAGTCCGGGATGGAGAGACTTTAATGTTATCTTTCACCAGGAATGTGTCAGAGACTAATGAACCTTGGTTTGAGCAAATAGGTATTATGGAGGAAATTAATCTCAATGATGAGCTTGATCAAATCATTTGGAGCTTTAGCTCAAATGGAAATTTCTTAGTGCAGTCTCTTTATGCTGTTATTAATCATCATGGTGTTAAACCTGTATATGTGCACCCTGCTTGGAAACTAAAAATACCACCAAGAGTTCAAATATTCCTTTGGCTTTTATCAAAAAACAAACTACTGGCCGGAGACAACTTAGCTAAGAGAAGGAATGTAGATGATAAGACATGTATCTTCTGTTCTGAACCAGAATCGATCCATCACTTATTTTTTGATTGCTGTGTAGCTAAGGCTCTCTAGAATTATCTATCTGAGTGCCTTGATGTAAGTAGTGCTTGGTCTTATGAATCTGTGGGTTCCTTATGGATTGCTAACAAAAACCATTTGCTAACAAATGTGGCTCTCGATGCTGCCTCTGAAAATTGTGTAACAAAATCTACTTTCAGGGAGCGGTTTGGTCAAATGTGAAGGAACTGATGCTTTGGATGTCGAAGACTTTAAGAAGATGGAAGCTGCTGTTCTCTGGAACAGTAGAAGAGAAGATGATGTTGGTGATTCAGAAGTTGGAACACAAGGCGACGCAACCTCCTGGCATAGGCTGGCATCATTCAAGTCCACCAACATTGGGATTTCAGCCTTCGGTGTGGGACTACAACGCTGTTATTCAGTTGAATTTTGATTTTGTGTTGTCAATAAATGTTGAGTTTGAACCTGAAGTCCCTTAGATTGTTCTGTTTGGACACACGTGCTAATAAGCATATATTGTAAACGCTGTGATGTTGTTTTATCATCAGTAAAGCAGGGAAACCTCCTTTCTAAAAAAAAGTTATCACTTGACCAGGGGAGGTATCACTCATGTAGGTATCTGTAAAATGTACAATTCATTACCCAAAAATAAAAGCAGATGCCATACCTTAATTCAGGGTCACTAATACATTGCGTAAAGAACCATCCTTGCTTGCAGGTATATCCTGCGTAAATTAACTGTCACAAAATCAGCCAATCAGTAATTTAGTTAGAAATGCTCACTCTAAAAGTTTTTTCAAAATATAGATCACATAGTAAGCATCACATTAGTCACACAATAGAGCCTACTTTTGTTTAATCACAGTGAAAATATGTAATACTTCAATGCAACTGCACCATGCTGTTCTTTATCTGTTTTAATTCCTGCTATCAAGTTGATGTCATTTTTTTAGTTTCATGTTTCTACCTTGACCAACAGCCAACTAAAAGGACTATGCACCGACAAGGCATGCTTCAATTCACACAGTGAAACAAGAAATTGTAAAATCACCAATGCTTTAGTTAGAAAACTTGTAGTGCTTAAGGTGCAATTTCACGTTTATTTTAAGATATAGGAAAAAGGTGATACCCTTTACATTTTTCCTCAAACACACAAAAGAGCTGCATATCATTACATTAAGAAGAGAAAAATGGGTAAGGAACCTGAGTAGATACACGACATGTCAAGTCGAACCCTTGGGTAGCTGGACCTCGGCTACGTAGTTCGTAGTCGTGATCCGTCTTCTAGGCGAGGTTATACCCCTCTGCTTCCTAGGCTTGAGAGTACGGGTGGAGGAGATAGATTGATTTGATAATATCTTAGCTTGCCTCAACTCTAAGTCTCGGTTACAATATATATGGCCTAAGGCCTAACTCACGTGAGCTATTTGCTCCTAGAATTTAGGGAATAAAAATAGCAACTAATCCTATTTTCCTAATCAGCCTGGGAGTCCCGCACGCTGATCCGTGTCGGCCTGGGATTCCTACCGCGCGGGATTCGCGTCCTCCTGCGCGTGATCCACGCGTACAGCAGCCGCCCGGCCTGGGACTCCTCCCGCGGGCGGACTGCACGCCCGTCTCCGTGCGCGCTGCGCACTCCGCCGCCCTGCGTATGTTGCAGGCCTTCTGGTGTTTGGTGTACGTGCGCCTCCACATGACATCTCTCCCCCCCCCCCCCCTCGAGGCCCAGCTCGTCCTCGAGCTGGAAAGCTGAACAACGCTCCTGGAAAGCGTCAAGGTCCGCTGTCTTGCCGTTCCAGTGGACGTGAACCTGCTGAACGACGCGTCCGAGGCGTGTGCGCAATACATGTTCAGGCTCTGGATTGACAACACTATGGCGGACGACCGACAATGGTGGCGATGCAGGCCCGACGAACGTCTTCAGGATATCCCGCGCGGTGAAGAACATGTCGATGAAGGCGGCCAGCATGCAGGGCGCCGTGAACGCATCGGTGAAGGCGGCCAGCAGGCCGTCCAGCACGGACGTGATGGCCAAGGTCGCGCGGGCGCCGGGCGCGTCCGGCCCTGGCAGGCCGTGCCAGCACACCTCGTGGCCGCTGCGCCGGAAGGTCAGCGTGCGGGCGCTGAAGTTCCACAAGATGGGACCTAGCGATGCCAAGCATTGGGTCCCCAGGACCATGTCGAAGCCGGCAAGAGGCATGACGTAGAGGTCGGCATGGAGCGCGGCGCCGTGGATGGAGAACGCGGCGTTGCGGACGACACCCACACACGGGACGCGTTCGCCGTTGGCCATTGTCGCGATAAGGCGGGTTTGGTGCTGCAGCGGAAGGCCCGAACGCTGCGCTGCGTCCTCCGAGATGAAGTTGCAAGTGGACCCCGAATCCAGCAGCGCGATGAAGATTGTGCCGCCCAGCTTGACGGGGACTTGCATGGTGTCGATGAAGCGGACACCCGCGATGGCCCGGAGGGAGAACACAGGCGATTCCTCGGAGGCCGCGTCTTGTGAGGCCGCCTTGACCTCCGTGTCGTCGTCCTCCACAACGACGTCCAGGAGGAATAGCCACATGCAAACGCGGTTGTGGCCACGGGTGAACTGCTCATCGAAGTTGAAGCACAACCCGAGACGGCGTCGATCCTCCTGTTCCGCCGTCGTCAGGCGCTTGATCATCCGACCCTCGATGGTGGTCGTAGCCACAGTGGGCGCCGACAGAAGAGGCGCGGTGGTGGTGCTGGAAGGAGGGCCTTGGGGCTCGGCTTGCCCGTGAACGCCGCGGACGCCGTATACTGCTCCCGCAGTGTCGAGCCAGACTCATGGCGGCTGCAGGGACTGGGGATTTTGCACTTGGACGTCGAGGCTGAGTGGCGGAAGGAGGCCGCCGACGAAGAGTTGCACGCGCTCCGCCTCATCAAGGGAGCCGGCACGAGGCATGAGCGCTTGGAAGCGGTCCTGGTACTCCACGACAGTGTCGGTCCGGCGGCAGTACACGAGCTCGGAGAGGGGTGCGGCGCGCAATGGCGACCCGTACCGCAGGTTGATGAGCTCCTTGAATCGGCGCAAAGAAGGTGTACCCTTGTCTGTTTGGACTTGGATGTACCACATCTATGCACCATCTTCCAGGGTTATAGGAGGCCATCCAGACCTTCTCTTCCTCCATGATCCGTTGCTGATGGAAATAGGACTCGCAATGGTTAATGAAGATTGACGGCGCCTTACTGCCCGACGTGGAGGATCGGTCGGAGGATAGGGCGGCGTCACCTTGGCGTTGGCCTCCAAGGTGGCCTGCAGGGCTGGATGCGACGGTGTCCTTGAGGTCTTCATTGTCGCCCATGGCTGCGGTACAGGAGGCGGCAGAGGACGAACCAGGGGATGCTGATGGGGTTGCGGTGGCGGCTGGTGGTGGTGTATCTGTCAAGGACCCCAACTCCCAACTCAGGGGGTCCCTGGCTGCGCAAGTTGTAGCTTAAGGAAGGAGAGGGAGGCGCCAGGATTCTGGCGCCAACAGCAAGGGGGTGAGATTGCAGACAGCAAGGGAGGTGAGAGGCTTAGGACTAATACTTCATTGCTTAATCATAATAGGGTAGCTGAGTACATCTTATAGGAGCTGAGCTCCTTGGTTCTAATGCTAGGCAATAACTAAAGCCGGCTAATAACTCTGGACTGTCCCTCTTCTTCTTGAGCCATGCGTGAGCCTTAAACTCCAGCCGCCACAGCCTGTTGCTGGTCCTGGAGAGCGTGCTTGCTGTTGGGAGCAGCACCTCGTGCTCGGGGCTGGCGGCTGTAGTGTCGGCCCCACATCACAGTATGGGCGGCGGCTGGTGGTGGGGAGGTGGATCGAGAGGACAAGGATCGTCGGGACGTTGATACCAGGTTGTCAAGGGCGTCGAACCCTTGGGTAGCTGGACCTCGGCTACGTAGTTCGTAGCCGTGATCCGTCTTCTAGGACAAGGTTATACCGCTCTGCTTCCTAGGCTTGAGAGCACGGGTGGAGATAGATTGATTTGATAATATCTTTGCTTGACTCAACTCTAAGTCTCGGTTACAATATATATGGCCTAAGGCCTAACTCACGTGAGCTATTTGCTCCTAGAATTTAGGGAATAAAAATAGCAACTAATAGAGAATAAAAATAGCATCTAATCCTATTTTCCTAATCAGCCTGGGAGTCCCGCACGCTGATCCGTATCGGCATGGGAGTCCTCCCGCGCGTGATCCGCGCGTACAGCAGCCGGCCCGGCCTGGGACTCCTCCCGCGGGCGGACTGCACGCCCGTCTCCGTGCGCACTGCCCACGCGTGCTGCGCACTCCGCCGCCCTGCGTATGTCGCAGGCCTTCTGGTGTTTGGTGTATGTGCGCCTTCACATGACACGACACACTACACCCATCATTCTCATATTACAATTGCGCCTGTGATAAAATAACTACATGATATCACCAGAGCCTAAATGGGATCTAAGGTCATCAACAAAGACACAGCCCCCGAGGCTCCAGCCATACGCCACATATATCATGTACATACTAACCCTTTCTTAAGTCAACATTATAAGCATATATTGAACAGTTTTCATTTGTCATAAATCCGTAATAAACTATAAAATTTGAATGACCAATATTAAGCTTTAAAGTGATGAAGTGCTGGGTTACATAAATGTAGCCATGTAGGGAATAGCATCCATAAGTTACTTACCTTATTGGATAAAGGTCCACTTGCAAGAAACGGCTTCTCATCACGTAATTGATGAAAACCATAAGCCACTTGAGCATCCATTCCTGCAAGACAAGAGAAGGGTATTTTAAGACCAGTCCTTACGACACTTATTATATAATGTAAAGATTAGAAATAACAACAGGTGGTAACAAGTAACGTCCAAAACAGCTGGTCCCTGTCCTTTCATAACTTTGGCAAAGAAACTCAAGGCTACCACCAGAGGTCTGCAGACATGGAGTGACCATGTGGTCGGTCAGGTGCTGGAAATTCTCCACCAGTTTGAGATTGCCCAAGATAGTCGTCAGTTATCCTTGGGGGAATTGTGGCTAAAAAACAATCTAAAAAAGCACAACTTAGCTCTTGCATCCCTTCAGTGCACAATTGCTCAGCTGCGCTCAAGGTTTTAGAAGACGCTCTATCGACTACGCTTAGACTTCTACATCTCAGGCGCGCTCTTATTCAAGACTTTGTACGGACGTGCGCCTTTTGCCAAAGGAACAAGATAGAGTCCCTGCAGCCCGCCGGGCTGCTGCAGGCCCTCGACATTCGGTCCCAGGTCCGGGTGGACATCTCGATGGATTTTATCGAGGGGTTGCCCAAGGTCAGCGGCAAATCCGTCATCCTCGCGGTGGTTGACTGATTCTCCAAGTGCGCTCACTCCATCGCCCTTGGCCACCCCTACACCGTCGCCTCGATTGCACGCACCTTCGATGGTATTGTTCATCTGCATGGGTTCCCTTCTTCCATCGTCAGCAACAGCGACCCGGTCTTCACCGGCCATGTGTGGTGTGACCTCTTTAAGATGGTGAGCGTCAAGCTTCGCCACGGTCAGTCTGAGGTGGTCAATAAGGTTATTGCTATGTATCTTCGGTGTGTCACAGGTGACCGGCCGCGCGTGTGGGTGGACTGGCTGCCCCGGGCAGAGTACTGCTACAACTCCTCCTTCCACACGGCCTTGCGCGCTACACCATTTGAGGATGTCTACGGCCGGCCACCCCCAAGCCTGATGCCCTACACGACTGGGTCAGCCCAGATGGACACGGTGGATGGCCTCCTCCAGCATCACAACATGATGCTTGCTGAGATCCGTGAGCGACTTCTCCAAGCACAGCAGCTGTCCAAGAAACACTACAACACGTCCCACCGCGCCCGGGAGTTTGCTGTCGGGGATTGGGTATGGTTGCGCCTTCATCACCGCACTGTCGAGTCCCTTGAACCCCGCACCAAGGGTAAGCTTGGTCCTCGCTATGCTAGTCCGTTCCAAGTGCTGGAGCGCATTTACAAGGTAACCTACCGCCCACAGCTTCCGGAGGGCGCCTGCCTGCATGACGTCTTCCACGTGGGGTTGCTTAAGCCCCACAAAGGTGATCCTGTAGCAGCTGCTCCTCTGCCGCCGACATCAGATGGCCGGCTGCTGCCACCTCCAGAGCGCGTCCTTTGGGCGCAACTTCGGCGCGACGTGTGGCACGTGCTTGTCAAATGGCACGGCCTTTCCGAGGAGGAAGAAACTTGGGAGTCTCTCCAGTGTCTTCGCGACTTCTATCCCGCAATCCATCTCAAGGACGAGTTGTTTGCGCACGCGGGAAGAGATGTTATGACTGGCTCCAATACACTAGGTACCGGCACATAACAGGAGGCTAGCAGGCGGACAGGAGATGTGGGTGCCTAGATTAGATGGGCTCCAGGCCCAATTATCCTTATTGTAAATGTTATTTGTGGGATTTAGGCTGAAAGCAACTTATTTGTTGCCGGCTTCCTTCAGGGAGCTGAGAACCCTAGCCGCCTGCTCCTTCTTCCCTGCGCCGGAATCACGGCATCGATCCGCCGCTCTTGCTCGCTCAGACCTCGCCCCACGATCTCTCACCCCTACAACCTTCGCAGCAAGCCTAGTAGGATCTGTAATCCTATCAATTGCCACCTTTCGAAACTTTATTGTCCAAAAACAATCATTTTGTATTGATTTCCACTGGTTTGAAATTAGTGCAGAAGCCATTTCTGGAAAAGCCACAGCCAAAACAAAGTTGGCCTAAGGAGGTGCTAACAAACATGTTGAATAATGTATAGGTTGAAACTGGAAATTACCTATGCTAAAGTAATTATAGAAGACACCATCAAAGCAGAAAACTGTTTCAGGGAAGTCTCCCTTAGCAGTGCCATCCTGCAGGAAAGAAACACTTCCATTACTATTAGTTCTACCATCAAGCATAACAGTAACAACACAAGATGATAGTCTAGAGGCATTGACACAATACATCATAAAATGTACACTCTCCAAGACGCCTAAGTGAATGAGGGAGGTCCAAATCTTCCTTTTCTTCTTCATGTTCAGGCATAGAAACAACAACATGCCAACTGCACAATGAAACATAATATGAGGCATTGGAAGTGGTGAAATAGGTGCACATATCTTTCCTATTGAAGAAACTCGATCATAAAGATAAATCATGTCGCTACAGTTGGTGCAAAAATAAAAAATAATTTTATAATAACAGTGGGGACAACATTAATTAACAAGCCAAATGAAAAGCTACACAAATTGCAAGAGTGATAGTGTGTCATCTTTCTATACAAAAGATCATCTAAAGGCTTAAACATGGGTGTGAAAACTTCTAGGGTAGCAATCATGTCTGCTGATTTAATCACAAAACGACGACACCAAAGTAATACACCTATATTAAGCAGATTCTTCATTAAATAGGATATCACTAGCCCCGGTCCAGATATGGGCATAGAAACCTAATAGGTCAACAGGATCTGCATGCATTCTATTTTAGCTGAACATATATGGGTAGCACCTAGTGAAGTTAGCACCCTTCAATTCCGCCATTGATATATAATAAAGTTGATATAGCTGTACAATTAGAGCTGTAAGACATATCAAATTATATCTGTAGGTATTATCTATGTTTCCAAATAAATATAGTTTAAGACATAGATTCAGAATGAAATTAAATGACAACTTTTTCTATCATCATATAATTAAAAATGATAATGCACAAAAAAGTGTATTGGATAAGATCATGCTAACGTCTGAAACATCTATTTGGAAACAAAGGGAGTGAATTGTAAAGACAGTGATATTCTCCATTTATCAAACACAATTGATGCGAACAGAACATGTTAATAATAAAAAAAGGTATAGGGACATATTATGAACATTAACTTGCAACAGAATGCATTGAAGATTAATGAATTCCTTTCCTATAAACAAGACTCACCTGTCTAAACAAGAAACTGAGCCAAAAATAGCCTTGTAAAGAGATCTCTTAGCAGCTGCTTTCCATGAGAAAGAAAATGAAGCACCCTGAAAATAACTGTCATGTGATGAAAAACCTATAGTAACTTCATAAGACTGTAAAATGAAAAAAAGAATATCCTTTTACCCAACCAAAACTCCTGGAGAGATCATTTCCTGTTCCAAGTGGTATTACAGCTACTGGAGGGACAGGCTCCCTGTTCTGAACATATAGCTCTCCTAAACATCCCAACACCCAACCTACTGTACCATCACCTCCTGCAACCTAGGAAAGATGAATATAATAAGTATTTGGATGCAACAACTTTCCTGAGGTAGCAATTCAGACTCTGTGTTCAAAATATCTCAAAAGTAGAGTTCTCATTGATAACAAGGAACATTGGCTAACAATAAGATTGGGGGTCTCATCTCAGCCTAACCTATAGAAATTAGAAAATGAAATAAACTGGAGCACAGCCAAAAAGGGCTTTTAACTTTGGATCATTGATGGGTATCTCAACATCATTTGCACAATAACACAAACAAAACAACTATCTAAACAAAAATCAAGGTTAGATTTCATGAATCCCTCAGTCAGACAGGGAGGAAACCATAGTATTTTAGAATGCGAGGAGATATTATAAATCACTCTAGGTATTTTGTGTTATATGAAACATAAAACAATGTACTTCTTGTCAAGGATTTTTTTTTTAGGTGCTTCACACTACTTGTGGTCAAAGTGTCCAACTAGTATCAGAAAATGCAACTCATGAATCTACAAGTACCTTGAAATGCACAAACAACTGGGAGGAATGCAACTAATATTGTCGTCTTTGAAATGATTGCAGCCACCAAAGTTTTGTACATACCATGACTCGCAGATTATGGCGAACAAACCTTGCACTGTGATCTCCAGAGTCAGCAAGTTGTTCCAAACAAGCCAGAGCATATTCCACAAAGTCAGAAGGTTTCACAATAGTAAGATCAAAAACCTGGATTTAGAAAAGCTGTGGTCAATAAGAATGCATTTAGTGCAAAGTCATCTCAAAGTTTCATTAACAGACAGAACAGAGGAACCCCAGATATTAAAGATATGGCATGATGATAAATGTCCCCACTCTTCATCTAAGTACAGGTACATAAATCTGTATTTCTGCAACTTCCTGTAACAAAGATAGGAACTAAAAAGCTATGGCTTGCAAATTTCAGTGAGTCCTAATTTCAGTAATGTTCCCTACAAAGGATAACAGCTTCATAAAGGGCTGTATGAAATGAACTAACTCCAACACACTTGACACAGCTCTGATAAGATTTTGCGTTAAACATCAGGAAATTTCATGTATGTGGCATGTCCATCAGCTGTGAGAACAAACAATTGAAATTTTCTCGGCATCAGAAACCCTATGACTTATTAGAAGCAATGCACATGTGGCCCCCACATATATAAACAGAATGTCCTGATTATATAATAGAAATAATAAGTTTCTAATGCTAACATAAGAAAATCTACCCAATTCCATTTTGGTTTATGGTAATGGTATATTACAGAAAAATCACTATCTCCATTTTCCCTAATCTCCCTAAACAAAGATTTGATCCCTATCCATGTTGGACAGTTCATCTTTTGCTTGTAGTGTATAGTCAGGTAAGAAGGTGACAACGGATCAGTAGCATTACCCACTTAACCACCAACATGGTTCACATACCCTGGTAGATTACTTGTTGCAATTATAGCCTATTAAAAAGATAATATCTTTAGTTCTTTCAACTGAATATAGCATGACGCCAATTCAGATTAAATACTGTATCTTACAGATTATCACAAAAGCACCACTGTATCCATGGATTTTGAATTGGCAGCAATATATCTATAGGTGCAGATGTGTAGAAGCGAGGAGTTTGTCCTTTAAACAACTTGATTAACCTCTGCTTGGGAATCCCTGATGTATTCATCAAGACGATACTTGTGAATCAGGTACCGTTTGAGCAAAGAAAGTGTTAACTGCTACCAATAGTCCTTGCAAGAACAGCAGCCATCTTTGAACAAATGGAAGCGTGTTCTATCTCTAACAATAATCTCTCTCCCATATACTTTGGATATTAGTTTTGTGACATGATGGCAATCATGGCAAACTCTGAGGTTCTTGAATATCCGAATAGGCATATTGTCACTTGTATTAATCAAAGCAAATGCAATTGCCAGCTTCTCACTATGCCGGCTAAGAGCACCCTCCTTCTCTTCTTCTTCAATGTCAAGCAAAACTTCCTTCTTGTCTGGGATGTAACCCTCCTCCAATCTAATCCTAGTATCGATCTCATGCCATTTTGATAAAATATCTTTTATGTGAGGATGAGAGAGATCTCCAACAATGAATTGATGAATAACTCCTTTAACCTCCACAGTGCTACAACCAGGTGTCTTGTCAACTCCCTTTTCACGCATTAGGTGCCTAATTTCCCTAGCGGAAGCATGCCTACCTGATGCAGCATAAATGTTAGCTAGAAGTACATAAGCACCACTTTTGTCAGGTTCCAACAAGATCCAATGCCTGACAACATATTCAGCCAACTCAACATTCTTGTGAAATCTACAACCAGCCATCAGAGCTCCCCAGATCAAGGCATCAGGTTTCATGGGCATTTTCTGAATCATCTCTTTGGCCTCATCAAGAAAGCCATTTCGTGCAAGGAGGTCTACCATGCATCCATAGTGCTCAATCTTTGGTTTAATGCCATGCTTTCTCACCATGGAATCGAAAAGTTCTCGGCCCTTGTCAACCAACCCTGCATGTGTGCACGCACACAACACAGCAATGAAGGCAATGTCATCCGGCCTGACACCTGAGCTCTCCATCTGAGTGAAGAGCATTAATGCCTCTGATCCACGCCCATGCATTGCCAGGCCTTTTATCATAGTAGTCCAAGCCATCACATTCTTGTCCTCCATCCTTTCAAACACCTCCATTGCAAGCTGCACCTCACCACACTTGGAATACATATCAAGCAGAGCAGTGCCAAAAAATACGTTGATCTTAATGCCATGAGCCTTCAGGTAACCATGCACCCACTTACCCTGCTCCAGTGCCCCGTGCTGCGCACAAGCTGCAAGAACCCCCACGAGCACTGTGTCATCTGGGCAGACATCATCAGCCTGCATCTGCGCGAATATCCGCAGTGCTTCCCTCCCATCACCGGCCTGGACATATCCATTCACCATGGCGCTCCAAGACACAGCATTCCTCACCGGCATTTCATCGAACAGTACCTGGGCGTCGGCGACCCGGCCCGCCCTCGCGTAGGCAGTGATGAGGGTGTTGAACGTGGAGGCGTCCACTACAGCGGCCGTCCGCAGGAGCAGAAGTCCGTCGGCGAGGCGGCCGAGGAAGCCCGCGTGGACACGGATAAGCGCGTTGCTGACGAGGACGAAGCGCTCCAGGCCGAGCTTGACGGCGTGGGCGTGCACGGTGAGTGCCAGCACCGCCACGCCCGGGGCTGCCGGGGACAGCGCCATCGACTTGAGGAGGGAAGGGAGGGTGTGCGGGGTGGGAAAGAGCCCGGCGCGGAGGAGGTTGGCGTAGAGCGGGAGCGCGAGGTGCGGGCGCGCAGAGCGGGAGAGGGCCCGGATGAGCGCGTCGTGGAGCTCCACACTCCGCCGGAGCTGCCCGGAGGTGACCAGCGCCGCCTGGATCCGCGCAATCGCCCGCGTTTCGCCGCATCGCGACAGCAGGTCCACGTAGCCCGCGACGCCGACCATCTAATGACGTCACGGGCAACCGCACAGGTCCACGTAGCCCGCACAACATACACAGATATGGAGAGACATATGGAGGGAGAAGAGAAGAGAAGAGTGGCGTTATTTGACCTGGTCTTCGCCGATGAGCTCCTGGAGACGGGTCTTAACGACAGGCCCGAGGCGGCCGCCACTGCGCGGGTTGACGAAAGCAACGAGCGGCGACTCGGGTGCGTCGTCGTACACCGCGGCGTCGAACCACCGGTTGCCCGCGCCACGCCCCTCGCCGTCACTGTCGCGGTCGATGAGCGCGAATGCCCCCGCGGCGGGGTCCCTGGCGCGCATCGCGGCGTGCACAGCGGCGCGGAGGCGCTGCGGGAACGCGGCCCGCTCCCTGAGATCCTCCTTCTCGAACGCGGACGCGGCGGCGCGGCCAAAGCCGCACCCGCGGAACGAGAGCGATTCGATGAGCGCCCCCACCAGCGGCGCAGCCGGTGGGGTGGGGGAGCGGGGCGGCTCCCGCTCCGAGGGCGTCGGCGACGACGCCGCAGACGAGAAGGACGACGACATGGATAGCGCGACGTCGGACCACGACCGCGACCGCGGCCGCGGCCGCGATCGCGCAGTGGTGGAGGTGACAGAAGACGCCGTGGCAGGCGGGGAGGGGAGCGCGCGGTGAGGCGGTTGGAGCGGAGGGGAGGGAGGAGGAATGGGACAGTTTTGTATGGCTGTTTTTTTCCCCCGCGAGGAAGCTGGGAGGCGAGGCAGGCACGAAGCAGAGCCGGTCGTCACGTCAGCTTGCACAGGCGAGGCAGGCAAGCCTAGCATGAATGAACTAGCAAAACTATACTAGTGCCTAATGGAATGTTCTTAATAAAAAATGGTTTTAGCAGTGTACTACGGGTCCCATCGGTTACTCCATGTAGTAAGTACTACATTAAACTGTAGGTTATACAACACACCTTTAATCTTAACAGAGCAATATAATTAAAAGTAATTTGATTTAGCAATACTTGCAAAGGCTTTCTTCTTACTTGATTTCCTCTCATCATCATTATCATTATCACTTGAGAAAGCATCACTATCTCAAGTGACCACATATGATCCTTCCTTCTTTTTCTTCTTCTTGAAGGTCATCTTATTATCCTTCTTGTTCTTCTAGTTGCTCTTCTTGTCATCATTATTGTCACTATGTTGGGGGCAATCCGCAATGAGATGATCCTTGCTATGGCACTTGAAGCATCTTCTATCATTATCCTTGTTCTTGAATGTGCTCTTCTTCCTTCTTGCTCTATAGTCTTTCTTCTTCATGAATTTGTCAAATCTCCTTACAAATCTTCGTCATCTTCATTGCAATCACCTGAGCTATCATCATTGCTCGACTCATCATATTTGATCTTTGCTTTTCCCTTTGATGATGATGTGGCTTTGAATGCCACACTCTTCTTCTTGTCTTCCTTCTCATCATTCTTCTTGTTCTCTTCCATCTTCTCCTTGTCATCTCTATAGGTATCATCGGTTACCACATCACTAAGAATTTGGTTTGGTGTCATGGTGTCCAATCCTCCTCTCACCAATAGAGTGACCAACATCCCAAATCTTGAGGAAAGGTTCCTCAAAAACTTGTGGGAGAAGTCCTTATCCTCCACTTTCTCTCCAAGTGCCTTGAGATCATTGACTAGCACTTGTAGCCTATTGAACATCTTCGACACACTTTCATCATCTTTCATCTTTGAAGCTAGCAAACTTCTCCTTCAATATGTATGCCTTAGCGCCCTTCACCGTTTGAGTTCCTTCTGAAAGGATCAAGATGCCCAAGAGAGGGGGGTTAATTGGCTTATTTCAAATTTCTAAAGTAATATGAAATCCTAGCAATGCCAATCACCCCCTATTGCCTACCGATAGTGTGTCATAACTAGAAAGCGGTAGCAATTCAAATGAAAGTAAGGACAATGTGGTAAGTAATGCGATATGAAAGAGCTAGGGATAGAAAGTGACACGACGACGTTTTGCCGAGGTATCGAGGAGTCAACACTCACCCTAGTCCTTGTTGGAGAACCCGTGCAAGGGTATTGCTCCCCCTCTACCCGCGCAAGGGTAGAGTGCTCTCTACGGGCTGGTTCTTCACCACTCCGGCTCGGTGAACCACCCACAACCGATCACAAGTCGATGGAGAAGGGCCGCCGACAATCCTCCGGCGATCACCTTCCTCCCAAGCACCACCGAACCGTCTAGGTGATGTCGATCACCAAGAGGAACAAGCTTCGATCTTTGTTTGACTCACTCAAGCTTCACAACTAGAGGATGCACACTTGAACTCTTGGATGAACTAGAGGAGAGGATGGATGGATTCATGAATCACTCTCTCTCTCTCTCTCTAGGGCTCTTGCTCTCTTCCCAACCTTCTCAAGTAACTCAACAACTGAAATGAGCAAAGGCAAGGTGGGAGAGAAGGGGTGGAGCTATTTATAGCCCACACACAAAACTGCCTCGGGTTGAAAAATGCTCTGCGTTTAAGTTAGCGACGGACGGTCCGTCGCATGCCCCAACGGCTAGTTCCTGTACACAGGTTTGGGCGACAGACGCTCCGTCGCAAAACCGACGGACGCTGATCTCCAGCGTCCGACGCCCCTGGCTGAGGCTGGCTGAAAACATGCCCTCTGGAAGACCGACGGACGTTGTCGCAGCGTCTGACGCCTCGACGACGGACAACGTCTGTCGCCCTCTGAAACTCTAGGGCTTGCACTGGGCGGCCGATGGACGCTATGTCATGCAGACATCAACGTCCAACGCTAGCGTTCGTCGCGACAGACAGCGTTTGGCGCCTTCGGACTCAGCGTCCGACGCCTAGTCAACTTCTCTCTCAACTCTGGTTTTCGTTGCGATGAATTCGGAAGTTGTTCTTGGTTATCTTACGGTCACCATAGGCTTGCTTAGAGCTAAGGAAGTCAAGTGTGCACCACACCTAAGTCATGAATCTCTCCTAAGTCAAGCTACTAATCTCAACCCCTCTTAATAGTACGACCAAAGATCAAATAAAGACCTATCTATACTAAGTGCCCTTCATCTCCTTATGGCACTTAGTCTATCACTCTAGAGTCTTCATTATGCATCTTTGAAATCTGAAACAATATCCATCTTGGGGGCAAAGTGATAACCATTATAGCCCATTCATGTTGATCACTATGGCTAAGCTACGCATAGCCTCTGCAAAACACACGTTAGCCATAATAATCTTTTACTTGTCGTTAATCACCGAAACCAATAGGGCCATGATTCTTCAATCTCCCCCTTTTTGGTGATTGACGACAATAATCCTCGAGTATAAGATATAAGAGTTGAATGGTTAGGATTTCAAGTGACTTGGATAGGTTGAGCAAGGGTTAGTGAACAAGAGAGAACAAATATTTGCTCATCCAAACCAAGCCACACACATGTACTCATAGATATGAAATGGAATCGGAGTACCTCATGATATTCTCACAAATATATCAGAGTATGGCGCGGAAGCTCAATTACATTTGATCAAAGAGACATATCATGAACAAGTGACAACTCACAACATGTATTAGTGATAATCAAGAGTATGACACACACAACCACAAATATCTCACAAACATCAAATCATCACACATATACACAAATGCAAGGTAGATAGATATGATGACATGAGTACGGGGAAATGAAATCACACAAGTAAGAACCAAATCCCCTATCTAACAACTCTCCCCCTATCTCTGATATACTCGACCCTCTCTCCCCCTTTGGCATCTAGCACCAAAAACTAAGCATCTGGAACTGAGGGGGAAGTCAAGGTGGCGCCAGCCTTGCGATCTAGAAGCAGGAACTCCTGAAGATCTGAATCATCTGAGTTGGCACCCTGAGAGTCTAGCACTGACGCTGTATCTGTAGGCTGAGTTGTGGTGTCCTCAGGAGCTGGAGCTGCTGACTGTGGAGCTGTAGCTGTCTCACCCAACTCCCCCTGAGGCTCAGACGGTGTGGTTGTCTGAACTGGAGCCTCAGACGGTCCTGCCTCTGTGGTAGCGGGTCTGGGAGCCCGACGAGTGAAGACACGAGGCGCTGGGGAAGTAGTCACTGCCAGAGCCGCTAGAGTGACTGCAGCAACAAGCTCTACTGGCTGGCTCTGAGAGTGAAGTGGTGAGGACACGACCACTGAGACTGCCCTGGCATCCACTGCCAACTGACGCTCTGTCTCAACTACCTCGACGATAGTAGAATCCGTCTGAATGACAGCACGAGGAGGAGTGGTGACTGTCTGAGTCGAGTAGTCTGACGCTGCCTCCGACGAGGCAATAGAAGACAAGTGAGTGCCTGCCGCCGGAGGGTGCTCCTCTGAACGTTGAGCCTCGGGAACTGCTACTACAGGGGAGACCTCTCCGGTGATCTCTCTATAGGTAGTTGTGAATCCCCGTGTAGTCTCCTCAATAGTAGCCCCCCGGGTAGGAGTGAATCCGATCTGAAAGTCACCGGGGGAAGCTAGCCATGATGACACCTGAGTCATCGGTGTCTGAAAAATAGGCGAAGCTGGTGGGTGACTCTGAAGCCCGCTGGGCTGTAACGCTGGAGTCGGAATTACCATTGGAGGTGTCTGAGCCTATGAAGAGTGTTGTTGCTGCTGGGAGGGCTCTGGTAGTGCAAACTGTGGCGTAAGGGATAGACCGAAGCTAGAACCGAGGAGCCGATTGAGTAACTCTGTCTGCTGTCACTGAACCTCGGCCTACTGCCTCTGGAAGGCCAGGAACTTCATCTGGAACTCGTCCTGCCGGGCCTGTGCCTGTGCCTGAGCTGCCAGCTGCAGAGCTGTGAGCCTCCGTACCTCCTCAGCCTGCCTCCTCTGCTCCTCTAACTGCCTCGACTGCTCCTCCTGCATCCTCGTAAGGATGGTGAGTAGAGTAGCCTCTGAAGAACATGAGGCTGGAGCAGGAGCTACACCTGACCCACCGGCCTCGTGGTCGTGAGACCGGGGTGCGTACTTTGGAATAGGCATGTAGTCCTCGTCCGAGCCGCCTGAAGCAAGATCTTCTCTGTAGGTGGCATCAACCGCTGCATCTATCTGCGCATCGAGGTCTGCTAGCTCTGCCTGTGCAAGCTGCTCAACTGTAGCGTCTATCTGCTCATCTGACTGAGGCGGCACTCTTGTCTGCCTGGTGCCTGGACGGTAAGCACGGCTGGGGCGAGGTAGGTTCCCGTGGATGACCAACTGGCTCATCGAGTACACTGGGAACTCAGTGGCTGACCGGGTAAGAGTGACTCGTAGTGCTGAAGAGCTAGTCATGGCAACTATTAGATAAGAGATCTAATGTGCATATTGTAGCTGCGAGTGACCTCTGAAGCCTGCGGCTATGATGTCCTCTAACTCACTGACGATCAGATCCCATAGGTCAAACTTTTCCTTCCTGATAATATGAGCAAGAAGGCACAACTGAAGACGTGTAAGTGTGTCCCGAGCTCCAATCCTAGGTAGGATGGTACGCCTCAGTGCCTCGTGGAGAATCCGAGCAAGAGGTGTGAGGTCTCACGGTGTGCAGCTTGAACCCTCTGTGAAAGGTTGCTGGAAGCATGACCTCACATAGTCTGTAGATGGCACTATCCCATCGTGAGATCGACGAGGTGCCTCATGATCCCCGTAGCACAGACTGTGAATCCTCGTAGTAGAGGCCTCTGTTGGCACAAATTATGACCATCTTTTACGTAGCTAAAATGGTGCCACCAATCTAAGGATCAAGGATAAACAAACACATCATGAGCATACCTTATCAAATGACTAGTTCCACATGTCCATGAGTGTTTGAGTGCAGGGATGAACAAATGAAGCAAAGGAGAGCTAGTTGGGCCCACATAGGGGGTCAACCGACCACCCTATGGGCCCACCATGCTCTCCCCTCTCGGCCATGATCCAAGAGAGGCACTCTAGAGTGGAATCCATCCATTGGATCACTCTGTGTTTCCTCTCAATGGCTCACAAGCGAAGCACATGGATCCATGGGCCCACACCAAGGAGATAAACGTGACAACCAACTCAGAACCAACAACCAACACCTATGACGAGTGGGACCAGCACCAGGGAGCACAGGAGGGCCAGAACCCCCAAGGGGGGATTTGGCCGAATCACATGGAGGCCCAAATGGGTCCCACTCAGTCCCTGACTGGTGGGACCTCATCCAAGGAGGCAAGGGAGGACCCACTGGCCATAGGGGGATTTGGCCGAATGCCCCCTAGGTCGGTTGGGTCCCCCCCAACCGCCATAGCTCCTCCCCACGTGTTGGATCACCACCATCCATGCCTTGGTCGGTTCCAAGTTCGGTTGGATCCAAGGGTGGAGAATGGATGGCCCTGGATCGCTGACGTGGCGCCGGAGTAGCCCCTACTCCACCTCCTGCTATAAATAGAGGGTCACACCCCCCTCTCTAATCATGAAGAAGAAGCCTGCAAGCTCTATTCCTTAGATTGTTCTAGGAGTTAGTCTAGAGTGGGAGTTAGAGTTGAGTCGAGCTGTGCTCGGGATTTCTAGAGTCGTCTTCTGGAGAGTCTAGTATAGCTCTTGTATCTTTCCTTCTTTGTAAGACTTTATCTTATTCAATATATATCTCTTTCTTTACTTTACTTAGTATTTACTTTGAGCATTTCTATACTAGATATAGTCTTGCTATATACTTTTGCTCTTTAATAGCCTTCACACCCATAGTCGGTGATCCTTGTGACCTTTCCCGTATGCGATCATTGCCTGTCATAGGGTGCTTTGATTATTTGATCGTAGTCAAAGTAGTAAGTTGTGTGTAAGCGTGGTGCTTATACATCATCTTATCCTTGGTTATCGCTTGCTGCACGGATTGTTTGTGGTAGCTAGCAAGAGGTGACAACCTTGTCTAGTCGTTGTATTCCACCACGTGTTCTTAGACAAGTTCTTAAAAGGTAAGGCCCCCGTAAGAAGAGGGCGCGGTCCGGTAGGAGTTTTGTCCTCCAACTGATCTATCCCCTCGCCTAGCATACTTGTATTGGTACTAAAGTTGAGGTGCTCTCTAGGATCTCTATCCAATTATCATTTCTAGCAAGGATTTCCTTTGGGATAATATAAATTACGATACCTCGGAATACTCCTTGGTGAAGTGCTACAACGGTATAATCTGTTCGCTTGCGGATTTATCCAATAGTCATAAGAAATACAGACAAGCATTTCTGGCACCGTTGCCGGGGAAAGCTTAGCCAAGAAATTTTAATTAGATTGAATCCACAGATTCTCATTAACTTAGTTATCAATTAGTCATAGGGTGCGAACACATGGTGGATAAGTACCCATGTATGTTCAGTTTTGATGATGAGTGATTGACCAACACGTGAGTGTTTCAGTTTGAGTTGCTTAACCTAACCTCTACAAAAGAAGAAACATGTGCTTGTCTATCGGCTTGTGGTGTGCAGGTGCTATGCCTAGTGATAGTGGTCAATGGCATGGAGAAGGTCGAGTAGAGGCTTGCCATGCCGATGGATTGAGAGCGGTGAAGGGCGGAAGCGGGGCTCGGACTGAGGGACCATGGGCGCCGGCGGACTAGCTGTGGTGGCTAGTACTTGTCACCGGCGAGTGCAAGAAGACATGGAGGTAGACCGAGTCGACCAAGTCAAGACGGAGGACGCGCGAGTTGAGCGGAGGCTCAGGGGACTCGGAGTCCGACCGGGCGAAGACAAGGTGGCTCGAGTCGAGTGATTTGGTGGTTTGGGCCTCAAAACCATTCGAGGACGGTTTCCGAGTTTGGGCCTCAAAACTCGGGGTTCGGTAGTTGAGCCCAAAGCTACCGGTGGCGGGTTTCCTGGGTTTGGGCCTCAAAACCTAGGCGGAGCTTCCGAGGAAGCGGGGATGGCACGTGGCGGAATCCTGGAGGTTGCGTCGAGGCGACGACAACTCCTGGCAGGAAGCGGGGCCGTCCATTCAAAATGTGGGAGATATTTTCCGGAGCTTGGACTGCAATGCTTAGGCTAGGTAGTTCACTCAATGTATCTAGGGGTCTTTGGGAAATAGCCAAAGCCCGATAAGTAGGGGGTGAAGGGGTATCCCTCATCCCATCTCTTGAACCCTAATCACTTGCCCCCCTCTCTCTAGTTCATGAGATCCCTAGGTTGTTTCAACCAACCTTTGTAAGAACTTGGATTTGTTGCGAGGAATCGAAGGTCGTAACCTCCGTAAGCCATGGTGGCTTCTATTGCATGATCATGTACCCATTTTTGCTCGTGTTCTTCGCGTTTTGCTTTTGCTCCCTCTTTTTCCCGAGATGATTTCTCTTTGTAGGGAGTAGCTCTTGCAAATCCGTTTGAACCAAGTTGTTCGTAATCATGAGGAGCATCTTTGCACTGAAGGAATTCCCCTCAAACCTCACAAGTGCGTAGATCGGGTGATTTCTTTGCGGTGTTCTTTGTTCTTGCCCCTTTTCCCCCAAATCCTCGTTTCCCTTTAATCCTCACCAAATTGAGCGATGATTTCTTTGGGATAGCTCCTCCATAGCACTAGAATCATGCCTACCAAGTTGGGTCGCTAGGGAGAACATTTGGTCAAGATTTGGGAAGATTTGGTGGAGAGAAAAACGATTTTCGCGGTTACTGTGTGTTTGTCGGGGGCGTCGGACGCTCCGAGGGTTTGAATCGGACGCTGGTACGTACTGACATCAGCGTCCGTTGCCTCGCTTATCGGCGTCCTTCGGTTTTGGCGTTGGACGCTCTCCAGAGTCCATCGCCCAACGTCCGTCGCGTGGTGTGCACTGTTCTGTTCTGTTTTGCTCTCGGGTAGGCCGATGGACGCTCGTCCAAGCGTCCGTCGCCTCAGCACTTCTTCAGCTTCTGTTAGGCTCTCTGGAAGGCCGACGGAAGCTCGCCTAAGCGTCCGTCGCCAGCGTCCGACGCCCCACCCTGGAGCGTCCGTCGCGCTGTCTTCCAGCGTCCGTTGCCCTGCTGTCCAGCGTCCGTTGCCCTGCTGTCCAGCGTCCGACGCCTGTCTTTTGGGCTGTTTTGCTTGGGGTTCTTGCCTCTTTCTCATAGGGGATGAGAACTCATTCTTGGGGGTTTCCGGTGAGTTTTCCTTCACTGCCAGTGAGCTTTCATTTGTTCGTTTTCGTCTGAATCCCTACTCGTGTTGCTCGGGGAGGTTGAGTACCCAACAACTAGGTTTGGTTTTTGGGAAGAGTGGCTCGAATATTTCGAGAGAAATTTGAGGCTCCCATTCACCCCCCCTCTGGTCGCCGTTCTCGGTCCTTCAATTGGTATCAGAGCCGGTTAAGGATGAATCCATCTTACACGGTTCTTGATCCGCGAAGGCGACATGGAGCGAGGTGCTGGCAAACCTCCTTTCTTCGATGGAACAAACTTCACCTATTGGAAGGTGCGCATGTCCTCTTACCTCCAAGGGCTTGATATAAAGTATTGGGAGATTTGTGAGATTGCTGACTACGTGGTTCTTGGCGCTCGGACAAGTGAGCTGCAAATCACGCAACATGCGTCAAACGCAACAGCGCGTAGCATCCTCTTCTTGAGTTTGTCTCTTCCTGAGTTTGAGAGAGTTGTGAGTCTCACTACGGCACGGGAGATCTGGCAAACACTTATGCGATATCATGAGGGTAACACTCAGATCAAGTCCAGACTCTTCAACACGTACCGTAGAGAGTACGAGAACTTTTCTCAGTTGGCCGACGAATCTATTGACGGGATGTTCACTCGCTTCCAATCTATCGTCAACAAGATGCGTGCTAATCGAGCCAACTTGCCTTATGATGATCATGAGATGTCTATCAAGCTTTTGCATGCTCTTGATCGGAAGGTGTGGGAGATGAAGGTGGTTGTCATTCAGGAGTGACCGGGCTATGATGCCCTGACCGTGGACGAGCTGTTCAGCAAGCTCAAGTCCTCAGAGATTGACTACCAGACTCGGGACAAGCTTGAAAACCCGTCGAAACCATCTATGGCGTTGGTTTCTGGCCCGGGCGGTACGTCTTCTTCCTCCTTTGACCCTTCACACTCTTTGTTCGCTTTGTCTTTGATTTCTGTGATAGAGGATCAAGTGGAGGCTCTTGGAGATGATGAGCTGGCTTTGGTCATCACCAAGTTCTCACGGTTCCACAACAACCGTTTGAACCGTCGGCGTGGTGGCTCAGCCAAGGGGTGCTACCATTGCGGTGATGAGGATCACTTCATCGCAAACTGCCCCAAGAAAGCTGCGGGTGACTTCACCAAGCGCAAGGACAAGCGCGAGCATCACTTCGAGGACAAGCACAAGCCCAAGGGTGGCTACCACCGAAGGTCCTCCAAGAAGGTGATCGACAAGGTGAAGGCCAAGCACCGAGCCTTCCTTGCCTCCCTCAGCACGGCCTATGCTTCTACGCCGACGCCAAGCACGGTGGCTTTTGTACCATGGCGATTGAAGAAGGCAAGGTCGGGAAGCGCAAGGATGGCCCCGACTATGACTACGACTGCGACACACCCGAGGTACCACCCACCATCGCATCCCTCTCTCTCGAGATTGAGTCTTTGAATGACACCTTGATGAGTCAGGATGCTTTGCTCAAGCGTACCACGTGCGAGAGGAACGATTTCAAGGCTAAGTATCTTAGCACGCTGCATGAGCTAGAGTTTGCTAAGGCATCAGTGGTGGTTACCGAGGAGGTAGAGTGCCTTGGTCGGTTCCAAGGTCGGTTGGATCCAAGGGTGGAGAATGGATGGCCCTGGATCGCTGATGTGGCGGCGGAGTAGCCCCTACTCCACCACCTGCTATAAATAGAGGGTCACACCCCCCTCTCTAATCATGAAGAAGCCTACAAGCTCTATTCCTTAGATTGTTCTAGGAGTTAGTCTAGAGTGGGAGTTAGAGTTGAGTCGAGCTGTGCTCGGGATTTCCGGAGTCGTCTTCTGGAGAGTCTGATATAGCTCTTGTATCTTTCCTTCTTTGTAAGACTTTATCTTATTCAATGTATATCTCTTTCTTTACTTTACTTAGTATTTACTTTAAGCATTTCTATACTAGATATAGTCTTGCTATATGCTTTTGCTCTTTAATAGCCTTCACACCCATAGTCTGTGATCCTTGTGACCTTTCCCGTATGCGATCATTGCCTGTCATAGGGTGCTTTGATTATTTGATCGTAGTCAAAGTAGTAAGTTGTGTGTAAGCGTGGTGCTTATACATCATCTTATCCTTGGTTATCGCTTGCTGCACGGATTGTTTGTGGTAGCTAGCAAGAGGTGACAGCCTTGTCTAGTCGTTGTATTCCACCACGTGTTCTTAGGCAAGTTCTTAAAAGGTAAGACCCCCGTAAGAAGAGGGTGCGGTCCGGTAGGAGTTTTGTCCTCCTACTGATCTATCCCCTCGCCTAGCATACTTGTATTGAGGAGACAAACTATAATGTTTAGACTAGTTATTTAGCTAAGTATATTGAAGTAGAGTGAAGTACATAGGAGTCTCTGTTCTCTTCTTGTTGTCCTCCCACGTAGCTAGTCTCTAAGGTCTGTTCTAAGTATCCTTTACCGTAGATTCTTCATTCATCAACCCCTTCCTATCACATTTATCATTTACCCCCCTATACTAGTTGGTACTAAAGTTGAGGTGCTCTCTAGGATCTGTATCCAATTATCATTTCTAGCAAGACTTTGCTTTGGGATAATATAAATTACAATACCTCAGAATACTCCTTGGTGAATTGCTACAGCGGTATAATCTGTGCGCTAGCGGATTTATCCAATAGTCATAATAAATACCAACAGCATCTAGGTGAAACAGCTCTCGGAATTGAGCAACAGTGACTCTGAAGTCGTGACCCTGGAAGCCGAAGTGGAAGAACCCGTGGTCAGGGGAAATCCACAGGGAGGCGTAGAACTGAAGAACCCAGTCCCTCTGGTAAGCGCCGGAACGTCCCATCAGATCAGAATATCCCTATAGATACTGCAAGTACTGAGGAATCTCTGGAACACTGACACCCTCTATATGCGCAAGTGGGCAAACTCTGTGAGCCCGAAGAGGAGCGTCTATCTCGATGTAAGCTCTATAGAAATCCTCGTGAACGGTAGAGTAAAAGTAGCGTCCAGCACGGGGATCTCTCTGACCCGGGAACCAAGACTGGAAGTCGACAAACCAAAGTGACTGAGTCTGCTTGGATGTGAGAACTGTGACCTGATGTCTCACAGGGTCTAGTAGACGTGGTCCTGGTGGACCGTCAGGAGCTCCAGACCCACGTGAGCGAGTAACTCTGCGAGCTATCAGCTCACTAATCGAAGAGTGGCCCGCAGCCTCTATCTGCTCAGTGTCTGGAGCCTGCTCTACCTCCTCTGACTTAGTAGCCTATGCGGGCTCTGTCTCTGGACGCGAGGGGGACTCATGACGCGCTCCACGGCGAGGGGAGATCCTCAAGCCAGCGCAACGTCCACCCTACTCCGCTAGCTCTGCTGCCTCTGCGACTGCAACTGCTACTGCGGAGTCTGGATCCATAAGCGGGCTCTTCCGCTTCTTCGACATTAGCTTGGCCTTGCCCTTTCCCCGGTCGGTGGGAGGACGCGGTGGAGGTGGAGGGTCACCACCACTCCCGGGGACAGGACCTACATTCTTCGTCCGTGGCATTGTCAGCCACGGGAAGAACAACTGAAAGAGCTGACTATCACTATCACCCAATCCTCAACTGACTGAAGACTGCCACTGCTCAAATGCAAACCAAACTCTAACAAAGCTCAAGCAATCAAGAGTGGTGCTGAATGACCTGGACTGTCACTATCGAGGCTTTGCCTCGTTTCTTACTCGCGGGCTTTGCCCCGAGTTTACTGACACTGCTAATCTGTCACTGATCCATTGACACTGCTCGATAGATAGAGAGAGTATATAACGTATAAGCACATAACTAGAGGTGAGCAAGTATATTTAGAAGCATGAATTAGATAAGTGTAGAATCGAATCTTTACAACCATACCTCTAAGTTTAGTGACCAAAACAAAAGGAAGGGGGAAGAGCTCTTGATCAGATCAGTCACAAACCGTAACCTTGGATTTAAAAGATCATAGGCGGGAACAAGCCGGTGCAGGGGCACAGGGACCCTTCTGTGGGCTTAACCGCACACACAGAGGGAGAGCCGACGGGGTACAGCGGCGACGATGGCAGCGCTGAGCAGAGCCGCGAAGCCACGTAGAGATGCTCCACCCTACGTGGCTAAAAATGCACGCGCAGAGAGAGGAAATTGGGAGGCGACGCAGGGCAGCGAAGAGCAGGGCTAGATCCATCGGCGTCGGAAGTCTCAAGGGAGGGGTGGCGCTATCGAGGAAGAGGAGGGTCGCGCGAGCACCAACACTGCGGTGGATTGGCGCGGCGGCGGTTAGGTTTAGAGTGACAGCGACGGTGTACAGAGAAGACTGATCCGGCCGGGAGGAGAAAATGGTTTCAAAACGTAATATAGCCCTCAAGTTCGCTATGGACGCTCCAAGGCAGAGCGACGGACGCTGGGCAGCGTCCTACGGGATCGTCCGTCGGTCTTCCAGTAGGGGTGTTGAGACGTCTTGACATTTAAGTGCGTCGGACGCTGTTGACAGTCGTTAAGTATCAATTTCTATATGTCAACAAGAGATAAAAAAGGACTTAATTGAATCACCACCATAGACTTAAGGGGTTCAACTCACAGAATTCCACAAGTTTTTGTGAGTTTATGTTTTTACAGGAAGTTATCAGGAAAAGAGCAAAAGAAGGTCCACATGTCATGTTTACATAGAGATAAAGGACCTCCGAACAATCAAGAATACTTAGGAAGGCTCTAGAAGCAACTGGACCAAGCCGGAGGCTAGATGGGCCCACACCCAGGGTGCCCGCCCTAGGGTTTGGGGCGGCCACCCTACCCTTGTGACCAATCACAGTGAGGTTCGCGGATCGTGCCTAATCGGCTTTGAGGATGAATCTAAACCACTCGATTAAGGTCGGTTTGATCCGACGGTCCACGTTCATTTGAGGGGGCTATATAAGCAAGGCCCTGCCACCCCTGAGGAGGGGGAGAAATCATTATTAGAGGAAGCCATCAAAGCTAGGGTTTCATATCCCTCTCTCCACCAGAGAATTAGAATAGCTACTCTCAATTCCTTCAAGTTCTATAGGATTGATTAGATAAATCTAGAGAAGTAGAGCATCACGCTCTAGAGTTCGGATCATCGTCATAAAGATTGGTATTATCTTGTATCTTTCTCTACGACTTTATTATTAATATCATTATGTTTCTATTTATTATGTTCTTAGTTTGTTCTAGTTCTATACTTGATATAGTTATGATTGATAATGAGTTTATGTATGAGTTTGCAAAGCACTTAGCCTTCACCCTAGGGGGGTTAAGTGGTAGATCACATGTGAGCATGGTGCTTAGATGCTATTTACCTACAAATGTATCCTATTGGCCGGGTCGCGTGGTAGTTCGTGGAAGTGACAGTTCCATTGATTCTTATATAGTCCACCCCTCGTTGGTAGGACATGCAAAATTGGTATTGCGGAGTAAGTCTTGTTATATCCTGGCTTTTTTTAGCGATGTTCCTTATACATAGATGAAGAGTCCTTTATTGCTATATATGATTGTATATGTGCTAGAGTAGATTATGACTTAATAGATTAGAATACACCTAGAAGTTATTCTCTTACTAATCTGACTTCACCTTACATTTATATGGAGTAGTCTATCTCTAATCTTTGTGTTATTTATCTTTGAGCTTACACTTCAATATCTTTATTATTATTATTATGGCTTATCCCCTACCGAAGCGAGTGACTATGTGATTGAGTTTCTCATAAGTAATCATGCTCTGCAAGTTCATCTCTAGTTTAAACCTTTGATAGTTCATGCCACAAATGTTTGCTTTTCCTTTAGCAAAATATAAATAAACGATACCTGGAAATTACTTCTTAGTGAAGTGCTAAAATTGGTATTTTATCTGTGCGCTTGCGGATAGAATAAATATATTTTCTAGAGAGCCTTTACATTCATAAATACCACCGCACATTTCTAGCGCCATGCTGGGGATGACAACCCAGTATTCAAAGTGGTGTTAAGAAATGTCAACAAGCATTTCTGGCGCCGTTGTCGGGGACATAAAACATAGGTACGCGTAGAATATAGATTTATATTAGACTTAGACTATGGAGAAAAATTGCATGAACAACTACTTAATAAGGAATCATAACAAGGCACCTCTGCTTTGGCAGGATAACCCCTATTATTTTCTATGTTTATATTTCTATACAGGGTATTGTAGGATTGACTTTGATACATTCAAATATTCATCATTAGAATCAAAGCAATCAATAAAAGAAGAAGCTAGTCACCAATTTCTGAAGCTATGGCTCAAAAGACCCTGCGAGAATTCTCTGCTCCAAGCATTGAGAATATTCGCAATGGTCCGGTACTTGAGGCAGAAGAAGGAGAAGAACAATTTGAATTTGAGCTCAAGCCAAGCCTCATCAATATGGTGCAAGCTACACAATTCAGTGGAAAGGCACATGAAGATGCTAGTGCACATTTGCAGAATTTCTTAGAGATCGGAAACACAATCATCATCAACGGATACACCCAAAACATCATAGTACTTCGCCTCTTTCCATTCTCACTTATGGGAAGAGCAAGGAAGTGGTTCTACACCAACAAAGAAGATATCAACACTTGGGAAAACTGTTCAAATGCCTTTGTGAATACATGGTGGATAAGTACCCATGTAGTTCAGTTTTGGATGAGTGATTGCCCAACACTTGAGCGTTTCAGTTTGAGTGGCTTACCCTAACCCCTTTGCGAAAGCAAATGTGTGCCTGTCTATCGGCTTGTGGTGTGCAGGTGCTATGCCTAGTGACAGTAGTCAGTGGCGTGGAGAAGGTCGAGTAGAGGCTTGCCGTGCCGATGGACTGAGAGCGGTGAAGGGAGGAAGCGGGACTCGGACTGAGGGACTATGGGCGCCGGCGGACTAGTTGTGCTAGCTAGTGCTTGGCACCGGTGAGTGTGACAAGACATGGAGGTAGATCGAGTTGACCAAGTCAAGACGACGGACGAGCAGGTTGAGCGGAGGCTCATGGGACTCAGAGTCCGACCGGGCGAGGACAAGGTGGCTCGAGTCGAGCGGTTTGGTGGTTTGGGCCTTAAAACCATTGGAGGACGGTTTCCGAGTTTGGGCCTCAAAACTCGGGGTTCGGTAGTTGAGCCAAAAGCTACCGGTGGCGGGTTTCGCGGGTTTGAGCCTCATAACCCAGGCGGAGCTTCCGAGGAAGCGGGGATGGAACGTGGCGGAATCCTGGTGACAGTCTCCCATGAGTTTTGGTTTTGAGTAATTGATGAAACCTACTTAGGTACTAACCTTGGATCTCTAAGTGTGAATCATGAGATAGGTTGGTACATACCATGTGATGGAGCAAGGTGGATCACGTGAGGATGGCACAAGCTCTAGCATGGTGGTGGAAAGGAAAATGGTGTGAAGGCAAAGATGATTGCTAGGAACCATTTTCGGTTTAGTGATCATGACATCATAGAGGATGTGATCACGTTTAGGATAGATAGCCGTACTATCAAGGATGGATCTCTTAAGTATGATTACGGTTATAATGTGCCACTAGGTTCATATGCATTGCATTATTAAAATCAATTGAACCAAGTGAAACACCAACTTAATCCAAGATATTTGTGAACTAAAAGCTAACACACATGCACAAGTGTTGGGATCACTTAGTGTTGGCTCTTGGAAGCTTGGAGAAGTTGGAGAAGTGTTGGGCAACTCAAAAGAGCTTCGGACTAAGGTCCGGACGCTAGGGTTTGGGTGTGTCCGGACCATCGCGTGTGCGTCCGGACACACACCCTAGGTCGGCTCTGCTGTGGACAGAGGTCCAGACGCATTCTATGGTACGGACACTCAGCTCCGGACGCTGCATCTGGAGTTTGGAGCTCTCAGTAAATGCCCTGGTGAATGGACCAGACGCTTTTGTTGGTCCGGTTGGAGGAACCGGACGTGCATCCGGAGGAAAGCGCTCACTGGGGTGCTCCCTGCGTGGCGTCCGGATGCTACTGTTGCAAGGACCGGACCGCACTGTTGCGTGCGTCCGGTCCCATGTGACGCGCTGCGGTGCGTGCGGGAAAGAGCCGTTTGAATCGGCATGCGACCGAATGCTGGCGCGTTGGTACGGACCACGCGGTGTGCGAGACCAGAGGCTGCGTCCGGAGGTGAAACAAAGGGGCTTCTCTGCTGTGTGGGGGCATCCGGACGCTGATGATGGTCCGGACCCCCCATTGTTCCAAGAGTCCGGAGGTGGCGCAAAGAGCCTGTTTTAAGGGCAAAACGGCTAGTTGTTGAGTGAGGGCTATATAAGTGATATGGCCGGCCCTTTGGGGCATCTCTTGCACATTCTACTCACTCACACATTTGTGCTTGCTTGAGAAGCTTCCACCACTCATCCTCTAAATATATTTGACATATTCTAGAGAGATAGAGTGAATCCAAGTGCATTGCTTTGTTGAGTGCATACTTGTGGCACTTGGTGATCGTCGTCATCGCGGAGCTCTTGTTATTCTTGGAGATTGCCATCTCCTAGACGGCTTGGTGCGACGAGGATCGTTGAGCGGAGGAAGGTGATTGTCTCCGGCTCCAATCAGTGGATTGTGAGGGGTTCTTGAACCTACCCCGCGGGAGATTCGCGAAAGGTATCTCTAGTGGATTCTGCGTAGCTTGAGAGATCCCCATCTGGTGTTGGTTGTGGGGCACCCTTGAACGGGTTTGACTTTGATTGCCAATTAGCGTGTGAACCTCTAAGTGGGTGTATCGCTACAATGGGGACTAGCTTGTTGGCAAACAAGTGAACCTCAGAGAAAAATCATTGTGTCAACTTGTCTCTCCGTGGTTTTCATATTGTGATTGGTTATCTATTGGTTCATCCCTTCATGTCGGTATAACCCTCCTATCTCTAGCTTTGCATTACATTCTTTCATTCTTGCAAAGTAGAGTAGCTCTCTAGCTTGTGTAGCTTTGTTAGAGCTTCCTAGGTTGCTAGCTAAGTTGTGTGCTATTAGTTATCTTGCTAGTGACTAGAATTGGTAGGTGACATGCATAACCTTAGAGCTAGAGCAAACTTGTTTATCGCCGTGTTTTATTCTAACAAGTTTGCTAAGTGTTGTTGTAGAAAATTTAATTAGGCTATTCACCCCTCCCTCTAGCCATACCTAGACCTTTCAAGTGGTATCAGAGCTAGTACACCGTACTTAAAGGCTTAACATCCCACAGTGTTAAAATGGCTCAAATCAACAACACCAAGAGGGCACCTAAGTTTGATGGCACCAATTATAGCTATTGGAAGGCCTTGATGACCACCTATCTTAAATCAATCAACCGGAAGATATGGTTGGTGGTTGACAAGAAGTTTGAGGTGGTAAATGAAGAGGCACCCACCCCGGCCGAAGAAGAGAAGCTCCAAAACAATGATATTGCCTTGAGTGCAATACATGAGGAAATCTCCAAGGAAGTCTTTGATCAAATAAAAAACTTGGAGAGTGCTCATGAGGCTTGGAAGAAGCTAGAAGAGTCATATGAAGGGACTCAATCCATGAAGGGAGAAAAGGCCTATATCTTGAAGGAGAAGTTTTCTAGCTTCAAGATAAAGGAAGATGAGAACGTGCCCGAGATGTTCAATTGGCTTGAGGTGCTTGTCAATGACCTTAAGTCACTTGGAGAGAAGGTGGAAAACAAAGACTTCTCATTCAAGTTCCTAAGAAGTCTTCCCTCAAGATTTGAGATGCTAGTCACTCTATTGGTAAGAAGTGGATTGGACACAACCACACCAAACCAAATTCTTGGTGAGGTGATGACCGATGATACCTTTACAGAAGACAAGGATAAGATTAGAGATAACAAAGAAAATAAGGAAGACAAGAAAGAAGACAAGAAGGAGAGTGTGGCATTCAAAGCCACATCATCATCTAAGGGGAAAGCAAAGTGTGATGAATCAAGCAATGATGAATTCTCAAGCAATGATGATAGTGAAGATGAAGAACAAATGGCCCTATTTGTCAAGAAATTTGGCAAGTTCATGAAGAAGAAGGGCTATAGAGCTAGAAGGAAGAATAACTCCTTCAATAGCAAGAACAATGACAAGAGGTGTTTCAAGTGCAATAGCAAGGATCACTTCATTTCGGATTGCCCACATCATAGTGATGATGAAGATAAGAAGAAGGGCAAGAAGAAAGAAAAGAAAGAGAGCAAGATGTTTCTCAAAAAGAGCAAGAAGGGAGGCTCATATGTTGTCACTTGGGATAGTGATTCAAGTGAAGATGATGACTCAAGTGATGATGAGAAGAGATCAAGCAAGAAGAAGGATCTTGCAAGCATTGCTATGAAGAACAAGATCTCTCTCTTTGACACTCCATCGACATGCTTCATGGCTAGGCCAACTAAGGTATAATCCAATGATGAGTGTGATTCTAGTGATGATGATGATGATGAACCCACTAAAGATGAACTAGTTGAAATGTTAGATGATGCTAAGACTCACTTTGACATCAAGAGAAAGGAGTGCAAAGCATTGCGAAAAGAGCTTCAAGATCTCAAGCAATCCTTTGATGAGCTCAATCTTTCTCATGAGAGGCTAGAGGTAGCCCATGAGAAGCTTGGCAAAGCTCACTCTAAGCTTGAAAAGGCTCACTCATCTCTTGTTGAGCAAAATGAGAAAGAGCATGTTTCAACAAGTAACATGGGAACAATTTGTGATATAATTGATGAATCATTCTATCAACCCATCATCATCACCCCAACTAACCCTTCTTGTAGCACTTCTAACTCTACCTCTTCTACTAGTGATGTTGTCACTTGTGACACTACATTAATGGTTGAGAATGAGACCCTTAAGAAGGAGGTTAGTAAGCTCACTCTATCGTTAGGCAATGCCTATGGTGGAGACGCCGCTTGCTTAAGTGCTTGGGTAGTCAAAGGTTCTCTCTTTGCAAAGAGGGACTTGGCTATACCCCCAAGAAAGGCAAGGCGGCCTTTGCAACTCCAAAGCCTCGCTTTGTGAAGAGCAATGGCCGGTTTTGCACTAGTTGCAAGCAAGTAGGGCATGATGAGCATTATTGCAAACTAAACCAAAGCAAGATAAAATTTACACATGCATCTATTCGCTTTGATTCTAGTTATATGCTTACCAAGGGCAAGAAATGTGTGATTTCTAAGTACATGGGTACACCAAATGAGAGCTCAAAGAAGAAAGCTATTTGGGTTCCTAAGTCCTTAGTCACTAACTTTGGAGGACCCAAGCAACGATGGGTACCTAAGAAGAATTGAATCTTTTGTAGGTCAATTATAAAGCCGGAGGGAGGTATTGGGTGCTTTATAGTGGGTGCACTCAACATATGACTAGAGATTCAAGAATGTTCAACTCTATCAAGCCAAATGATTGCAATGGAATTGAATCTATCACATTTGGTGACAATGGCAAAGGCAAGGTCAAAGGGCTTGGTAAGATTGCTATATCAAATGACATGAGCATATCCAATGTGTTGCTAGTAGAGAGCTTGGACTTCAACTTGCTATCCATAGCTCAACTTTGTGATCTAGGCTTTAAATGCATCTTTGGAGTTGATGATGTAGAGATCATAAGTATAGATGGCTCTAACTTGATATTCAAAGGATTTAGATATGAGAACCTATACTTAGTTGATTTCAATGCCAAAGAAACTCAATTGTCAACTTGCTTGCTATCCAAATCTAGCATGGGTTGGTTATGGCATAGAAGGCTTGGTCATGTTGGAATGAGGCAATTGAACAAATTAGTCAAACATGATCTAGTTAGAGGCTTGAAAGATGTGGTCTTTGAGAAAGATAAGCTTTGTAGCTCTTGTCAAGCCAGCAAACAAGTTGGAAATATTCACCCTAGTAAGAGCATGATGAGTACTTGCAAACCATTTGAGCTCTTGCATATGGACTTGTTTGGACTAACCGCCTACACTAGTATTGGTGGAAACAAATATGGCTTTGTGATAGTTGATGATTTCACTAGATATACATGGGTATTCTTCTTGAGTGACAAGAGTGAAACATTTGATACATTCAAAGTCTTTGTCAAGAGATGCCAAAATGAATTTGAAACAACTATCAAGAGAGTAAGAAGTGACAATGGTAGTGAATTCAAGAATACAAGAGTTGATAAGCTATGTGATGAATATGGAATCAAACATCAATTCTCGGCCAAGTATACACCTCAATCAAATGGGCTTGTTGAGAGGAAGAATAGGACACTCATTGATATGGCAAGATCTATGTTTAGTGAATACAATGTGAGTGATTCTTTTTGGGCCGAAGCTATCAACACGGCTTGCTATTATAGCAACCGACTCTATTGTCACAAGATGCTTGAGAATACACCTTATGAGATATTGAATGGAAGAAAGCCAAACATTGCATACTTTAGAGTATTTGGATGCAAGTGCTATATCTTGAAGAAAGGTGCAAGATTGAGCAAATTTGAGAAGAAATGTGATGAAGGCTTCTTACTTGGCTACTCAACTACAAGCAAAGCTTATAGAGTATGGAATCTTACTCATGGCATAGTTGAGGAAGTACATGATGTAGAGTTTGATGAAACAAATGGATCTCAAGATGAGAATGCCAATCATGATGATGTGAGAGGTGAACCATTGGCCAATGCAATGAAGAATATGGATATTGAGGACATTCGGCCAAGGGAAGTGGATGATGAGCAAGATATGGAAGATCAAGTGAATCCTCCATCAAATGTGCAACTCAATGACAATCAAGCTAGTTCATCCTCTCCAACTCAAGATCAAGAAGCTAGTTCATCTACTCTACTCAATGATCAACCAAGTACAAGCAATCAACTTCCAATACTCCAACCTACATCTATTGCAAGAGATCATCCTTTGGATCATATTATTGGAGATATCACTAGTGGTGTACAAACAAGATCAAGATTGGCTTCATTTTGTGAACACTATTCTTTTGTATCATCTATTGAGCCAACCAAGATTGAAGAAGCTTTGCAAGATATTGATTGGGTGAATGCTATGCATGAAGAACTCAATAACTGCACAAGAAATCAAGTTTGGGAGCTAGTTGAGAGACCAAAGAACCACAATGTCATTGGCACTAGATGGGTCTTTCGCAACAAGCAAGATCAAGATGGAATAGTGGTGAGAAACAAAGTAAGACTAGTTGCACAAGGCTACACTCAAGTAGAGGGTCTTGACTTTGGAGAAACATATGCACCGGTGGCAAGGCTAGAAGCAATAAGGATTCTATTGGCTTATGCTTGTGCTCACAACATCAAGCTCTATCAAATGGATGTGAAGAGTAAATTTCTCAATGGGTACATCAATGAATTAGTATTTGTGGAGCAACCACCCGATTTTGAAGATGACAAGAAACCCAACCATGTGTACAAGCTAAGGAAGGCACTATATGGCTTGAAACAAGCTCCTAGAGCATGGTATGAGAGGTTGAGGGATTTACTCCTCTCTAAGGGATTTATTATGGGGAAGGTTGACACTACCCTATTCACCAAGAAGATTGGGAAGGACTTGTTTGTGTTGCAAATCTATGTGGATGACATTATCTTCGGGTCAACCAATCAAGAGTTATGTGAAGAATTTGGCACAATGATGGCCAAAGAGTTTGAGATGTCTATGCTTGGAGAGCTTAGTTACTTCCTTGGTCTTCAAGTCAGACAATTGAAGAATGGGAATTTTGTTAGTCAAGGCAAGTACATCAAGGACATGCTCAAGAAGTTCAATCTAGATGAAGCAAAGTCTATTAGTACACCAATGGGAACAAATGGAAATTTGGATGGTGATGCTAGTGGCAACATGGTAGATCAAAAGCTATATATAGATCAATGATTGGTAGCTTGCTCTATGTGACCACATCTAGACCGGATGTCATGTTTAGTGTATGCATGTGTGCAAGGTTTCAAGCTTCTCCTAGATAGAGTCATTTGAAGGCCACAAAGAGGATATTGATATATTTGAAGCATACACCTAATGTTGGGTTGTGGTATCCTAAAGGATCAAACTTTGAGTTACTTGGATACTCCGACTCGGACTATGCGGGTTTCAAGATAGAAAGGAAAAGCACATCGGGCACTTGTCAATTGCTTGGAAGATCACTAGTCTCATGGTCATCAAAGAAGCAAAATAGTGTGGCACTCTCTACCACCGAAGCCGAATATATTAGTGCGGGGAGTTGTTGTGCACAAATCCTTTGGATGAGAGCTACTTTGAATGACTTTGGAGTCAAATTCAAGCAAGTGCCTTTGCTATGTGACAATGAAAGTGCAATCAAGCTTACCAACAATCCGGTTCAACACTCAAGAACAAAGCACATTGATGTCCGCCACCATTTCATTAGAGATCATCAATTGAAAGGGGACATTTCTATCACTAGTGTTGGCACCGAAGATCAATTGGTGTAACACCCACAAAATTGTTTGTATTTGAAAATAGATGAAAATGATTTATTTAAGAAATTGTGAGCATTGAATTTAGTTTAAGAATAATTTTTATGGAAATAAAATTAATCTTAGTTAGTAACATGTTTATGCACTCATGCTGCTGCACAATTTCTTGGTTGATTGAATTTGCAAAACAAAATTCAAATGAATTCAAATTGCTTTTGAAATGGATTTGGAAAAGGGAAATAAAAAGAAAAGGAAAAAGGCTTGGCTTTTCTCACTCCCTCCTGAAACCCAGCCCAACCCTCACCCCTCTCTTTCTCTCGGCCGGCCCAGAAGAAAGGCCGAAGCCCAACAGCAGACCGGCCCAGCCGGCCACACTTCCCTCTCTCTCTCTCTTTCTCTCTCTGACCTTCGGGTCCCACCTGTCGATGCCTATCCTTCCTCCCTCTCTCTCTCTCTGCCGACCGACCCCACCTGTCGGCGCCAGCTTCAACCGCTCCCGCACCCTCTCTCTCTTCTGCTGACGACCGGACCCCACGCGTCAGCGCCGTCTTCCCCAACTCCTCTCCGCTCTGTTCGTCGAGAGCGCGCACGAACGCGCCGCGATCGGGAACCGCCCGCACGTTCCGCCCCGCTCCCACCCCCGCACCTCGCCCACGATGCCGCAACGGCACCGCACGCTTTGCACGCTCTACTCTGCGCTATAAAGTGGAACACCGCCCCTCTGCTCTCCCCTTTCCCATCTGCTCTCCACCGAACGCCGTCGCAGCAATCGCAGTCGCAGAGAAGATCACCGGAGCCCTTGCCACGCCTCAGTAAGCCTCGTTCCTTGACTATGATCTTCCCGCGAACATCCTTGGCCTAATCCCTCTCTCCGTCATCTAATCAGTGACTGCAGAACGCCCGACGCCGTGGGCGTAGAGCTTTCGGACCGCCGCCGACGCCGACCGCCGTTCCACGCCGACAAGCCGCGTCGAGCCATCTCCGCCCTCCAATCCGCCTCGGTGAGCTTCACCATCGCCCTCTCTTCCTCTCCGCCCTCTTGATTCGGTTAATTAGGCTCTGTTTACGCCGCTCCATCGCACACCGAGACCGGCAGCTATGGCGCCGCCGTGGTCACCCGACTCCGGTGACGCACTGCCACATCCGAGCACCCCACGAGTATTGCACGTACACACCGCATCCCCCGGACCCCTCAATTCGGCGGATTGCAGTCTCTGTGAGACTGGCCGCGTGTGCCCCGTGCCGCTGGCCATGGCACCACCGTGATCAGCACTCTCCGGGCAACCACCGCCCTGCCTGGTTACTCTACCAACATCGCAGGTCACGCCGCAACTCCTAGTGCTACCAATTCGACTGTAGCCCCTTGAACAGCCACAACCGCACACACCGTATGACCCCGGCCATGGCGCCGCCGTGCGCGCCGTGCTCCGGCCGTCCCCTGTCTCACCTGAGCACCCCATTGAATCCGCGCGGGCACGTGGAACACTCCGGTGCTTCCGGTTGAAACTGAGAGGGACGGGAACGTCACTCCGACGAGTCGCAGGCGAGCTTGGCCCTCTGCTGGCCAGGGCGCCGCCGTCTAGTGCCTGTGTAGCGGCGGGGGGAAAGCTCCCCTTTATTTTGCGCCATTGGATCATGTTTGGGTGGTTGAGATTAGATCTGCGAAGGGGTATGAACCCCGGTCCACGGTGGACCGGTGGACCGAAGTCTCGCACACGGTCCACGCGCCCTCTGTGGACCGCGCCTGTCACGCGACGCCACGTGGCAGACCCGTTGGCCCCGCGCCACAGCGCTGGCGCACTTCACCGTATACGTTTTCTCTGTCCAAAGACGTAAACCAGATCGGTTTGTTTTAATTCTGGAAATTAAATAGCAATTCAATAATTACAGAATTGCCACTGCCTTATATTGCTTATAAAAACTTTATTTTAACTCCGATTTGGACGATTCGAATTGCGTTAGATTCGTAATGAAATTCTCTACATGTTAAACCATCTGTTAGTCATGTTTGAAATATTTAAATTCAAGGTTAATTCAAATACTAAAGATGCTCTTAGAGAACTAGTTAAATTCATATCTTTTGCGTTTTAAATCCGATTTTCGTGAAATTCGCGTTGAAATGATCGTAGCAATGCGTAGTATCTTTTTATAAACCTTTTAACTCTATTTACTGTTGATAGTGTACTGTTCTAATATTAGTTTTGTTTGCTTTGTATGTATGCAATTGGAATGCGTGTTGTTGCAATGCCGTGATCGAGTTCAGGCAGTGAGGAGTTTGTTGTTGATCAAGAGTTCTTTGATCAGGAGTGCTTTGACCAGCAAGACTTTGAAAACCAAGGCAAGTATAGCATGGGACCTACCTTGTTATCCTATTCACCGTAATCATAATTTTACGTGTATGTGTTTAATTGATACCCGTAGTATGTTTCCATAGAATTGAAATCCCTTTTACCTTGACACCTATGGGTTATGCATATGGGTAGAAGGCTAGTGCTATATAGATGAATACTTGTCACACCTAGTTTTAAAGGCAAAACAGGATGCATTAATCTTATGTGTGCCCAGAGATCAGTCACACACACAAGCCGACAAACTATCAAAATTGTATCATCACAAGTGTTTAGTACATAGCGAACAAGTATTTAAATAATGTCTATTACAAAACAGAGGAAATATATGATAACTCTCGCGAAGCTCCATAGCACAGGGACGTCAACTGGTTGACCCCAAACCTAGAAGTCCTCTGGATACTCCTCATAACTCTGATAATCTGGTACCCATCCGGGATTTTTATCCAAATATTGAAAAGAAAGAAGACAAGTGTAAGTACTTTCGTACTCAACAAGTATATATGGGGTTCATGAGGCTCAAAAAGTATGACACTGGTTTACTGCGGTAAGCATTTTAATTTGTAACAAAACTTTACAAGTGGTAGATCAAAGTTATGCTTAAGTCCCCAAATTAAATTGCATGATCAGGTGAATAGAAGAACAAGTAACATAATTCCATGGTAAACATGATTCATAAAGGTAAACAACAAGTAACCAAAGAGTTTTGTGAGTTTTCCGGGCCGCTCGTGTTCGTGAGCACGGCTATCATGATAGTTTTTAACACTCTGCAGAGGTTGTACACTTTACCCATGAGTCATGTTTGCCCAAATGCCCCGGGATCATGACTCCCTTAACACTACCGAGGTGAGCGGGCAGGGAACACTATGAAGTCTTTCAAAGGGGTTCGCTGACATACCACTGACAGTACGGATCCACGGGCAAGGGGTATATAGGAGCCCCGGGATGGTACACACACGCAGCGGTCCCCACTCCAGCTGTTCCGCAACCGCTCGTCAATGGCAACTTTTGTGAACTGCCGCATGCGAGAGAGTGACCCTAATACTGAACTAAAGCCAGAGCCATATAGCCCTCATGGTTGTACTGTATGTCCCAGCTTTTGCTGACAGACAGGGTCCTAAATCCATGTTTCTAAAAAGTCAAGTTTTACTTTATCATCTCATGTAGTCATTAACCAAGATTAAAGGATCATGCTTATTAAAGAGAAGCACTAGCAATAACTACCCATATGCAACGGTAACCCATAGGATTTCAAGGATCAAGGTAATCAAATCTAGGTAAATCCTATGGTGACAATATTAGACACATGCATATGATTTTATTGGAAAACTTTATTAATAGGACATCAAGGAAGATCCCATATAATACTTGCCTTGCTCAAAGGGTTCCTACTGCTGCTCCTGCTCAAAGCAAAACTCCTGGACACCCACGTACTGCTCACCGTCTGTACTCGATCATCACATCACATGCAATCATACAGAGGCATACATGCAAGCAAACAAAGGCTATAGATTAGAACAATATATCAAACACAATAAAACAAGATTAAAAGTTTATAAAACACATCTACGTATCACTACGATCACAAAGACGCTTGAAACACGAAAAACGGAGCTATAACGGAAAAGATATGAATTAAACGGGATTTTGAAAAGAGCAAGATTAAAGCATTACGGAATTAATTTTCTTTGATTTTCAAAAGTAAATAACATAGATGAAATCTATACTACTGGATAGAGCAAGAAATTACGGATCTAACGCAACTCGAATGGATCGATTTGGATTTAAAATGAGCAATATAGAGACATTTGAAATAGAGTGGCAAAACGGTAAATAAGATTTTCCTTTTTATTTTTGAATTAAAACGGTACCGAAAGGAATTTCGCTTTGCAGAATAGAAGAGGTAAAGGGGGATTACGCCTTTGGACTGCGGGTTGATGCATTAAAACCGCAGGGTCTGTTTTGAAAAAGAGGCGGCCGAAGGGGTACGGTGCGCTGTGGACCGTCCGATTTGAAACGGGCGATAGAGATTAGAACAGAAGGGGTAGACGGCAGCGCTCGGCGGCCGGAGGTGAAACAGGTGGCGGTGCCATGGCCGGTGAGCGGCGGCGCGGTGCGATTCTGCTATACAGTGCACCATTCTCCATGAAATCTGTACGGGAAGATAGAGGGAGACACGGCGAGGTCACTGGTGCACTCGGTGATCTCGATTATGCGCGGGAATGCGGTGACCGCATGGCACGGCGGCTCTGCAACGACGGCAGCCGCGACGCAATGCAATAGAGAGGTCGGGGAGGGAGAGCGAGGCCTCAGGGCGTTGTTTACCTCACTGCGAGGCTCGGGGAACAGCTGGTTGGCGCGAAGAAACTCGGCAGGGACAGATTCAACGGCGGCGGCGCTGGACAAAGTCGCGGCGGCGCTGGGCAAAGTCGTAGCGGCGCTGGGTGGTTTTGCAGGGCTCCGAAGGGTGGTGTGAGGGCGGAAAGGTGCGGGGGACGAACTTTTATAGCTCGGTGAGCACCGCAGGGAAGGAAAGAGGGATTTCCAGCTCGGATTCGAGCTCGACGGGGATGGCAGGCGGTGGCGCTAGAAGGAAAGAAGAGGGAAGGGAAAAAGGGAAAGGGAGGTGGCGGCGCTTGGCTTGTTCATCACGGCGCCGTGTTGGCTAAGGAAGGGGGGCTTCTCTGCTCCGAATCGAACTCGACCGAGGGGCGGTGTCGGCGTCGGAGCGAAGGAAAGAAGGGGAGAGGAGAAAAGGAAAGGGAGGGGAAGGAGCTGACCGGTGGGGTCCCCTTGTCAGCGCCGGGAGAGAGAGGAAGAGGGAGAGAGCTGGGCTGTCCACGCGGAGGGGGGGAGGTGGGCTGGCCCAACCGAGAGAGTGGGGGGGGGGGGAGAAAGGCCTCGGGCCAGATAGCAGGGACAGAGAGAGAGAGCTAGAAATGTTTTTCTATTTATTTTGAATTTCCAAACACCTTTTTCAACTGAACTTTGAATTCAAGTTTGAATTTTGAAATTTCCAGACAAACCAAAAGCTATGCATCAGCATGAATGCAACACAAATGTTTCTATTATGGTGCTAGCTTTTATTTTGTGAAATCGTAATTATTTTTTTCCCTATGCTTAAATGTCCACCCAAAATGCAATTCAATTTTACTTTTAATCTATTTTGAAAAATGCAAGAATTTTGGGTGTTACAATACTTGAGCCCTGCCAAATGTTATCATGCTTTGAATGAATTGGTGATCCTGTTTATGGCAATTGGAACATAACCTTTTATAATAACTCACTGTTGGCAAAAGCTGGGACTGACAGTGGTACCGTGAGAGCTACATGGCTCTGGCTTTAACTTAGTAGTAGGCTCTTTTTCTAGCTCGTTAACGGTTACCCGAAAGGGCGCATTAGGCTCTTGCCGAGCTGGTTATAGTGCGGCCTCTGTCCGAGTTTGAGCGTAGGCTGCGGGTCTTTATGCTACTCGGAAGGGGGGCTCTATCACCCCTTGCCAATCCTAGCGGCCCTAATCTTGTTAGACGAGATACTATGAAAGGTTTCATAGTGAACCCCGCCCACTCACCTTGGCAGTGTTATGGGAGTAATTAACCCGGGCATTCGGGGCATCACGACTCACGGGTAAAGATGCACAACCTCTGCAGAGTGTTAAAACTGATATATCAGCCATGCTCACGATTACGAGCGGCCCGGAAAACTGACGGTTTAATTAATTAACTTGACCAACCTTTATGTTCCTGTTGCCACCACCCTTATGATGATGTTTATGTTCTTTTAACTTTGGCAGTGATTTAAATGGGATCTCTTGGGGCTTAAGCATAACCTGATGCTTCTTAATAATAAAACTTTGACCAACTAAAAGTGCTAAATGCAGTAAGCCAGTGTCAGCCTTTTGAGCTTCATAACCCCATGTTATACTGCTGAGTACGAGTGTACTCACGCTTGTTTTCTTTTCAATTTTGGATAAAATCCCGGATGGGTAACAGAAGCAGGAGGCTATGAGGAGTTTCCTGAAGATTTCTAGGCTTGGTCAACCAGTTGACCTTCCCTGTGAGATGAAGCCTCAAGAGCTAGTTGTAACTTCCGTTTGCTTTATTTATTCTTGTAATGGATATATGTACGTTATGTATTAAACTCTGTGATGGTACTTTGTAATTTGTGAACTTATGTGTGGATTATTCCTAGGCACACATAATGTTATGCATCCTATTTCGTCCTTGGAATTGGGTGTGACAATTGGCCGATATCTTTACCAAGCCACTAGATGAGAAAAGGTTTTGCAAGCTAAGGAATGAGTTGAATATACTTGATTTCTCCAACATGAGTTGATGCACCCCCACTTATATGACATGCCTCTACTCCAATAATGCAAGGTAAAAGTTGATATGACATACCTTGTTAGGACTTGTGTAGAGCATTTAGACATAACTCATGCTTCTAGGCTCATTCATGAAAACTAAAATGTCTTTGATGCTTATATGGTGCCACTATAGCTTCTATAAGTTGATTTGATCTAGTGGTGGCATATGACATGTTGATGTGCTTGCAATCCTAGTATTTGCTCTAAGTCTATGAACTCAAAGTGTTTAATTCAACATAGGAAAGATAACCATCTTAGCATGTGTGAACAAGCTTGTCTATGGTTTAAACCAAATTAAATATCTTGGGCAAGTATCTTAGTTCAAACCAAAGTTGACAACAATATTTCACCCTATCTCACACTTAGGGGGAGCTAAAACTTGAATATCTATAATTGGTCCCACCTTTTTGTGTCAATTGGATGACAAAGGGGGAGAAATTATGTGAAAAGATATAAAACTTGACCAAAGGGGGAAAATCAAAAGATATATGGGGAGAATTGTTTAAGGGGAGAAAATAAAAATTCTTTTTGAAATGAGGACACCACAAATAGGGGGAGCAAGCTCATGAACACCTTGTTGCATTTGAATGCTTGCATCCTCATATGTATTGTTGCACAAGTACTTAAATTCAATATTCATGCTTGTGTGGTGTTTGCTAGTGAATCTAAATGAATGATGATTGATCAACTAGCATGCATAGGTTGATTAGCTCTAACCCATGAAATTTCAAGTGATTTTGGTTTTAAGTGGTGTCTAGCTAATCATGGTGCTAAGGGTGACTCTAAATTCCGCACTCCGATGGTAACACGCTTCAAAGGTCTACTCTTACACCTTAGCATCATTTGGTAGCTATTTACTCTCCCACAATGCCTATCTATACATATGTGCAAAACTTGAACCAAACTCATGAAGCACATATGTAGGGGGAGCTAATAACTACCAAAACCGAAATTGAGCAACTTGGCCAAATCTTGAATCTTTGATTAAAATGCTTGGGCAAGCAACTCAAGTTCAAAATGATTATATTTCATATCTTTATGGAAGGGTTGTCATCAATTACCAAAAAGGGGGAGATTGAGAGTCTCCCATGTGTTTTGGTTTTGAGTAATTGATGAAACCTACTTAGGTACTAACCTTGGATCTCTAAGTGTGAATCATGAGATAGGTTGGTACATACCATGTGATGGAGCAAGGTGGATCATGTGAGGATGGCACAAGCTCTAGCATGGTGGTGGAAAGGAAAATGGTGTGAAGGCAAAGATGATTGCTAGGAACCATTTTCGGTTTAGTGATCATGACATCATAGAGGATGTGATCACGTTTAGGATAGATAGCCGTACTATCAAGGATGGATCTCTTAAGTATGATTACGGTTATAATGTGCCACTAGGTTCATATGCATTGCATTATTAAAATCAATTGAACCAAGTGAAACACCAACTTAATCCAAGATATTTGTGAACTAAAAGCTAACACACATGCACAAGTGTTGGGATCACTTAGTGTTGGCTCTTGGAAGCTTGGAGAAGTTGGAGAAGTGTTGGGCAGCTCAAAAGAGCTTCAAACTGAGGTCCAGACGCTAGGGTTTGGGTGTGTCCGGACTATCGCGTGTGCATTCGGACACAGACCCTAGGTCGGCTCTGCTGTGGACAGAGGTCCGGACACATTGTGAGGGGTTCTTGAACCTACCCCATGGGAGATTTGCGAAAGGTATCTCTAGTGGATTCCACATAGCTTGAGAGATCCCCATCTTGTGTTGGTTGTGCGGCACCCTTGAACGGGTTTGGCTTTGATTGCCAATTAGCGCGTGAACCTCCAAGTGGGTGTATCGCTACAACGGCGACTAGCTTGTTGGCAAACAAGTGAACCTCGGAGAAAAATCATTGTGTCAACTTGTCTCTCCGTGGTTTTTATATTGTGATTGGTTATCTATTGGTTCATCCCTTCGTGTCGGTATAACCCTCCTATCTCTAGCTTTGCATTACATTCTTTCATTCTTGCAAAGTAGAGTAGCTCTCTAGCTTGTGTAGCTTTATTAGAGCTTCCTAGGTTGCTAGCTAACTTGTGTGCTATTAGTTATCTTGCTAGTGACTAGAATTTGTAGGTGGCCTGCATAACCTTAGAGCTAGAGAAAACTTGCTTATAGCCGTGTTTTATTCTAACAAGTTTGCTAAGTGTTGTTGTAGAAAATTTAATTAGGCTATTCACCCCCCCCTTCTAGCCATACCTAGACCTTTCACCTGGAGGTTGCGTCGAGGCGACGGCAACTCCCGGCAGGAAGCGGGGCCGTCCATTCAAATGAGTGGCTGAGAATTATCGACTTGGATTACAATGTCTTAGGGCTAGGTAATTCGGTCATGTATCTAGGGAGGTCTTTGGGAAATAGCCAAAGCCTCGTTAAATAGGGGATGTAGGGGTATCCTCATCCTATCTCTAGAACTCTAATCATTTGCCCCAACTCTCTTTCTCCACCCCCCTCTCTAGTTCATGAGATCCCTAGGTTGATTTCACCAACCTCTGTAAGAACTTGAGTTTGTTGCGAGGAATCGGAGGCCGTAACCTCCATAAGCCATGGTGGCTTCGATTTCTTGATCGTGTCCCCGTTTTGCTTGTGTTCTTCACGTTTTGCTTTTGCTCTCTCTTTTTCCCAAGATGATTTCTCTTTGTAGGGAGTAGCTTTGCAAAATCAGTTTGAATCAAGTTGTTCGTATTCGTGAGGAGCTTCTTTGCACCGAAGGAATTCTCCTCAAGCCTCACGAGTGCGTAGACCGGGTGATTTCTTTGTGGAGTTCTTCGTTCTTGAGCTTTTTCCCCCCAAATCTTCTCTTCTCCTTTATCCACGCCAAATTGAGCAATGATTTCTTCGGGATAGCTCCCCAACTGTACTCGGATCATGCCTACAAAGTTTGGTTGCAGTTGGTGATTATTTGGTTGAGTTTGGGGAAGATTAGGCGGAGAGAAATCCATTTTTGCAAGTTTCAGCAGCTCTGCTCGTGAGCGTTGGACGACTTAGCCCTAAGCTCCGGACCATAGCTAGTGGTCCGGTGGTCTTGACTTTTCTCGTGTCAAGCAGCAATGGGCGTCAGACCACTCTCCGGACCACCCGTTTTTTGAGCTCTGGACCATAGGTGAATGGTCCGGTGGTTCAGCTGAGGGACTCTTCCACGTGTCAGACCTCTCGCCATAGTCCGACGGGGTAGTCCGGAGGTCCGGTCCGGAGGCAAGGTGCTCACTGCATAGTTTCGGCAGTGGGAAGGGTGAGCACCGGACCACTCGTTTTGGTCCGGAGGTTCCATCGGACTAGTCCGGAGCAGGTTGTTCAGAGGTCAGGTGCTCCCTGCTCAGTTTCGTCTCGACTGGTGAAGGCGTCGGACTAGCCACCGGACCACTGGTCATTGGTCCGGAGGTCCAGGCTGAACTGGTCTGGAGCTCTCTGTTGGTTGTTGTTTTGCTTCGTTCTGCCTAGGTTTTTGCCTCTTTTCCCTAGGGGTCGAGAACCTACATGTTGGGGTTTGCGGTTAGTTTTCCTCCACTGCCGGTGAGCTCTCATTTCTCCATTTTCGTCTGAATCCAACAACTGGGTTTGGTTTTTGGGAAGGGAGCCCGAATATTTCGAGAGAAATTTGAGGCTCCCATTCCCCCCTCTGGTCGCCATTCTCGGTCCTTCAACCTTTCTAGCAAAGTTCTTCCCTATAGGCAAAGCCAATGCCTTAAGAGGAAGGATTGCCAATTTTCAACAGCAAAAATTAGAAACCATTCCAGAAGCATGGGAGTGTTTTCAAGGATACCAATCAGATTGTCCTCACCATGGAATGGCAGGATGGTTGCTCATGCAGACCCTTTACCATGGATTAACTCAGAAGGCTCGTGAGTGCCTTGATGCATCTGCTAGAGGATCGTTTTTGGAACTTACACTTGGAAAAGCAGAGATACTTATGGATAAGATAGCAGAAAACCAAAGTTGGTCCCAAGATAATGTTCAACATTGTCACCAAACAGAAGAAATACCCGAGGAAGTAAATGCACTATCAACCAAGATGTATGATTTACTCCATTGGCTTGACGAGAGGGCCAAATATAAAGAAGATCGAAGGGTCATTGAAACGGCATACAAATGCCCACATCAACCTACTCCAAGTCAACCCAATAGAAAAGGTATGAATTTAGGTAATACTTTAAAGCAATCTACTTTGAGGAATTTAATTGCGTAGCAAAATAAAATTAATTCAAATCTTGAGCAAAGGCTAGATACAAATGAATCATCTTTAAAAGATGTACACAATAAAATGGATTTTCTAGTATCTGCTTTTGATGAACAAAATATTCTTAATAAAAAGGTAGAGCTTAAGTTATCAAATCTAGTTGCTGTTTTGCCTGTTGCCACTAACATTGAGCAGGTAAAGAATATAACTACAAGAGGAGGGAAATCCACCAGAGATCCCCCTCACCCAAGAGGAACAAGGAGAGCACCGGCAATACCAGTAGTAGTAGAAGAGAATCCCAATGCAGCAGAAGAATTGCTACAAGCACCAAATGACCAAGAAATGAGAAAAGATTATCACGACACCAACTATTTACCATTTCCCAGAAGAAACAGAGGACTCCAGTCGGATGAGCAGTTTGGAAAGTTCGTAGAGGTCATCCAGAAGTTATATATCAACATACCTCTACTTGAGAATGAGGGATATCGTGTTCTTGCGGCTCGTGTTGACCTTCTCCGTATTTCTCAACATAACGCAAACAGTAGAGCACGTAGTATTCTCTTCTCGAGTCTGTGTCTTCCTGAGTTTGAGCGAGTCTCGAACCTCACTACGGCACGAGAGATCTGGCAAACACTTGTGCGATATCATGAGGGAAATCCTCAGATCAAGTCTAGACTCTTCGACACATACCGTAGGGAGTACGAGAACTTTGTTCAGTTGGCCGACGAATCTGTTGACGGGATGTTCATTTGCTTCCAATCTATCGTCAACAAGATGCGTGCTAATCGAGCCAACTTGCCTTATGATGATCATGAGATGGCTTTCAAGCTTTTGCATGCTCTTGATCGAAAGGTGTGGGAGATGAAGGTGGCTGTCATCCAGGAGTCACCAGGCTATGATGCCCTGACCGTGGACGAGCTGTTCAGCAAGCTCAAGTCCTTGGAAATTGACTACCAGACCCGGGCCAGGCTTGAAAACCCGTCGAAACCCTCTATGGCATTGGTTTCTGGCCTCGGTGGTACGTATTCTTCCTCCTCTGACCCTTCACACTCCTTGTTTGCTTTGTCTCTAATTTCTGTGACAGAGGAGCAACTGGAGGCTCTTGGAGATTGTTGGTATTTCTTATGACTATTGGATAAATCCGCAAGCGCACAGATTATACCGTCGGAGCACTTCACCAAGGAGTATTCCAAATCGTAATTTATTTTATCCCAAGGGAAAGCTGACTAGAAATGATAATTAGAGAGGGATCCTACAGAGCACCTCAACTTAGTACTAACTAGTATAGAGGGGTAAATGATATCTATGATAGGAAGGGGTTGATGAATGAAGAAGCTACAATAAAAGATACTTAGAATGGACCTCAGAGACTAGCTAGGTGGGAGGACAACGAGAAGAGTAAAGGGACTCCTATGTACTTCTCTCTACTTCAATATACTTAGCTAATTAACTAGTCTAGACACTATAGTTTGTCTCCTCAATACAAGTATGCTAGGCGAGGGGATAGATCAGTAGGAGGACAAAACTCCTACTGGACCACGCTCTCTTCTTACGGGGGCCTTACCTTTTAAGAACTTTCCTATAAACACGTGGTGGAATACAAAGACTAGACAAGGCTGTCACCTCTTGCTAGCTACCACAAACAAACCATGCAGCAAACGATAACCAAGGATAAGATGATGTATAAGCACCACGCTTACACACAACTTACTACTTTGACTACGATCTATAATCAAAGCACCCTATGACAGGCAATGATCACATACGGAAAAGGTCACAAGGATCACAGACTATGGGTGTGAAGGCTATTAAAGAGCAAAAGCATATAGCAAGACTATATCTAGTATAGAAACGCTCAAAGTAAATACTAAGTAAAGTAAGGAGAAAGATATATATTGAATAAGATAAAGTCTTACAAAGAAGGAAAGATACAAGAGCTATACCAGACTCTCCAGAAGACGACTCCAGAAATCCCGAGCACAGCTCGACTCAACTCTAACTCTCACTCTAGACTAACTCCTAGAACAATCTAAGGAATAGAGCTTGTAGGATTCTTCTTCATGATTAGAGAGGGGGGTGTGACCCTCTATTTATAGTAGGAGGTGGAGTAGGGGCTACTCCGGTGCCACGTCAACGATCCAGGGCCTTCCATTCTCCACCCTTGGATCCGACCGACTAACAAACCGACCAAGGCATGGATGGTGGTGATCCAACACGTGGGGGGAAGGTATGGCGATTGGGGGGACCCAACCCCCCTATGGCCAGTGGGCCCTCCCTTGCCTCCTTGGATGAAGTCCCACTGGTCAGGGACTGAGTGGGGGCCATTTGGGCCCATTGGTGGTTCGGCCGAACCCCCCCTTGGGGGTTCTGGCCCACCTCTGCTATCCTGAGGTTGGCCCCACTTGTCATTGATGCTAATTGTTGGTTCTGAGTTGGTTGTCACATTTATCTCTTTGGTGTGGGCCCATGGATCCATGTACTTTTCTTGTGAGCCGTTGAGAGGAAACACAGAGTGATCCAATGGATGGATTCCACTCTAGAGTGCCTCTCTTGGATTATGGCCGAGAGGGGAGAGCATGGTGGGCCCAGAGGGTGGTCGGTCGACCCCCTATGTGGGCCCAACTGGCTCCCCTTTGCTCCATTTGTTCATTCCTGCACTCAAACACTCATGGACATGTGGAACTAGTTATTTGATAAATTATGCTCATGATGTGTTTGTTTATCCTTGATCCTGAGGTTGGTGGCAATATTTTAAGTATGTAAAAGATGGTCATAATTTGTGCCAACAAGATCCCCCAAGCTTAACGTTTGCTTGTCTCGAGCAAACAATCAAACTTAGCTCGATGGATCAGGAGTTGCTACTATACTTCATATTTCAAGAGTACTAAGTCTACAACAATCATACTTCTCTTTTGAATGGAAAAGTTAGCAATAAAGATTCACCCATATTACCTTAGTCCTTTATGGGGCTTATAGCTTTATCCTTTGTCTTGAGAGGTTGAGAGATAGAACAACTTGACTTGAGCACTACTTTTCTCATTCTTTCACAAGTTTTATATCGGAGGTTTTGTAAGGTTTTGTAAAAGAAAACTTAGTGTTCCTCAAATGGTACTCTTGAGTCGCTCATAAGGTGTATGATTCCTCACCAAGGCATATATCAAAGTTTGTCTTCTTTCATCCTATCTCTAAAGCTTATGTGGAGCTATAGGTAGGGATCAAAGATGTAGCAAACTTACCTTGCATATATTGTAAAGTCAAATTCCGGATCTGAGGAGAGAAGTGTCATACTCTTAGATCAAGATGTGCAAGTGTGTGGAAACATGGCAAATGATTAATACTCCTATATGTGGATAATCTCTCTTTCCTAAAATTATTTGAGACATAGCTATCTTTTTAATTTTTCTATGAGCTTTTAAGATGCTCATCATTTCAATTCATTTTTTTCAAGAGAGCTTTGGAATGCTCAAAAAGTTCAGGACTTTAGAATTCCCTTGAATTTTCATAATTTTGCATAGTCTATGTCTCATTTACTAGCAACAAACCAGAGAGAGTTTTTCTACTTAGAGCATGGAGTATGAACTATGTGGGAATGTCAGGCATGTTTCTGCGTACTTACAGTGTAGAAGCAGCATGTATATGTGGCGTGTATGTGGTCTTGATTTTGGTAGCATAATAAATCTCTCAACAAGGGTCACAAAAACTTGACCAAACTCAACACAAAGCAAGCAGCTTATGTAGAAAGCTTATATCATGAAAGATCATGTATGTCTTTGGTAGGAATTTTCACCATTGAGGAACATCAAAGTGTTTTTATCATTTTAATAAATAAGACTCCGATAGTCATTCTTGCTTAGAACAATATTATAGCAACTCTTATCTTGTCATATCATGTCTCACAACATCTTAGACTTAGTTCCGGCATTTCCAACCCACAAAGTTTGAGGTTCATGATGGTTTCTTTTCAAGCCAAGTAATCCATACTTAAAGAAGTACCAAGTTGTAAACTAAGTTCTAGAGAAACACTTAGCAAAGCAACTATTCATCATTTCCATAGGAGATATTAATTTTCATGGAATAAGTGAGAGTAGAGAAAGTCTTTTTATTTTATTTTATCATATGAAGATTTTTTAGATGCGAAGACAAAAGATAAGCAAGGAAATACATAAATATAATTGCTGAAATTAAAAACTTACCTTAGTGGGGGAGGGAACCTCCCCAAGCTTGTCTTTTGCTCAATAATGCTGCGGATGTGGATGTTGTTGCCGCCAAAAGTCCCAACGCCGATGTTGTTCTTCATGCATTGCTTGAATGTTCTTGGTCGTTTGCTGGAAGATGCGTGCTGTCTCATTGTGCTCAACAGGCAACTCATCAACGATGTTGGTAAGATGATCGAATTCTTGCCGTAGTTCACGATGCTCCCTGTCTCGTGTGGACGAGAAGGATGCTCGTGGTCGTTGCGGCCGTGATGGTCGAGGAGGCATGCCACTTGAAGTGTGCATGGGATCTGAAGATGCGTTGTCTTCCTCCTTGCTAATAGCTCCTTGGGAAGGATCACCTTGCTCAAGATGAACAAAGTGTAGCCCCTCCTAAACTCTCCTGTCTGAGCCTGCAAAACCCTTTTGCCCAATTCCTTGATCTAAATCAAGGGTTAGTTTACGGGTCCTATACAATTGAAGTTGCCTATTTGGAAGAGGCACCTCAATTGTATGGCCACTGTAAATCATTTTAAGTTCACCATTGGCATCTCTTTTTAGCATTTGGTTAGATGTAAGATATTCTTCTGAGATTACAACTAAAGGAGCAGAGATGTAAACAAAGGGTTGAGCGCCATTTAGCATATTCATAGATTTGGTAAGACGAGTAATTAAAGATGTGAATTGAATAGATTCACTACTCTCAATTGAACTTTACCAAAATTCCACTAAGCATTTTATAGGAGAGATTTGCATTTTATTTACCATGACATAAAGCAATTTTAATTTCATGTCACTTATCAAGCTAGCATTACTTCTAGGAAACAAAGTCATTTTCATCCAAAGATGTATGAAACGAAGGGTTGGATTGTGGATTTCTTCAGGTGTAGGATTTGAGCAATCTTTTAGAGCAGAAATGGAGAACCAAAATTTCCTTTTATTGAAACTACGCATGGCAGGGTCTAAATCAATCAAGCATGAGTTATCAAAACCAAGAGCAGCACTTAGATGACTCCAAGTTAAACTATAGCTTTGATTAAACATGCGAAAGGTGATTCCAATATTAGAGATTTGGAGAGAGCATAGAAATTCTATGGTAAGTAGTTCAATTCCAAACTCTTCTATTTTCCAGAAACCAGACCAACCAAGAGTAGAGAAGATAGTTTCGAATTCGGTGGTCATACCTGCGTTGGAGAGAAGACTTGGATCCAAAATCCATGTGTGCTCAAAAGATCGACCCCGAAGAGAAAGGTACCTTTGATACTCTAGTTAGTTGAACCAGAGTTCGCTTTGCTGATCATAGGTTTTCATCGGGGTACCAATAATGCCTCAACATGCGGTACCTGTATTGGTACTTCCTCCTCCTGAGGGTGTTCTTCGGTTTGGAGGTTCTCCCATGTGTATCGGGCCGAACCTCCCCTTGTTCTTCTTTGGGAAGTATCCTTGGATTGGTGGGAGCGTCGGGATGAGCTCCCACTCATAGCTTGCTTCATCTTCTTGAATGCGAATGTCAATGGGTTCTTCATCTTCTAGAGAGGAAGAGGGACAGAAGAGCAAGACTAGAAAGGGGTATGTGTATGTGGAGTGGATTTCTAGTTTGCCTTGTGGGGAGAAGTTTGAGCTAAGAGAAGCTTGATGAAGATAAGATATCTTCTTGTGGACTAGTGAGAGCAACACTACTTCTCTTTGAGAGCTAAGAACTTCTCTTGAATGTAGAGAGGAGAGAGAAAGGCAAGGAGAGGCTTGATCTAGAACTGAATTCTTATTGAGGTGTGAGGGAGTGAGCTCTCCTTGCATGGGGTTTTATAGGGGAAGGGAATGGCACCAAGGGGGTGCCATGGAGTGGTCGGCCGACCACCCCTTGGGCATGTAGGGTGCCATCATCACATGTCTAGTGGATGCCTTACACAAAGCAAAAGAGAGAGGAGGTGACACAAAGTGGTCGGCCATCCCTTTAAAGTAGAGATTCCACTCATGCTTTTTCTAGTGCTTGGTGAAAGGTGAAAGATGTGATATGATGTGATCAAAAGCTGAGCTAAAGTGGTCAAGATTCTCCTCTTTAAACAAAGGATAGTGGGGGACGAAGGCATGTCATGCTTTGATTGAAAGTGACTGATATGTTTTCTTTTTCAAAGCAGGACAAAGTGAAAGTGAAAGTTGGTTCCCCACTTTGGACAAGGAGTAGTGGGAGACAAGGATGTGTCATGCTTTAACCAAAAGTGATTGATGTACTTTAAAGCATGACAAGACAAAAGAGATGTCTCCCAAAGCAAGAATTTGATTTTTGAAAGTCCCACCTCCCAAATCATGAGATGCTTGGACAAAGGATGGTGGAGAGGAAAAAATGGATGAGCATAGGGCACTTAGGGTGGTCGGTCGATCCCCTATTCCTCCATTTTTTTCTTTTTCTTTTATAAAGGTCCCTAAATGATCCTTAATCAAATAAGCCAAAGTAGGATGCATATGGGTGGTCGGCCGACCACCCCTATGACCCTACTTTTTGTCAAGTTTTAGTGCTAAACTAATTCTCAAGTTTTATTTAATCTAACTTTATTATTTCTAAATTTTAAGTATGAAAGAAATTAAAGGTTGGAACTAAATTTAAGAAGGGAAATCAAAGATAACTACCGATTTACCTTTCGGCGAAGGCTCTTGATTTTAAGTCCTCGCACCTCCTTCTTGTTCATTCCTCGGGTGCACTAGATGACTCCAGAGGCAAAGACTGTGATGTGTGCACCTCTTTTGTTTTCCAAACCTGCCTTGGATTGGCGGGTTCGTCCTTCTTGAGTTCATTGATATTGGCCTCCGGATATTGCTTCTTCTTTCTCGGAGCTTGAACTCTTCTTTTTGGTGGTTGTTCTTTTGCCTGCTTATTCATCTTATAACCATTGAAAGCACATTTTACCTTATGACTTGGGAAATGGAAGTGGATTTGGCCCGATCCCACGTAAATGACCGCGTTGGTGGTGTTGAGGAATGGCCTTCCCAAAATGACGGGGACTTCTGTGTTAGGTCCCATGTCCAAGATGATGAAGTCGGTGGGGATGTACTCATCTTGCTATATGTCCCTCGGGAAACCTTATCGTTTGGTCTGCCATCTGCAATCGAACACATGTGGGGACCAAGGGTCCTCCTAGCAAGTTGTCATAAATTACCTTAGACATGATGTTGACGCCCGATCCAAGATCGTAGAAGGCGGTGTGGAATGTTTGTTGCCCGATTGAGCACTTGATTGTCGGGAGGCCTGGATCTTCCTTCTTCATGATGAAGGGAGGATCGAGAAGATAGCCCCAATAGGAGCGAAGTGGTGGCTTACCGAACCTTGTGGTTACCATATTCACATGTTCAATCGAATCCTCTGGTTTCCCAGGAATCTTACCTTGTTCCATGGGTGGCATAGCTGCTGCTAACTGAGCTAATTGGGTTTCTAGCATTTTATTAAAGCTCAATTGATTTTTCATAGCAGTTGTAAAGCTATCCATTTTCTCACCAAATCTTTCAAGAATTTTATCAGTGGCAATCATCTTTCTATTTATTCCATCATTAATCTTTGATTGACCAAGAACAAGACCTTTTAATGAAGGCTGGTTATTATAAGAATTGTAATTATTGTAATTACCATTACCTCCATTACCTTGGTAGAAGGGGTGTGAATTCCAATTTCCTTGTTGTTGGGGTTGATACTCGTTGTTGTTGTTGTTGCCATTATTGCTGATGAAGTTCACGTCCTCCTTTGATGTCTCGGGGAAATTGTTGCCCGAGTGATCATTTCCTCCGCACACCTCGCACCATGGATTGACTTCAATAGCTTGTGCGGCGGCGACTGGGTAGATGGCCTCTCGTTCCTTCTTGGAACATTCTTCTATTTTCTTCATCAAGAGGTCCATCTTGGCGGAGAGTATGTCCACCTCACTGACGGTGTGCATACCTCTTCTCTTTGGCTAGAGACGTTTGTCACCCCATCCTTGGTTTATCACCATTTTCTCAATGAGGTCCTTGGCATTTCTCACTATGTGGTCGAGAAATGCCCCTCCAGCGGTAGCATCAAGGTGACTACGGGCCATGCTAGTCAGCCCATGGTAGAAACCTTGGATCAGGAGCCAGTCGTCTATCCTATGATGAGGACAGGCACAAACGTACTCCTGGAGACGTTCCCATGCTTCGAGAATCGTCTCGTCAGACTGTTGCTGGAAGCTTGAGATCTTCTCGCGAAGAGCATTGGTTTTGCTCGTCGGGAAGAACTTCTTGAGGAATGCATTAGCACACCTCTCCCATGTAGTGGCTTCTTCTTTGTGGGCGTAGAACCATTGCTTCGCCTTTCCCAATAGCGAGAATGGGAAAAGGCGAATGGCGTCAGACGCCACTCCCTTGATGGTGAACATGCCACATAACTCCATGAAGTGCTGGAGATGAGCGTTGGCATCCTCATGGGGCTTTCCGCAAAACGGATTGGCCTGCACCATGTGGATCAAGGCGGGCTTCAGCTCGACGGTGGCATCCCGAAGTTGACCTCGGGACCCTGAGCTACGTGGGTAGCTGACAGAGCCGAGAAGTCAAAGATCGCCTTCTAGGCCATAGCTTCCTTGAGTGGTGGTGTAGAGACTCCTTCCTTGAACGGATTCTGGTTCGAGAGGAACCTTTGAGGTGGAACTTGACGACGTCTAGTCCTCCTCAATAGCTACTCGGGATCTTCGAGATAGTTTCTCGGCAGTTGGAAACCGCTCATACACTGTCTGGCTTCAAAAGAAAGGAATACACAGACAGGGGTAAACCCCTATGACTAATTGATAACTAAGTTAACGAGAATATCTGGATTCAATCTAATTAAAATTTCTTGGCTAAACTTCTCCCCAGCAACGACGCCAGAAATGCTTGTTGGTATTTCTTATAATTATTGGATAAATCCGCATGTGCACAGATTATACCGCTATAGCACTTCACTAAGGAGTATTCCAAGGTATCGTAATTTTATTTTATCCCAAGAGAAAGCTGGCTAGAAAGGATAATTAGAGAGAGATCCTAGAGAGCACCTCAACTTAGTACCAACTAGTATAGAAGTGTAAATGATATCTATGATAGGAAGGGATTGATGAATGAAGAAGCTACGATAAAAGATACTTAGAACGGACCTGAGAGACTAGCTAGGTGGGAGGACAACGAGAAGAGTAAAGGGACTCCTATGTACTTCTCTCTACTTCAATATACAAGTCTAGACACTATAGTTTGTCTCCTCAATACAAGTATGCTAGGCGAGGGATAGATCAGTAGGCGGACAAAACTCCTACCGGACCACGCCCTCTTCTTACGGGGGCCTTACCTTTTAAGAACTTGCCTATAAATATGTGGTGGAATACAAAGACTAGACAAAGCTGCCACCTCTGGCTAGCTACCACAAACAATCCGTGCAGCAAGCGATAACCAAGGATAAAATGATGTATAAGCACCATGCTTACACACTACTTACTACTTTGACTACGATCTATAATCAAAGCACCCTATGACAGGCAATGATCGCATACGGGAAAGGTCACAAGGATCACAGGCTATGGGTGTGAAAGCTATTAAAGAGCAAAAGCATATAGCAAGACTATATCTTGTATAGAAATGCTCAAAGTAAATACTAAGTAAAGTAAAGAGAAAGATATATATTGAATAAGATAAAGTCTCACAAAGAAGGAAGGATACAAGAGCTATACCAGACTCTCCAGAAGACGACTCCAAAAATCCTAAGCACAACTCGACTCAACTCTAACTCCCACTCTAGACTAACTCCTAGAACAATCTAAGGAATAGAGCTTTTAGGCTTCTTCTTCATGATTAGGGAGAGGGGTGTGACCCTCTATTTATAGTAGAAGGTGGAGTAGGGGCTACTCCGGCGCCACGTCAGCGATCCAGGGCCTTTCATTCTTCACCCTTGGATCCAACCGACTTAGAAACCGACCAAGGCATGGATGGTGGTGATCCAACACATGGGGGGAGGTATGGCGGTTGGGAGGGACCCAACCGACCTAGGGGTGGTTCGGCCGAACCCCCCTATGGCCAGTGGGCCCTCCCTTGCCTCCTTGGATGAAGTCCCACTAGTCAGGGACTGAGTGGGGGCCATTTTGGCCCATTGGTGGTTTGGCCGAACTCCCCCTTGCGGGTTCTGGACCACCTCTGTTGTCCTGAGGTTGGCCCCACTTGTCATTGATGCTAATTGCTGGTTCTGAGTTGGTTGTCACGTTTATCTCCTCGCTGTGGGCCCATGGATCCATGTACTTTGCTTGTGAGCCGTTGAGAGGAAACACAGAGTGATCCAATGGATGAATTCCACTCTAGAGCGCCTCTCTTGGATTATGGCCAAGAGGGGAGAGCATGGTGGGCCCATAGGGTGGTCGGTCGACCCCCTATGTGGGCCCAACTGGCTCCCCTTTGCTCCATTTGTTCATTCGTGCAGTCAAACTCTCATGGACATGTGGAACTAGTTATTTGATAAATTATGCTCATGATGTGTTTGTTTATCCTTGATCCTGAGGTTGGTGGCAATATTTTAAGTATGTAAAAGATGGTCATAATTTGTGCCAACAGAGATGACGAGCTGACCCTAGTCATCACTAAGTTCTCACGGTTTCACAACAACCGTTTGAACCGACGTTCTGGTGGCTCGACCAAGGGGTGCTACTGTTGCGGTGATGAGGATCACTTCATCGCAAACTACCCCAAGAAAGCTGCGGGTGACTTCACCAAGCTCAAGGACAAGTGCGAGCACCACTTCGAGGACAACCGCTACAACCGAAGGTCCTCCAAGAAGGTGATCGACAAGGTGAAGGCCAAGCACTGAGCCTTCCTCGCCTCCCTCAGCGACATCGATGCCTCCTCCGACGGAGGTGCTTCCTCAAGCAATGACGAGTCGAAGGGAAAGGTTGAGGACAAGTTCAACGGCCTATGCTTCTACGCCAACGCCAAGCACGGTGGCTTTTGCACCATAGCGATTGAAGAAGGCAAGGTCGGCAAACGCAAGGATGGCCCCGACTACGACTACGACTCCGACACACCCGAGGTATCACCCACCATCGAATCCCTCTCTCTCAAGCTTGAGTCTCTGAACGACACCTTAATGAGTCAAGATGCGTTGCTCAAGCGTGTCGCATGTGAGAGGAATGATTTTAAGGCAAAGTACCTTAGCACGCTTCATGAGCTAGAGTTTGCTAAGGCACAAGTGGTGGTTACCGAGGAGGTAGAGTGTGATGCTTGCGCCATCCACATGTCTAGTCTTGTCACTCTCCAGGACAAGTATGGCACTCTACTTGAGGAGGTTAGTGAGCTGAAGGCTAGGCCTAGCATACTTGGTGCGTGCAATTCTTGCTTAGGCTTGCGTTCTGAGCTGGCACAAAGAGATGCTAGGATTGCTGTGCTAGAGAAGGTCAGCTTAGATAGCACTAGAGAGTCGGATCGTTTTGAGGCTTTGGAGCTTGAGATTACGTCATGCAGACACGACAAGATGCATACCGAGGAAGAAAACACATACCTTCGGTCCATCTTGAGCTGGGTGTCTTGCCGAGAGCCATAATTGGGAATGATGCTTAGCCAATGCAAAAGGGCTGGCAGCACGGGAGTAGGCTTTGCTATAGGTGGGAAGGACGATAGCATGTTCGGTAAGATCGGTGACTGCAGTGGTTTGAGCGAGAATGAGAAACCCACCACAACTCCCAAGCTTACCAAGATCACTCCACCTAAGCCTACCAACCCCTCTGAGTTTCTTGTGAGAGATGGTGTGTTTGAAGGACTACCCAAAACCACTCCACAGAAGCAAGTGTGGATTGCAAAACCGAACCATCTTCGCAACCCACTTGACACACTGCTAGACATCTCTAGTGATCCCCTTCCTAAGAAAGCTAGAGCCACCCAACCCAACAAGAAAGTGAATACCAAGAGTGTGGTGAGGTACCATTGTGAGTATTGTGAATGGGATGGGCACTTGGCTGAGTTTTTCTTTAGGAGGAAGAGAGATGATCGGAGGCAGGTTGAGTTGAACAACCGGGACATGTACCACCCACGAGTTGGGGTGCGTGAACCGGAAGTTCAGAGGCGCACTTCTAGGCCTAGAGGTACAATGCCTCAAGGTGCTAGGCCTCAGGAGGCGAGACCACGTGGTGGTCGTGCCCGGCAGGGTACCGGTCGTGACCCATACGACTACGGACCTCGTGGCGGTGGCTTTACTCCACCCTTCTCCAGGGACCACGTTTTCCCTATCTTGGTGATCGCTATCCCTCCATGGGACAGGAGATGTTTGGTTTTTCTCCTAACCCATTCTTTGGGCAAGTGGGACAAAACTAGTATCCTTCACAGTTTACTAACCCCAGTGTTGGTCCGTTTGCTCACCCTATGTCTTTTTATTGATGTAGGAAGGAGGACTGGAGGAGACTTGGCTTGTGGATTCCGGATGCTCATGCCATATGACCGGAAGTGCCAAGTGGTTCTCCAGCCTCGTCCCCGTGCACCACACAGAGTATATCACATTCGGGCACAAGAGTAAAGGTAAGGTTGTCTCCCGTGGGTCCATCCGAGTCAATTCGTATTTTGTCCTCAAGGATATTGCCTTGGTTGCGAATTTGCATTTTAACCTTCCCTCGGTTTCGCAACTCCTTGAGGACGGTTTTGAAGTGAGATTTAAGCCAAACTTGTCTCGGATTTTGGACTCTCGTGGTGATCTTGTTTGCCGGATTTTGCCTTTCGGGAAGGTTTTTCGTGCAGATTTTTCTATCTCTTCTGGACCTTCTTGTTGTCTTCTTGCCGGTTCTTCCTCTGAGCTTTGGAAGTGGCATAGGAGATTGGGACATTTGAGTTTTGACTTGCTCACAAGGTTTAGCTCAATGGACCTTATCCAAGGATTGACAAAGCTAAAGTTCGAGAAGGATTGGTTTGCCATCCTTGCAGACATTGCAAGATGGTTGCCGCTTCCCATCCTCCTGTGACTGAGATCATGACCACTCGACCCGGCGAGCTCTTACACATCGACACAGTTGGTCCAGCTTGGGTTAGGTCGGAAGGAGGGAAGTGGTATGTGGTTGTAGTCGTTGATGACTACTCGAGATACTCTTGGGTGTTCTTTTTGGAGAGTAAGGACGAGACTTTTCCACTTGTTCGAGATCTGATTTTGAGATTGCAAAATGAGCTACCTAAGAATGCCATGAGAGCTATCCGTAGTGACAATGGCACAAAATTCAAGAATGCTCACTTTGCAACTCTTTGCTCTTCTTTAGGTCTCGATCACCAGTTTTCCTCACCTCACACTCCCTAGCAGAACGGTGTTGTTGAGCGCAAGAATCGGACCCTTATGGAGATGGCCAAGATGATGCTCGATGAGCATAGGACTCCTAGGCGGTATTAGGCCGAAGCACTCAGTTCTACTTGCTATGTTTCCAATCGCATTTTCCTTCGAGCTTTCAAGAAGAAGACTTCTTATGAGTTGCGATTTGGGAGACCACCCAATCTAAGTCACCTACGGGTGTTTGGGTACCGGTGCTTCATCCTCAAAAAGGGCGGTAAGGTGGATAAATTTGAATCACGGTCTTCTGACGGTATCTTTCTTGGTTATTCTACTCACTCTCGAGCTTATCGTGCAGTTAACCTTGAGACTAACCGAGTGATGGAGACTTGTGAGATTACCTTCAATGAGACTATGCCTTGTATTTCCACTGCTTTTGAGCTTGCAGGTGATGATGAGGTGAACACTAGCATCTTTATGGAGGAGGAGCAGGATGACGCCGATTGGGGTGATCCCGAGCCAACTCCACTGGCTGCCCCCTTCGACCCTGCGACGTCCACTTCGGCTCACGGTCCCGATCCGACTACTTCCTCTACATGGGGGTCGTTCGAGCAGCTTCCTAGTCGGTATCCGTTGCACCTGAGGGAGCTCCAGTTGTTGTCGAGGGGGAGGCCACTTCGTCTAGGCAGGCTCCCCGCCACATCCAGCGGTAGCACCCACCGGAGAACATCATCGGCGACATTGACTGTCGAGTCACGCGGTCTAGGTCCTATATCTCTCACTTTGCTCATTTGGCTTTTGTCGCTTCTTTTGAGCCCCGAGATGTTGGACACGCTTTGTTGGATCCGGATTGGGTTAATGTCATGCATGAGGAGTTGGAAAACTTTGAGCGAAACCACGTTTGGGTCTTAGTTCCTCCACCACCTGGTTGCCACCCCATAGGTACCAAATGGGTTTTCAAAAATAAACAAATTGAAGATGGGGTGGTAGTGCGCAACAAGGCTAGGTTGGTAGCTCAAGGATTTTGTCAAAAGAAGGGAATAGACTGTGAGGAAACCTTTGCTCCCGTAGCTCGTTTAGAAGCCATTAGAATCCTTCTAGATTTTGCGGCTTCTAAGAGTTTTAAACTTTTTTAAATGGACGTTAAAAGTGCTTTCTTAAACGGCTACATAGAGGAGGAAGTTTATGCTAAACAACCTCCCGGTTTCGAAAATCCGAAGTTTCCAAACCATGTTTTTAAACTTCACAAAGCTTTGTATGGTTTGAAACAATCCCCTAGAGCATGGTATGATAGGTTGAAAACGTTTTTGCTTGCTAAGGGTTTTAAAATGGCATCAGTAGATAAGACGTTGTTTCTCCTCAAGCAAGGCAAAGACACTCTCCTTGTCCAAATATATGTGGATGATATCATCTTTGGTGGTTCTTCTCATGCTCTTGTTGCCAAGTTTGTAGATCTTATGAGCAGGGAATTTGAGATGAGAATTATGGGAGAGTTGACTTTCTTTCTCGGGTTGCAAATCAAGCAAACCCGGGAAGTGACGTTTGTGCACCAAGGCAAATACATGAAGGACATTTTGAAGAAATTTGACATGGGTGAGGAAAATCCTCTTTCGACGCCCATGTCGACTACTACTGCCTTGGATGCGGACGAGGAAGGAGAGGCGGTGGATCAGACGGAGTACCGAAGCATGATCGGGTCGCTTCTGTACTTAATAGCGACTTGGCCGGACATTCAGTTCGCCGTCTGCTTGTGTGCACGCTTTCAGGCGTCCCCACGGACTTCGCACAAGCAGGCGGTGAAACACATCATGAGGTACTTGCGCTTCACTCCCGAATTTGGACTTTGGTTCTCCACTTCTTCTTCTCTTGCGCTTTGTGGTTATTCTGATGCGGACTTTGCCGGTTGTTGTCTTGATCGGATGTCCACTTCTGGGACTTGCCAGTTTCTCAGGTCTTCTTTGGTGTCTTGGTCTTCTCGCAAATAGTCTAGCGTGGCATAGTCGACGTGCGAAGCTGAGTACGTTGCCGCGGCTAGCTGTTGCTCACAGTTGATTTGGATGATTGCCACTTTGAAAGATTTTGGTCTTGTGCTTACTAAGGTGCCTCTGCTTTGCGATAGCACGAGTGCAATTAGTGTGGGCAAAAGTCCCGTGCTTCACTCTAATACCAAGCACATTGAGGTTCGTTTTCACTTCTTGCGTGATCATTACGAGAAGGGCGACATTGACCTCCGGCATGTCGACACCCAAAACCAGCTTGCGGATATTCTCACAAAACCTTTGGATCAAGCTGCGCTTTTATTGGTATTTCTTATGACTATTGGATAAATCCGCAAGCGCATAGATTATACCGATGTAGCACTTCACCGGGAGTATTCTAGGTATCGTATTTTCCTCAGGGAACGATAGTGATCTAACTAGGATTAAAGATATGTCCTATGATGGATCAAGGGAGACTATGATAACTAGGTTGAGAGGTTCGATGTAGCAAAGATATCTAACAAGGCAAAGCTAGTTATACTGGCTTTATCAGCCCTTCTCTTGCATGAGGCGATGGGATATATCAGAAAGAGGGTAAAACTCTAACCGGACCGCGCCATCATGTTGTATTGAGGCCCTTCCTTTTAAGAACTTATCTTACACACGTGGTGGAATAAAAAGACTAGATAGAGCTATCACCTTCTACTAGCATCCACAAACAATCCGTGCGATAAGCGGTTACAAAGGTAAGATCTAGTATAGACACCACGTCTACACTATTCTTACTACTTTAACCCCAGCTAAGGACTAAAGCACTCTACTTAAAGTAAAGCGATGAACAAGCGCGAACAGATGTATAATAGCTATGCCAGAAGTAAAATATCGAATACTATAAAGAACTTAGATGTATCACTTACAAGTGCTGAACTTACAAGAGAATCGCACCCGCTGAGGTACAACTCGGAGAAGACGCCACACAGGTCCGGCTCTCCTCCAGGCTCTCCACACTCTCCTCCAACTAGCATAGCACTACTACAGAGCTCCGCTAAGATACTAAGGAGTAATTTGTCGAATGAGGGATGAGTGAGAGTGAGGGCCTAGGGGATCTATTTATAGCTAGAGGTGGAGTAGGGGCTACTCCGGTGCCACGTCAGCGATCCGCGTCACTTCCATCATCCACCGTAGGACCAAACCGTCATTAGAACCGACTTAGATCAACGGGGGAGATCAAGTGGATGCATGGAGGCATGCAAGAAGTCGATGGGGAGGTCGGTGCATCTTTTGAGCACCTGACCTGGTTCGGTCGATCCCAATGGCAGGTGGGCCCAGTCACTTTTCCCTCAGGAGGTGTCCCCACAGCATAGGGATCATGTTGGGCCCATGGATCCTCGTGCTTTGATCCAGAACCGTTGAGAGGTAGCACACTTGGATCCAAGGGGTAGAAAGCACTTTGGAGAGTGTTAGTGGATCATGGGGGGCTTGGGCGGTCTAGTGGCCCCACAGTGTGGTCGGTTGACCCCCTAAGTGCGCCCACTAGCTCCCAAAAGTCCCCATTTGTCATTACCTGCACTCAAATAGTCATGGACATGTGGAACTAGTTATTGGGTAAATTATATTCATGTTATTCTTGTTTTCCTTTGAATATGAGGATGTTGATGGTGTGTTTTGATGGTGATAAAATAGCTCGTAATTACCATCAACAAGATCCCCCATACTTACCTCTTTGCTCGTCCTCGAGTAAAGATTAAAAGATAACAAGACTATGCTATTCTCAAAGTATAAAGCAAGCATAGAGATTTATTCAAGACACTTTGTTATACAAGTGGGATATGTGGTATTGGCTAACATATATCCTTGAGAAGTTGAGAAATGGAACAGCTCTCAAGGAAAAGTCATCTTTCCCAAATCATATTTTAGTACTTACTCTTATAGGTAAATTTTTTGATAAATTTTTCAAAAGAAAGCTCATAAGTCAACTTACTCCTCTTATAGCACTCTAGATCGCTCAAGGTGTATGATTCCTTACCAAGGCATGAAGTTGCCTTCTTTTTATCTTCCTACTTCTAAAAGGCTTATGTGGAGCTTAGGTAGGGATAAACAATGTAGCATACTTACCTTGCATGTATTATAAAGTCAAATTCCGGATCCAAGGAGAGAAATGTCATACTCTTAGATCAAGATGTGCAAGGTTGTGGAAACATGGCGAATGATCAAAACTCCTTTATAAGATCTCTCTTTCCTAACTTATTATTTTGAGACATAGCTATCTTTATTTTTCTATGAGCTTTGATATGCTCATCATCATTTTTTATGAGCTTTGATGCGCTCATCATTTTTTTTTATATATTTTTTTTCATAATTATGCATAGTCTATGTCTCATTTACTATTATTATACTCGAGAGAGATTTTTCTACTAGAGCATGGAGCATGAATCTATGTGGAAAATGTAAGGCATGTTTCTGCGTACTTCTAGTGTAGAAGCAGCATGTATATGTGGCGTGTACGTGATCTTGATCTTGGGAGCATGATAAGTCTCTCAACAAGGGTCACAAAACTTGACCAAACTCAACACAAAGCAAGCAACTTTTGTAGAAAGCTTATATCATGAAAGAGCATAAATGGCTGTGGTAGGAATTTTCTCACTGTAGAGGAGTAGTGACATTATGGTTTTATGACGTTTTCAAAAGTTAATCTCCAAGAACCTTAAATAGATAGTGTATGAATCATGAGCCGAGAACTATATCACATTAATCAGCAACTTAGTCAATATGGTTCCCTATCAAGATGTTTTTCGACTAGCATAAGCAAAAGCAAGAATTCATCTTTATGACGCTTTTACCCTCAGAATATCATAGATCATGTCACTTTTTAAATTTTAGTTTCAAATACGATCTTCTTGTTTTTATTCAATATTAAAAGGGAAATAAACTAAGCAAAACATTTTATGAAGAAATAAAAGTTTATTTTATTTTATGATTATTATTATTTATTTATTTTATTATTAATATTATTTATTTATTTTTATTTATTTTTAGAAGGGAAATTAACTAAGTGATTACTTTCATGAAGAATTTTTTTTATTTCATTTTTTTATTTTTGAAAGAGAAAATGAGTAAACAAAAGAAAAGCATAGAGGAAAAGGGGAGAGACGTGGCAAACCAATCAGAGTAGATGTTTGAAGTTGAGTGGATGTTGGCTAGTGGGTCCAGGCCCTAGAAGCACGGTCGGCCGACCCTCTTCGGAGCCATTTGGCCACTTCGAATTCTGCATTTGAATCTCTTACCTCTGAATGTTGATGTACTCTGAACTTTTTGAATTTTGGCCTCCAACGTGGATCGGCCGATCCACAAAAGTGGTCGTTTCGGTCCAATTTTTTTCTGGAACATGTCATTGACATGTAGAGCATGATTATGTGATCCTTTTGGTGCTTTGACAAGTTGGAGTGTCGACCGACCTCCCCCATACTTGTTTCGGAGCATGATGTAAATAGTGACAGAAGTAGATCAAATGTAGGGGTTCTGCTGGGGTAAGATACCAGCATAACCATGAGTTTCATTTGCCAATGACAGCTTAGGCATACGTTCGTTGATTCATGAGTGATATACTATCAAGCCTAAGTGCCAAAGGAGAAGGTGGAGAGAGAAAGATCTATGGTCTTAGCATAAGGGATGACAAGACTTTGTCATGCTCTCTTTAGCAACAACATGTAGAACTTTTCCAAATCGCTCTTTTGATATTCTTCTTGGTGGAACCATGGTGAGGTCAAGGAAGGTGAGAAGGGAAACAAGAGGAGATGGAATTTCTACTGGTGGTGAAGAAGAACAAGGTAAGAGGAGGAAGAAGGAGAGGGAGAGGTCAAGAAGAAGAGAAACAACATTCAGGGCCTTCGTTTTCGCTCGGATCGCGATGGAAACCGAAGGGGAACGTTGGCCCAACGTTTCTGTGCAGCAGGGTGTTTGAACTAGTTCGAAACACGATCGGCCGAACGCTTTTTGAAAGATTTTGAACAAAAGAGCCAGGTTTCGAACTTGTTCGGATCAGGTGAGTCAGCTCGTTGAGTTTTGGGCTGTTTGGCCCAAAGAGAGCTTCGGTCGAACCACTTTAGAGGCCAAATGGGCCGACCTTTCATGAGGAGGGAGTCAAGGCTAAGTCTAGGCCATTTCTAAGGTCCTTTTCGAAATTTGAATAAAAAAGTTAAAACATGTAGATTTTAGTTCTAATTTGGATTAAGAACAAAATCTACCATGTTAGTTTCTTGCTGAGGAATTTCATGCTCATGTAAACTTTACTGACCATTTAACTTTAAAGGTGTTGCAGCCGTAATCTCGAAGTGTGACGATTCCTTTCGGCATTTCATTGATGATGATGACTGGTCTTTCTTCTGCGAATTGTCGCGTTGTACTCAGACCCTTTTTCTCCATTCATTGCCTCTCTCATGCGAAGGATTAGTGGACAACACATACCCGAAGGAATTCACAAATAATTTGAAATAAGGGCATTGTTGTCATGGGAACAGAGGACATCTTCTATGCTATAGAAAAGTTCTTTTTAATATTTTAGAATAGGAAGAGATGTTCCATCATTGTTCACCAAATCATTAAAAGTTAAACAAGGTTGAGGCAAAGATGTGCAAGATTATTTCATTACTAACTCAACCCTTGATTTGTCTCTATGAAAGATCTCATGACTTAACTATCAAAATTTTGAAGTTATCATGCATTGGTTAGTCCAAGAGCACAACCAAATGCCATACAAGTTTACTTTAGGTTCATTAATCAAACTTGACACCATGTCTAATTTGATTAAGGAAGGCTATTTAACCTAAGCACCACGCTTAATTTAAAGAGCTTTTGGAAACACGATCGATACTCCAAACCAAAGCATACTCATAACAGAACCAGGAAGCATGAAAACATCTAGAGATTCTAAAATGAGACAGGATCATGGATGGTGAACCAGATGAGCATTTGCAGTTTTTTATTTTTTATTTTTTTAATATTACTTGGCAAGATGAGCAAGGTATATAAAGAGAAAGCAAGATAGAGACAACCAAACAAAATTAAGAATGAAGCATGATATAAATTTCTTAGAGAAATCCACTCCCCCATACTTGGATTTTGCAACATTTTACAATGTGAAAATCCAAGTCTAGGATGTGAAATTTTCTTTTAAATGTGCTTCATTATTGAAGGATGTTTGGTTGGACATACCTTGTGTTTTGCTCCATCGTTCTTTTTGTTCAAACCTGAAATGGTTAGTGACAAAAATACCCGAAGGAACACTTTCACAAATATTCCCTTAATCTCTTTTTACAAAGTCATTTTATTCATTTTAGAATTTTGAGAAACTAGAAATATTTTTATTTTTGTTTTATATTTTTTTAAGCAAACCTTTAATAGAAAATAATAAAGCTCGGGTTATCTCCCGAAAGTGCTTAATTTTAAGACACAAGCTTGTCTATGGGAAACCTTCAAGTAAATCTCATGTTGGTGAAGTGGTTTCCCCTTCAACTCCAACATTTTCGAATCTATCCTCAATACCAAAACCACTACGAGATTTGCAAAATTTGTGGTAGACAAACACATCTACAACCAACCTTGCAAAGATTTTAGAAACAAGAAGAATGAAGGGTTTGTAGATCATGTGTGTAGTCATTGTAGAGGGAAGGATTGATTTGGGAGATTTCTCAATTGATCATGGATTTGATTGGAAGATCGGGGAATAACTTCCATGCTTATTGACATCATTCTCCCTTTCAAGGAGTGGGTGAGAACTTTCTTTCTCATGACATTTCAAGTCATCCTCAAGGCTTGAATGAGTCATGGCTGTTAGCGAGATTATCATAAGCTCACCCCTTAGATCAAGAACTGGTTTGGATTCTAACCCTTTGATGAGAGGTCGGGAAGACCAAACGGGTAGATAATATTTACCTATTCTATAACCAAGCTTCTCATTTCCTATTGTGTTCTCCAAGATTCTCATGATTGGCCTTCCGATAAAGGTGAGATGAAAGGAAAGTCCAGGAAGGTCAAAGATATGGAAATCTAGGAAGATCTTGAGATCATCAACCACCACAAGAACATCATGGAGGACTCCTAAGCAATCAAGGATTTGACCATTGGGGAGTCTAAGGTGTTTTTGTGATTAAGATAGATGATCCTTTGATGGTGTTGGAACATGGAAATGAGGAAGGATGTTGATCCCGAGGCTGGGATCATAGCAAATTTCACCATTAATGCCCAACACTTGACATGATATTCTCCTCACATGTTTGGGCATTTTAGTGACTTCTTTTGAGGATTCGGCCTCGTCCAACCATTCTTGGCTTACAACGGTAGATAGAGGCTCTAACCGTTGACTATGCTCCTCTTGGTCAGATTTATGGCCCTCATGGCTTTCATGCCTCGGGTGTCTTAATGAATTCCCAAAGTCATTACGTGGGTCATCATAAGACTTGAATGAAGAAACACATGGGGGATCATCAGGATCAAGGATGGGTTCATAAGATAAGTCAAATGTGGGCATAGAGAAGGAGAGGATAGATCTGGCTTCTAAACTCTTTAGTTCTTCTATAAGCTCACTCGACATTTCTTAATCAAATATCCCAAGCTTTTCCTGATTTGTCATGTGGGAAGTCGAGGCACAAGATGATGTTGATTTGGGAGGTTTTTAAAGAGATCCCTTCATGAAAGGTCTAGAAAGATGTTTCTTAGAAGATCTCTTTAGGAAAGGATCATTTTGGGCATTCCCAAAACCAGCAAGATCATATGAAAGGTTAGCCTCGAACTCGAAGGAATAGTTTAGATGTTGAATTTCTTCTTCCTTCGAGATTTGTGGTAATTGTGGTTCAGGATCGATGGCAGAATCTTTGGATAGAAATGGTGGTGATTCGGCTATCGAGGATTCTTTTCTAGGGGCTGGTTTTTGTTCTTCCTTGGGTCCTTCATTATAATCGTTATTAGAGGGGGTGTTTTCAGAAATCTTCGTGAGAAGATTCTTTCCTGCACTAACGGATAAACACAGGAAAGCTCCCCCAGAAGTTATATCAAGAAGTTGTGCGGAATCTTTGCTAAGACCACCATAAAAGTGTTGTAACAAGGTTGCCTCGGTTATAGCAAGATCAGGGCCAGTTGATGATAGCTCTAAAATACGGTCCCATGTCGCACCTAGAGGTTCTTTCTCCTTTTGTTTAAAGGTTAGGACCTCTATTCAAAGACGAACAATGCGAGGAATAGGGAAGAAAGTTAGGCAGAATTTGGATTGTAACTTTTCCCATTCTCCGTTTACACTATCTACATTACGAAAGTACCATCATTTGGCTATTCTCGTCAAAGAGAGCGGAAATAGCTTCCACTTAAGGGTACCTCGCATCATCCCTTGGATGTGGATACATGAACACAATTGTTCAAAGTCTCATAGGTGAGTGTAAGGATTTTCATCTTCGTCCCCAGAAAAAGATTGTTCCTGAACTTTGGCTATGAAGCTAGGGCGAAGCTTATAGCTAGGTGAAAGGATGGATTGTGATGATGGTGGTGGCTCCAAACTATGGCCCTTTGGAAAAGCAAGATGAGAGATGGATGGTTCGTTCATGGTGTATATGAAAAGGATAAAATGAAAAGAAAGATAAAACAAGGATAATAGGACCAAAGGGTTCTAGTTAAAATCTACCGTTCCCCGACAACGGCGCCAGAAATGCTTGTTGGTATTTCTTATGACTATTGGATAAATTCGCAAGCGCACAGATTATACCGATGTAGCACTTCACCGGGAGTATTCCAGGTATCGTATTTTCCTCAGGGAACGATAGTGATCTAACTAGGATTAAAGATATGTCCTATGATGGATCAAGGGAGACTATGATAACTAGGTTGAGAGGTTCGATGTAGCAAAGATATCTAACAAGGCAAAGCTGGTTATACTGGCTTTATCAACCCTTCTCTTGCAGGAGGTGATGGGATAGATCAGAAAGAGGGAAAAACTCTAACCGGGCCGCGCCATCATGTTGTATCGAGGCCCTACCTTTTAAGAACTTATCTTACACACGTGGTGGAATACAAAGACTAGATAGAGTTGTCACCTTCTAGTAACATCCACAAACAATCCATGCGATAAGTGGTTACAAAGGTAAGATCTAGTATAGACACCACGTCTACACTATTCTTACTACTTTAACCCCAGTTAAGGACTAAATCACTCTACTTAAAGTAAAGCGATGAACAAGCGTGAAAAGATGTATAACATCTATGCCAGAAGTAGAATATCGAATACTATAAAGAACTCAGATGTATCACTTACAAGTGCTGAACTTACAAGAGAATCACATCCGCTAAGGTACAACTCGGAGAAGACGCCAGACAGGCCTAGCTCTCCTCCAGGCTCTCCTCACTCTTCTCGAACTAGCATAACACTACTACAGAGCTCCGCTAAGATACTAAGGAGTAGTTTCTCCAATGAGGCATGAGTGAGAGTGAGGGCCTAGGGGGTCTATTTATAGCTAGAGGTGGAGTAGGGGCTACTCTGGTGCCATGTCAGTGATCCGCGTCACTTCCATCATCCACCGTAGGATCCAACCGTCATTAGAACCGACTTAGATCAACAGGGGAGATCAAGTGGGTGCATGGAGGCATGTAGGAAGTCAGTGGGGAGGTCGGTGCATCTTTTGAGCACCTGACCTGGTTCGGTCGATCCCAATGGCAGGTGGGCCCAGTCACTTTTCCCTCAGGAGGTGTCCCACAGCACAGGGATCATGTGGGTGGCATGTGGGCCCATAGGGTGGTTCGGCCAAACCAAAGTTTTGGCCAACTGAGCTCATCTTTTGCAGGTAGCTTCTAGAGGTAATGCCCATCATGATGGTGTATGGTTTTTGCACATTTGCCATACTTGGAAATATGTCATGTTGGGCACATGGATCCTTGTGCTTTGATCCAGAACCGTTGAGAGGTAGCACACTTGGATCCAAGGGGTAGAAAGCGCTTTGGAGAGTGTTACTTGGATCATGGGGGGCTTGGGAGGTCTAGTGGCCCCATAGGGTGGTCGGTCGACCCCCTAAGTGGGCCCACTAGCTCCCAAAAGTTCCCATTTGTCATTACCTGCACTCAAATAGTCATGGGACATGTGGAACTAGTTATTGGGTAAATTATGTTCATGTTATTCTTGTTTTCCTTTCAATATGAGGATGTTGACGGTGTTTTTATGGTGATAAAATAGCTTGTAATTACCATCAACAGTTTTCTCGCCTTCGGGGGAGTTGGGTGTTTGCTTCCCTTTTTAGTTGACGGAAGCTCTTTGTGTATCATAGTTATTTTTGGATCTTATTTATCTTTTATTTCTTTTCTTTGGTGTATTCTTAGTGTTAATTGGTGTCATTGCATTTTGCATCTCATTTGCATTTGTGATATAGTTCTATTTAAGCTTCATACCTATAGCCGATATAATGAATCTATGCTCTGTTTGAGGTGCTTTATGTGTCGATGGTGTTGCCTAACTTAGACTCTCTTTGTTCTCTTGATATGCAATAGAGCTAAGTTAGAAAAGCTTTAAAACTGAACTTAATTCCCCATGTCACCTCTGAAATGGCACTAGCATGTGTAGGCTTTTGAAGATCCTTCTTGGCTGTTTTGTATATAGCTTGTAACTATGGCTCTTCTTTGTTTCATTCACCCATGATTAAAATCTAAAATGAAATTGCTCTCTATTTTGTGATTTGGAAAGATCGAGTTGGGTCTGCATTGTGAGCACTTCACCGTGTGTTCGAGACTGCTACCCATATGGGTGGAACTTGAGCGGTGTCGTGTATGACCAAAACCGGTGTGTCAAGCTCTTTGGCTTCCCCCAGTTGGTAAGCAGTGGCATCACCTTGCTTACAACCACTCTCATACAACTTAAATGTGCCTAAAATTGAAATTGGCTGTGAAACTCTGAAATTTGAAAATTTTATTCAGTTGGGTCATTGGCTTGTTGTATGAACTTTGCTAGGGATAGTTCTACTTGCTATACATGAGATTGCTTTGAGATAGATCCTATCTTGCTTTCCATGTTTAGTTGTCTCTAGGAGGTGATACCCATTCCTTGCTCACACATGTAATCTTCTCTATTTTGGCTTCTAAAGTGATCTTTAGCTCAACCTGAGTCTTTGTTGGGCATGTAGAGCTTTTCCTATTCTCACTAGATCACATCACTTAGAGCATCTATTCCTTGTCTTAGTTCTAAGTATGAAGCTTGTTGCACTCATTTTGCATATCATGGCATTTGCGGCCGTCTCTTGAGTTTTGAGCTTTGATGAGCTACATGTGTCAACAAGGGGGAGAAAGCATGCATTTCATACCTACCTTTCACCAAGAGGAGAGATGTGCATTTTGATCCATTTTCAGTCATCTACTTCCAAGGGGGAGATAGAGTGCATCTCATTGGTCTCATTGGTTTAGAGCTTCTTTGGTCAAGGGGGAGTTTTTGTGCTTCTTTTGGCTTAAGACGTTTAAATTGGTATGTTGTTTTGGCTCTTCAATAGGTTTTCAATTGGTATCTTGCTTAGGGGGGAGCTTTTGCTAGATGTGTTGAGCCGTTGCCTCTTCTGGAGGATCTAGCTTGTTTTGTTGGCTCTGATAGGTTTCGATTGGCTTCTTGAGCCTTATGAGGTTTAATTGGTATATTTGAGCTTCTCTTGATGCTTCATTTGGTATTATGAGCTTTGAAAGCTTTGTTTGGTATCTTGGACTTGCTAGCAGTGTTGAGCCCATTTTCTACCTCTTCTTGAGGGCCAGTTTTGATTTGCTTGGTTGCGTCGAGTCGTTGCCCATGTCTTTGGGAACCAAGTTTTGGATGTGATTTGCTTCTTTCAAGTGATCCCGTTTTGGCTTTCTTAGCTTTTGGTCATTTGGAGAGCTTTATCTGGTGGCTCAAATCTGAAATGCACTTGTGTTGACAATGCACTCATCAAGGAGGATATTGCGAACACATGGTGGATAAGTACCCATGTAGTTCAGTTTTGTGATGAGTGATTTCCCAACACTTGAGCGTTTCAGTTTGAGTGGCTTACCGTAACCTCTTTGCGAAAGCAAATGTGTGCCTATCTATCGGCTTGTGGTGTGCAGGTGCTATGCCTAGTGACAGTGGTCAATGGCGTGGAGAAGGTCGAGTAGAGGCTTGCCGTGCTGATGGACTGAGAGTGGTGAAGGGCGGAAGCGGGACATGGACTGAGGGGCCATGGGCGCCGGCGGACTAGCTGTGGTGGCTAGTGCTTGGCACCGGCGAGTGCGAGAAGACATGAAGGTAGATCGAGTTGACCAAGTCAAGACGGCGGACGAGCGGGTCGAGCAGAGGCTCATGGGACTCGGAGTCCGACCGGGCGAGGACAAGGTGGCTCGAGTTGAGCGGTTTGGGCCTCAAAACTCGGGCGGAGCTTTCGAGGAAGCAGGGATGGCACGTGGCGGAATCCTGGAGGTTGCGTCGAGGCGACGGCAACTCCCGACAGGAAGCGGGGCCGTCCATTCAAACGAGTGGCTGAGAGTTATCGACTTGGATTACAATGTCTTAGGGCTAGGTAGTTCGGTCATGTATCTAGGGGGTCTTTGGGAAATAGCCAAAGCCTCATTAAATAGGGGATGAAGGGGTATCCTCATCCTATCTCTTGAACTCTAATCATTTGCCCCAACTCTCTCTCTCTCTCTCCACCCCCTCTCTAGTTCATGAGATCCCTAGGTTGATTTCACCAACATCTGTAAGAACTTGAGTTTGTTGTGAGGAATCATAGGTCGTAACCTCCGTAAGCCATGGTGGCTTCGATTTCTTGACCGTGTCACTGTTTTGCTTGTGTTCTTTGGGTTTTGCTTTTGCTCTCTCTTTTTCCTGAGATGATTTCTCTTTGTAGGGAGTAGCTTTCCAAAATCCTTTTGAATCAAGTTGTTCGTATTCATGTGGAGCTTCTTTGCACCGAAGGAATTCTCCTCAAACCTCACGAGTGCGTAGATCGGGCGATTTCTTTGCGGAGTTCTTCGTTCTTGAGCTTTTCCCCCCAAATCTTCTCTTCTCATTTATCCATGCCAAATTGAGCGATGTTTTCTTCGGGATAGCTCCCCAACTGTACTCGGATCATGCCTATAAAGTTTGGTTGCAGTTGGTGATCATTTGGTTGAGTTTTGGGAAGAATTGGCGGAGAGAAATCCGTTTTCGCAAGTTTCAGCAGCTCTGCTTGTGAGCGTCGGATGACTTAGCCCTTAGCTCTAAACCATCCCCAGTGGTCTGGTGATCTTGACTTTTCTCGTGTCAAGCAGCAAGGGGCGTCGGACCACTCTCCGGACCACCCGGTTTTTGAGCTCTGGACCATAGGCGAATGGTCCGGTGGTTCAGCTGAGGGACTCTTCCACGCGTCGGACCTCTCGCCATAGTCCGACGGGGAAGTCCGGAGGTCCGGTCCGGAGGCAGGGTGCTCACTGCATAGTTTCGGCAGTGGGAAGGGTGAGCACTGGACCACTCGTTTTTGTCCGGAGGTTCCACCGGACTAGTCCGGAGCAGGTCGTCTGGAGGTCAGCTGCTCCCTGCTCAGTTTCATCTCGACTGGTGAAGGCGTCGGACCAACCACCGGACCACTGGTCATTGGTCCGGAGGTCTAGGCTGAACTGGTCTGGAGCTCTCTATTGGTTGTTGTTTTGCTTCGTTCTGCTTAGGTTTTTGCCTCTTTTCCCTAGGGGGCGAGAACCTACGTTTTGGGGTTTCCGTTGAGTTTTCCTCCACTTCCGGTGAGCTCTCATTTCTCCAATTTCGTCTGAATCCCCCGAGCAACTTAAAGTTTTCCTAGATGCATCTTCTGGAGGATCGTTTTGGAACTTACACTTGGAAAAGCAGAGATACTTATGGATGAGATAGCAGAAAACTAAAGTTGGTCCCAAGATAAAGTTCAACATTGTCACCAAACAGAAGAAATACCCGAGGAAGTAAATGCACTATCAACCAAGATGGATGATTTACTCCATTGGCTTGACCAGAGGGCCAAATATAAAGAAGATCGAAGGGTCATTGAAACGGCATACAAATGCCCACATCAACCTACTCCAAGTCAACATAATAGCAAAGGTATGAATTCAGGTAAAACTTTAAAGCAATCTACTTTGAGGAATTTAATTGCGTAGCAAAATAAAATTAATTCAAATCTTGAGCAAAGGCTAGATACAAATGAATCATCTTTAAAAGATATACACAATAAAATGGATTTTCTAGTATCTGCTTTTGATGAACAAAATATTCTTAATAAAAAGGTAGAGCTTAAGTTATCAAATCTAGCTATTGTTTTGCCTGTTGCCACTAACATTGAGCAGGTAAAGAATATAACTACAAGAGGAGGGAAATCCACCAGAGATCCCCCTCACCCAAGAGGAACAAGGAGAGAACCGGCAATACCAATAGTAGTAGAAGAAGAGAATCCCAATGCAGCAGAAGAATTGCTACAAGCACCAAATGACCAAGAAATGAGAAAAGATTATCACGACACCAACTATTTACCATTTCCCAGAAGAAACAGAGGACTGCAGTCGGATGAGCAGTTTGGAAAGTTCGTAGAGGTCATCCAAAAGTTATATATCAACATACCTCTACTTGATGCCATACAAGTCCCTACATATGCAAAGTACATCAGAGATATTCTTAACAAGAAGAGACCACTGCCATCCACTGAGGTGATCAAGCTGACAGAAGAATGTAGTGCGGCCAACCTGAATAAGTTACCAAAGAAGAAAGAAGATCCAGGATACCCCACTATTGATTGCTCGATTGGGAACCAACACTTCAAGAATACACTTTGTGATCTTGGAGCAAGTGTCAGTGTGATGCTTTCATCAGTCTACAAGAAACTTGATTATGAAACACTAGAACCAACATCAATGTGCTTACAACTAGCAGATCAAACAATTTGGTACCCATTGGGCGTTGCTGAGAACATTCCAGTCAAGATAAGAGATTTCTTTATGCTAGTAGACTTCGTGGTACTGGACATGACCCCTGACTCTAAAGTGTCCATCATCCTTGGAAGGCCATTCCTAAGCACCACCAATGCCCACATTGATGCCGGAAAGGGAGAAATCAAGTTCAACATAAATGGTCAAGAAGAACACTTCACATCCAAGCCTAGACCAGAAAACAAATCCACAGTGAAGGAAGTGCATCAAGAAGAATCACCAGAGGTATCACCTCTGGAATTGAATACATCGGAAGAATAAAAATATTTTGGAGGTCAAGTTTGGGGGACCCTAAAATCTTGAACCCTCGCCGGAAGGTAAATCGGTATTTATCCACACTCATCCAAATCTCTTGCATATTTAATTCTTGCATTAATCATGTTTACTTTTATAATATCCAAAAGCCCCACATAAATAATCTTTATGGTGTGTTACAACCCATATTTATTACTTATAGTGGTGGCACAAAAATATTTGTTTTGCTTAAGTCATCCTTAGTAAGTTTTCTTTCTTTAATTCCTACATTTTTGTTTATCAAGTTTCTAGAAGCATGACCCACATTCTTTGGACCAACATGTCTTAGACTCCATCTCACATACATCACATCACATTATTTCATCCACTTACACCCATCACAACCACAAAACATTTTCCACCATCCAATTTCCACCCACAACCAATAATTCTGCATGAGAGCACACCATGTGAGGTGGAGAGCAAGTTTCAACCACCTTGGGGCCCAGAGTGGGGCGGCCTCCCATGCCACTAGGGCTCCTGCCCTGTCTCCTACACCTCCTATAAAATCCCTCCTCCAGCCTCTTCTTCACACCACACACAATCAAGAAAACATTTCCAAGTTTCCAAGTTCAGTAGTTCTGCTCTTTTGAGAGAAGAAGAGAGTATAAAGGAGGAGTAGAAAGAGTTTTGAAGAGAGAAGCGAGAAGTCACTTAGAAGATAGTGACCACGTTGTCCACGCATAACATCTGGACGGCTAATCACTAACCACCTCTTTTGTCTCACATTCTCCACGAGTTTTGTTTTTGTCATCAAGTTTTGCAGGATGTTTAAGAGAGCCGCGAAAGCCGCCAAGGAAGCCATGAAGAGTGTTGGGATGAGAAAATCGTCTCGGCTCTCCTCTCGTCACTTCGACATGAGCGTCGGTCCATTGGCCGAACAGGCACCATCATCATCATCAGGTAATACAAAGAACGTCCTTCTGAAAACAAGTGACCTTGGATTAAATTCTCGGTAAGAGAAAGAAGTCTTCCAGAAACTGAAGAACAAAGATTTCATCCACACACCTACCATCGATCCTACCTTGCTAAAATACACAGGTATGTCACCGAATTAGGATCACGTATTTTAACCATTGAGTTTCTTTGCACCTTACAATTAAGTGAGGGTGGGATCGCTTTTCGGTTGTTCAAACAAAGTTTTATCTTGTCATGGAGGGAATTGAGTAACCACCTCGGTTTCTCTCCAAGAGCTATCCTAGACTTAGATACTGATCTTACAAATTTTGATAAACACCAGTTCTGGCGGGAAATTTCTAGAGACCAACACTTTTTGCAACCCCGAACTAGTGACATAGAGCATCCCACACTTCGTATGTTTCATAAATGGATAGGATTTGTTCTGTTCCCGAGAGATGACACCAGGAAGGTAAGAGTAGGAGATCCACAACTTCTTTTTGCTGCTATTAATAAAGTACATGTTTCACCTGTAACTTTATTAGTTGCACATTGGCTGAGCACACCAAACCCATCCAGCCACAAGCATGAATTTATTAGAAGGCTCGTCACTTAACTTTATTGATGAGTTCTGACCTTATTATGGCTATGACTCATTTAGACAAGGAAGAATGTTAAAGAAAGAACACAATATTATGTATATGCTTTATGATAAGGGCAAGGTCCGGTTACCTAACCCGGGCCTTGGGCTCTACACTGTCCAAAGTTATTTGATTGAAATTGAAGCAGAGCCAGTGAATCAGAGAGCGCCACAACGTGTGGCCTCCGAAAGGATGGCCCGTCATCAAGAACGCACATGCCATGAAGCTGATCCAGGACCAGAGGGTCCGGCACACATCAGTTACAATGATTACAACTCTCGCATCCTTAGGGATCCGTGGGGTCAACACAGGCGACAAGAAGAACCATCTCAAGAAACATGGCCGAAAGGAAAAGACCAACAATGGGCAAACAAACCATACCAATCCGGAAGATATTCCACTGGCCCATATGGGGCATCAGGGTCCAGAACCCAACCTCATTTTGATGCAGGTCGAGCCTCTGATGCCACATACGCATTCACCGGAGATTATTACCATGAGATCGGCGCCTTCTACGCCCGCACCGACAACACGCCCTCCTCGTCATCTAAGAGACACAAGCCCAGCACACTCAATTACTAGAGTAGCAACAGAAGCGGAACCAGGACCACACCATCGCCATGCAGGAAATGCAAGATGAGAACGCCACGATAGGTGAGAATGTGTCTACTCTACTTCAATACTTTAACCTCCAATGAAGCCATCAGCAGCATCAGCCAGCTTGGGGGAGTGCCTCCCCCAATTATCAAGGTAAGTTTTCTATTTCCCTTTATTTTCTATAGTCATTTTCTATTTTTGTTACCTTTACGTATTTAAAAAAAGTTCTAAAAACTTAGAAAACCCAAAAAAAATATTTTCTGTTTTACTTACTACATTTCCTTAATCATGAAAACCAAATAAAAAGAGTGTGTAGATAAGTGTGCTTTATTTAATCTGTCTTGAATAAAAAGTTAGCGTAATAAAAATACTGAACAGTTGCTCGGTTTACTTTCTTACAAGAACCTAGCTTTCAATATAAAGTTCTCCCAATAAATGCTAAAACAATGATCTAAATACCTATGAGGGCATAAGCCTAAACTAAGTCTAGGTAATTGATTGATATGATATGAAAGTTTGAGTTACTGTTTATCTTGTTCTTTGCAACACTAAATTCTGGAGATTTATTTTGAAAACTTAAAAATGCCACATGATGAGTTCCTAAGCATGACGAGAGTTTAAATTCCTACCACAGCCATATATACATGCCTACTAGATTAGGAAATGACACCTTTTTTACATACTACTTATGAGCATTGAGTGTGGTCAAGTTGTGTGACCCTCAGGAACTAGTCATGCGGTCTGAATCAAGATTCACTTACACTACACCTGCATACATTGCTTCTATCCTAGAAGTACACATCCATATACACTACATCCATACATGATGCTTCTATCTCAGAAGTACGTATCCACATATATCCACTCATTTCCATCTCCAAATCCACCAAAAAATATTCTGCTCCTAATCCGGGAGAGAATAGACATCCACCAAATACTTTATCCCACAAGAGTGTTACTCTCTCACTACAAAGGTTCAGTATATAAAGATCATGGGCTATGCAAAAATATATATTTATCCAAGGAAATAAAAAGAGGCAAGTGCCCGGACCCTCGAAAAAAAGACGAAAAAATAATAATATATCTCTAAAGAAATAAAAAGGGGCAAGTGTCCCAAACCTCGAGAGGAAAAATAATATCAGCATGTCCGACAGTAGAATTAGGGGTATTCATTTACCCACTAAAAAATCAAAAGATAGCCCATGTTCTCCCAGAAGCAAAAGATAAGACGGTTACTATCACCATCATCATCACCATTACATGTTCATCATCACCATCACCTCACCATCATCATCATTCGCCACACATGCACATCTTGATTTGACTTATTGACCTGTTCCTTTGGATCCATGGTTTGGCTATGCAACATGTCTTGTAAGTATGTATTCGCTATCTCCCACCTATGAGCTCCAGATATTAGCCTTATTAGAAGTAGGGTGAGAGAAAGGGCATCACCACAAGCCTTATACCACAAATACCACATATCTAAGAGAAGGGCATACACCATCAATGCCTTAGTAAGGATCCAGAAATACTACATACGAGAGACTTGAGAGAGTCATGCTAAGGAACTCTAAGTTTTATTTGAAAAATTATGAAAACTCCTGAACAGAGGTGAAGTACAAAGCATGAGACATAGTGCTTGACTGGATTATTCTATCTTTTAATTACTCAAGACTCAAGTGCAGACACTAAGCCCCATAGTAAGTCACTCTAATCTAGAGGAGAATTTTATTTTGAATGCATGTGTGCTTGTTAGAAATAAAATCTTGAAGCAACTTTTAATCCAGTTGAGCTAACTGTTTGCTCAGGGACGAGCAAAGGATAAGCTTGGGGGAGCCTGTTGACGGTCGTTAAGTATCAATTTATATATGTCAACAAGAGATAAAAAGGACTTAATTGAATCACGACCATAGACTTAGGGGGTTCAACTGACAGAATTCCACAAGTTTTGGTGAGTTTATGTTTTTACAGGGAGTTATCAGTAAAAGAGCAAAAGAAGGTCCACATGTCATGTTTACATAGAGATAAAGGACCTCCGAACAATCAAGAATACTCAGGAAGGCTCTACAAGCAACTGGACCAAGCCGGAGACCAGATGGGCCCACACCCAGGGCGCCCGCCCTAGGGTTTGGGGCGCCCGCCCTAGGGTTTGGGGCGCTCGCGCTACCCCTGTGACCAATCATAGTGAGGTTCACGGATCGTGCCTAACCGCCTTTGAGGATGAATCTAAACCACTCGATTAAGGTCGGTTTGATCCGATGGTCCATGTTCATTTGAGGGGGCTATATAAGCAAGGCCCTGCCACCCCTGAGGAGGGGGAGAAATCATTATTAGAGGAAGCCATCAAAGCTAGGGTTTCATATCCCTCTCTCCACCAGAGAATTAGAATAGCTACTCCCAATTCCTTCAAGTTCTATAGGATTGATTAGATAGATCTAGAGAAGTAGAGCATCACGCTCTGGAATTCGGATCATCGTCATAAAGATCGGGATTATCTTGTATCTTTCTCTACGACTTTATTATTAATATCATTATGTTTCTATTTATTATGTTCTTAGTTTGTTCTAGTTCTATACTTGATATAGTTATGATTGATAATGAGCTTATGTATGAATTTGCACACCGCTTAGCCTTCACCCTAGGGGGGTTAAGTGGTATATCACATGTGAGCGTGGTGCTTAGATGCTATTTACCTGCAAATGTATCCTATTGGCCGGGTCGCGTGGTAATTCGTGGAAGTGACAGTTTCATTGATTCTTATATATTTCACCCCTCGTTGGTAGGACAGGCAGAATTGGTATTGCGGAGTAAGTCTTGTTATATCCTGGCTTTCTTTAGCGATGTTCCTTATACATAGATGAAGAGTCCTTTATTGCTATATATGATTGTATATGTGCTAGAGTAGATTATGAATTAATAGATTAGAATACACTTAGAAGTTATTCTCTTACTAATCCGATGTCACCTTACATTTATATGGAGTAGTCTATCTCTAATCTCTATGTTATTTATCTTTGAGCTTACACTTCAATATCTTTATTATTATTATTATGGCTTACCCCCTACCGAAGCAAGTGACTATGTGATTGAGTTTCTCATAAGTAATCATGCTCTACAAGTTCATCTCTAGTTTAAACCTTTGATAGTTCATGCCACCAATGTTTGCTTTTCCTTTAGGAAAATATAAATAAACGATACCTGGAAATTACTTCTTGGTGAAGTGCTACAATTGGTATAATTATTTGTGCGCTTGCGGATAGAATAAATATATTTTCTAGAGAGCCTTTATATTCATAAATACCACCGCACATTTCTAGCGCCATGCTGTGGATGACAACCCAGTATTCAAAGTGGTGTTAAGAAATGTCAATAGACGCTCAGCGACGGACGGTTGCGACGGACGCTGAGGTAAGCATGACGTAGCGTCTGTCCGGATCGTCTGTCGCCAATTTTTCAAAAAAAAATCAAATTTTGATTTTGTTTCTTGTCTCCCAACCAAGTCTCAATCCAATAAGATCCAAAAGAAGCCTAATTGAACTTGGTATGAGAACCATCTCTCAACCACTCATTTGCAAATAGTTTGCCATAGGCTTAAGTAGTTTTTAGTTCAAAATATTTGAATGGAAACTTCAAAGAGACATCATATGGCCACAAGAGGGGTAAAGAAGTGTCTTGAGCTTGGAATGCTCCCCCTAAGTGGACGAACACAGAGGATGCTCAAACTAAACCGAAAAGAAACGACAAACAACATATGCACATCCAATGCATTACAAGAATTTGAATCTAGGTTGCTTGCAAGTTTAAACCATAATTGGACTTCTTCACACGTTCAAGAACGGTTATTCCAACCATGTTAGCCAAGCCTATGTGCATTACTAATTTACATGATTATATTACACATGATGCAAGGTTGGTTCACACAAGATCATTTTTAGTGAAGTAGTTAGAGTGATCAAGCACATTCAACTCGCTTCTCAACCTACAAAAAGTTGCTTCATCAAGTGGTTTAGTGAAGATATCCGCCAATTGATTTTCGCTAGAAACTCCCACTAGTGATATGTCTTTCCTAGCCACATGATCTCTAAGAAAGTGATGGCGAATATCTATGTGCTTGGTGCGAGAGTGTTGAACCGGGTTATTAGCAAGCTTTAAGGCGCTTTCATTATCACATAAGAGTGGAACATCTTTTAAAAACACGTCATAATCAACAAGTGTTTGGGTCATGTATAAGATTTGTACACAACTTTCTCCCATGGCTATGTATTTCGCCTCGGCAGTAGACAATGCCACACTATTTTGCTTCTTAGAGGACCAAGAAACAAGTGATCTTCCTAGCAAATGGCAACCGTCGGAGGTACTCTTCCTATCAACCTTACACCCGGCATAATCCGAATCGGAATAGCCAACAAGTTGGAAGGAAGCTCCTTTGGGATACCAAAGGCCAATGCTAGGGGTGTGCCTTATGTACCTTAGGATTCTTTTTACCGCACTTAAGTGCGACTCCTTAGGATTAGCTTGGAACCTTGCACACATACACACACTAAACATGATATCCGGCCTAGAAGCGGTGAGGTAAAGTAAACTACCGATCATTGAGCGATAAAGAGTTTGGTCGATCGGGTTACCTCCCTCATCAAGGTTGAGATGCCCATTAGTAGGCATTGGGGTCTTGATTGGCTTGCAATCCTCCATCTTGAATTTCTTGAGCACATCATGAGTGTACTTCTCTTGAGATATGAAGGTGCCCTCCCTCAATTTCTTCACTTGGAAGCCAAGGAAGAAGGTTAGCTTGCCAATCATCAACATCTCAAACTCCTTGGACATCAATGCACCAAATTCCTTGCTATGATCTTGGTTTGTTGATCCAAATATAATGTCATTGACATATACTTGGCAAACAAAGATCTCTACATCAAGCACCTTGGTGAATAGTGTGGTATCCACTTTCCCGATCTTGAAGCCCTTCTTGAGTAGGAAGTCCCTTAGCCTCTCATACCAAGCTCTTGGAGCTTGCTTCAATCGATATAGAGCCTTGGATAACCTATACACATGATTAGGACAATTTGGGTCTTCAAACCCGGGAGGTTGTGAGACAAACACAAGTTCATTAATGAAACCATTTAGAAAGACACTCTTCACATCCATTTGAAATAATTTCATTTTGTGATGTGAAGCATATGCCAAAAGGATACATATGACTTCTAGTCTTGCAACCGGTGCCAAGGTCTCCCCAAAATCCAAGCCTTCAACTTGGGAGAACCCCTTTGCAACCAATCTTGCCTTGTTCCTCACAATCACGCCTTGATCATTTTGTTTGTTCCTAAACACCCACTTGGTGCCAATGATTCTTGCTCCTTTGAGCTTTTCTACTAGTGTCCACACTTCGTTCCGGGTGAAGTTGTTCAACTCTTCATGCATGGCGTTCACCCAATCACCCAATCTGGATCCGCAAGTGCATCCTCCACACTAGACGGCTCAACAAAGGAAACAAAAGAGTGATGTTCAACATAAGAAGCAAGTCTAGATCGAGTTGTTACCCCCCTTGATGGACTCCCTATGATGAGGTGTTGTGGATGAGCTTGAAGCCTAGGTGTAGATCTTCTATCAATTACTTGGGGAGGAGGTTGTGGTGCATCAACATCACTAGCTTGAGCCTCGGCTTGATCTTGAGGGATGAAGGTATCTTTTTGTGCTTCCCTCACTTGTTCTTCATCAACTTGAGGCATGTGAGGTGGAGAGGGTACTTGATTTGCATCATCTTCACCATCTTCCACTTCTAGTGGGTTGATTGCACCAACGGGCATATTCTTCATAGCCTCCCTCAAGGGTTCATCACCTACATCATCAAGATTCTCATGCTCTTCTTGAGAGCCATTAGTTTCATCAAACTCCAAGTCATATGTTTCTTCAACTAGGCCGGAGGCTTTGTTAAATACTCGATATGCCTTGGATTTAAGTGAATAACCAACAAGGAAACCAATGTCACAACGCCTTTGAAACTTCCCCAAGTGTTGGCGCTTCTTGTAGATGTAGACTTTGCATCCAAACACCCGAAGAATGATATATCTGGTTTCTTCCCATTCAGAAGCTCATAGGGGGTCTTCTTGAGAAGCCTTTGGACAAATAGCCGGTTGGCCGCATAGCATGCGGTGTTGATTGCTTCGGCTCAAAACTTCTCGGGGGTGTTGTACTCATCAAGCATTGATCTTGCAAGTGTGATTAGTGTTTGGTTCTTCCTCTCTACAACACCATTTTGTTGTGGGGTATAGGTGGCAGACACCTCATGCTTGATCCTAACTTCATCACAATAATCCTCAATCTTGGTGTTCACAAACTCGGTCCCATTATCACTTCGTATCTTCTTGATCTTCACATCAAACTCATTTTGGGCTCTAGTTGCAAACTTCTTGAATATTGATTGAGTCTCTCCCTTGTCTTGAAGAAAGAACACCCAAGTGTACTTAGAGTAATCATCAACTACCACCAAGCAAAATAGATTGCCTCCAAGGCTAGCATAGGTGGTAGCTCCAAATAGGTCCATGTGGAGTAGCTCTAGGACTGTTGAGGTTGACATGAATGCTTTGGTGGGATGGGTGTTGGCCACTTGCTTGCCGGCTTGACATGCACTACACAATTTGTCGTTCTCAAACACCACATCCTTCACACCTCTAACCATATCCTTCTTGACAAGTTTCTTCAAAGTTGACATGCCCACATGAGCTAATCTTCTATGCCATAACCAACCCAAAGAACTCTTGGAGAAGAGACATGTTTGCAAGCTATCTTCATTTGAGGTGAAATCCACTAAGTAGAGGTTGTTGTGCCAAAACCCTTTGAATATCAATGAGGAATCTTCAATCTTGGTCACAACTACCTCCTTTGGTGTGAAGAGACATTGGAAACCGAGATCACAAAGTTGACCAACCGAAAGCAAGTTGAAACTTAGAGATTGCACTAACAAGACATTGGATATTGATTGATCATTGGAGATTGCCACTTTGCCAAGTCCTTGTACTTTTCCTTTTGAATTGTCCCCAAATGTAATCTTGTCTTGCCCTTCACAATCTTTCTCAAGTATGGTGAACATCCGGGAATCACCGGTCATATGTTGAGTGCAACCACTATCAATCACCCAATGACTTCCACCAGTCTTGTAGTTCACCTACACACAAGCAACTTGGAGTTAAGCTTGTTGTTTGGGAACCCACACTTGGCGAGGTCCCATAGCCTTGTCCACCAACTCCTTAGCAACCCATAGCACTTTGGGCTTGTTCTTCATCTTAGGACCGAGAAACACAACTAGAGGTCTACCCTTGGAGTCCTTGTTGATAATGAAGTGTGCATCATGAGCAAATGCCCTTGTGTGCTTGGGCAAGGTCTTGGGAAGTGGAGTCTTGCAATCATGAGCGTAGTGAGCAACTAGTCCACACTCAAAGAATCTTCTTGGCTTCGGCTTTGGCTTGTCATAGTTGTTTCGCATGGCCTTGTGTTGACACAAAAAGTGACCTACTGCGTCTCACACACAGCAATCCGGAAAGCGTGACTTCAATCGGGTGCCTGGGTGCTTTGAGAACCGAAAACATGCCAGTCAGTTTGACTTGAAACTAACAAGGGATGAAAGTCATTAGATATAAACTGGAACGTGTCGGGTAATACCAAACAGTTCCATATGTACGACCCTGAAGCCACTTACAACGACATATAGCTATGAAAGCTATCTGCCAATAGGTTTTATGGAAAGTTTGGCTAAAATAAACATGTAACACGCAAATCACTGATTGCCGAACGTGCATGCAAGAAAAAAGAACGTACGAATGACTTGTAATTGACTATAAGTTAAAGCGTAACCAATTTCGGCAATCAGCCGAATTGGGGTCCATGATGAAGGAAACACGTAAGCAAACATGATTAAACTAATCTAAAGCCTGCATCTGCCACACAAGACCCAGCGTCATCAAAGCTTAAACATGGATAGCATGCATGAACCCGCAACACATGACAATCTAGATTCAAACTAATTCGGCTATTTATAGATAATAATATCTACTCATGGAAACAACATGAAAGCAATTCATTATAACATAGATAGATCTATATAAACTAACAAGAGCCGAACCGTATCAATCTAGATTGGGCAAAAGAGTGTTTGCAAATATGTAAAGATTATATAAAACATGCAACACGATAACTTAATGAACCCAATAGATCTTGCCAAATCTACAGGAGCCGATAACTATCTTGCTTTTGCTAGGCATACAAGCAAATATCCGCCGCACGACATCTACTCATAAGAAAAACACAAGCGAAGACCTCTTGATTACTGAACAAAGATCCGCCGCACGATCATTGATAATAAACAAGACTACTTGCATCAATATCTAAATCCACCGCATGATACTAGACATGATAGCAAGGTTGCCAAGACTTACGAAGGTCGACAGATCGATGATTCCTCTCGAAGAACTCGACGACATGACAAAGGACTCGAAATTGGCATCGGGCCGGTTGTATTGGTTTGGTTGTGAACACTTTTTACAGTGGCCAAGGGTTTATATTTATACCCTGGTCATGACATGAATCCTAAAAGGATACGATTACAATATATTTAAAGAAAAGAACATGACGCTTTTAACCCTAGTTTTTCCTTCTGGAATCTTTATTCCCTTAATCGTTGCAATGTCGGTTGCCCGATTTGGCTCTTACTCGCCGCGTTTGTCGCTTTCCTTAATGGAAGATCACCACTCCTAGAATAGCCGACCGCACGATCACTTTGCCGAATCCTTATAAATTAGCTGATTGCACCTGCCAAATATCCCAAATGCTTGCCTCTGAATTTTACTGCACACTAGCCCACCTGTCATCTTCCTAGGCGTGCCAAAATCCAGTGTTAACACCTTGTTCTTGTAATAATTCTTTGCTTCAATATTGACCTTGGTCTTCATGAGTTGGTTCTCCTTGAACCCAATACCGGTCTTGTCGGTCTTCATGATAGTATTTATCAAGAGCTCACTTTGGAGGTTGTGGCCCTTGGTGAACTTCTCCATTCCACTTGCAAGCTTGATCTTCTAAACCTTGAGCTTTGCATTTTCTTCTTTGAGAGAGTTGATCAAGGTGATTTCATCCTTGTTATCTTGCTTGGACGACTTGATGGTGATGGGCTTGTTGGCCTTGAGGTTGATTAGCTCTTCCTTGAGCTTGGAGTTCTCTTGCCTCATCTTCACATAGTCATCATACTTTTCGGCCTCAACTACCTTCTTGCCCTTGCACTTAGCATTTTTCTCACTAGCAACTTCATCAAGCAAGTCCTCACAAGAAGTAGCTATATGACACTTAACAACTGCGTTAATAGCAACATGTGTAGCAAGATCATTTATAATCAATTCATTAGCTACCACAAGTGTGCCATGTTCATTTCTCACTTGGTTGTAGTCATCTTTTAGCGAGTTATACCTTGTGTGGAGCTCTTGTGTTTACCTCTCAAGCTTATCATGTTTCTCATTAGCTTGCTTGAGTGAGGCTTTGAGCTCCCTAGTGCTAGATGTGAGAGAATGGTTCTCAAGCTTCAAATCATCATTAGCACTAGACAAGACATCAAGCTTAGCATGCAAATTATCTTTGATTTCTTGGAGTTTGTCATTTTTACCTTTGTACTTCCTAATGATGCTAGAGTACTTGTTGCAAATTTTAATTAGATCATCATAGGATGGTGTGTCATCATCATCACTATCACTAGATTCACCACTATCATCCTCATCCTCCTTTTGTACCTTCTTGTCACCTTTAGCCATGAGGCATAGGTGTGTAGAGGATGAGCCCGGTGATGAAGGAGGAGGTGGCGGTGGAGTAGAAGAACCAATCACCAAAGTGGCCACCTTCTCATCTTCACTCTCACTATCAGAGGGCTCACTTGAATCTTCAATGTCGGTGAGCCAATCTCCAACAATGTAAGCCTTTCCATCCTTCTTCTTGTGGAAGTCAAAGTTCTTCTTCTTCTTGTAAGGCTTGTCTTGTTTCTTTTCATCATCGCTTGAATCATCTTGTGCACCCTTCTTCTTGTAGTTCTTGAACTTCTTGTTCTTGAACTTATCTTTCTTCTCTTCGGTGCAAGAATGTGCTAGATGACCAAGAGTGCCACAATTGTAGCACTTCATTTGAGAGATGGGCTTCCTTGAAGAGCTTGTGAAGAATTTCTTCTTCTTTGAGTCAAACTTGACTTCATTCTTGTTTATCCTCTTCAACATCTTGGTGATCATCTTCATCATGAGAGCAATGTTCTCTTCATCTTCATCATCACTTGCACTCTCATACACAAGTTGCATCTTGTACTTCTCTGAAGAGGATTCCTTGAGAGCCAAGTCCTTCTCCTCCTTCTCTTTTTCTTTCTTCTTGGAGGAGGATGAAGAGCCGCCATCACCAATATTCATGTACATTTCATGAGCATTGATCTTGCCCAAAACTTGTGTTGGTGTAGCGGCAGAGAGATCCCCTTGGTGAAGAACCGTGACGATGTGGCTATACTTGCCAATTAGCAAGACACAAAGTATCTTGCGCACCACATCAGCCAGCACCATTTGGTAGAGCCCAAGTCCATTCAAGTACTCTACAAGAATGTTAAGACGTGAATACATCTCATTTGCATTTTCATTAGCAAGCATAGTAAAGGAATTGAGCTTTGCCATGACCAAGTGATAGCGTTCCTCACGCTCACTCTTTGTGCCATTGTGAAGAGCACAAATAGTGGTCCACAACTCAAATGCGTCTTTGGCATTACGCACTCGGTTGAAGACATCCTTGCAAATGCCACGAAAAAAGAATGTTCTTCGCCTTGGCATTGTGCTTCTCAAAGTAAGGGTCCTCCGCAAAGTAGGAACCCCCCATTTGTGGTGGCCTTGAGCACGCCAACGTCCACGGCCTCTAGATAGGCCTCCATACAAACTTTCCAATAAGGAAAGTCGTCTCCATCGAACATGGAAGGTGGTCCATCCCCATGGGACATCTTGCTCTAGGCGGTAAAGCCTAATTTAGAGCAAACCTTGCTTTGATACCAATTCAAAGGATCAAGATGCCCAAGAGGGGGGGTGAATTGGGCTTATTTCAAATTTCTAAAGTAATATGAAATCCTAGCAATGCCAATCACCCCCTAGTGCCTACCGATAATGTGTCCTAACTAGAAAGCGGTAGCAATTCAAATGAAAGTAAGGACAATGCAATATGAAAGATCTAGGGATAGAAAGTGACACGACGACGTTTTGCCGAGGTATCGAGGAGTCGACACTCCCCCCTAGTCCTCGTTGGAGCACCCGTGCAAGGGTATTGCTCCCCCTCTACTCGCGCAAGGGTAGAGTGCTCTCTACGGGCTGGTTCTTCGCCACTCCGGCTCGGTGAACCGCCCACAACTGATCACAAGTCGATGGAGAAGGGCCACCGACAATCCTCCGGCGATCACCTTCCTCCCAAGCACCACCGGACCGTCTAGGTGATGTCGATCACCAAGAGTAACAAGCTTCGATCTTCGCTTGACTCACTCAAGCTTCATAACTAGAGGATGCACACTTGAACTCTTGGATGAACTAGAGGAGAGGATGGATGGATTTGTGAATCACTCTCTGTCTCTCTAGGGCTCTTGCTCTCTTCCCAACCTTCTCAAGCAACTTAGAACCTGAAATGAGCAAAGGCAAGGTGGGAGAGAAGGGGTGGAGCTATTTATAGCCCACACACCACTACTACAGAAATGATTAACCGTGGCGGTTGAAATTGATTAACCGTGGTGGTTTTTCCAACCGCCACGGATCAATGGTCCCAGTTAATCGGGCCATTAACCGTGGCGGTTATGTTATGCCAACCGCCACGGTTAATGCCATTAATCGTGGCGGTTATGTTAGGCCAACCGCCACGGTTAATCAAATAAAAAAAACAAAAAAAAGTCCAGATCTAGACCCAGTTAGGGCTGGATCTGGGCCACGCCGCCGCCGCCGGTCTGGATCTCGGCCACGACAACACCACCGCCACCGTCGCCACGTGGGAGCCACGCCTCCTGGATCCGCCCGCGCCGCCGGTCCGCCCGCGCCTGGCCTCCTGCCCGCGCCGCACGCAACCTGGTCCTCGCGCCGCTTCGGGCTGCCCTGTCCTCGCGCGTCGCGCCGCGCGGGACTCACGGGGCCGCCGCGACCTTGCGCATAACGCCGCCATGGCCTCGGACTTGCGCGTCGCCGCGGCCTCGCGTGGCCTGCTGTTAACACTGGATTTTGGCACGCCTAGGAAGATGACAGGTGGGCCAGTGTGTAGTAAAAATACAGAGGCAAACATTTGGGGTATTTGGCAAGTGTTCGTGCAATCGACTAATTTAAAAGGATTCGGCAAAGTGATCGTGCGGTCGGCTATTCTAGGAGTGGTGATTTTCCGTTAAGGAATGCGACAAAAGCGGCGAGTAAGAACCGAATCGGGCAACCGACATTGCAACGATTAAGGGAATAAAGATTCCAGAAGGAAAGCTAGGGTTAAAAGTGTCGTGTTCTTTTCCTTAGATATCTTGTAATCATATCCTTTTAGGATTCGTGTCATGACCAGGGTATAAATATAAACCCTTGGCCATTGTAAAAAGGTGTTCACAACCAAATCAATACAACCGGCCCCATGCCAACTTTGAGTCCCTTTTGTCGTGTCGTCGAGTTCTTCGAGAGGAATCATCGAACCGTCGACCTCTGTAAGTCTTGGAAACCTTGTTATCATGTCAAGTATCATGCGGTGGATTTAGATATTGATGCAAGTAGTCTTGTTTATTATCAATGGTCGTGCGGCGGATCTTTGTTTGATAATCAAGAAGTCTTCACTTATATTTTGCGTACAAGTGGATGTCGTGCGGCAGGTATTTGCTTGATATGTTTACTATATGCGAGAGAGTTATCGGCTCTATCAGATTTGGCAAGATCTAATAGATTCATTAAGTTATCGTGTTGCATGTTTTAGGTAATCTTTACATATTTGCAAACACTCTTTTGCCCAATCTAGATTGATATGGTTCGGCTCTTGTTAGTTTATATAGACCTATCTATGTTACAATGAGTCGTTACTTTCATGTTGTTTCTATAAGTATATCTTATATAGCCAAATTATTTTGAATCTAGATTGTTACGTGTTGCGGGTTCATGCACGCTATCCATGTTTAAGCTTTGATGACGCTAGGTATCATGCGGCAGATGCAGGCTTTAGATTAGTTTAATCATGTTTGCTTACGTGTTTCCTTCACCATGGACCCCAATTTGGTTGATTGCCGAGATTGGTTATGCCTTAACATATAGTCACCTATGAATCGTTCATACGTTTCTTTCCCATGCATGCACGTTCGGCAACCAGTGATTTACGTGCTAGATGTCTTTTAAGCCGAACGTTCCATAAAACCTGTTGGTAGATAGCTTTTATAGATGTATGTCGTTGTAAGTGGCTTCATGGCCGTACATATGGAACTGTCTGGTCTTACCCGGCACGTTCCAGTTTATATCTAATGATTTTTATCCCTTGTTAGTTTTAGGTCAAACTGACTGGCACGTTTTCGGTTTTTTGAAGCATCCGGGCACCCGATTGAAGTCACTCTCTTCGGCTTGCTGTGTGTGAGACGTAGTACGCTTTTCGTGTCAACACACTTTTTGGCACACTCGGTGGGACAAGATGGTTGAGATCGATAACAGTCTGGTTCTGGACGTAACTATTGACGAATTGTCGGCGGACATAAGGAGCACTATCCAGCAGGCATGCGATGAGTTCCAGAACAAATGCTTGATGTCGTTCTCATAGAACAAAAGCAACAAAGTCATCCAGAAGCAGGCGCTCCAAAGAACCCTTCTCCCAAATCAATCTGAAGAGACGAATGAAGAGGAGGAGCGCAGATTCGGCGCACTGATTTATAAAGCTATGAGTGAAACCATGACAAATCATCACTCAGCTTTCCTGAACACTTTTCGCCGAATCCTGATCAACACATTCGGGCCAGCCGCCGACAAGCTCTTCGAGGAAACTCATGGCTCGATACATGGGGCAACGCTGTTCCTCGTGTCCAAGCCTCACGAGAAGACCACTGAAGAAGGAGGAACGTCCGACATGGCCCAAACCGGGACGGACCTTCACCAGAAGCAGCAACATCCCATGACTTACGGTCAACTCGCGTTCGGGATGTCAGAAAACGTCCCACATTCGGCTCACAAGATATCCCCAATAGCGAACAGGCTGTAGAAAAGCATGTATGGGTAGGGGTATCAGGAGTTTGCCAATTACAGCGCCATTAATGCTCTCCCGAATCCTGGGTACAGGAACCCCGCGGGACTATCGTTTGAAGGGCACATACGAGGAACTCAGAATCCTAGTGTCGACCTGATCATGGATAGGATGGCAGACATGATGAAGAATCAGTTCGGCTTGAAGCCGAAGAACCAGTCATATGCGTATCAGTCCCCTTATCCAGAATGGTACAACCGAGTGGCTCTTCCCCCAAGGGTGAAAGCCCCTACAGACTTGACCAAATTCTCGGGTCAGGATGATACCAGCACTATAGAGCACATCAGCCGGTACTTGATGCAGCTAGGGGAGGCATCTACAGACGATGCTTGGAAGATTCGATACTTCCCTATGTCTCTGACAGGGCCGGATTTCACATGGTTTGCATCCCTTCCAGCAAACTCCATCATCAGCTGGGCAGACCTGGAACAGAAATTCCATGCATATTTCTTTACAGGAACCAACGAGAAGAAGTTGGTCGACCTAATGAGCTTGAGACAGAAGACTAACGAGACACCTCAGGAATATCTTCGCAGGTTCAAAGAAACAAAGAATCTCTGCTATTCTCTGAATTTACTAGATGACCAGCTGCCGGGGATGGCGATAGCAGGTATGCAGCCGAATGTCAGAGAGAAGCTCTTCGGCTTGGACTTTGAAGACCTTGACCAATTGTCGCAGCGGCTAGCGGTGATGAGTAACCAGGCTCAGGGGTTCAGAAGGGATAACCGTTTCTAGAAAGGTGATGTGGCTGGTTCGGTGTATCAGAGTTTCCTGGAAGAGGCAACGGAGTTTGAGGACGAGGATGAAGTTGCCGCAGCCGAACTGGTCTGGGCAAAGGAACCAACTCAAATCAGTCAACATTGGTTGAGGCAGCAGAAGGGCACTTACGACTTTGATGTCTCTAAGTCAGACAAGTTGTTCGAGTTGTTGTTCAAAGAAGGACGCATTAAACTTCCTGAAGGACACCCCATGTTGCGTCCTGAAGGAGTAAAGGACAAGAGGTTTTGCGGCTACCACAACACCAATTCTCATGCCATCAATGATTGCCGGATGTTCAGAATGAAGATCCAGAAAGCTATTCAGGAAGGACATTTGAAGTTTGAAGGCAAGATGAAGATTAACGCTAACCCTTTTGCACAAAACACAATATCCTTCTCCATGAATATGGTTGTCGTGGAAGACTCCAAGGGCAAGAACGAGATAAAAGTGTTGACCTCAGATAGAGCGAAAAGGACTAGGGCTGTTGACCCCAATCGGCAGATTACAGAAAAGGAACTTCGGCAACAAGGACATTTCCAGAATAGCCAAACCGAGAGAGGGGAAGCTTCCAAACCCAGGGTCACAACACGGATCCTGTTGAATAAGTGGAAACGAGAGCAAAAGCAGCATCAGAGGAAGATGCATTACGATGAACAGAGATACATAGAGGAGTGTCAGAGGCATGAAGAAGAAGTGTATCAGAGGAAGCAAGAGCGCTTGAAAGAGCAAGAGCAATCTCATTGGGGGTGCTCATTTTTCAAACATTGCTGGAATGAAGGCCTGAAGCTGCCTACGAGAGATAATTGCCCCTAATGCAGCGATCAGTATTCGGGGTATAGGCAATCTCATGTCAACCGTCGTCTAGTCCACGAAAGACTTGGGGCATATGTTCCCAGGGACGATTGGCGGTTAAAAATAGGCGATTCAGAGGATCGGCAAGGCAAGAGGTTTGCCGATCAAGAGTGGGTTCGTTCTGAGGAGAGAGAGAGAGCCGAGAGTATACATTGCAGAACGGGCAGTGGTGTCCCCAGGCCTGAAGAAAAGTCAGAAAAGGAGAGTGCAACGCTTGAGGAACAGGGAGTTAGCACAAACGACAGCTGGACAGAGGCCGACGTGGCGCCCTAAGGAGAAACCTGATGAACACGGCCGTTCAGCTGATGCATGCATGGTCTTTTTCATTCCGTCAGAATTTATAGTGCCCGAAGGCCAGGATATCCGAGAAGATGAATCTTCAGATGCCGACGAGAGCGAATATCAGAACCTAATGGCCCAGCTTTTCATAACTCAACAAGCAGTATTTGATAAACCAGTCAGGCACCGACACTTGAAGGCGCTTTACGTGAAGGGATACATCAATGGCAAGCCCCTAACCAAGATGCTGGTTGATGGAGGAGTTGCCATCAATATCATGCCATACACTACCTTCAGGAAGCTTGGAATGACCAATGAAGAGTTTTGAAGACAGACTTGGTGCTCAGGGACTTTGCTGGCAACCCTTCCGACACTCAGGGAGCAGTACACGTCGAGCTGATGATTGGGTCCAAAACTCTGATCACTACCTTTTTTGTCGTGGATGGCAAGGGGCATACAGTCTACTCTTGGGGAGAGATTGGATCCATGCTAACTGTTGCATACCCTCAACCATGCATCAGGCCCTCATTCAATGGATTGGGGATGATGTCGAGATTGTCCATGCTGATGATTCAGGTAGTGTTGTTGCAGCAGAGCCTGCTTACTGGGAATATGATGGCTTCGATTGTTTCTCTGGAAAAAATTGGAGAGAAGGCCCTGTGAATGTCTCCGGCAAGGGCCAACAGTCGATCCAAGCAATCGGCTCTGAGAGTAATTTTTAATGGGGAACACAATCGATGACAGTGAAGGGAAGCTGGGACGCGGCTTCATGTCGGCTGATAAGCTAGAGGAGATAAATGTTGGTGATGATGATAGACCAAGGCCGATGTTTATCAGTGCAAATTTAGACCAGGAGGATAGGTTGAAATTGATAGACCTGTTGAAAGAATTTAAAGATTGTTTTGCTTGGGATTATACAGAGATGTTTGGACTGGATCGTTCCATCATTGAGCATAAATTGCCGATCAAGCCGGGATACCGTCCTTTCAAGCAGCCTCCTCGGAAGATTTACAAAGAGGAGGTATTGGCCGATGTGAAGAAGGAAGTTGAAAGATTATTAGAGGCAAACTTCATTCGACCATGCAAGTATGCAGATCGAGTTTCAAACATAGTCCCAATATACAAGAAGAATGGAAAGATGAGGGTCTGCACTGATTTTAGAAATCTCAACAAGGCTACTCCCATGGATGGTTACCCGATGCCAGTTGCTGATCTGCTCCTCGATGCATCGGCTGGTTACGAAGTCATCAGCTTCATGGATGGCAATGCCGGTTATAACCAAATCTTCATGGAAGTAGAGGATATTTCGAAAACAGTCTTCAGATGTCCTGGTCACATTGGTTTGTTTGAATGGATTGTCATGACTTTCGGCCTGAAGAATGTCGGTGCGACTTATCAAAGAGCTATGAACTATATCTTTCACGAGTTGATCGGCAAGATTGTGGAAATCTACATTGATGATTTGAGGAAGACCTTGGAGTGCACTAGAAAGCATGGTTTGAGGATGAACCCGAATAAATGTGCCTTTGGGGTCTCGGCTGGTGAGTTTTTAGGCTTTCTAGTCCATAAAGGAGGGATCGAAGTTGGCAAGAAGAGCATGGAAGCAATGGACAAGGTGGTACCTCCAACCAATCTCACGGAGTTACAATCATTGTTGGGCAAGATTAATTTCGTGAGAAGATTCATCTCTAACTTGTCAGAAAGAGTGTTACCTTTCTTTCCACTGTTGAAGCTTAAAAAGGATCAAGAGTTCGTGTGAGGTGACGTACAACAGAGGGCTTTCGATGAGATCAAATAGTACATGAAGGCACCACCCATATTGGTACCTCCGCAGCTTGATAAGCCATTTAAGTTGTACGTGGCGACCAACAACCTGACGATAGGGTCCGCCCTCATGCAAGAGTTTAAAGGAAAAGAGAGAGTGATAGCTTACCTTAGTCAAAAACTACTGGATCCAGAGACAAGGTATTCGGCTATAGAAAAGCTTTGCTTATGCGTGTTTTATTCATGTACTAAGCTTCGGCATTATCTGTTAAATGCCGAATGTGTGGTAGTTTCTGAGTTCGATGTGATAAAACACATGTTATTGATGCCAATTTTAAATGGAAGAATTGGCAAATGGATATTCGCTCTGTCAAAATTTGATTTAAGGTACGAATCGCCAAAAGCAGTAAAGGGTCAGGTTATTGCTGATTTCGTTACCCAACACCGCGATCCCTCTATTGACATGGTAACCATTGCACCATGGACTTTGTTTTTTGATGGTTCATCATGTAGAAAAGGTGGTGGGGCCGGTGTCCTCTTGATTTCTCCCAGAGGTTTGACCTTTGAGTATGCCATCCCTATTGATTTCCTAGTTACTAACAATCAAGCAGAATATGAGGCATTGCTTAGAGGGCTCCGATTGCTTGTCGAGGTAAAAGCCGTTGTTGTTGAAGTTTTCGGAGATTCTGAGCTGGTAATTAACCAACTGATCGACCAATATGAATGCAAGAGTGATATGTTAAAGGGATATTATGAAGAGTGTCGAGAGCTTCTGAAGAGTTTCCAGGTAGCCACCTTGCATCATATCCCTAGGGGGCAGAACAAAGAGGCAAACAGGTTGGCCCAAGGTGCTTCGGGGTACCGAGAGGATCAGGAAATTTATGCTTTGGATGAAGATCGGGTAATTGATGTCTGGAGAAACGAAATTGCCGATTATTTAAAAAATTCATCACAGAAAGTTTCCCGAAAGCTCAGGTATAAGGCTATCAAGTCCGTGCTCCTTGATGACCAGTTATACTACAAGTACATAGATGGAGTGCTCCTAAAATGTTTGAATCAAGAGGAGTCTAGAAAGTTGATGTAAGAGGTGCATGAAGGAGTGTGTGGTGCACATCAATCGGCTTACCGTATGAAATGGATAATAAGGAGGACTGGTTATTTCTGGCCAACCACGCTTGAGGATTGTTTTGAATATTACAAGGGATGTCGAGATTGTCAAAGATTTGGTAATATTCAGAGAGCTCCAGCGTCGGTCTTAAACCCAATTGTCAAGCCTTGGGCGTTTAGAGGATGGGGCATAGATTTGATCGGCCAAATTCATCCTCCTTCTAGCAAAGGACATAAGTTTGTACTGTTGGCCACAGATTATTTCACAAAGTGGGTTAAAGCCATTCCCCTAAAGAAGGTTACATCAGAAAACATGGTCAATTTTGTTAAGGAGCATATAATTCACCGATTCGGGATTCCTCAAACCATAACAATAGACCAAGGGACTCAGTTTACTTCATCCGGGTTTTGTGATTTTGCCGAGGAGATGGGAATCAAATTGTACAAGTCTTCTCCTTATTATGCACAAGCCAATGGCCAAGCTGAGGCATCAAACAAGATCATGATCAAAATTATTCAGAAAAAGATTGATGAAAAGCCGAAGAAGTGACATTCGGTTCTGAATGAGACTTTATGGGCTTACCGAATGGCTTGTCATGGATCTACTCAAGCATCTCCCTATGAGTTGGTTTATGGACATCATGTTGTGTTACCATGGGAATTGCAATCGGAATCCAGGAGGGTTACATTGCAGAATGATTTGAGGAAAAGTGATTATAAGGATCTAATGATGGACGAATTAGAAGATTTGCATGTGGATGGTCTCAAAGCATTGGAAAACATTGAGAAGAATAAAGTACATGTTGCTAGGTATTATAACAAAAAAGTCAGGGAAAAACAATTCGTAGAAGGAGATTTGGTTTGGAAAACTATATTGCCGACCGAGACAAAAGACAGAGCATTCGGCAAGTGGTCTCCAAATTGGGAAGGTCCTTTTTGAGTGGTAAGGTGCACGCCTAGCAATGGGTATATCTTGAAGAATCTACTGGGAGAAGAGTTCGCTAGAGCTATTAATGGGAGATTTCTTAAAAAGTTTCATCCTAGTGTGGAGGTTGGTGCATAAACGGATTCAAAAGAGTTTATGTCCAGATAGCCGATATTAATATATCGCCTTTAGCCGAAAAAATAAGAAATTTTATGCTATAAGGATTTCAAGGAATAGCCGATACAATACGTATCGCCTTTAGAGCGGAAAGTTTTTTAACAAAATCATCACATTGTCATGCGGATTCATACAGCAGTCATCAGATTCATCACTCTCAGAAAAGATCTTGACAGAGAAGGCAAGTGGGAACCACAGATTATATTTCACAGGGTGAGTGGATTTTTACAAAAAGTACCTAATACAAACTACTCGTCGAACACCCTCTCGATTGGGATGGTGTAGTCTACCACATCTGCCACATCTTTCCCAGCCTGCTCCATGAGATGCGCAGAGTTTTCCATCTTCTCTTCAAGATTATGGGCGAAAACGTCAAACTTGCTAGAGTCTATGCCATAGCGAAGTTTCACAGCGCTAAAGGCAAGTTCTACGCCGTAGGCAATTGCCGAATGGGAGATCTTCAGGATGTGTCGGTTGACATGCTCCACTTGCTCGAGAGGTGTCCCGCCATCAGCATGGGCGGTGACAGCGAGACAGGCGATGGCGGCTTCAAGAGCTTCAAGCCTCTATGACAGATCTGCAGAAAAGAAAGGATCATCAAGATTGTTTTGCAAAGGAGAAGAAAAAGGGAGTGGGTTGTTCTAACCAACACTTTGGTTTCTGGCCGCATCCCGTTCTTTGGAAACTTCAGCAAGTTCCTCTCGGTCGAGTTGGGTGTCCAAGACTTCAGCTTGAAGCCTAAGGTTGGACTGCTTATGGCAAGCAATCAGTTCTTTTGCCCTAGCCAAATCTAGGGCCATGGGACGGTCACTCCCAATCGAGGATTGGGGAGTGCAATCACTGTCGGTCCTACAAAAGAGGAAGGGTTAGGTGGTGAAAGTGAAAATCGAAAACCCGCAGTTACTTTATTACCTTTTGTGGAGGACTCGTCAGGAAGTTGCTCCGTATTTGAAGCTTTTTCCGCTTCCAATGGAAGATCGAGATCCTCTCGGAGCAGGGCGAGAAGTCACCTCTGGCTCTTCTGCTGGGCGCTTGTTGTGACCTGCCATTGGTGAAGAAGGAAGGCGAGATTGCTAGATTGGAACTGTTGGTGGGGGCGGAAACAGGACGGTTGTACTTATAAACCGAATGGGAATATCAAGCGACAAGTTAGGGTTTTCCCGTTCGCATGGGCCATTGTTGGACTGGACCAGACTCGGGTAAATTGAATGTTGCTCGGTTGTTTTTTTGAGTCAAAAGATAAAAGCAATCGATTGTGCTTTGATCAGGAAGGAAATAAAAGAATCAACTAAGAATTGTCAAATACATGAAGGAGAATAAAATTTGCCTCTAGAATTTCATCCTGGACGGCGACTGCAGTACTAAGCAAGTGTTGACCTGGAAGAAAAAGGGAAGTTTGTAGTCAATTTCAGGATAAAACGACTTTTATCCCGAAATTGAGGGGGCATGTGTTAACACTGGATTTTGGCACGCCTAGGAAGATGACAGGTGGGCCAGTGTGCAGTAAAAATTCAGAGGCAAACATTTGGGGTATTTGGCAGGTGTTCATGCAATCGGCTAATTTAAAAGGATTCGGCAAAGTGATCGTGCGGTCGGCTATTCTAGGAGTGATGATTTTCCGTTAAGGAAAACGACAAAAGTGGCGAGTAAGAGCCGAATCGGGCAACCGACATTGCAATGATTAAGGGAATAAAGATTCCAGCAGGAAAGCTAAGGTTAAAAGTGTCGTGTTCTTTTGCTTAAATATCTTGTAATCGTATCCTTTTAGGATTCGTGTCATGACCAGGGTATAAATATAAACCCTTGGCCATTGTAAAAAGGTGTTCACAACCAAATCAATACAACCGGCCCCGTGCCAACTTCGAGTCCCTTTTGTCGTGTCGTCGAGTTCTTCGAGAGGAATCATCGATCTGTCGACCTCCGTAAGTCTTGGCAACCTTGTTATCATGTCTAGTATCATGCGGTGGATTTAGATATTGATGCAAGTAGTCTTGTTTATTATAAATGATAGTGCGGCAGATCTTTGTTTGATAATCAAGAAATCTTCACTTATATTTTGCGTACAAGTGGATGCTGTGCGGCGGGTATTAACTTGATATGTTTAGTATAAGCAACATAGTTATCGGCTCTATCAGATTTGGCAAGATCTAATAGATTCATTAAGTTATCGTGTTGCATGTTTTAGGTAATCTTTACATATTTGCAAACACTCTTTTGCCCAATCTAGATTGATACGATTCGGCTCTTGTTAGTTTATATAGACCTATCTATGTTACAATGAGTCGTTACTTTCATGTTGTTTCTATAAGTAGATCTTATATAGCCGAATTAGTTTGAATCTAGATTGTTACGTGTTGCGGGTTCATGCATGCTATCCATGTTTAAGCTTTGATGACGCTAGGTATCGTGCGGCAGATGCAGGCTTTAGATTAGTTTAATCATGTTTGCTTACGTGTTTCCTTCACCATGGACCCCAATTCGGTTGATTGCCGAAATTGTTTATGCCTTAACATATAGTCAACTATGAATCGTTCGTACGTTTCTTTCCCATGCATGCGCGTTCGGCAACCAGTGATTTACATGCTATATGTCTTTTTAGCCGAACGTTCCATAAAACCTGTTGGTATATAGCTTTTATAGTTGTATGTCGTTGTAAGTGGCTTCAAGGCCGTACATATGGACCTGTCTGGTCTTACGCGGCTGCCGGGTGGGAGAAGGCCGCCGTGCGCCAGATCCAGAGAGGGTCGCGGGAGAGAGTGGGGAAAAAGGATAGTGGCGGCGGGAGGGAGGAGGAGGTGAGGGAGAGAACCCTAAAATCCTATATATATACTAGGAAGAATCTATCGGGTCGAGTGGGCTTTTCGGTGGCTTTTGGGCTCGGCTGCACATTAACCGTGGCGGTTGTGCAACAGTAACCGCTATGGTTAATAGGCCATTAACCGTGGCGGTTAAATTATAACAACCGCCACGGTTAATGCATTAACCGTGGCAGTTGTGCAACAATAACCGCCATGGTTAATAGGCCATTAACCGTGGCGGTTAAATTATAACAACCGCCATGGTTAATGCATTAATCGTGGCTATTGTTATAATCTAACCGCCACGGTTAATAGGACATTAACCGTGGCGGTTAGGTTATAACAACTGCCACGGTTAATGCATTAACCGTGGCGGTTGTGCCCCCCAGCCGGTGGGCTTTCCGGCCACCTATTAACCGTGGCGGTTTAGGCGAAAAACCGCCACGGTTAATAAAAGCCAAATGCTATGCAAAATCATTTGTGTAGTAGCGCACAAAACTGTCACGGGCTGAAAACGCTCTGCGTTTAAGTTGGCGACGGACGCTCCGTCGCATGCCCCAGCGGCTAGCTCCTGTATACAGGTTTGGGCGACAGACGCTCCGTCGCAAACTGACGGACGCTGATCTCCAGCATCCGACGCCCCTGGCTGGGGCTGGCTGAAAACATGCCCTCTGGAAGGCCGACGGACGCTGTCGCAGCGTCCGACGCCTCGGCGACGGACAGCGTCCATCGCCCTTTGAAACTCTAGGGCTCGCACTAGGTGGTTGACGGACGCTACGTCATGCGGACTGAGCGTCCGACGCCCAGTCAACTTCTCTCTCAACTCCGGTTTTCGTTGCGATGAATTCGGAAGTTGTTCTTGGCTATCTTACGGTCACCATAGGCTTGCTTAGAGCTAAGGAAGTCAAGTGTGCACCACACCTAAGTCATGAATCTCTCCTAAGTCAAGCTACTAATCTCAACCCCTCTTAATAGTACGGCCAAAGATCAAATAAAGACCTATCTATACTAAGTGTCCTTCATCTCCTTATGACACTTAGCCTATCACTCTAGAGTCTTCATTATGCATCTTTGAAATCCGAAACGATATCCATCTTGGGGGAAAAGTGATAACCATTATAGCCCATTCATGTTGATCACTATGGCTAAGCTACGCATAGCCTCTGCAAAACACACGTTAGCCATAATAATCTTTTACTTGTCGTTAATCACCGAAACCAATAGGGCCATGATTCTTCACCTTCATAAGACTCTTCTAGCTTATTCTAAGCATCATGAGCCATCTCCAAGTTCTTGATTTGTTCAAACACTTCTTGGGAGATTGCATCATGAATGGCACTCAAAGCAATATCATTGTTGTATAGCTTATCTTCTTCGGTCGCCGTGGGTGCCTCCGCATCCACAACCTCAAATTTCTTGTCAACCACCAACCATATCTTCCGTTTGATTGATTTGATATGAGTGGTTATCTTTGTCTCCCAATAGCTATAATTGGTGCCATCAAACTTGGGTGGCCTTTTGGTGTCGTTGATTTGAGCCATTTTAACATCGTAGGTTGTAAAGCCTCAACTGCATGGTGTACCGACTCCGATACCACTTGTAAGGTCTAGGAATAGCTAGAGGGGGGTGAATAGCCTAATAAATTTTTTTGTAACAACACTAAGCAAGATAATTAGTGTAACAAAAGGATAATAGCGAGTTTTGCGCTAGCACTACCAAAAGTTGTAAGCCACCTATCCACAATTCTAGTTACTAGAAAATATAAGTTTATCACACACAAGAGAGCTAGAAAACTAAGTTACTCTACTTTGCAAGAAGGTAAACAAGTAATTGCAAGACGTAGAGATAGGAGGGTTATACCAACGTGAAGAGATATATCCAATGAAGCAATATACAAATGAAATCCTCGGCAAAGAGATTGATACAATTATTTTTTACCGAGGTTCACTTGCTTGTTGGCAAGCTAGTCCTCGTTGTAGCGATGCACCTACTTGATGATTCACGCGCTAATAGGCTTGACACACCTAACCCGCAACCGGGTGCCACACAATCAACACAAGATAGGGATCCACAAGCTACGAGCCATCTACTAGAGATGCCTTTCGTGAATCTCCCATGAGGAAGGCTCAAGAACCCCTCACAATCCACTGATCGGAGCCGGAGACAATCACCTTCCTCCGCTCAACGACCCTCGTCGCACGAAGCCGTTCATGAGTCGACAAACTCCAAGAATAACAAGATCTCTCACGATGACGACGGTCACCAAGTGCCACTAAGATGTAATATGAATAGCAATGCACTTGGTTCACTCAATCTCTCAAGTGTTTGATCAATCTAACATAGAGATGAGTGGTGGAGGTTTGCTCAAGCTATCACAATTGTATGAGTGAAGAGAATGTGCAAGCCTTACTGCAAGAGCCGTCCACAACACTTATATAACCCCCACAAAGAAGCTAGCTGTTACCTCCCACTTTTGCATCCAGAACAACCTTCGGACGCTACCAACACGACAAGTCCGGACCAATTCTTACGCGCCCGGACCTTTGTCCAGTTTGAAAAGAGTCGTTGGCGCGAACTGAAACACACGCTCAGACACATCTCCGGACGCTACTGTCGTCAACCTCTGGACCAAAGTCTCTAGCGTCCGGACCTACTCAGTAAGGTTCTAGAGAGCAAAAACAACTCCGAACGCCATCCAGATAGGGGTGTCCGAATCAAAATCTCGCGTCCGGACCCTACTCAGAGAGGATCCAGAGAGGCTCAAGGCCTCCGGACAGCGTCCGGACCAGGCATTCAGACCAATGTCCATGCGTCCGGACACGCCACGTCAGAGTGTAGAAACTAGGGTATGCCTCCAGACTTATGTGAATTGGTGCGGACCCTAGAAACCCTAGCGTCCGGAGCCTGTTTCTTCGCCCAATCAACTTGAAACTTTCTCCCAAGTTTCCATGTGCTAACACTAAGTGATCCAGCACTTGTGCACGTGTGTTAGCTTTTACTTAATTGTTTCTTGGAATTAAGTTCACAATTCTCACTAGTTCAAATGCATATGCGAAAAGATTATGACCTAGTGGCACTCAATAACCGTAATCATTAGCAAGTTCTCCTTTCTTGATAGTACGGCTATCTATCCTAAATGTGATCACACTCTCTATAGTGTCTTGGTCACAAAATCGAAAATGACTCCTATGTATACATTTTCCTTGAGGCCATTTTCATTTCCACTTTCCTTCTTCCATGTCAGAGCTTCACCATCATCACCTTGATCCACTGAGCTCCAATACTTGACTTGTACCAACCTATCTCATATATTCACTTAGAGATAAGTAGGTTAGCATAAAAGAGGTTTTATCAATTACTCAAAATCAAACATGGACTTTCAGTTACAGATCAACAGTCGTCCCTGCTTTGATCCTCTTAGGCTTGCGAGCGTGTTGCTGCAACGTTTTTGCGTCAACAGGGACTTATACATATATACTATTAAAAAGTTGGTAATAATTACACACAAACCTTTAAAAAGATGAGTTCTCATAGTTGCCATTGCTTTAAACTTTTTTACCCTCTATGCTACCACCGTCAGATTTTTTCTAACAATGTTAAATGGTAGTTGTGAAAAGTTAAAATAGTTTATGTCTAAATATGCTATTAATTATTTTTAGCATCTTAACGACTTTACATGAAAAAACTTAGAGCAACTCCAACAGATATGCTATCCATCTTGTGTAGGCTATTTATGGATTTTTGGAGCAAAAATTAAACTCCAACAGATGTGCTATATGGTTTTGTAAAATAGCAAACATGCTATTCCTAAAGAATCGGTGGCCAAAGAAAGCAAGCAAGCGAGGTTCCCTCGCCATCCGCAGAAATGGCTCGCCACATCAGCGCCTGCCCGCGCGTGCAAGATCCTTCCCGCGCTGCCATGCACCTTCCAGCGCCCACAGAACATTCCCCGTCGGGGATCCAGGCCAGACCTGCATCGCGTCTTCCCCTCAGCTGTCGCTGCCACTCTGCCGCTGCCGCCGTGCCCATTAACCATGCCGGAGCTCCTAATCTCTGCCCCTCAGAATCTCCCTTTCCTCTTCGTCGAGATGTTGTAGCTTCTTCAATGCTTCGCCATGTGTGCGACAGGGAGGTCCCAACTCCCCATTGTCCTGGCGCAGCCGTTGTTCGTGAAGAGCTTCATGGCCATCGACGGGCGCGGCGCCGACGTGCACATCACCGATGGCGCGGGCATCGTGTTGTACCAGGTGCGCAGCGTCCTCGTCCACGGGCTGCACATCCACGATTGCCGCGCGCAGCCCGAGGGCCCCGCGGTCAGGCCCGGCAGCGCCGTGCTGCCCGCCGGCGGCATGGACGGCGACGCCATCCGGCTGGTGTCCAGCACCAAGGTGCGTGGATCGACAACAACTCCCCGTCGCCGTGCCAGGACGGGTGGGTGGACATCACCCGGCTCCACCGACGTGACCATCACCAACAACTGGTTCTTCAACCAAGACAAGTTCATGCTGCTGGGCCACGACGACGGCGGCGTCAGGTGGATGGGTGCAGAGCAGAGGTCTCACTGGTGCTGCCTGCTTGGTCGAACGCACGGTCAGAGTCTTCTGTTCAGGCGAAGCTGCAGAGCTGCCAGAACGTGGCTGCAGACGAGTTCGAAGGAATAGTCCATGGAAATTTTCACGTGGCCAGGAATAGGTACTTGGTAGTTGGTGACGTGGTAATTTTCTAAGGAGGCAACTAACGCACGCACGTGCATGCGTTTGCCTTCCCACACGCAGTCTATTTTGGTAAAAAGTTCTATTATTGTATTACTATTTTCGGCAAGGATGCTAATTACTACTTGTTGGCGCACAAGATAAGCTTTCTGGCTGTTTTCAAGCTGATTTGTTGGCTCGCGCGGCCTAGGCCCAAATGCCAATTACAGATAAAAGTACTACACATATTAGCTTGAGGCACCAAAAATTACACAAAATCATCACTAAAAAAGAACCAAACACGAACCTCTGTCCCTTTAAGTCAGTTGTTTTGCATCATCTGATACCAAATTTGTTACTAGAAGCAGAACCGACCAGAATGATAATCAATTTAGTTCTTTTGCATAAACAATTCAGTTGTTTTGTTTAAGCAAATCAATTCACAAAAAATAGTAATACAAATCCTGTTGCTGAGTGCATAAGCAAGTCTGATTCCTACATGTTCCTACTGCTTACTACACATTTTGTAATGATATTATACAATTATCTCCAGCTGCAACATCATTCTTTATCCCTCAGCATAGAAATAATATTTTGTCGCGAAAACCTATGGATCAAAACAATATATTAGGTATCATTCAGTATATCAATCAAGAGGCAAAGTCTGCAAAAAGAACATCACATCAATACATCACATAACTTCAAATTGCACAAACAGAAGTGGGGCAAATTAGAGGAGCACCAGGGAAGTTGTATGAAAACAATGACTAAAACTGAAATACAGTAACACTTATACAAAAAATTGAGGACTGAAATACCAAAAAGTTGTACTGAATGATGTAGGGCATTACCTGATCCTTCATTTTCATCAGCAACCCCTGAGGCCACATGGTTATCATGTCCAGCTCGATTTACTAAAACAACACAGATGAATGAATATCAAACTGCAAAACAGACTAGAACGGGTACTGTAGGCAGTCTGATAACACACCATCAGCTTGGGTGGCCGGTAGCTGCACTCCATCAGCATCAGCTTCATCTCCTTGATCACTAGTTGCTGCAACACCGAAACAAATTCATGGACAGAACTAACACAAGGCAAAACAAAAGATCTTTGGTAGATTAACCTTGGGTTTCATCCTACCAGACCATGTCGTAATCAAGTTGGTGTGCCAGCCCGCCCGTCAAAACTTCTTAATGAAAACATAAAAAAAATACTTGATACTAAAAAAAGAATTGGTTTGGTATAGATTTATAGTAGAAGAATAATGGAAAAAAAATATGAACTAACCGAGAATTGCCCTTGGACGCTTGGAACTGCTCACACGCTGTGATGCAGTAGCTGCACCTTCTAAAACTTGTTCAAAAAAAATATTGCGAGAAGCTATGTGAACCAGAGCAGGACTGGCTAACATGAGCCAGCAGTGCTGAGCGTACCTTTTTCTGCAATGGACACAAGAAAGGAAAAAAATAGGTGTAAGTAATGGAATGAAACTACCCCACGCAAACTTTAGACAAAACCCAAGAAAAGGAGTGAAAAGTGAACAAGAAGAATGGGTGGTCTCCATAGGATTCATACAAAGCTTGTGCAGGCCCACGAATGAAGGGTGAGGGGAAAAAAGTAGAGTTATTAAGCAATCATATGAGCAACAAAAAGGGTTGGCCTTTTTTTACTACTAAGAATATGCTAAATTGCCTATTTAGGAACACACTGTTGCCTAACGAATGACACTTAAATTGTCTAAGAAAATAAGAAGATGCTAAAATGGGGCTGGTTAGAACACTAGATTCATAAAAGTCATGGCCATCACGGAAAAAAGACGGATCAAGATACTACAGAAGCGAGAATAAAAGTAATCCACTATGATCATGCATCAGGAAGAGTAGGGTGGTGGTGAGTCTGGTGACGGAGCAGCACTAACACCTGAATCATTATGCTATTATAACATATCTAGGGACTGCAAACATATTGGCATCAGTGTTCACACCTAGGGACTACAAACTGTAGAAATATATGTATTTGTATTCACTAGATGAATGCTTTGCTCCTCGGTGGACTAGGATGACATGTTGGTGTTGTTGTTCCTGACCATTGCTTCCCTACAGCAGAACAGTCACCCCACGATACTTATTCAGAAAGTGGCAGTCAATGGACTAACTTGTCGCAACTGCATGGTGTACTGCCTCTATCCCTGCTAAGTCATTGAGATGAGCCTCATGAAAAAGTAGAAACGGAAGCAAAAATTCTGCTCGCCCGGCAGCAAGTATACCTTCCATTCCAAGCCAAGGAAGAAATTCAGATTTCATGCAAATCGAAGAACCATTTATTCATTCATTCAGGTGGAGTAAGACTACTCACTGTAAGGAGGTTGAACACAAACTGGTTGGCCTAGTTGAGGCTGTAGCCGCTGTGACCAGCGGATAAAAACTAGAGTAACCAATCAACAAAAAAAGCAAAGTGAAAAAGTTGATCTCCAGGCTGCTGCAAGTGCATGCAGCAAAGACTTGCAACAAAAAGTCTGCGAGAACCGAGACATGAAAAAAAAACATACAAAATCCTCACAACCACAATATAATCTAGTTTAATGCAGTTATACATACAATATTGTCTAGTTTCAATTTGCAGCCAAACATAGCAGCAGTCAGTTGCAAAAAAGGCTATATTTTTAAAGCAATTTAAGTGTCATGCATTAGGCAATAATGTCATGTTGAATAGCCATTTTCTATTTTAAAAAGCAAGTACGGTGTCTATGTTATTTGTAGCCCACAACGCCCCCCCCCCCCCCCCATGACTCACACATTGATGCGTCATCTAGGGACAAGATGAATCAATATTGCCAAAAAAGAGCAAACCATGAAATGGAGACACATTAATCAATTCAATATCATCACTAGTGTCCACCATTTAGTTCAAAGAAATGCATCGAAACAGAACTTCTTAGAGACGACGACTCAAGGCTAATCTATTTTTTTGTAATAGGTATGCACCCATAATAGTTCAATTTTGGATAAATCATGTATAAAAAGACATCTAGTGCTACATGTGTTCAAGTTTTTAAATCACGTAAACAGAAACTAAAAAACATGCATGAACTTTTGAACCCTTAATAAGCTTCCTAATGTGAACAAGCAAGAAGGCAATGTGAGCAAAACCCAAACATAGCCTGAAGCTAATCAATGTCTTTACCAGTATTTTGATTGAGTTATTGGTTTTAAGAAAGCAAGTATGTCATTTCAGAGTACGCGTATGTGAAATTTCTGTACATTACAAGTTGTCGTCTATGTGCTGCCATTTTAGGCAACTCACTCATCTATGAAATCATTATTTAGCACAATTTATCCTAGAACAGAAAGGTGTGATTGGATATCAGATTGTCAATTGGTTACATATGTAATGGATTTTTTTTCAACTTAAGTATTCAGCAGATGGATGCTAACACAATAAAATGAATGCATAGGTTCATGTATTTTAATCCTATATGGGACTGATCAGACCATTAACTTTTGCATGGTTCTAATAAACATGGGTGCTAATCTATAACTGTGTTTCTCCTACTTACTAACTAGCTACAATATTTTTTTACTTATTTCTATGTGCAAAATGGACACCGATTAGCAGCCTATAGTTGTATTCAGTGATCTGTGCTCACTATCCAGTATTGTGTTTTACCTAATATTAGTATTATTCATTATAAATTTGGTTCAACTTAAACTAGCTTGACTGGCACAACTTATAATTCCATTCTTTTGTGGACAGCGGGGGAAAACAGTCTAAGACGGCTTTCAACTATGAACCTGGCTGCTTTGCGCCATTACACACTGTAAGACATGCAAATTTACACAGCTTGTTCAGGCACCAAGCAAGCAACCAACATCACGTCAATTGTAACAAAATTTTCACCATGTCAGGTGGAAGTAGAGTAGAAGATCTATACCTCGAAGAAGAGTCTAGAGCAGCTCCTGAGCTCAAGCAGCTCGTTCAACACATTCCCCTTGCTCTGCTTCCACTCGACCTTGCTGTCAGCACATCCTGCATCAAATGCCAATACCTAAGCTGAGCACGCACACATGAATGGAATCACCCATCACAGGACATCAGACAAGCAACAAATCGCTCAAATCCTATTAGAAACAAGATATGAGGGTGTGCTAGGACGATAGGAGCAAACAGTGCAGGGGTCAGAGCCGTAGATACGCATGACGCTAACATCCTCACTGTCCACCATGGCGGAGACGAAGGTGGAGGAGGTCTCTAGCGAGCACATGGTAAGGGAGATAAGTGAGATAATTAATACAAGGGCTTTTGATAAGGCCAACTTCTTTTGTTTTTTGTGACAGATAAGGCTCGCTTCTAGAGGCTTCCATCCGTGCAGTGCATTGGATAATCTGTTCACAATGAATGGGTGTGTATGCGTGCAAAGATAAAATTACCCCAGGATACATCTTTAACTAAGAATCTATCATCTAAACATACATGTCCTCATCGTCGCTTGTGCTAACGTTGATAGCCGGTGACTGACAGCCTCTATTGGTGATGGGCAAGTTGATGTTGGTAATGTTGTAGTGGATTACATTTTCTCAGGCAATTTAAATGTCATTCATTAGGTAACAATGTATTCCTCATTAGGAAATGTATGTATTCTAAAAAAACAAGTATAGTGTATCTGTTCATTTGCAAATTTAAAAGCGCAAAGTAATGCTTGAAAAATACACAAAGTATCTTCTCATACCGAAAGGTTCCAACATAGAGCTTCATGATTTCATTGAAAGAATGAGCATCAACAGGCAACCCATGACTCTGCAACTTAGCCATGAAGGTTTCAGCCGTATGTACATTTCTTTCTGTACATAGCAATGGAGAAGAGAAAACGATTCACCTTGTCTGGCAGGAGGGTTCTAGATTCCTGGCTTCAGAAGTACTGTAAGCTTTAGCAATCAAGTTCAGCAAGAGAGTTCAGCGATTCCATCCAAGAGAAAATCTGCGGCACAATGTAATTTTGTTTAGCCGGTGTACTCTGTAATATGCTAGAGAATATCCTATATCAATGTTGTCAATAACATAATCACCAAGCTGCTAAAACCCCTCTTTTCCCAAGCAGGGTCCTAATCTAACATAAGAAAAGAACTACTGCAGCACACAATAGGTCTATAAAGGATTGGTATCAAACTGGAGTAAATAATTAGCAGACCAGTTCAGAGTTGATAAATTGCAGGTAAAAAGACTAAATGAACTCCAGATATCGAGTACATACGTAAGGCATTCTGTAGGAGATAGGAACATTTGGTCTTATCATACCAATACACGATATGAGGCTTTTAACTATCTGGCAATGTTCGAATTCAGGCATACAAAGTTCAGAAGCTATAGAACACCACGTGATCCAATAACTAAGAACAACCAACATAAACCTAAGAAGTGGAAGCTATAAATATGGTCAGTCATATTGAATATCATTTAGAAAATTAATAAATAACTTGAGTCTAATAAAGTCCAAAGAAACTATTTCGAAAGTATGAAGTATTTACAAGCCTACAGTCATCAATATGTTGAAGAGATTAGCCGAAACAGCAATCCCTGTAGAGGCAAGAATAGGTTCTTTGCACTTACGTAATAAACCAAGCTGTCACTGTAGTTCTGACTGAAATGCAAGGAAAAGGAACAACTAGATCCGTTTGAAATAAAGTGAGAAATCCTTGGATTCACTAATGCCTAATAATCGAAGCTCTCTGTATAGTTCTACTCAATTGCAATGAAACATTTAGACCCGTTCGAAATAAACTGAGAAATCCTCAACAAAGACAAAACTGTACCATATCTTAGCTCAAAGGTATTTCAGTGAACACATGGTGTGCGGCGTTGATGTGGACCTCCGACTGTCCTGGATGGCGGGTGCAGCGGAAGGTTGAGCTGGGCGCGGGAGGAGCCGTGTGCGGAGCCGAGGTGGTCGCCGAAGAGGACGGGGTTGTTCGCGTGGCCACGTCGAGCCGGACGAAATGCAGGGGGAGGAGCACCAGGGATCGAAGAAGTCGCCGGACATGGGGGTTGGGCCGGATCCAGTCGTGGTCATGGAGATCTGAAAGACAAATAGAAAAAAATAGCTTGAGTTAGGGTTGGGGAGCTCGATTTCGCGCAGCAGGAAAGGGGATGAAGCCAGGTAGACGAACCTGGTGGGTGCTCGTTGCCGGCAAGCGACCGAGTGCCGGAGAACACCTGGCGTAGGGTGGGGGCAGCGGTCCTCAATCTCCCGCCGATCCGCCATGCCCGGCGTGGGTGGAGGCGGAGAGGAGCTCGGCGCGGGCGGATGCGGAGAGGAGCTCTTCGCGGGCATGGGGAGGCGGTGGGGCGCGGCGTGAGGAGGACACCGGGGAGGAGCTCGCGTGTCGCCGCCGGTCGCTGCAGTCGCTGAGAGAGTGAGAGAGATACGGGGAATGGACGGTTGAGGCGTGTGCGTGCGGAAGCTCTACGGCACGCTCGGCCGAATAAAATAAAAATCTTTACCTTTTTTTAATATTATTATTGTGTAATGACCAATTTTTTTCCTTGTTTTTGAGACGAGTTGGTGATTCCCTTCCCCGCTCCTCTCCACTGTCCGGCCTCCGATTCCCATCCCGATCTCAGCCCGCCGCTGGCACCCCTCCTCTCCTTCCCTCCCTCTACCCGTCGCCGCCGCTGTCATGGACGAAGTCGTCAGCCAGGTACCCTACCCATCCGCTCACCTCTCCTCAACCCGCCCTCTCTCTGTCCTTGTTCTCTCTGAGCGGGGGAGGCGTGCTGCTTTTGGTGGCTGCAGATTTTGGAGAAACAAGTGCTGTCGGCCGCGAAGGCGGTAGAGGACAAGCTCGATGAGGAGATCGCCGCGCTCGAACGCCTCGATCCAGACGACATCGAGGCGCTCCGCGAGCGCCGGATCCAGCAGATGCGCCGCGCCGCCGAGCGCCGCGCCAAGTGGCGCGCGCTGGGGCACGGGGAGTACACCGAAGTCCCCGAAAAGGAGTTCTTCTCCGCCGCCAAGGCCAGCGAGCGGCTCCTCTGCCACTTCTACCGCGACAACTGGCCCTGCAAGGTGCTGCTTCTCTCCCACTCTCACTGTTGTGGTATGATTGGCGCAGTTAGATGTGGATCTCGTGGTAAATTGGCTTTTGTTAGGAATGGTGTGTTATTTCGCTGTTCGTACTCGTTTAGATCAAGATCAAATCTTTTCATACTGGTCCTACTATCGTTCCCTTTAGCTCGGCATGCATTGTATGGTACTAGTCAAATTTCTGTTAGTATCTGCAAGATTGAGGGCTAGCGCCCCCCATTTATATAGCTCTATAGACTAGTCTTGCCGTTTAACTTTATCCTCAACATGTTAACACTCCACATTGATTGCTCTGCCCCTAGAGTGAAATGGAACTTAGGCACATTCTTTCGAGTTCACCGGTTCATATACATTTCGCCATTATGTTTTCAATTGGCCAGAGACTCCGTTTTTTTCTTTGTTTTTGGTTGGGTGGGGGAGGGGGTGGGCGCTGTCAACTTAGAAATAGTATCGTAGTTATTTTATTTTAGCACAATCATACATGGGGGATACCCTCACCACACCATACTTGTTATGGAGTTTTTAGGTAGTGCTTTCCTATTTCCAGGTTTACTTACACGAATGACCCTGATCTTGTTGAAGAGAGCTTTGTACATCTCATTGTGTTGATCAACTTCATTTATTGACGCATTGGAGGCTTTGTTGTACACATATGTTGGATTATTTGTTAAAAACCCCATTGTGTAACTCGGATGCACACCTTCAGTGAAATACCAGAAAACTAAGCTGTGAAGATGATGACGACCCGTAGGGTTCGTGGTTCGATCTTTCGATGAGAGTTGGTGGATAACTCGATTGGTGGATGGAGATGACGTTCACGGCTCGACTACAACCGTCCAAGGACGCTGCGCCTTAGCAACCGATACACCACCTCCGATGGCTGCCGTGATCTTGCGGCGCGACAACCAGCCACTAGGGCTCCCGTCCTGCAAGCAATCGAAGAACCAGCAAGAACAAGATGAACAAGCACTCAATTGCAAGATAAATATGAAGGTTTCAATCTGAGAACACAATATGGTGAGGTTCTGATGACAATCAGACGGACGGTTGATCCAACACGCGCGCTGAAAGGCGGGTAGCAATAGCTAACTCGACGAAACAAAACCTGAACTGTTTGTGGCGGCTCTAAAGACTTATAAGGAGTTGGGAGGACGACCACAAGGGTGTTGGGGTCGTTCTCCAACCTTAGGACGTGTCCCTAATGGACCCAACTTGATACATGGCCCATCAGCCCAAATTAAGGCAACGCAGCACCGGTGGACAGAAAAGGACTTGGTACAAAAACGACTAATCTGGATGTGTCCGATAAGATATAGCCTTGGTTCTGGATCCGTTGGAAAGTAGACTTGATAAGCTTTCCAAAACGTGCGAGAATGTCCCAATCAGAGTCTGTATGAAGTCGTGGCATCCATCACAAGTTGGTGCTGTCCTGCAGTCCAAATCCAGCTAGCGCCCATCCCGTGTCCCGCTGATCCTCTCCATTGTTCCTGAGCAAAACAAGAGTGCACGTGTCTCCATTGTCTAAATATAATGGACAAGAGTTTGAGAATAAACTTACTTGATGGTTGAGTTCACGGGCACGAGCACGAGTAATAGGACCAAGTGTTGCTGGAGATGGTGTTGGTGTGGTGTTGATGTCCTCATCAGAAGATTTAACAATATGAGCTATATTGTTGTTCTAGATAACTTTTATTTGATCTTCTGCCTCATTGTCCATCATGTCAGTATTGAACCACTTAAGTAACATTCTCAAAAGACTAGGGTACCACAGCAATGCAGTTTGTGCCTGATGTTTCCCCAGCATATGGAGTGCTGATTTGCCAGTCATTGGTATTTATTCCCCTCACTAACTCATTTGAGTGAATATATGGACCTTGCCTATGGTCTTATTGGTTGCTGCTGGCACCTCTCAGGCTCTCACTTTGTTCAACATTTTCTGAATTGGTTGATACTTCCAAGGTAGCATAATCGAAGGTTTGCCCACATCTTATTTGTGTGTGTTTTGGGGGCAAAACAAACATAGATGAGCATACTAGAGCTACATGTTCAGATTTCCAGGTGGTTACCTCTTACAAGGGGGGGGGGGGGGGGGGGGGGGTTGCCTAGCAGTCGGTTATGATGCTGTCATATATGAGGCCATAAGTCAATCCCCTATTCTCCTTGAAAACAAAGATACCCAGTTCTGCTTGTGTATTTAATTTTTTTGAAGGAAAAGTCTATTTTACATCCCATAAACTTTTAATTTACACCGTGAACTATGAAACAGTCTAATTGACAAGCCTCAACTATCAAAACATTTTACTTTACTCAGTAGGAAAGCACTAGGACACATTCTTAGGCCTTGTTTGGATGCACTCGTACCTATCTCAATCCACATGTATTGGGATGGAAAATTAACTAATTTCCATCCCAACACACATGTATTGATGTGAATACGAGTGCATCCAAACAAGCCCTTAGTTGTTGCTCCTACCAATGCAGTATCATGTGTTTTGTGGTTTTATCTGTTGACAAATCAGTCGTATTTCTCTATTTGCACGTTAAAACCACCATCAAATCAGCAGGGATTAAAATGTAGAATTATTGTAGTTAACGATGTAAAGTGGATAAATGTTGAAATTCAGGGGATGTGACTTGGAAATTTTCCCTTTTCAATAAACGTTGCAACTATAGTAGCTATTGGTCCTTGTTTGAACTTAAAGCTCAAGTGGTGGATGGTGACATAATGAACTTAACCAAGTTTGGGAGCAAATTTCTAGTTTTTGTTAGCTGTTGAAGCAGTTAGTGAGGCGTGAGGCAGCGGAAGACATTCAAGTACTAAAACCAAAATATTCTGCAAATATTTCTATTTGAAATAGTAATGTCTAGTATCATTAGTATTAAGAGTAACTTGTACTACAGAATTACATATCATACTCTTGGATCTGTTACACCATGCTCTCGGAGACTGGTTTCAGACATAGATTGACCTCCTAATTTTGCAACCTTCATAATTATTCCTTTATTTCCATATCTTGATGGGATGTCAAGAAAAATCTCTTCCTGTTGATCACCATGTAAGAAAATATTCTTTGCATTTAAGTGATGAAGATGACATTCAAATTTTGAACTGCGTGAGCAATATCAGGTCTAGTAACAGTGAGATAAACATAGCTGCTCACAATATGCTTATATGCATATATTGAGAAGGATCTTCAACAGGTATATCATCAGTAGCACAAAGCTGCAAGTGGAGCAGCCATGCGATTATTAATAATGCCTGAACAAGCAGTAGGGTTCTTTATGTATTTGGACTGAGAGAGATAATATTCCTTTGCAGAATGGGAAACCTCAATCCCTAAGAAATAACTTTAAAGACCCAAATCATAAATCTGAAATTGCTCACCAAGCTGCTGCTTCACATGAGAAATGTTTTCCACATCGTCGCTTGTAATCAACATATAAAAGAAGCAAAGTACGTTCACACGGACAAATAGAGCGGGATCATTAGCACTAGGTGAAAAAAACCAGCAGCCCATGCCACAGAAACTAAGGACGAGGATCCTATTTAAGACCATAAAAGCACGATGAAGACGACAGAAATATCCCAAGGGAGTATCAACACCTAGGGGTGGCTACCTCTTCATTCAAATCATCATATAAAGCAAGGACAAACATATCCCAAGATGAAGTAGCAACCTTTGCAATCAGAGTATGGACGATAGTCATATAAGCAACCAATGCAAATGTCTCGTTATAGTTACATCCATGAGTTTGTTGAAAACCTATAGCAACAAGCCTATCTCTATATCGTTCAATAGAAACATAAGACTTGGTCTTTTGAATACCCATTTAGATGTTATTATAGGCATGGCATGTGATGGTAATAGAACAAGATCCCATGTGCATGTCCGATCAAGAGCAGCAAGCTCCTCAGACATCACAAGCTGCCATTCAGGAATGATAGAAGTTTCGTGATACATGGATGGCTCAGCAACAACATTTATGCATGGAAAACCATACTTGTCAGCAAGCCCAGTAGTAGTGCGACCCAAGGTTTAGGCGGAGGTGGAGGTGGAGGTGGAGGTGGAGGTGAAGGTGGAGGTGGAGGTGGGGATGGGGGTGCAGATGCAGGAGCTGGAGTCTCATGTGGAGACAACACAGTAGGTGTGATGGACACATGTTGATCGGGAATGGGCATAATAGATGAGGATGGTGTAGGGACATCATAACTAGAAGAATAGTAAGAAGACAGATAAATGAGGTGGACTCTGGGTGAGTATGAGGGCTGAATAGGGTGCTTCCACTCCCTATATTTCAGCCTCCCACTACACGAAGCTTGTCCTACAACCACTTCTTCCCCGTACAATCCATCCTCACATTTTCCTATGTAACCATTTTGATATGATCCATAGCCAATAATATTACACCTCAATTACTAAGAGTGGCACTGATGGCTCAATTTGCCAACTGATAATCGGTGACCCTGAGCACCCAAACACTTAAGGTGGCACCTTGAATTCCCTTTGGCTTAGGAAAAGTTGATCTAAGGACTCAAAGCTAAATGTCTTCTTTGGGATACAATTGATGACCTACATGGACATCATCACTACTTAGCTGAAGAAAAACTTAGGAATTCATGTGGAAAATGAGCAAATAGGACCGCGAGTTCATTCCAAGCATTATAAGCTTCCCGAATCCTGAACCTTTTCCTTCACAGAGTGTTGAGGTAGTCAATTTTTTTCTCTTTGTGTAGAAGCTCTTGTAGAGGTATATACCTTGAAATCTTTTGTTGACTTTAACAGACACTCTTCCTCGGAGATATATTCAAATAACGACAAATGAATGGTAACATCTATCCTTGGTCAGGAAGTGCTTCGAGCCCTGTGGTCCTTGCTTTGCTCTACTGAAGGATCATGCATGTTTTCTCTAAGAACGTTGTTCGGTACTTCGGTTACCATATCTTTGAATGGCAAAATGCTCAGGAAGATGAACAAACCGGAATTATTATGAAATGCATAAATAAGGATAAAACCAATTCATCTCCCAGATTTGAAAACATGGATCAAAGCTTAAGGGCACCCTATCAATACAAAAGAGCTAGCTGAGAGTCTATGGAAAGTTAAATCTGTGCTTTGTTTGGTTTGCCAGGGCATTTTTTCTCAACACCGATTCTTTTGGCCTCCCCTAGTTCATCCTTTTTTGCTAAAGACAGCCCTAGACAATTCCAATTGTTGGCACAGGAAATGTTCATTGTTAGCCCCTTAAAAACACCAATAGTTCAGACAAATGAACCTGCGACACCTTAGTTAAGGTTCTAGGCTTCTCAGATTTATGGTAATGAGTTGCAGTCCATGTTGGCATAATGTGCTAGCTGTGTCTATCTATGCTTTGCTGGTAGCAATCAGTAGATGTGCTCATTAGTTCATTGCGCGGACATAGAACATTTCAGTGATCGAAGGAGGTGAGATTTATGGTAATGAGTTGCAGTGCATGTTGGAATAATGTGTTAGCTGTAGGCTGTAGCTATCTAAGCTTTGCTGGTAGCAATCAGTAAATGTGTTCAGTAGTTCATTGCACGATGCACGGACATAGAACCTTTCAGTGATCGAAGGAGGTGATCTAGCCTCTGTTGGACACTGTTTTCAGGTCGTCCGATTAATCGCGATTAGTCGTCCTGGTCGGTCCCAGGTGGTCGATTAGGAGGTCCGACTCGACCAGCTCGACCAGAAACCTGGTCGTCCGACTAGTCGTCGACTAATCGCGATTAGTCGTCCGACCAGGTCATGGTACGAACAGGTTGTGGACTCTGTTTTTCGGCTTATCTGTACTGCTGAACTAGTTTGGACTTTGGTTATGCAATATGCTGGCTGTGTTAGTTAGTTTCTACTGCTGTACAGCAGTGCTGCTGTTAAGGTGTGTCAAGATCAAGGCTGCATTAGTGTTGCTACTTTCTAATTATGGTTCTCTTTGGTATTCCAGACTTTTATTGTGTATAATATAGTAAATATAGAGAGGTATATATATAGGTCGACCAGCTGAAATACCTGGATGACCAAGTGTCGACCAGGGTCGATTTATCGACCTGGTCGACGATTAATCACGATTAATCGCCTGGTCGGTCCCAGGTCGACCAGAAAACATTGGTTGGACATCTAAGGTTTAGCTGCACTTGTGACCCTTGATTTTATAATGAGGGGGAAAATGTTTGATTTGCATGAATTAAAACATCTTGGAATTCCTACGAGTCATTGGTCTTTGTATTTCCTTGCATATAGCCTCTATATAAGAGCATCTCCAAGATATTAGCTAAAAGACTAGTCAAATTTAGTGATTTAGTTACTCTCTAAAATAGATAATACTAGAGTAACTCCAACAGACTCTGTAAATGAAGAGATTAGATAGCTAGTGAGGTAGGCTATCCAAAAGTAGAGAGCGAATGTCATGAAATGAAGATCTACTAAATTTGGAGAGTCATTTATAGAGTCTGTTGGAGATAATTTTTGTTTTCATAATAGCCAAATTTGCATTTAGAAAATGATTTAGCTAATCTCTTGGAGATGCTCTAATCCAGTAATGTGCTCGTAGCGCATCCAATCTTCCATGAGACCATGACCACTTCCAGTTGACCTTGCAGTATGCATCTGTTGTGTAACCAGTTGCTCGTGCTTGTTTGCAACAGTGCATTGCAAGTTGTGGGTGCACCCAAATGATCTCATGTGGTTCTTCCACATCATTCCTTTCTAGGACAGTGTCTAGAAAGGTTTGCTAGAGTTGTGGTCAATTAATGCTACACTTCCATTCTTTTCATCCGCCATAGTCCGATTGTCTTATGGAGTGGTGTTACGTGGTGCCAGGCATACAACTGACGCAAGATGGTCAGCACAGCATGATAAGAGGATCAGTGCTTCCTATTAGGTTTGTAAGGTGTTAGTTCAGGGCTTGTTTGTGTTAAGATTGGTTTGTTAGGAACTTAGGATCAAGACTAACTTGTTCCATACTTCCATTGTCCTCTATATATGGGAATGGATATTCATGAACAAGGAATCAAAAGTTGATATCTTGACCTCTCTCAATTCTATAATCCTAACATCAGGGAGGCGAAGTTTATCGAGCATAGAAGCGGCTCTACAACACCTTAAGCCCATAACCTCACAACAAATGGGCCAGACTGCAAATGTTTGGTCTGTCTCACAATAGGTGCAGACTGCAATGGTTGGGATGCCTTGCAAGATTCAAATAGATCTGTGTTTGAAATTTCAATTCTTCTTTTTGTATAATCTCAAAGCTGATGTTCTTCCTCTTCCTATTATTACAGTTATGATCCGTTCATTGTGTTGGTCACTAGAACTGAGGGTATCAATTGCATTGTGTTCAATCTTGTGCTGTGCAATACCATTTTATCATGTTGCTCTCTTGACCTGCAGGTTGTGGATAAACACTTGTCGATCCTTGCAAAACAACATGTAGAAACACGGTTTGTGAAAGTTCATGCTGAGAAGGCTCCCTTCTGACAGAAAAGCTCAGGATAGTTGTCCTCCCGACTCTTGCTATAGTTAAGAATGGCAAGGTTGAGGACTATGTGGTAAGTGAACACTCTTGTTACTTATTCATTAGCTTTGTCTTGACAATAAAGTCATTTTATTTTTCTTCTGGTATTGCAAGGTTGGCTTTGATGAGCTTGGTGGCAAAGACGACTTCAGCACCGAGGATCTGGAAGAACGCCTGGCGAAATCCCAAGTTATCTCCATCGACGGAGAAGGGTCTGCATTCACATCAAAGCAGGCTGCTGCCACCAAACGAAGTGTTCGGCAATCAGACACCGGCAACTCATCTGACTCTGAATAGCTCCTCTGTTATATCTAAGTGGGTACACAATACAGACATATGTTGGCTGTTATGCCAACAAGCAACCTGGTGTGTTATCCTTAGCAGTACTACAAGGAGAGTGTTAGTCCAGTTTTGAAATTTGGCCTGGGATTGGATATCATTATGTATCTTAAGATCTTGAAGCAAAAGAGGTTGTGGTTTGACTGTTGGGTTCTATAGCGCTGCCTTGTCGATCACATATCATTGGTTTGCTCGAGTGAGTGATTTGTTTGCTATTGTGAGCTACTGTCTGTGCTGCGCATGAGGCATGATGATGCTCCATGAATGAGCGGCCTAAATCTAGGACCATGTGCTCCGGCAGATTGCCTCGTCGTCATCATCCCCTGCTGCGCCTCTGTACAACAAGGCCGCAGCTGCGGCTGCTGCTGTTGCTCATCCATGAATAGATTCTGTGCCGTGTCCTGCAGTGTCACCTTTTCAGCTGTTGCTCACTCGTTTCACCATGTGCTCATCATTGAGCATCCTGGGACCATGGGCACTGGTAAAGGTGACGATCCGCTGTCTGTTTTGCGCAGATTGTGCCTGCTGGTGCTGGTACAGCCCTGACGGCAGTTTGAATGCCGGCAAATTTAGGGCTGGATTGGGATTGGGATTGCACTGGATTGAATCCCAATTGAATTGCAGCTTCAGATCGGTCGGTTGGTACGCCAGGTATAAATGCGTTTCTGGGACTATTGATTGTGTGTGCTACAACTGTTTGTATTGGCATGTTTGGACGCGACGCAGTTTGTTTTGTACTACTACGTAGTACTGCGTTTCAATGTGCGGTATGTACCTGCAGTGGACAGTGGAGTGAGCTAAAATTTGGATCTTGTTTCCCTTAAATTGGGCAAAAAAATTGGACACCAGAAGATGTGGATATTTACTGGAGTTAGAGCTAAAATTTGGATCTTGTTTCGCTTAAATTGGGATCTTGTTTCGCTTAAATTGGGCAAAAAGTTGGACATTAGAAGATGTGGGTATTTAGAAAACTAGAGGTAAAATGCCACTGCCTTGGTTTGCCCTAATAATATATAAAATGTGTAGACAAATTCAGGTGAGGTGGGTAGACAATTATTCTTAGCGGGTAAGGTGTAATATATGTACTATCTTTTCTATAGAAACGCTCCGGCTTCCTAGTCTTTTCCTCCCAGGAATCAGCAGGAAGAACATTCAGAACTTTTCGATGAATGATTGAGTCCAATTAGCACGATCTTTACAGGCCTCTTATAGAGTAGTTTTTTTAGCGCGACTCCGACTCGGGTCTAGTCATGACACTGGGGAAAAAAACAACGTCACTCATGTTGTTTCTGTGAAGACACATTGACTCTGTCCAACAAGAGACGTCTCCTGCAATATATGCTACTGTACAAGTACTTAGGAGGGGTCAATTACTTAGGTCCAGTGAAATGACGCAACACGACATGACGGCACTTTTGGCACGTTAATCTACTTGGCCGGCCAATAAACTAGGGTTTATGTCCCTTGCTTAGGACACCTAATGGCTGAATGTAACCACTAAAAGATACGCGTCAGCCGGACTAACAAAGGGTGGGGGGGGGGGGGGGGGGTGGTTACTAGCTAGTATGAATCAGACGACGACGACCTTGACATGATCTCCTCCGGTCCGGAAGATCACAAGCAGGAAGCGACAGACAGGAATTGGTCTGCGAGCTGAGGAGTTGTTGGAAAGCATCAACGGAAAGAATCGTTAATATATATGTTTCTAATTAAGTTGGAACGCAACAACAATTTTAGGCCCTGCATCATTGACTAATATAATTTTTAGGTGCAACCTCATATGTATGAGTACTTTTGCCAGATGGTTGAACTAGAAAACTTCATGATAACAGTGAAATTTCGACAAGATTATTAGAAGTCCAGGAATCCAAATAATGTGTTACTCTACAACAGTTTGCAGATGCAATAGGAGTTGCAGCAGTAGAGACAATAATGATCTTGACACCTCACAAATGACAAAATGTAGATCATGCTAATCGCAAGTGACATCTTTTTGCCAAAAAAAAATCCCACAAAAAAATAACGTTTCACGTCAATTATGGAGATGAAAATTGAAATAGACCTAAAGGTAAATTCTCAATAAAAGCAATGGGATTATATTCGTCCTCATTGCAAAGGCAGACCAGACACCTAACCGGTTGGATCACCAATAGGTAGCTAGCAAGTGATTTTATTCTTGTACAAATGTTTGAAAAAGATGAGAAACTCCAAATATACCGATCGACCGCCACACTTTCACTGTTTCACACTTGCGGATGCACATCCATCCATGGATGTCCCTTTCTCCTAGTGCATGGAATAAGTCCTCGGAATAGGAGGTGCATGCAGTCATTTGTTGTTCAATAATAATTACAAGAAATAAGATTGTTTTTTAGACCAGTCTCAATGGAGAGTTTCGTTACACTGTTTCCAAGACTACCATGTCATCTAGAATGAAATGAAACTTGAATGAAACTCTCACTCTCAATGCAAAGTTTCATTCCAGAGTTTCATAGATATTTAATTCTATGACTCATAGAGAGTTGGTAATCGTGTCAAGAGAGTTTCATATCCTCATGACACTCATTTCCTCTCTCTCTTCCTCAAAACGTTGTCACATCAGCAGAAGTGCACATGTGTAGGCTATTAAATGCAAATGAAACTCCAATGAAACTTTCATTGAGACTGGTCTTATAACATACTGCCGATCTAAATATTTTTTGCAGGTAATATTGAAAGGAACATATTAATTGGTTATGTCATAGAGCGCGTTTAACTCTAGCAATGTAAAGACAACAACACGAACACATCTTTCAAATTTATTGAGCACCAGAGACAAGCTCTTTGTCTTCTTTGGATGGCCATAATATTAATTACAGCTTTGAGATGGATACTTTTTACTTTTTATTATTTTTGATGTAATTGTGGCCTGATTTTCTTGTGGTCTCAAGAGCTGAAGTCGGTCTTGTCTTCTTTCTAAAAAATAGTCATAATCTAAAGATGATAGAATTTGAGTCATTGAAGGTTGGTTGTGCACTCAAGAGCGACAAATTTAGGTTTATTTTTAGGCTAATAACAATGAGATATAGCGATTGTGTAATGGACACCTAAAAAGCCAACAACATTTATAACATAGTATGATAAATATTTGCACATTATTATTAAAAATGATAAAAATCTCAACCAGGATAGAGTGCAAGACTTCTATACTATATATGCAGAAGTATTTGTTGATCCTTTCTTTTAGAGGTTTGTCTTTGTTGTGGTTGTTTGATTGCTCATATTGTTAGTAGATTTTCCTTAGTTAGTCGATATAGTTGTGGGTACTGCTCTTGTTTTGTGTTATTCTAAGGTTGTTGTTTGTTTGGTCCAGATGTTCTTGTCAATATAACTGGCAGCCCTACTGATTGATTCACTTATGAACACGACAGCATGCTGGTCGAGGCTCCATGCCAGTCTCCCAGCATGCACCATGCGGCAGTGTGATGGCGTGCACCGGCGGGCCTCCGCGACAGCGTTGGCAACGTCGGGATGCTGATGCTGAGGTCGTCAGCTTGGGAGATGCGACGGGCTCAGGTGAGGCGGCTCTGAGCACGGCGACGCACCACGGCAAGGGGCGGCGACGCCGCCAACGACGGCGGAGGCGCGACAGCCGGCGGACTGAGGCCGATGCCTCTGTCGTCGCTGATGAAGGTTGGACTGGGCACGTGAGAGATCTCTAGTGTTTTGGATAATTGATGAAACCTAATGTACTAACTTAGCTCTAAGTGATTGAGTAGGTTTAGTACACTCATTGAAGATGATGACAAGTGGTGGAGGAAGCAAAGGTGGTTGAGATCTAGAGCTCGCACTTGGAGAAGAAGGAAAGTGAAAAGACCCTAAGCTAAACAAGACAAAGGTATATGCTAGGGCTTTTCTTTTGGTGGTCAAAACACCAAGTGGGTGTGATCACTTTTAGGATAGACAACCGTACTATTAAGAGGGGAAATTTAAAGGTGATTGCGGTTTGTCGAGGGCCACTAGGTGTTATCTATATTGCATGTGCATTTAGGACCTAGTGACATACACCATGCTAAATGACAAGTGAAACATGCCAAGAGTGCTCACTAAAGTTGGATACTTAGTACTTGGCACAATGGAGCAAATGTGGAAAAAGAAGAAGTGATTTTGGTTAAGACAGAGGGCATCGGACGCCGAGGCCTTTGACTCAGCGCGTCCGTCGGCCTCAGAGAAGCAGTAGGAAAATTCCTGAAGGCGTCAGACGCTGTCCGTTGGATCGACGGAGCGTCCGGAAATATTTTCTCGGAATATTTTTCAGAAACCCGAGAGCAAGGAGTTTTCGCCGGACGCTGAGGCGCAACGTCCGACGCAAAACAACGGAGCGTCCATCAGGCTTCCAGAGAGCTCTGCAAGGGAGCAGTTCGAAGACAGACGCCGAACGCTGGAGGACCGAGCGTCGGACGCTGGCACGGAGCGTCCGTCGCCCGTGCAGCAGCCCAACGGCTAGTTCTGACAGAGCGTCGGACGCTGGTGACGAAGCTTCCGTCGCCCCCGTGAAGAGCGTCCGTCGCCAACTTAACAGGGTAACGACTAGAAGACTTTGAAGGGAGTTATAAATATGTGGTGGCAGGCTTGGGGTGATCTCTCTCGCACATTTGAACATCTTGAGACTCCTTTGAGCTGAGCAAACTCCCTCCCACTCATCTCCATGCTTGGTTAGTGAAAACCCAATAGAGATTGAGTGATCCAAGTGCATTTCGCACATAGCTTGCATCTAGTGGCACTTGGGAGACATTCTCGCTGCGGATTTCTTGTTGCTCTTGGTGATTGCCATCACCTAGACGGTTTGGAGCAGCGGTGGTAGATCGAGAAGCTTGGTGATTGTGCTTCGTTGACTACAAGTTGATTGTGAGGGGTTCTTGTGCCTTCCCCGCGGGAGATCACAAAGGTAACTCTAGTGGATTGCTCGTGGCATTTCAATAGCCTCATCTTGTGTTGGTTGTGCGGCACCTGATGACGGATTTGGCGTGTGATGCCAATTAGCGCGTGAACCTCCAAGTGAGTGTCTTGCCACAACGGGGACTAGCTAGTTGGCAAACTAGTGAACCTCGGAAGAAAATCAAGTATCAACCATTGTCTCTTATGATTGTGTGATCTTATTGGTATTCACTTGATTGGTTCATCCTCTACAACTCCATGGTGGTATAATCTTTCTTCCCATCTTTGCATCTCTTTATTCATACTTGTCTTAGTGTATTAGGGTGTGCCTAGAGGGCTACTAGAATTGAGTAGGCATTGAGTGATCCTAGAGCTTATTAGGATATAAATTGTGTTTAGGTAGCTTTGCATCCCCTAGTAGGCTAGTGCAAGTCAAGCTTCGCCTCTTTGTCATCTAACTTGTTGTTGAGATTGTTTTTAGTTTTTGATTTAGGCTATTCACCCCCCACCCCTCTAGCCATCACTTAGGACCTTTCAAGTGGTATCGAAGATAGTACACCGTTGATTTGAGGCTTAACAACCTACGGTGTGAAGATAGCTCATATCAACAACATGAAGAAACCACCCAAGTTTAATGGCTCAAACTATGGCTATTGGAAAATCAAGATGACCGCTCATATCAAGTCAATTAGCCAGAAAGTTTGGCTAGTGGTGGATAAGAAATTTGAGGTTGTGAATGTGGAGGCTCCCACTCCTCAAGAGGAAGAAAAGTTGCAACACAATGATATTGCTCTAAGTGCTATTGATGAGGCACTTGATGAAAAAGTGTTTGAGCAAATCAAGAATCTTGAGAGTGCTCATGAGGCTTGGAAAAAGCTAGAAGAATCATTTGAAGGCACTCAAGCCGTCAAGAGTGCAAAGGCATACATCCTCAAAGAAAAGTTTGCAAGCTTCAAAATGGAGGATGATGAGAATGTGCCGGAGATGTTCCATAGGCTACAAGTGCTAGTCAATGATCTCACGGCTCTTGGTGAGAAGGTTAAGGATAAGGACTTCTCTCACAAGTTCTTAAGAAGTCTCCCATCTCGGTTTGAGACTCTTGTGACCTTGATTGTGAGAGGTGGATTGGATACCGTGACTCCTAACCAAGTCTTGGGAGATGTGATGACACAAGATGCTTACCGGGACAACAAAGAGAAAGATATCAAGAAAGAAGAAAAGAAAGATGAGAAGAAGAAGAGCATAGCTTTCAAAGCTACTTCATCTCACAAGAGCAAGGGCAAAGCCAAAAATGAAGAATCTAGTGAAGATGAAGACTCAAGTGCTAGTGAGGTTGATGAAGAAGAAATGGCTCTATTTGTGAGAAAATTTGGAAGATTCATGAAGAAGAAGGGGTATCATGCAAGAAGGAAGAGACCATCTTCTAAGAACTTTGATGAGCCAAGGAAGTGCTTCAAGTGTGTGTAAGTGCATTCGCCCCCTAAGTGTGGGTTTCGGATAATTGATAACAATCAACCTAGGAACTAACACACTTATCCTAAGCATATTCACAGGTGTTAGTATATGAACAAGCTTAAACGATAATATTCGGTGATTGAAGAACCCCCAATTCGTTCTCCATGGAAAGCGGTCGCTCAAAGTGCCAAATAGATTTATCCTTTTGAATTGAGTTATAGGAAAAGCCACACTACCAAGAGGGATACATGTTTGGTTAGCTTGAAGAGGTTAAGGGTGCTCAAGTTACTAGTCTAGAAGCGTTGGAGAGAAGCAGTGCGAAGCGTTCTCTTCAAAAAGTGTTTTGGTGGCTCTCTGCTGAGCCACCGGTACTACTGGTCACACACCGGTAGTACCGCTCAGCTTCCGGCAGGAGTTTCTGGAATGCGAGGGCATCAACCCTTTTTGCACGTCTGGTGGTACCAGTCACTCACCGGTAGTACCGGTACCCCACCGGTAGTACCGGTAGTACACAGTCGCCCAGATCTATTTTGAGTTCTTCCAACAGTCACTTTTGATCGGTAGTACCGGTGCTGCACCAGTAGTACCGGTACCACTTTGGGCTGAGCAACTTAAAGTCTATCTCTTCCTCTCTCTCACCCTATCCACTCATTCACTCACTCCCAACACACCTAGAGACGAAAAAAGAGCTCTCCAAGCTTGACTCCCCCCTTCTCTCTCCCTCTTGCTCTAGAACTTCGAATCTTGCTAGCTTAGAGCGAGAGAAGCGAGATTAGAGAGCGGGGAACTTCGATCTATGACTTGAGCACTTGGATCCCTCTTCTTGCCGGCCGGATTTGTGTCTTTTACTCTTGGGTTCTTGGAACCCAAGCCGGCTAGGTGTTCTTCGTGGTTGCCCGTGTGTTGCTCCATTTGTGAGGGCACCCCAAAGTGTTTGTATTCACCCTTTGATTCTTAGTGGAAACCTCGGGCTAACCTTTGTGGTTGCTTGAGAGAAGCAAGGAGGTGGAAGAGACTCCGACCTTTGTGGTCACCTCAACAACGGGGACGTAGGTGCTCCTTGTGTGGAGACCGAACCTCGGATTAAATCTCGTGTCTCGTGTGCTTGCTCTCGATTCATATTATTGTGCTATCACTTGTTGCTATTGTTCTGCCTCTCTCTCTCTCTCTCTCTCTCTCTCTCTCTCGTTCTTAGGGTTGGAGAGGCCGATCTACGATTTGGTGAATAAGCAAGGCAAGCGGAGTACTCCTACTACCTCTACATCACCTAAGGATAGTAAGGAATTAGTAGATCTAAAATCTAAGTTGTTTTCCTTTGAAATTTCTTAGTTCTCGTAGGAACCAAGTCCCACCGGTAGTAGTACCGGTCTCCCACCGGTAGTACTGGTAGTACTAATTCCTGCTTCAAGTTTTTGAGTTTCAGGTTTTTAGAATTGCCTATTCACCCCCCCTCTAGGCTAATTAGGTCCTTTCAATTGGTATCAGAGCAAGGTTCCTCTCTATGCTTCACCGCATGAGGAAACACATTGGCCAAGATGGATCAAAGTCAAATGAATCAATGGATTGATTCAATCACCACCAAGTTTCAAGAACAACAAAAAGAGCAAATGAACAAGATGCAAGAAGAACTCGACAAGATGAAAGAAATCTTGAACAAGAAGATTGAAGATGTGCTAGCATAAATGAGAAAAATGGAGAAGGTGAAGGAAATGAAGACAAGTCACCCAAGGAGTATCATAGAACTCCTTTTGATTACTCATCATCAAGCAAGGGGCCAAACTCACACCTACCCATCATCAACCCCGACAAGCCACCTATGTTTGATGGAGTTAGATACACCGATTGGCCTCATAGGATGAAGCTACATCTCATTGCCGCAAGATGTTGGGAAGTTGTGGAAGTTGGAGTGAGGATCCTGGAAGAAGGAAGTGAAATGACACGGAGGATTACGCGGGTTGCAAGCAATGTTTCCCCGGGCAAACCCCGAATTAAGTAAACCCCGGGAAGTAAAAAAAGGGTCAAGGGGTAAAAAGTCCAAAGTTTTTTTTTGGACACTTTAAGGTTTATATAAAAGGGAAAAAAATGAAGGTTGGAAGTTTTTAGCTTTTTGAAAGGGAAAAGAGAATTACGGGGGCGAAGTGAAACCCCCCCAAAGATGTTTGTCATTTTTTGAAAAAGGTCAATAAAAAAAAGGGGGTCTTGGTTCAAAATGATGGTGACATTCCCCGCAAGAAAATTTTGTTGGGTGTTAGAAAAAAACTCTACTTGCCCTCATAAGGAAAAGACAACTATGATTAATAACCCCCCAAAGAGTTTTTAAAAATTGAAAAAACATGAAGTGTGAGGGGAAAAACAAACAGATTGGGGCAAAAGAAGATTTTTTCTTAAGGTTCTAAGATTGGTTTTTACATAAAAAAAAAACAAAAAATAAAAAAAATTTCTAAAAAAAAAAATTAATTAAATCACCCCCCCCCCCCCCAAAACTTTTAAAGAGGGTAGGGGGGAAAAAGCCAAAAGAAAGGGGGTTTTGTTGGTTTTGGGGGAAAAAGACCATTAAATTTCCGTTTGTCCCAAAAGAGAAAAAAAGAAGAAGGGGAAAACAATAAAAGGTAAATTTTCGGGAAGAAAAGGGTAAACCCCCGGGTGAAAGGGGAAATCCCAAGAAAAAACGATTGTAACCCCTCAAAAGGAAAAAAAAAGGGTGTTTAAATACATTCCCCAAAATTTTCCTTACCCCAAAACAAAAAAGCCATCAATTATTTTTCAAAAATTTCCTTCCCCACCTGGGTTTCCCCAAACCCTTTTAGGGACAATGCTCAATCCATTGTTTTTGCAAAGGGGAGAAAGGTACCCCTAATCTCCCCCCCAATTCTGTAAGGGAAAAGATGTGTTGTGAAAAAAGGGGAATTTGCCTTTAAAAAAATTAAAATTAGGAAAGGCCGGCCCCTTTTTGAAGTTAATTAAAAAAAATTTAAATTTGAGGGGTGGTTGATGAAGGTGATTTCCAGGGGAAAAAGGGGAAAACCAAAAGGTTTGGGGGGAATTTTTGCAAAGGAAAAGGGGAAGTTAAAGATTTTTTGGTTTTAAAAATTTTTTTTGGCCAAGGACTCTTATAAGGGGCTTTTAAGGGGCATTTTTTCCCTTAATAACTCTTTAAGCAAAACCAAGAAAAAAATGTTTGTTCAGAAAGCCTTTTAAAGTTGAAAAAAATATTGACTGACCCCCAAACATCCTTTTTGGGAAATTTAGCACCCCCCTATTTTTCAAGGATGAGATTCCAAAAAGTTTTTAAATGCAAGGGTTTTTTAAAAGCTTTAAAAAATTGAAAAAATTGTTGGCCCTCCTTGTTGGTGGGAAAAGGGAAGAACGGAGATTTAAAAGGTTTTAAACAATTGGAAGAATGGTTGAAAAGGAAAAGGAAACCCCAACCCAAAACCCCTCTAAAGGGGTCCAAGACACCCCTCCATAAAAGGTGAATTAGCTACAATGGTTTGATGGAAAGGCCATTAAAGGAAATGATCAAGGGAGGTTTTTTGGGGGTAAAGGGGAACAAAGGGTTCCACCAAGGCCTTCCAACAAGGGGCAAAAATCTTTCACTTCCTACCCCAAAAGGGTATCAAAAGAAGAAGCAAGTGGGAAAGGGTGCCCAAGAAAAATCCTTCCACGAAGATGTTTGTTTTTAAATTGTTGTTGGGGAAAAGTGGAAGTTTTGGGGTTTCAATTTTTTTGCATCAAAAGAGGAAAAATTTTTTGGGGGGTTTTTGGGGTGCCCAAATTTTTTGCTAACCCAAGGACCCAATTTTTTTGGGGGTACCAAAAAAAAAAAGGCTTAATTGTTTGTGGAATACCTCCCCCTGGGAAAGATTTTGGGTTTCTTGAAAAGTGGTTCCAAATCATTGAGGAGAGAAAAAAACACCTCTTTCAAAAAAGCAAATTAAAATGAAAAAGGGTTTTGTTTGGGCCCCCTTTTTAAAAAATTTTTTGGGGTTTTAAAAATTTTTATCAAATTAACAAATGCAATTTGGAGGGGTTGGGGAAAAAATTTGTTGGGGCCGGATCACAACTTTGGAAATGGGTAAATTTTTTCTTTCAGGTAAGGGTTTTGGAATCCTTGAAGGAAAAGGTTTCTATTCTTTTCGGGTCAATTAAAGGGAAAAACTTTTAAATGTTTTTACTAATAAAAATGGAGTGGGTTTGTTTATGGCAAATTTTTGATGGGTTGTTAGGGGGTCGCCCTTGCCCATGTTTTGGGTGAGGAAAATTGGCCCCAATTTTAAAAGGGTTTTAAACATTTTTGGACTAACAAATGTTTTTTCGGGGAAGATCGAATTTGAGTGAAAATTTTTAAGGGGAAACAATTAAAAAAATTTTTTAAAAATTGTGTCAAAATTCGACATCTAAGGGTTCCCCAAGTACTTATTGGTCCCCCAAATTTTTTCTTAAACTTTTTGGAAAAAAAAATTAAAAACTTTGGGAAAATTTTGATGATTATTTCGTTCCTTGGGTGGGTTTTTTGGGGATTAAAAGGTGAAACCCGGGATCTTCAAAAAAGGTTCAAGAAGAGCCCAAAAAGGTTTGATTTAAAGATAAGAAAGTGAGAAAGGAAGCGAAACGGAGTTCAAAAAACACCAAATAGAAGAGTTTCCTTTTAAAAAGAAGGGGTCAAGCATGAGTTTTGGTTTCCCCCACACCCCCAACAAAAGGGGTTTTAGAGAAAAAAAACCCCGGCGCTCATAGAATTGGAAAAAGGCAAGTTGGATGAATACAAGACCCCCAGGAAAGTTTTGGGGGGGGGGGAAAGGGTTCATGACAATCCCCCATTCTTAAAATTTAAGAAAACCGGGCCTTTTGGCCCCCTTCGGAAAAAAGCCTAAGGTCTTTTACTTTGATTTTTGGGATGCAAGTGTTTCATACTTAAAAAAAAAATTTCCAAAAGCTAAAAAAGTTTCCCAAAGGGATGAAGGTTTTATTGGGTTGGTTCTAACCTGTTCGTGTTTTTCAAAGCTGGGCAATTTTTAAATAGCGTTTTAACTTTGATTTTTTTGGGTCCCCAGGCCCCAAAAAAAAAAGCTAAAAGTTGAAAATTTGGGAAAAAAAAAAATTTTATAAGTTATAAAAGAAGTTTACATTTTAAAAAAAACCCCGGGGTTTAAGTGGAAGATCCACAGGCAAATCCTGTGCTCAACTCTTGGGCCCCAACCCCAAGTCCATGGGGATGTTTCCAAAAAAAAGGGGGGTTTTAAAGAAAAAGGATATTTTAATCAAGATCCCCCACAATTATGAGCAATCAAGAAATATCAAATAAAAGCCAAAACAAATCTTTGTTCACATTTCAATCAAAATAATATGTGAAATGAAGGTAATAAAAGAAGAAACAAAGTGTCTCCCCCCAAAATTTTTCGAAAGAAAACCAAGGGGTTTTTCCGGAAATTTGGAAGATTAAAGGGTCCACAAGATAAGGTAGAAAATTTTTTTGAAAAAATTCTTTTGTTCCCCAAAAACCCCAACAATTTTTAAGGGACTTGGGATGAGATTGGGTTTGGCCTTGCAAAGGATTAATAATTACCACAAAGAAGTTTAGTCCTTGGGGAAACCCCCAACAAAAGTTTGGGCCAAAAGGTTTTAACAACAAAAATGAGAAGGGGGGGCACAAAAAAACAAGGCAGGGTTGGGGGGGCTAACGGATATATAAAATTTTATGGTTTGGAAAATTTTGGGAGCTTTATGATGGGGGGCGGGGAGAGTAATAAGGTTAATTTTAAAACCTTTTTCCTCACCCTCATATTTTTGTTTTGTTTTTGGGAAAAGTCAAAATTTTCCCCTTTAAGGTCCCCTAACCCTCTAAAGTCAAAAGGACTCAAAAGGGGGGTACGAACCCCAAAAGGTTGGAAATTTATTTTTCAAAAGGATTCCTAAAAGAACAAGGGTTTAAATGGAAGGGGGGCCCCGATTTTTACATTTTGGGGAATCAATTTTTGAACCCCTTTTTTCCCCAAAAAAATGTCAAATGCTTTTATTGTTGTTTAATAAGGCTTTTTTGGGGAATTGGGCTGACTAAAGGGGGTTTTGGTGTCCTAAGGGGAGTTAATTTCTTTCTTGGTTTCAATTCAAGAAATTTAAAGGGAAGACATTTTATTTTTCAAAAAAGTACACCTTTTGCTGTTAGAATTTCCCTGGAGAAAGCCAAAAACCCTTCCCCAAAAAAAAAAGCCAACAACCCCGGGAAAAAAATTTACTTGCCAAAATGGGGGAAAGGGCGTTATTTAAAAGGATTTGCTCCATGATCGGATCCCTTTTTACCTTTTTTGACTAGGCCGTTTTATGTTGTGTTGATGGTGCAAGTTTTTTAAACTAATCCCCAAAAAATGCATTTTTTTACCGTTTGAGATTTTTTGGGAATTAAAAACAAATTCTAACTTGGCTTGGTTTTCCAAAGCCCCTTTTTTTTTTACCTTGGCTATTCCATTTTTGGACTATGCCGGGGGTTCAAGAAAACAAAAAAGCCTACCAAGCTTGCCCTTTTTTTTTTTTTTCGGTCTTTGGTGTTTTGGAGCTCTAAAAAGCAAAAAAATTTTTTTCCTTTTTTCCAAAAGGAAAACCGAATGTGGCCGGCCGCTCTTGTTGTGCCCAAAAAATTTTGGGTGAAAAACCCTAAAAAAATTTTTGGGTTTGTAGGGGAAAAAGAATTTCCCCTTTTTTTGGTGACAATGAGGAGTGCCATTAATTTTTCAAACAACCCTTTTACTACTCTTCACAAAGCCCATAACATTTGACATCACTTTTGAAATCATGAAGCCAAGGAAAAAACGCCCTTTTTTTCATTGGCACCGAAAAAAAAACTGCCCTTTTCTTCACAAAAACCCCTCGCGAGTTTTTTAAATTTTTTTGGTTTTTTTAGGAACTAAATATCATTGATTTTTGTAATATGGTTTGATGTCTTGCACACCTTTGATTGATCTAGTTTGGATAAAATGTTTGTGAAAGTTTTGAGTGAAGATTTCAAAATCTATTTTCTACATCTCAAGCTTATCCATAGTTATGTATTGTTGAACTGAAATCTGGACAAAACTTGAGTTGGTTGAAGCTCTTCACATAGGTAATCCCTCTGTTGGCTGGGACTTCTGTTCCACCGGTGGTACCGATCGGGAGTTGGTACTACCGGTCGGCTGGCTGGGGGTCGTGGGATTTTTTTTACCGTGTGGGCCCGGGGTCTTGGAACCTTATCCTTTCACCGTGGACTCCCCTTCCAACCGTGAACCCTCAGGCCCACAGGCCCACCCGCCCTCCCCTTCCTCCTGTGCCGAAGCAGCGGCGGCAGCTCCCTCTGCTGCCCCTCCCTCCCCTCCACCCGATCTCACTCCTCCCTTCATCTCTTGCAAATCCCTTTGGTGGAAAGGTCCCCTAGGCTGTGGTGATTCTTTTGGTTGTGGTGGAGTTTGCAAGGAAGCTTCCATTTGCTTGGATTCGGTCTCTTCCCCTCGAGTAGCAAGGTACAAGGTGCTTTTTGCCCGATCTCTAAATGTACTTTGTTCTAGGACGATTCCTTGCTTATGCTCAGTCCAATAGGGGTTCTCATGGCAGTAGTATGTTGCTCGTGCATTTGGTTTTCTCGCTTTGGCGATTTTTGGGGCGATTGCGCCGCTGCACAGTGCCATCGGTACTACCGGTCCCTGTGCAGGACCCCTCCCCCCTGTCTCGCCATCCCGAGCAAGTCTCACCGCTTTTCTACTTGTTCTTTTATCTCATATACCCCTCTCTTTGTTGGTTCTGTAGCATGGGCGGTCACCGGAGGAACCCCTCTCGTCGTGCTCGCTCATCCTCTGGTGACGCCGGTGATGGCCGCGCCGTTCGTGGCCGTGGTAGTAGCACTGATCGTGGTGCCCCTATCCCCACCGATCCGGAGGCTCGTGAGGCCACTCGGAGAGCTGCAGTGTCAAATCCAATGGGGACCGTCGATTGTCCCCCTCCTCGACATCGGGTCACTATTCGCAACAAGGTTCCTACCTCGGATGTTTTGATTGAGGGTCGGGCCATTGACCCTAGAGGGGTTGCTCGGTCACCTCTTCACATTGGCGTTCCTCCTCGATAGATTCCTATACATGACAAACCCAGTGCTCGAGTTAGGCGTCCTAGAACTGCTGCTAGCTTTACTCCTACCTATCCAATGGATTACAGGAAGAGGACTCCTCATCTGAGGACAATGCATGCAGATAATCCATATGAATATGTCAAGTGTGAAGGTCTTGAGGAGCGTTTTTGGTCTCAATTCCAGTTTGACTACTACAACTTTGTGCTTTATCATGATGGTGAGCGCAACTACCCTCCTCTCTTCATACACAAGGTCATGTTGCTTGATTCTTTGAAGAGGCACAATCATCCTGAGATTGATGAGTTGATTGACCGGCTTGCTGAGTGGTGCCTGTCCCATTGATGACTTTTGTCAAAGATTGGAACACAGAGGTGATTTTTCAGTTTTGGGATACTCTCTATGTTGATCGCCCCAATGATGTGCTTCACTTCATGACCCAAGGTATTCATTATCGCTGTGACTTTGTCACTTTCTCTAGACTCTTGGGGTTTGATAAGCTTGACCGTGAGGCTCCGGATATCCATGACATGTATGCTAGTGGGATCACCACTAAGGATCTTGTGCAAGCAAACATGTACACAACGGCTAAGCATGCCAATTTCTGTTCTGCTAATCTGAGACCGTTCTTCTATGTGTTGAACAACATGATTCGTTACACCATTGATCCTAAGATTGGATATTCAGTGCACATCCAGAATGATGCTCCAAAAATCTTGATTCGTTTTGGTGCTAAAGGCGGTCGGTTTAGTGTGTCTCGCTTCATGTGGGGCAAGATCATTGAGGCATCTCAAGACACCCACAAGTCACTACCATATGCTCCCTACCTCATGCATATCATTGAGCAGGTAGTTGGCCGTCGGTTCAACTATGACACTAAGCATGCTACTTACTCTGTAAGGAACTTGACAGTCAAGACTCGTGGTGATCGTGATGGTGATGGTGGTGATGATGAGGAAGCAGAGGAAGAAGAGGTTGCTTTTGATCTTCCATCGACTTCTTCACTGCCTCATTGCTCCTTTTTGGCGTGCCGTAAGCCTCGTGAAGTGGTGATGGTTCTCGCTCCTTGCTCAAGAAGTTTCTTTCATACTTCTGTTACACTGCTGAGAAGGAGGTTCGCCATCTCCGTCGGATTGAGGAGCACCTCAACATTCCACCTTCCTCTCCATTTCGTCATTTTGATGAGTTTGAGGCTCCAATTGATCCTATAGCTCCGGATGTTGATCTTGGTGGAGCTTCTCATGATGTGCCCCCTCACGGTGATCATGGCCATGATGGCTATTCTCATGGTGCGCCGACCTATGGATGTCCCTCTGCTTATCATGATACTGTTGCTGTTGAGTATGGCTTTGAGGCCATCTTTGGTGCGCCTTACTCCAGTCAGGGCATCTATCCTGGTGAGGGTAACACTTCCCAACCTTTTGTCGGTGCTTCTACTTCAGCTCATCCGCATGGCAAGGGTTGTGGGCGGTGACTATGGTGATGATGGAGATGACGATGAAGACTATGAGGATTACTATGTCTTTGCTACCCTTGGTCTTCCTTTGGCCTACCCTTTTTGGCACTTGATGCCAAAGGGGGAGTGTTAGGCTCTTATGTAATAGGGTAACTCTTTATCTTTGTTGGACGGTTCCTTATCTATCTTTTGTGTTGAACTATGTGTTGAGCTACAATTATTTATGTAATATAGATGATGTGTGATTGTAGATCTATATTTATATTACATCGTTTATCTTGTGATGCTATTCATATGCTTGTGTGATGATTTCTCATTTACTTTAGCAAATGTGTGGATGATATTTTGTCATATGCATCACGGTTATTTGTTCATCACACACACTTGTAGGCACCCCACGGATTGCAAAAGTTAGGGGGAGTTTGCGCTAAATTTTTATGCTATCTTGATTATGATCAAGACATGGAATTCAAATCCAATGCATAAATTTAGGGGGAGCTTCTCCCTAAAATTTGCAATTCAAAAGCTTAAATTCTTCCCATTATATGTAAGCCTAAGTTGGTTGTCATCAATTACCAAAAAGGGGGAGTTTGTAAGTGCATTCGCCCCTAAGTGTGGGTTTTGGATAATTGATAACAATCAACCTAGGAACTAACACACTTATCCTAAACATATTCATAGGTGTTAGTATATGAACAAGCTTAAACGATAATATTCGGTGATTGAAGCACCCCAATTCGTTCTCCATGGAAAGCGGTCGCTCAAAGTGCCAAATAGATTTATCCTTTTGAATCGAGTTATAGGAAAAGCCGCACTACCAAGAGGGATACATGTTTGGTTAGCTTGAAGAGGTTAAGGGTGCTCAAGTTACTAGTCTAGAAGCGTTGGAGAGAAGCAGTGCGAAGCATTCTCTTATAAAAGTGTTTTGGTGGCTCTCTGCTGAGCCACCGGTACTACTGGTCACACACCGGTAGTACCGGTTGGCACCGGTAGTACCGCTCAACCTCCGGCAGGAGTTTCTAGAATGCGAGGGCATCAGCCCTTTTTGCACGTTCGGTGGTACCGGTCACTCACTGGTAGTACCGGTGGACCGGTAGCACCGGTAGTACACAGTCACCCAGATCTGTTTTGACTTCTTCCAACGGTCACTTTTGATCGGTAGTACCGGTGCTGCACCAGTAGTACCGGTACCGCTTCGGGCTGAGCAACTTAAAGTCTATGTATTCCGCTCTCTCACCCTATCCACTCATTCACTCACTCCCAACACACCTAGAGACGAAAAAGAGCTCTCCAAGCTTTACTCCCCCCTTCTCTCTCCCTCTTGCTCTAGAACTTCGAATCTTGCTAGCTTAGAGCGAGAGAAGCGAGATTAGAGAGCGGGGAACTTCGATCTACGACTTGAGCACTTGGATCCCTCTTCTTGCCGGCTGGATTTGTGTCTTTTACTCTTGGGTTCTTGGAACCCTAGCCGGCTAGGTTCTCTTCTTGGTTGCCCGTGTTGCTCCATTTGTGAGGGCACCCGAAGTGTTTGTATTCACCCTTTGATTCTTAGTGGAAACCTCGGGCTAACCTTTGTGGTTACATGAGAGAGGCAAGGAGGTGGAAGAGTGTTGGTATTTCTTATGACTATTGGATAAATTCTCAAGCGCACAGATTATACCGCTGTAGCACTTCACCTAGGAGGATTCCGAGGTATCGTAATTTATATTATCCCAAGGGAAAGCTGGCTAGAAATGATAATTAGAGAGAGATCCTAGAGAGCACCTCAACCTTAGTACCAACTAGTATAGGGGGGTAAATGATAAAAGTGATAGGAAGGGGTTGATGAATGAAGAATCTACGGTAAAGGATACTTAGAATGGACCTCAGAGACTAGCTAGGTGGGAGGACAACGAGAAGAGAACAGGGACTCCTATGTACTTCTCTCTACCTCAATATACTTAGCTAGATAACTAGTCTAGACACTATAGTTTGTCTCCTCAATACAAGTATGCTAGGCGAGGGGATAGATCAGTAGGAGGACAAAACTCCTACTAGACCACACGCTCTTCTTACGGGGGCCTTACCTTTTAAGAACTTGCCTATAAACACGTGGTGGAATACAAAGACTAGACAAGGTTGTCACCTCTTGCTAGCTACCACAAACAATCCGTGCAGCAAGCGATAACCAAGGATAAGATGATGTATAAGAACCACGCTTACACACAACTTACTACTTTGACTATGATCAATAACCAAAGTACCCTATGACAGGCAATGATTGCATACAGGAAAGGTCACAAGGATCACAGACTATGGGTGTGAAGGCTATTAAAGAGCAAAAGCATATAGAAAGACTATATCTGGTATAGAAATGCTCAAAGTAAATACTAAGTAACGTAAAGAAAAAGATATATATTGATAAAGGTAAAGTCTTACAAAGAAGGAAAGATACAAGAGCTATACCAGACTCTCTAGAAGACGACTCTGGAAATCCCGAGCATAGCTCGACTCAACTCTACTCCCACTCTAGACTAACTCCTAGAACAATTTAAGGAATAGAGCTTGTAGGCTTCTTATTCATGATTAGAGTGGGGTGTGTGACCCTCTATTTATAGTAGGAGATGGAGTAGGGGCTACTTCAGCGCCACGTCAGCGATCCAGGGCCATCCATTCTCCACCCTTTGATCCAACCGACCTTGGAACCGACCAAGGCATGGATGGTGGTGATCCAACACGTGGGGAAGAGCTATGGCGGTTGGGGGGAGCCCAACCGACTTAGGGGGCATTCAGCCGAATGCCCCTATGGTCAGTGAGGCCTCCCTTGCCTCCTTGGATGAGGTCCCACCAGTCAGGGAATGAGTGGGGCCTGTTTGGGCCCAAAAAGGATTCGGTCGAATCCCCCCTTGGGGGTTCTGGCCCTCCTCTGCTCCCTAGTGCTGGTCCCACTTGTCATTTGTGATGGTTGTTGGTTTTGTAGTGTTTGTCACGTTTATCTCCTTGGTGTGGGCCCATGGATCCATGTGATTCGCTTGTGAGCCGTTGAGAGGAAACACAGAGTGATCCAATGGATGGATTCCACTCTAGAGTGCCTCTCTTGGATCATGGTCGAGAGGAGAGAGCATGGTGGTCCCATATGGCTCTCCTTTGCTCCATTTATTCATTCCTGCACTCAAACACTCATGGATCATGGACATGTGGAACTAGTTATTTGATAAAGAATGCTCATGATGTGTTTGTTTATCCTTGATCCTTGGATTAGCGGCACCATTTTAGCTATGTAAAAGATGGTCATAATTTGTGCCAACAAGATCCCCCAAGCTTAACCTTTGCTCATCCCGAGCAAACAATCAAACTTAGCTCGATGGATCAGGAGTTGCTACTATGCTTCATATTTCAATAGTACTAAGTCTACAACAATCATACTTCTTTTTTGAATAGAAAAGTTAGCAATAAAGACTCACCCATATTACCTTAGTCCTTCATGGGGCTTATAGCTTTATCCTTTGTCTTGAGAGGTTGAGAGATAGAACAACTTGACTTGAGCACTAGTTTTCTCATTTTTTCACAAGTTTCATATCGGAGGTTTTGTAAGGTTTTGTAAAAGAAAACTTAGTGTTCCTCAAATGGTACTCTCGAGTCGCTCATAAGGTGTATGATTCCTCACCAAGGCATATATCAAAGTTTGCCTTCTTCCATCCTATCTCTAAAGCTTATGTGGAGCTATAGGTAGGGATCAAAGATGTAGCAAACTTACCTTGCATAGATTGTAAATTCAAATTCCGGACCAGAGGAGCGAAGTGTCATACTCTTAGATCAAGATGTGCAAGTGTGTGGAAACATGGTAAATGATCAATACTCCTATTTGTGGATCTCTCTTTCCTAAAATTATTTTGAGACATAGCTATCTGTTTCATCATTTGTTTTTTCAAGAGAGCTTTGGAAATGCTCATAAAGATTAGGACTTTAGAATGCCCTTGGATTTTTCAAAATTTTGCATAGTCTATGTCTCATTTACTAACAACAAACTAGAGAGAGTTTTTCTACTTAGAGCATGGAGTATGAACTATGTGGAAATGTAAGGCATGTTTCTGCGTACTTCTAGTGTAGAAGCAGCATGTATATGTGGCGTGTACGTGATCTTGATCTTGGGAGCATGATAAATCTCTCGACAAGGGTCACAAAACTTGACCAAACTCAACACAAAGCAAGCAACTTATGTAGAAAGCTTATATCATGAAAGAGTATGTATGGCTTTGGTAGGAATTTTCACCATTGAGGAACATCAAAGTGTTTTACCCTTTAAATGTCATAGATCATGTCACTTTTCAAAATTTAAATTTTGGATGCGATCTTCTTGTTTTATTCAATATTAAAAGGAATTTAAAATAAATGAAAAGTTTCATGAAGGAATTGTTTTTTTTTATTTTTGAAGGGAAAGTGAATAAATAAATGAAAAAGTTTAGAGAAAAGGGGAGAGACGTGGCAAACTAGTCAGATTTGAAGTTTGAATTTGAAGGGGTGCTGACTGGTGGGTCCAGGCCCTAGAAGTGCATTCGGCCGAATGCCTTTGCAGCCGTTTGGCCACGGGGATCTCTGCATTTGAATTTCTTACCTCTGAATGTTGATGTGCTCCAAACTTCCTGAATTTTTGCCAAAAATATGATTCGGCCAAATAAAAAAGGTGGCCGTTTTGGTCCAAATTTTTTCTGGTACGTGTCATGGAAGTGTTCAACATGGTTCAGTGATCCTTGTCATGTTTTGACAAGTTGGAGTTTCGACCGAACTCCCCCATACTTGTTTCAGAGCCTGCTGAATTCAGTGACAGAGCAGACATCAAATGCAGGGGTTCTGCTAGGGTAAGATACCAGCAGAACCAAGAGTTTCATTTGTCATTGATAGCTTTAGGCACATGTTCATTGATTCAAGAGTGACAGACTATCATGCCTAAGTATCTTGATGCTATAAAGGGCTAAGGTGATCAAGGGAGAAGATGGGAGAGAAGGTCCTTAGCATAATGGATGACAAGCATCACTTCATGCTCTCTTCTATTAAGGTCATGAGGCAGGTTGTGCCGATGGCTCTAGAGGATTACTAAGGAGAGAGAGGCAAGGAGATCCTCTCTCTCAATGGCCGTGGATAAGCGTTTGAAGTTTGCATTAGTGATAATGCGAAGATCATTAAAGCTATCTTCAAGATCAAGACGCGTCATTCTCTCCTTAGAAACTCCTTCTTCTAAGTTGGTACTGCTTTCTTTGGCAACAACACGTAGAAATTTTTCCATTTCGCTCTTCTTCTTGGTGGAACCATGGTGAGGTCAAGCAAGGAGAGAAGGGAAGCAAGAGGAGACGGAATTTCTACTGGTGGTGAAGAAGAACAAAGTGAGATGAGGAAGAAGGAGAGGGAGAGGTTAAGAAGAGAGAATTCAATGTCCTTCGCCTCTATTTTTACATGGATCGTGCCGGAAACAGGATAGGAATGTCAGTTCGGCACTCAGGAGCAATGGGCATGGCTGAAGAGCCAAAACCACGTTCGGCTGAATGCTTTTTGAAAGATTTTGAACGAAGGAGCCAGGTTTCGAACTTGATCGGGTCAGGTGAGTCAGCTCGTGAAGTTTCGGGCTGATTGGGCCAAACATAGGTTTGGCCGAACCACTTAAGTGGCTAAATGGGTTGTCCTTTCACGAGGGGGAAGTCAAGGGTCAGGTGAGTCATCTCGTGAAGTTTCGGGTTGTTTGGTCCAAACACAGGTTCGGCCGAACCACTAAAGTGGCCAAATGGGCCGACCTTACACGAGGGGGAAGTTAAGGGTCAGGTGAGTCAGCTCGTGATGTTTTGGGCTGTTTGGCCCAAAGATAGGTTCGGCCGAACCACTTTAGAGGCCAAATGGGCCGATCTTTCACGAGGGGGGAGTCAAGGCTAAGTCTAGGCCATTTCTAAGGTCTTTTTTGAAATTTGAAAAAAAGTTAAAACATGTAGATTTTAGTTCTAATTTGGATTAAGAACAAAATCTATCATATCAATTTATTGCTCAGGAATTTTAATGCTCATAGAAAACTTTAAGATGCTGGACATTTACCTTTATAGGTGTTGCAGCCGTAATCTCGAAGCGTGACGACTCCTTGCGTCATGACATTGCTGATGAAGAATGGTCTTTCTTCTGTGAATCGTCGCGTTGTACTCAGACCCTTTTTCTCCATTCATTGCTTCTCTCCTGCAAAGGATTAGTGGACAACATATACCCAAAGGAATTCACATGTGATTCGAAGCAGGGGCATTATTGTCATAGAAACATAGGACATCTTTTATGCTATAGAAAAGTTGATTTCAACATTTTAGCACAGAAAGAGATGTCCCATCATTGTTCACCAATTTTTTAAAAGTTAAGCAAGGTTGAGGCAAAGATCTACAAGATTATTTCATTACTACCTCAACCCTTGATTTGTCTCTATGAAAGATCTCATGACTTAACCACCAAAATTTTGAAGTTATCATGCATTGGTTAGTCCAAGAGCACAACCAAATTCCATACAAGTTTACTTTTGGTACATTAATCAAACTTGACACCATGTCTAATTTTATTAAGTAAAACTATTTAACCTAAGCACCATGCTTAAATTAAAGAGCTTATAGGAGTATGTACACTACTCCCAAACCAAAGCATACTCAAAATAGAACTAGGAAGTATGAAGGCATAAAGAGATTCACTTAAAAGAGACAAGAGCATGGATGGTGAACCAGATAGCATTTGCATTTTTTTTATAATTTTTATTATTTATATGACTAGCAAGATGAGCAAGGTATAAAGAGAAAGCAAGGTAGAGACATCCAAACAAAATTAAGAATGAAGCATGTCATGAATTTCTTGGAGAAATCCACTCCCCCATACTTGGATTTTGCAACATTTTACAATGTGAAAATCCAAGTCTTGGATGTGAAATTTTCTTTTAAATGTGCTTCATTATTCAAGGATGTTTGGTTGGACATACCTTGTGTTTTTCTCCATCATTCTTTTTGTTCAAACCTGAAATGGTTAGTGACAAAAATACCCGAAGGAACAAATTCACAAATATTCCCTTAATCTCTTTTTACAAAGTCATTTTATTCAGTTTAGAATTTTGGGAAACTAGAAATATATTTTTTTTATTTTTGTTTTATATATATATTTTTTAGCAAACTTTAATGGAAAATAATAAGACTTGGGTTAGCTCCCAAAAGTGCTTAATTTTAAGACACAAGCTTGTCTTTGGGAAACCTTCAAGTTGTAACTTATGTTGGTGAAGCGGTTTCCCCTTCAACTCCAACATTTTCAAACCTATCCTTAAGACTAAAACCACTGCGAGATTTGCAAAATTTATGGTAGATAAACACATCTACAACCATCCTTGCAAAGATTTTTGAAACAAGAAGAATGAAGGGGTTGTAGATCATATGTGTAGTCATGGTCGAGGGAAGGATTGATTTGGGAGATTTCTCATTTGAGCATGGATTTGATTGGAAGATCGGAGTATAACTTCCATACTCATTGACATCATTCTTCCTTTCAAAGAATGGGTGATCACTTTCTTTCTCATGACAGTTCAAGTCATTCTCAAGGCTTGAATGAGTCATGGCTGTTGGCGAGATTGACATTAGCTCACCCCGTGGATCAAGAACTGGTTTAGATTCTAACCCTTTGATGAGAGGTTGGGAAGACCAAATGGGTAGATAATCTTCACCTATTCTATGATCAAGCTTCTCATTTCCTGTTGTGTTCTCCAAGATTCTCATGATTGGCCTTCCGATAAAAGTGAGATGAAAGGAAAGTCCAGGAAGGTCAAAGATGTGGAAATCTAGGAAGATCTTGAGATCATCAACCACCACAAGAACATCATGAAGGACTCCTAAACAATCAAGGATTTGACCATTAGGGAGTCTAAGGTGTTTTTGTGATTGGGATAGATGATTCTTTGATGATGTTGGAACATGGAAATTAGGAATGATGTTGATCCCGAGGCTAGGATCGTAGCAAATTTCACTATCAATGCCAAACACTTGACATTTTAGTTACTTCCTTTGAGGATTTGGCCTCATCCAACCATTCTTGACTTATAACGGTAGACAAAGGCTCTAACCGTTGATTATGCTCCTCTTGGTCAGATTTATGGCCCTCATGGCTTCCATGCCTCGAGTGTCTTAATGAATTCCTGAAGTCATTAAGTGGGTCATCATAAGACTTGAATGAAGGAACACATGGGGAATCATCAGGATCAAGGATGGGTTCATAAGATAAGTCAGATGTTGGTATAGAGAAGGAGAGGATAGATTTGGATTCTAAACACTTTAGTTCTTCTTCTATAAGCTCACTCGACATTTATCAAATATCCCAAGCTTTTCCTGATGTGCCATGTGGGAAGTCGAGGCACAAGATGATGTTGCTACGGGAGGTTTCCGAAGAGATTCCTTCATGAGAGGTCTAGAAAGACGTTTCTTAGAAGGTCTCTTTTGGATACGATAATTGTGGGCATTCCCAAAACCAGCAAGATCATATGAAAGGTTAGCCTCGAACTCGAAGGAATGGTTTAGATGTTGAATTTCTTCTTCCTTCGAGATTTGTGGTATTTGTGGTTCAGGATCAATGGCAGAATCTTTGGATGGGAGTGGTGGTGATTCGGCTATCAAGACTTCTTTTCTAGGGAATGGTTTTTCTCCTTCTATGGGTCCTTCATTATAAACGTTAATGTAGGGGGTGTTGTCAAGAATCTTCATGAGAAGACTCTTCCCTTCACTAACGGGTAAACACAGGAAGGCTCCACTAGAAGTCATGTCAGGAATTTGTGCAGAATCTTTGCTAAGACCGTCATAAAAGTGTTGCAAACAATGTTGGCTCGGTTATAGCAAGATCAGGGCCGGATGATGCTAGATCTAAGAGACGGGCCCATGCTGCACCAAGAGGTTCTTTCTCCTTTTGGGAGAAGTTGATGGCCTCTTTTTGAAGACGAACAACTCGAGGAGTGGGGAAGAAAGCTAGGCAGAATTTGGATTGTAACTTTTCCTATTCTCCGTTTGCGTCATCTACGTGGAGAAGGTACCATTGTTTGGCTATTCCCATCAAAGAAAATGGAAATATCTTCCACTTAAGGGTACCTCGCGTCATCCCATGGATGTGGACACATGAACACAATTGTTCAAAGTCTCGTAGATGAGTGTAGGGATTTTCGTCTTCGTCCCAGAAAAAGGTTTGTTCTGAACCATCCTTATGAGGGTTGGGCGAAGCTCATAATGAATGTCTAATATAGTCTGAGATGAACTAGGTGGCTCCAACCTAGCGCCCATTGGAGCACCATACTCGAAGAGAGGTGTTTGATCCATAAGTGTGTATGTGGAAAGAAAGGTTTAAATGAAACAAGGATAATAGGACCAAAGGGTACTAGTTAAAAGCTATCGATCCCCGGCAACGGCGCCAGAAATGCTTGTTGGTATTTCTTATGACTATTGGATAAATCCGCAAGCGCACAGATTATACCAATGTAGCACTTCACCGGGAGTATTCCAAGTATCGTATTTTCCTCAGGGAACGATAGTGATCTAACTAGGATTAAAGATATGTCCTATGATGAATCAAGGGAGACTATGATAACTGGGTTGAGAGGTTCTATGTAGCAAAGATATCTAACAAGGCAAAGCTGGTTATATTGGCTTTATCAGCCCGTCTCTTGCAGGAGGCGATGGGATAGATCAGAAAGAGGGCAAAACTCTAACCAGACCGCACCATCATGTTGTATTGAGGCCTTACCTTTTAAGAACTTATCTGACACACGTGGTGGAATACGAAGACTAGATAGAGCTGTCACCTTCTACTAGCATCCACAAACAATCTGTGCGATAAGCGGTTTACAAAGGCAAGATCTAGTCTAGACACCACGTCTACACTATTCATACTACTTTAACCCTACGTTAAGGCTAAAGCACTCTACTTAAAGTAAAGTGATGAACAAGCGTGAAAATGTGTATAACAACTAAACTAGATTTAGAATATTAATTGCTATAAATAACTCGGATGTATCACTTACAAGTGATGAACTTACAAGAGGATCGCATCCGCTGAGGTAGGGTTCTGGAGAAGATTCCCGACAGATCCGGGGCTTTCTCCACAAGACTTCCCTCACTCTCCTCTAACTAGCATAGCACTACTACTAAGGAGTAGTTTCTCCAATGAGGCATGAGTGAGAGTGAGGGCCTAGGGGGTCTATTTATAGCTAGAGGTGGAGTAGGGGCTACTCCGGTGCCACGTCAGCGATCCGCACCACCTCCATCAGCCACCGTAGGATGAAACCATCATTGTAACCGTCTTAAATCAACGGAGGAGATCAAGTGGATGCATGGCGGCATGCAGGAAATCGGTGGGGAGCTGGAACCACCATATCGTGATTCGGCCGAACCCTATGGCAGGTGGGCCTTGCCACTTTTCTTCTAGAAGCTGACCCCACTGGTCAGGGGGGCTGTGGGTGGTCTCTGGCCCCACCTAGGCATTCGGCCGAATGCCTTTTGTGGCCAAATGGGCTCATCTTTCGCAGGTGGCTTCTAGACGTAATGCCCATCATGATGGTGTATGCCTTGTGCCCATTTGCCATACTTGGAAATATGTCATGTTGGGCCTATGGATCCTTGTGCTGTGAATCTGGACCATTGAGAGGTGAATATACTTGGATCCAAGGGTAGAGAGTATTCTTGAGGGTGTTACATGGATCATGGGGGCTAAGGATGCCAAGTGGGTCCATAGGGTGGTCGGCTGACCCCCTAAGTGGGCCCACTGGCTCCCAAAAGACCCCATTTGTCATTACCTGCATCAAATAGTCATGGGACATGTGGAACTAGTTATTGGGTAAATTATGTTCATGATATTCTTGTTTTCCTTTGAATATGAGGATGTTGAAGGTGTTTTGATGGTGATAAAATAGCTTGTAATTACCATCAACACCGGTCTCCCACCGGTAGTACTGGTAGTACTAATTCCTGCTTCAAGTTTTTGAGTTTGAGGTTTTTAGAATTGCCTATTCACCCCCCCCCCCTCTAGGCCAATTAGGTCCTTTCAGTGTGGAAGCTTTGATCATCTCATTGCTCATTGTCCATACAATAGTGACAAGGATGATGATGATCACAAAAAGAGAGACAAGAAAGAGAAGAAGCCCACCTTTGACAAGAAGAAGAAGAAGGGGTATTCTCATATAGTGACATGGGATAGTGACTCTTCATGTGAGGATGATGATCAAGAGAAGAAGAGCACTACCAAGAAGAAGGCTATTGCAAGCATTGCAATGAGGGACAAGATCTCTCTATTTGACACTCCATCATCATGCTTCATGGCTAAGTCCACTAAGGTACTTTCTCATGATGAGAGTGAGAGTGAGAGCGATAGTGATAGTGAGGAGCCCTCAAGGGAGGAACTCATGGACATGCTTAAACAAGCTAAGGAATACATTGATAAGAAGAGGAAGGAATGCAAGGAATTGTGCAAGACCAATGTAGTTCTTGAGCAAATCCTTGATGAGGCAGTAGCATTTCATGAGAGGCTAATGGAAGCCCATGAGAAGCTAATGAAGTCTCACACTAAGCTTGAAAGAGATCATTCCTCTCTCTTAGATCAAATTAATAAAGAGATTGTTCAAACATGTGACATGGGAGTTACTTGTGATATTCTTGATGAATCATTTTATGCTCCTATCATTGTTGCTCCCACTAACCCCTCTTGTAGCACTACCACTTCTACTTCATCTACTAGTGATGATTTCACTTGTGATGCCTCACTAATGGTTGAAAATGAAACCCTCAAGAAGGAGGCTACCAAGCTCAATCACTCCCTAGCTAAGGCTTATGGAGGTGAGGACCACTTGCTTATGTGCTTGGGTAGCCAAAGAGCTTCTTTCTACAAAGAGGGATTGGGCTATACCCCCAAGAAAGGCAAGGCCGCCTTTGTTCCTCATAAGACTCGTTTTGTGAAGAACACCGGTAGCTATTGCAAAAGTTGCAAGCAAGTTGGTAACAATGAGAAAGCATGCAAGAACAAGAAAGCCAAGCAAGACATATCCTCCATTAGAGTTGATTCATTATATGTTCTTTCCAAGGGTACAAATGGTGTTCATGCCAAGTTTGTTGGTGCACCTTGGATGGCTTCCAAGAAGTCCATTGGGTACCAAAATCCTTGGTAACTAACCTTGGAGGACCCAAGCAAGTTTGGGTCCCTAAAAAGAATTGATCTCTCTTGTAGATCAATTACAAAGCTGGAGGGAGGCATTGGGTGCTTGATAGTGGGTGCACTCAACACATGACCGGAGATGGAAGAATGTTCAACTTAATCAACCAAGATAGTGATCATGGATTTGATATTATAACCTTTGGTGACAATGGCAAAGGCAAGGTGAAAGGGCTTGGAAAGATTGCTATCTCCAATGATCTAAGCATTATCAATGTGCTTCTAGTTGAAAGGCTTGAGTTCAACTTATTGTCGGTGGCTCAATTATGTGATCTTGGTTTCAAATGCATATTTGGAGTGGAGGATGTAGAAATTATAAGTGTGGATGGGTCAAATATGATCTTCAAGAGATTTCGGTATGAGAACCTATATCTTGTGGATTTCAATGCTAGTGAGACTCAACTCTCAACTTGTCTCATTACCAAATCAAGCATGGGTTGGGTATGGCATAGAAGGCTTGTACATGTTGGCCATAAGCAATTGAACAAGCTAGTCAAGCATGATCTTGTGAGGGGCTTGAAAGATGTCTCATTTGAAAAGGACAAGCTATGTAGTGCATGTCAAGCCGGAAAGCAAGTTGGCAACACTCATCCAAAGAAGAGCATCATGAGTACAAGCAAAGCTTTTGAGTTATTGCACATGGATCTCTTTGGGCCAACTACATATGCAAGCATTGGTGGAAACAAGTATGGATTTGTGATAGTTGATGACTTCACAAGATACACATGGGTATTCTTCTTGAGTGACAAGAGTGACACATTTGATATCTTTAAGTCATTTATCAAGAGGTGCCAAAATAAGTTTCAAACAACTATCAAGAGAGTTAGAAGTGACAATGGGAGTGAGTTCAAGAACACAAAAATTGATGAACTTTGTGATGACTTTGGGATCAACCATCAATTCTCTCCAAAGTACACTCCACAATCCAATGGGATAGTTGAAAGAAAGAATAGAACTTTGATTGACATGGCAAGATCAATGTTGAGTGAATACAATGTTAGTCATTCCTTTTGGGTCGAAGCTATCAACATGGCTTGCTACTCTAGCAACCGTCTCTATTGTCATGGGATGCTTGAGAAGAATTCATATGAGCTATTGAATGGAAGAAAGCCAAACATTGCTTACTTTCGGGTATTTGGGTGTAAATGCTATATATTGAAGAAAGGAACAAGGCTAAGCAAGTTTGAGAAGAAATTTGATGAGGGATTTCTACTTGGGTACTCTACATCAAGCAAGGCCTATAGAGTGTGGAACTTGTCTAGTGGAATTCTTGAGGAAGTGCATGATGTGGAATTTGATGAAACTCAAGGCTCTCAAGATGAACAAGAAACTTGGATGATGTGAGAGGTGACAAGTTGGTCAATGCAATGAAAGATATGGATGTTGGTGACATTAGACTAAGACAAGTGCAAGATGAAGATGAAGATCAAGTGACCATTCCAAGTGATCAAGCGAGTGGTTCTCCAACTCAAGATCAAGCAAGTGCAAATGAAGCTCAAGTTCTAGATCAAGATCAACAAGAGGCTAGTCCATCATCATCTCAACCGAATGCTCAAGATTCCCACATGCAGGTGCTCCAACCAACCAACATTGCAAGAGATCATCCTCTAGATCAAGTTATTGGAGGAATTCAAAGTGGTGTTCAAACAAGATCAATATTTGCTTCATTTTGTGAGCATTACTCTTTTGTCTCATCATTTGAGCCAACCAAGATTGATGAAGCTTTGAAGGATGTGGATTGGATAAATGCTATGCATGAAGATCTTAATAACTTCACAAGAAATCAAGTTTGGGAACTAGTGGATAGACCAAGAAATCACAATGTCATTGGAACCAAATGGGTATTCAAGAACAAGAAAGATCAAGATGGAATAGTGGTGAGAAGCAAAGAAAGACTAGTAGCACAAGGGTACACTCAGGTAGAGGGTCTTGACTTTGGGGAAACATATGCTCCGGTTGCAAGATTAGAGGCAATAAGGATTCTATTGGCCTATGCTTGTGCACATAACATCAAGCTATACCAAATGGATGTCAAGAGTGCATTCTTGAATGGGTATATCAATGAGGAGGTATATGTTGAGCAACCACCCAGATTTGAAGATACAAAGAAGCCCGACCATGTATTCAAGCTCAAGAAGGCTCTCTATGGATTGAAGCAAGCACCTAGAGCATGGTATGAGAGATTGAGAAGCTTTCTCCTCTCTAAGGGATTCAAGATTGGTTTGGTTGACACCACCCTATTCACAAAGAAGATTGGAAATGACTTGTTTGTCTTGCAAATCTATGTGGATGACATTATCTTTGGATCTACAAATCAAGAATTTTGTGAAGAGTTTGGTGAAATGATGCCAAATGAATTTGAGATGTCCATGATTGGTGAACTTAGTTACTTCCTTGGACTTCAAATCAAGCAAATGAAGAATGGCACATTTGTAAGTCAAGGCAAGTATATCAAGTACATGATGAAGAAGTTTGGATTATAAGAGGCTAAAGGAATTAGTACTCCCATGTGGACTAATGGACACTTGGATAATGATATAAGTGGCATGATGGTGGATCAAACACTCTATCGGTGAATGATTGGAAATTTACTCTATGTGACCGCATCAAGACCGGATGTCATGTTTAGTGTATGCATGTGTGCAAGATTTTAAGCATCTCCTAGAGAGAGTCATGTGAAGGCCACAAAGAGAATATTGAGATATCTAAAGCATACACAAGATGTTGGATTATGGTTTCCAAAGGGGTCAAGATTTGAACTAGTTGGATATTCAGACTCCGATTATGCGGGATGCAAGGTTGATAGAAAGAGCACTAGTGGAACATGCCAACTATTGAGAAGATCACTAGTCTCATGGTCATCCAAGAAGCAAAATAGTGTGGCACTCTCTACTGCCGAAGCCGAATATATTAGTGCGGGGAGTTGTTGTGCACAACTATTATGGATGAAGGCCACCTTGAATGATTATGGAATCAAATTCAAGAAGGTTCCCTTGCTATGTGACAATGAAAGTGTGGTGAAGCTTACAAGCAATCCCATCCAACACTCTAGAACCAAGCACATAGATGTGAGACATCATTTCATAAGACATCATCAACAAAAGGGTGACATTTACATTGACAATGTGGGCACCGATGATCAATTAGCTGACATATTCACCAAGCCACCTGATGAGAAGAGGTTTTTCAAGTTGAGGAATGAGTTGAATATCTTAGATTTCTCTAACATGAGTTGATGCACCCCACCTATGACATGCCTCTACACCAACATAGCAAGGTAAAATTGATTGACATAATGCATTCATCCTTTGCTAGTCTTGTGTAGAAGCATATAGACATCACTCATGATAAGCGCATTCATGAAAATCAAATATTTTTCTATGGACATATGACAACACTATAGTTTCTATGAGTTGATTGACCTAGTGATGGCATATGACATGTTGATAAGCTTGCAACCTCACATGTTTAGTCTAGAATTCTTATTCTTGTACTTAACCAACATGGCCAAGATAACCATTGCAACATGTGTGAAGAAGCTTGTCCATGGTTTAAACCGTGTTAAGTATATAGGACAAGTGATCTAGATTGAACTATAAAGTACATTCACCCCACTCTCTTTCTAAATTGACTTGATCAATAAAACCTTCCTAAGTATCCTCAAGTGATACATGTTACTACAAATGGTTTCCTTTGTGTTAATGTGTGACAAAGGGGGAGTGAAGAATCATGGTCCCTTGTGTTTAGGAGATTAACGACAATACTAGGTCACTATGACTAACATGTGTTTTGCAGAGGCAAAATCATTAGAGTTAGGTCATAAGTGATGCTTATTGAATGGGCTTAATGGATATTCATGCCCCCAAGATGGAAATGGTTTTGTTTGAAAAGGATTAAGCTTCAAGGTGAAGACTAGGCTAGCTCTTAGTGCCATAAGGTGTGACAAGGGAACTAAGTATAGACTAGGGCTTTGTTTTTCCTTTGACCATACTATAAAGGGGGGTATGAGGTCAGTAGCTTGACCTAGGAAAGTTTGGGAATGTAGGTGTATGCACACTTGTCACAACTAGTCCTAGAGACCCTGCTAATAGCCCTTGAGATGGTAGGAGCAAAACCCCTAGAGAAGACTTAGTAAAAAGAGTTGAAACAGGGGGAGAAAGAGGCTCCGGATCAGTCCGCCTAGGAGGCGTGGGACCAAGGAGAGTGGTTCGACGGTCCCAGTCTTAGGCAAGTTTCAGAGACAAGAGCTCCGGACCACCTGTCCAAAGGAGCACCGGACCATAAACGAGTGGTCCGGAGGTCCCTGCCAGAGGAAGCCAGCCTCAGAGGAGGCTCCGGATTAGTCCGACGGAGGGCCGTCCTCTAGTCCGACGCTTCTTGTCAGAGAAAATGGTGGATCCAGTGAGCACCCTGGCTCCGGACCTCTGCGTCGGACCAAGGCACCGGACCAAGGCGAGTGGTCCGGTGGTGCATTGCTCCGCTAGAGCTTGGAGTCCGGTAAGCACCCTGGCTCCAGACCAGGGCGTCATACCATAGCGAGTGGCCCGACGGTGCCTGCTTTCCAGCAAAGTTTGATCTGTGAAGTGCGCTCCGGACCAGTTGCCTTAGTCCGGTGGTGTGACCTCCGGACTAGTCCGGTGCCTTCGCAGAAAGTGGAAAAAGTAAGAAATGGCTAGTTTCGAAGGTGGGGACTATTTCTAGTTGCCCTCTTTGTCCTTGAGAGGTCCCATGGCCATTGTTTCACCTGAGGAACCTTTGAGAGACTTCTTGTAGAGCCAAGTGCCTAGTGAGGGAGAGATTTGAGAGAGTTCATCTTGTTCTTCCCTCCTAGAGTGATTAGGAGTGACTTGTGTGCATCCATCCACCTTCCTAGCCTTGAGTTGGTCAAGTGAACGTCTTGTGCTTGTTACTCTTGGTGTTCGACAGCACCTAGACGGTTTGGTGGTGTTCGGAGGAAGTGATCCTCAGAAGATTGTCGGCGGCTCTTCTCCAAGCTTCTGTGATCGGTTGTGGGCGATTCACCGAGCCGGAGTGGCGAAGAATTAGCCCGTAGAGAGCACTCTACCCTTGCGCTGGTAGAGGGGGAGCTATACCTTGCGAGGTGCTCCAAGGAGGACTAGGGGGGTGTGTCGACACCTCGATACGTCGGGAAAACATCACTGCGTCAAGAATTCTTTTCCCTAGCTCTTTACTTTCGTGCATTACTTTCCGCCTTGTTCTTTCATTTCCTACTAGAATTGCTTAGGTTGTCTTTCAATTCCTTGGCTTGCTATTTCTTTCTAGTTAGGATACACATTGCGGTAGGCACTAGGGGGTGATTGGCATTAATAGGTTTTAATATTGCTTTAGAAATTTAAAAGAAGCCCAATTCACCCCCCCTCTTGCGCATCTAGATCCTTTCAATTGGTATCAGAGCAAGGTTGCTCTCAAATTAGGCTTTACCACCTAGAGCAAGATGTCACATGGGGATGGACCGCCACCCATGTTTGATGGGGATGATTTTTCCGTATTGGAAAGTGCGGATGGAGGCCTACCTTGAGGTCGTGGATCTCGGTGTGCACAAAGCTGCTACCATAGGTGGCACCGTGTTTGCCGATGATCCCTTCTTTGAGACGAACAATGCCAAGGCAAAGAACATTCTTTTTCGTGGCATTGGCAAGGATGTGTTCAACCGTGTGCGGAATTGCAAAACCGCTAATGATGTTTGGACAACCATTTGTGCGCTACAAGAAGGGACCAAGTCTGAGCGTGAGGAACGCTACCATTTGGTCATGGCCAAGTTGAACTCCTTTACTATGCTTACTCATGAGAATGCTAATGAGATGTACTCATGTCTTAATATTCTTGTAGAGGAGTTGAATGGACTTGGGCTCAACCAAATGGCGTCGGCCGATGTGGTACGCAAGATCTTGTGTGTCTTGCCAATTGAGAAGTATGGCCACATCGTCACGGTGCTTCACCAAGGAGACCTCTCCGGCACCACACCAACTCAAGTCTTGGGCAAGATCAATGCTCACGAGATTACATGAAGATTGGTGATGGTAGCTCTTCTACTTCCAAGAAGAAAGAAAAGGAAGAGAAGAAATACTTGGCTCTCAAGGCATCCTCCAAGGAGAAGTGCAAGATTCAATATGTTATTGAGAGCGCAATTGAAGAAGAGGATGATGAAGACCACATCGCACTCATGGTGAGGAAGACCACCAAGATGTTAAAGAGGCTTAACAAGAGCGGAATCAACTTTGATTCAAAGAAGAAGAAATTCTTCACAAGCACCTCAAGGAAGCCAATCTCCCAAATGAAGTGCTATAATTGCGGCACTCTTGGTCATCTAGCTCATGCTTGCCCCGAAGAGAAGAAAGACAAGTTCAAGAACAACAAGTTCAAGAACCACAAGAAGAACAAGTGATGATGAAAAGAAGCAAGACAAGCCATAAAAGAAGAAGAAAAACTTCAACCTTCACAAGAAGAAGAAAGATGGCAAGGCTTACATTGAGGGTGATTGGCTCACCGACACTGAGGACTCTAGTGCTTCCTCCGATGATGAGAATGAAGATGAGAAGGTGGCCGCTTTGGTGATTGGTTCTTCTCTTCCACCGCCACCACCTCCTTCATCACCGGGCTCATCCTCTACACACCTATGCCTCATGGCTAAGGGTGAAAAGAAGGTACAAATAGAGGATGATGATAGTGGTGACTCTAGTGGTAATGATGGTGACGATGAAGAAGCACCTTCCTATGATGAGCTAATTAAAATTTGCAACAAGTACGCTAGCATCATAAGGAAGTACAAAGGTAAAAATGACAAGCTTCTTGAGATCAAAGGAAACTTGCATGATAAGCTTGACACCTTGACTAGTGCTAATGATGATTTGAAGCTTGAGATTAATTCTCTCACATCTAGCACTAGGGAGCTCAAAGCCTCTCTTAATCAAGCAAATGAGAAACATGATAATCTTGATAGGTCAACACAAGAGCTCCACACAAGGTATAACTTGCTAAAAGATGACTACCAAAATGTGAAGCAAGAACATGGCACTCTAGTGGTAGCAAATGAATTGCTTAATCAAGATCTTGCTACACATGTTGCTACTAACCCGTGTGCTAAGTGTGATAGTGCTACTTCTTGTGATATCTTGATTGATGATGTGGATCTTGAGCAAAGTGCCAAGTGCAAGGGCAATAGGGTTGTCGAAGCCGACAAGTATGATGACTATGTCAAGATGAGAGAAGAAAACTCAAAGCTCAAGGAAGAGCTAATCTCTCTCCAGTCTAACAAGCCTATTGTCATCAAGCCGGCTCAAGAAGAAGACAAGGATGCTATCACATTGATCACCTCTCTAAGAGAAGAAATTGTCAAGCTCAAGAATGACAAGACAAAACATACAAGTGGCTTTGAGAAGTTCACCAAGGGTCACAACCTTCAAAGTGAGCTTTTGATGAACACCGTCATGAAGAATGACAAGATGGGTATTGGGTTCGAGGAGAACCAAATCATGAAGGAAAATGTTGAGATTGAGGCCAAGAATTATTACAAGAACAAGTACAATGGCTACAATCAAGAGTACTCAAAGCCCAAGCCAAGAAGATGCTTTGAGTGTGGTCAAGTGGGTCATTTCACTTATGATTGCAAGACTCAACCACCCAAGACCTTGCCCAAGCACACAAGGCCATTTGCTCATGATGCTCACTATGTCATCAAGAAGGACCACAAGGGTAGACCACTAGTAGTGTTCCTTGGTCCACCAATGAAGAACAAGCCTAGAGTTCTTTGGGTTGCAAAGGGGATGGTTACCAAGGCAATGGGGCCTCGCTTTGAGTGGGTTCCCAAACAACAAGCTTAACTCCAAGTTGCTTGTGTGTAGGTGAACTACAAGACCGGTGGAAGTCATTGGGTGATTGATAGTGGTTGCACTCAACATATGACCGGTGACTCCCGGATGTTCACCACACTTCATGAAGAATGTGAAGGGCAAGACAAGATTACCTTTGGGGACAATTCAAAAGCTAAAGTTCAAGGTCTAGGCAAAGTGGCAATCTCAAATGATCAATCAATATCAAATGTCTTGCTAGTTCAATCTCTAAGCTTCAACTTGCTTTCCGTGGTTCAACTTTGTGATCTTGGATTCCATTGTCTATTCACTCCAACCGAGGTGATTGTGACCAAGATTGAAGATGCATCAATGATATTCAAAGGGTTTCGGCACAACAACCTCTACTTAGTGGATTTCACCTCAAATGAAGCCGAGTTGCAAACATGTCTATTCTCCAAGAGTTCTTTGGGTTGGCTTTGGCATAGAAGATTAGCTCATGTGGGCATGTCAACTTTAAAGAAACTTGTCAAGAAGGAGATGGTTAGAGGTGTGAAGGATGTGGTGTTTGAGAAGGACAAGTTATGTAGTGCATGTCAAGCCGACAAGCAAGTTGCCAACACCCATCCCACTAAAGCTTTCATGTCAACCTCAAGAGTACTTGAATTACTTCACATGGATCTTTTTGGCCCCACTACATATGCTAGTCTTGGAGGAAATCTCTTTTGCATAGTGGTGGTTGATGATTATTCAAGATACACTTAGGTGTTCTTTCTTCAAGACAAGAGTGAAACTCAAGCTATCTTCAAGAAGTTTGCAACAAGGGCACAAAATGAGTTTGGAGTGAAGACCAAGAAGATAAGAAGTGACAATGGCACCAAATTTGTCAACACAAAGATTGAGGACTATTGTGATGAAGTGGCGATCAAACATGAGGTATCTGCCACATATACTCCACAACAAAATGGTGTTGTAGAGAGGAAGAACTGGACGCTCATAACTCTAGCAAGGTATATGCTTGATGAGTACAACACTACGGAGAAGTTTTGGGCGGAGACCATCAACACCGCTTGCTATGCGGCAAACCGCCTCTTCATCCAAAGGCTATTGAAGAAGACGGATATTTCATTCTTTCGGGTGTTTGGTTGCAAAGTTTACATCTACAAGAAGCACCAACACTTGGGTAAATTCCAACGGCGGTGTGACCATGGTTTCATTGTTGGATATTCGCTTAAGTCCAAGGCATACCATGTATTTAACAAAGCCACCGGCTTAGTTGAAGAATCGTATGACTTGGAATTTGATGAAACTAATGGCTCCCAAGGAGCGCTTGAGGATATTGATGTAGGTGATGAACCATGGAGGGAGGCAATGAAGAATATGCCAATTGGTGCTATCAACCCGCAAGATGTGGAAGAAGTAGAAGATGATGATAATCAAGATCCTTCTCCACCTCGCACACCTCAAGTTGAAGAAGATCAAGTGAGGGAAGCTCAAGAAGATACCTTCATCCCTCAAGATCAAGCCGAGGCCGAAGCAAGCAATGTTGAAGCACCACGTCCCCCTCCTCAAGTTCATGATAGAAGATCAACACCTATCCTTCAAGCACACCCCCATGATCAGATCATAGGAAGTCCATCAAAGGGAGTAATGACTCGTTCTAGACTTGCATCTTATGTTGAACATCACTCGTTTGTTTCCTTTGTTGAGCCTACTAGTGTTGAGGACGCACTTGCGGATCCGGATTGGGTGAATGCCATGCATGAATAACTCAACAACTTCACCCGGAACCAAGTGTGGACACTTGAAGAAAGGCCAAAGGGATCAAGAATCATTGGCACCAAGTGGGTGTTTAGGAACAAGCAAGATGATCAAGGTGTGGTTGTGAGGAACAAGGCAAGTTTGGTTGCAAAGGGGTTCTCCCAAGTTGAAGGCTTGGATTTTGGGAAGACCTTTGCACCGGTTGCAAGACTAGAAGCCATATGTATCCTTTTAGCATATGCTTCACATCACAAAATGAAACTTTTTCAAATGGATGTGAAGAGTGCCTTTCTAAATGGTTTCATCAATGAACTTCTCTATGTCTCACAACCTCCTAGGTTTGAAGATCCAAACTTGCCTAATCATGTCTATAGGTTGTCCAAGGCTCTCTACGGATTGAAGCAAGCTCTAAGAGCTTGGTACGAGAGGCTAAGGGACTTCCTATTCAAGAAGGGCTTCAAGATCGGGATCGTCAACACAACACTATTCACCAAGAAGCTTAATGGAGAGATCTTTGTTTGCCAAGTATATGTCGATGACATTATATTTGGGTAAACAAACCAAGACTATTGCAAGGAGTTTGGTGCATTGATGTCCAAGGAGTTTGAGATGTCAATGATTGGCGAGCTAACCTTCTTCCTTGGCTTCCAAGTGAAGCAATTGAGGGAGGGCACCTTCATATCTCAAGAAAAGTACACTCATGATGTGCTCAAGAAATTCAAGATGGAGGATTGCAAGCCAATCAAGACCCCAATGCCTACTAATGGGCATCTCGATCTCGATGAGGGAGGTAAACCGATTGACCAAACTCTCTATCGGTCAATGATCGGTAGTTTACTTTACCTCACCGCATCTAGGCCGGATATCATGTTTAGTGTGTGTATGTGTGCTAGGTTTCAAGCAAGACCTAAGGAGTCGCATTTATGTGCGGTCAAAAGAATCCTTAGGTACATAAGGCACACCTCTAGCATTGGCCTTTGGTATCCCAAAGGAGCTCCCTTCCTACTTTGTGGCTATTCCGATTCGGATTATGCCGGGTGTAAAGTTGATAGGAAGAGTACCTCCGGCGGTTGCCATTTGCTAGGAAGATCTCTTGTCTCTTGGTCTTCCAAGAAGCAAAACAGTGTGGCATTGTCTACCGCCGAGGCAGAATACATTGCCATGGGAGCAAGTTGTGCACAAATCTTATACATGACCCAAACCCTTCTTGATTACGGCGTTGTTTTAAAAGATGTTCCACTTTTGTGTGATAATGAAAGCGTCGTAAAGCTTGCTAACAACCCGGTTCAACACTCTCACACCAAGCACATTGATATCCGTAATCACTTTCTTAGAGATCATGTGGCTAGGAAAGACATCACACTAGTTGGAGTTAAGAGCGAAGATCAATTGGCGGATATCTTCACTAAACCACTCAATGAAACAACCTTTTGTAGGTGGAGAAGTGAGTTGAATGTTCTTGATCACTCAAACTTTACTAAAAAATGAGATTGTGTGAACCTTGCATTCATTTGTAATATAATCATGTTTAATCTATAGTAATGCACATAGGCTTGGCTAACGCGGTCGGGATAACCGCTCTCAAGCGTGTGACAAAGCCTTACCGCGGTTTAAACTTGCAAGCAACCTAGATTCAAATTCCGTAATTGCATTGCATATGCATGTGTGTTGCTTGTTGCTTCCTTTTCGGTTAAGTTTGGTCATCCTCTAGGTTCGTCACTTAGGGGGAGCAATTCAAAGCTCTAGCTTTAGCTAATACCCCTCTTGTGCCCCTGTGGTGACCCTTGGAGCTTTATTGAACTATTTTCCTTAGAAAACTAATTCTATCCTAAGGCAAACTATTTCTAAATTGAGGGTTTGAGAGATGGTTCTTATGCTAAGTCCAAGAAGTGTTTCTTTCTGCTCTTTTGTGTTGGTACTTGGCTAAGAGAAAAGTTGGAGAGAAAAACAGGAAAAATTCAAAGCAAATGAAGCTCCGGACCACCCTCCGGACCTCTCGGCATAGTCCGACGCTAGGTGGTCCGGAGGTCGGTCTTTCTCTGTACCCAAAAATCCAATACACAAAATCCGTCGGACCAGAGTTCCGACGCTCCACCGGACCATCGGCGAGTGGTCCAGAACCCCAGTCAGGGCCTTTCTCTCTGGTCAACAAACCGTCGGACCAGTCCAACGAGTAGTCCGGAGCCCTAGTCCGAAGCTCGGTTCCTTACTGGATTGGCTCGATTTCTCTCGAAACTCCGTCGGACCACCCGTCGGACCAAGGCGAGTGGTCCGACGCTCGAAAAATTTGCGCTTAACCCCCCGCGTGCGTTTTATTCTGTCAGTTGGTTTATTCTTTCCGTACACCGCGCCGCCGCTCGCCAGCCAAGCTCCTCCACCGCCGCCTTCGCCTGTGCCTCGCCTGCGCCACCCCTGCCGCCCGTGAGCTCCTCGCCTATGCGCATCGCCCCTGCTTGCTCTGCCCCGTGCTCGTCTCAGCAGCAGCAGCGTTGCCACCACCATTGCCACCGCTCACTCAGCTCGCCGCCGAGGACTCCCCTCACCGGCGACCTAGCTCCACCTGGCACCTCCTGCCACCAACCTAGGG